>JAAFCE010007744.1:14432399-14445119 GCA_013389805.1 Trigoniulus corallinus
GGTGCCACCAATCACCTGCAGTGCCATAATGGAGAGAATAACTTCCTCCTCATCACATGTCTATACCATCTCAACTTATTTTCTCTAATATTGTCTGCAATATTTCCCACCCTCACCTACCATTAATGTAGTCCTTTTGGATCCTGTCCTCTTCTGACCTCCCGCTGATGTAGCTCAGCATTCACATCTTCGTCACTTGCATTTTCCTTTCATGGTTTTTCTTGACTGCCCAACACTCTTGGCCATACAGCATAGCTCACCTAACGACAGTTCTGTAAAAGTTGCCTTTCAATTTATTGGGACCCGTTGGATGCACACAGCTCCACTTGCCTGTCTCCGCTTTAGCCATTTGTATGGGAAAATAATGTACGGATTGTGATATAGGGCCTACTATATGAATCACTAAACGGATTGTTAATTCCAGGACGCATATCCATGCAGGACATGAGGCAGAAATCTGGGACGGATGATCACCCTATCTAATGATCATGTAGTAATGTTCTTGCCAACTCCACTTGTTCCAAAATTGCATTATACAACCAAACTTGAAACTTTGGCAGGTAAATTAATACTTGGTTGATTAAAATCCAATGCCGAATGCACGCACATCAGCATTTCAAACTCACAATGATTTAATTAATTTTGCATTTTGCACGGTATGTGTTCAACTAACACACCTGAACCTAATCCACCACAACCAACACTAGGGAATCTGTGTTCCCTATCTGAATGTCTTGCAATCTAAACACAAAAATTGCCATCTTCACGTCAATTAGAAATTACTTGAAGTATGGGAGGCCCATTATGCACTAAATCGTATTTCCTAGGGGAATTTGCCCACCTTACAGCGACAAAATGTGACAGTTGAAGCTACAAGCATTTGATGTTCAATGTTTCAACATCTGAGGATTCCAAACACAATCTTTTCAGAAAGTATTTAGGCGTACTCACAGTTTTTAGATTCCTGTTTGGAAATTACTTTATTTCGATCTTGTATTGTCATGTGAGATTGAATGTGCTGTTACATTGACCATTGCTTGAATTTAAAAACAAAAAATTACCATGAAATTTTACACTTAGATGTTGGGAATGATCTGTTGTATTCATTCATAAATGAAATTATTTTGCAGGTGTTCCTTCTTGTGACTGTATTGCTTTGGCAGTACATCTACCAAAATTGGAATGATACAGAGATAAGCATGGCCCCTGCACAAGGATGACACATAAAATCATGAAGTGCTCCACATTTTTGAGCAGGTGGTACAAAGGGACATGGAGGCATGCACGGTGGAGGGGAACTTGATGAGGAATAGGTGAGGTGGAGGATTAGAACCCGCAGATCTGACCCTGCCTCAGGTGGGAGAAGGGTGAGATGATGATGATAAGGTTCCTACTTTTGACCAGAAGTGCCTAACATCCTTTGAGAGTAGAGTGATTGCAATTCTGTGATGCCATAAATGAATGCTTCAGACTTTTAATGAATTAATATGATGAAGTCTTAAATATGAGGTAATTGGTTTGAATGACGTCTATTGTTCTTAATATTATCTGGAAATCAAAGTGTGGGTATTGAAATTTGGCTTAAATGTTCTCATCTCTGTCATAGTTATTCATTTTAAAATATTCCTGGTACTGGATGTAATTTGCTACGTGATGTAGTTTGGAACTACTTTGTATGCATCTATTAATTTACAGTATTTAAGGCACCGTATTCAATATATACACGCATTGTTGCTATTTACATTTTTTATATAGGTTGTGTCTTGAACCATGCAGACAATATTAGATGTTCTTGGGTATCACCACAGCAACTGCCAGCCTTGTCATTGATATCCTTTATGGATTTTACACAATGAACATGGGGTTTTCACTTACCATCTTTCACGATTCAGATGTTACCCATAGAATCAATATGGGATGGTTGAAGTGCAGACTGGCAAGTAGAGTCCTGTGTGTCAACGTCCCAATAAAGTTGACAGGGAAATGTTACAGGGCAGTGGTTAGACCAGCTATGCTATGTAAATCAGAGTGTTGGGCACTATGAAAGATGCATGGACATAGAATGCAAGTAGCCGACATGCAAATGCTGTGCGGAGAGCTGATATGATGTAGGAATGAGCATCTACAGTAAGAGGTGGCCATGAGTGAGGGACATCACAGAAGAAGATGAAGAGTAGATTGAGGTGGCATGCATTTGTAACATGTTGAAGGGTGGAGGACCTCGCTAGATCAATTACAGGAATGCAGGTAGTTAGAAGCACTTCAGGGTGAGCAGAGCAGATAGGGGAGAAGGCTGTCCATTTGGATGTCACAGTTTGTGGAGTGGGCTAGGACCTGGTGGGAGGCCATGGGATTACGTTTGGTGGTAGAATTTACTTAAGTATATGAGACCAATTATATGCCAAATTGGAAATCCTAGGGGTATTTTCTCACCTCCCTGGTGGCATAATGTGACATTTTAAGCAACTAGAATCTGAAGTTCATTGTTTCAACAATCCAGGTTTCCAATTACAACCATTGTAAAAGGTAATTAATTCTAATTTACTACACTGCAAGCAGCCTTTTCTCTGGCCAATATGGCAGTGGAGAGGTGAACTCTCAATCCTACTTATGAGACTATAATACTGCTAAAACCCTAATGTATAATTCAGGTGCCTCCCCCTTACAATACTAGCAATGGTGGGATATTCTTCATGTATATTTCCTTCACATATTGTCATATGACATTCAAAGTGCCATGAATTGATTTCATCATCATCATACCCTTATCCCGCCAGTGGCGGGGCCGGGTCTGTGGGTTCTAGCCCTCCACTCCCGTCTATTTCCCACCATGTCCCCGTCCACCCCACACACTGCCATGTCCTTGCAGACCACATGTTCCCACGTCTGCTTTGGTCTCCCCCTACCTTGGGTGCTGCCAACCACCTGCATTCCTGAGATACACCTGTCTAGCTCCTCTTCCTATCTTCTCATGACGTGTCCATACCATCTCAGCCTATTCTCCCTCAATTTTTTGGCGATGTCCACATCCCCCAAACTACATCTAATATGTGTATTCCTGATTCTATCAGCTCTAGACATGCCACTCATATATCACAGCATACGCATCTCGGCTACTTGCATTCCATTTATGTGGCTTTTCCTCACTGCCCAGCACTCTGACCCATAGAGCATAGCTGGCCTAACCACTGTTCTGTAGAACTTCCCTTTCAACTTGATTGAGACCCTCCTATCACACAGGACGCCACTTGCCTCTCTCCATTTCAGCCACCCTCCATTGATTCTATGAGTCACATCTGAGTCTATCTCCCCATTGCTTTGGAATGTTGATCCTAAGTACCTTACCTCTTGCACCTTTTTCACCAGTTCACCCGTTGAGTGTACGTCACCATTATTTCCTTGTCCTTCCCAATTGAAAGCTAAATACTCTGTCTTCTTCATGTTAACCTCTAGCCCTCCCTTTTCTGTCACTTGTCTAACATCATTTAGTCCCTTCTCTATCTGTTCTCTGCAGTCACTAACTTTTCCAATATCGTTGGCAAATGCCAGGCACTGAGGGGCCCAGTCTCCTACCCCTGTAAGCAGTTCGTCCAAAACCAGGATGAAAAGATATGGACTAAGTGCAGAACCTTGATGCACACCAGCTTTCACTGGGAAGCCCCCTGTATTCCCCCAAGGTGTCCTTACCCTGGCTGTGGAGCCATCATACATATCCTGGATTGTTCTAATGAATCCCTCTTGAATCCCCCTTTTTCGTAATACTTCCCAAACTACCTGTCACTGGACACTGTCAAAAGCCTTCTCCAGATCGATAAAGATGACATGGAGGTCTTTCTTTGCTGCCCTATACTTTTCTACCATCTGCCTGAGAATGAAGATTGGCTCCATTGTGGACCTACCTGACATAAACCCAAACTGATTTCCACGGACAATAGTTCTATCCCAAAGGCAACGTTCCATTACTCTCTACCAGAGCTTCACGGAATGGCTCATTAGCTTTATACCTCTGTAGTTACCACAGTCTTGGACATCCCCTTTGCCTTTGAAGAGTGGTACTATCCAGCTCTTCCGCCATTCAGATGACATTTTATCTCCACTTGCTATTTTATTTGAAAGTTTCCCTAACCACCTGGTACCTGTCGTCGCTAGGCTATGCCATACTTGAATGGGGATTCTGTCTGGACCTACCGCTTTTTGACTTTTCATCTTCCTAAGTGCTCTGGCTATTTCCTCCTCTGTTACACAGTCCACAACCCCGACTGCTGAAGGACAGGTAATGATGTCCTCATCTCCCCCACTGCATCCAAGAGTTTTTGGAAGTACTCACCCACCGCTTCTTCATAAGTGCCATGAATTGATTTAAAAATTAAAAATGGTATGAAATTTTACTCCTGGGTGATGCAATCGATGGGTTGGATTCCTTCAGAAATGAAATTTCTTTGAGGTGTTCCTTTTTTTAACTAGAAGTGCATAACAACCTTTGTGAGTAGACTGATTGCCATTCTGTTGATGCAATCATTGAATGCTTCAATATGTTAGCTCAACATGAAGACTTTTAATGAATTAGCATGATTCAGTCCTGGATATGAGGTAACTGGTTTGCAATTCATCTATTGCTCTTAATATTATCTGGAAAATAAAGTGCAGATTTTGAAATTTGGCCTTAATGTTGACTTTATCGCACTTCAATTTTAATGTGCAGTGCATAAAGAATTATGATCAACATTTTCTTTTTGATTTCCCGTCATTTACGAACTTGGGCTATTTGACTTTAGTAAGGCAGACATGGCAGGAGGGGACTCTAGGGCATTTCAGTTACATGCAGTACAACCAAGATGCAGAGCAGAGTGGAAGAAACTTACCACAATTATCATTTCATCATTGATTCTTACAATGCCTCCAATTGCAATATTGATGGTATTTGTGTTTCCAATGCAATAAGTCAGAAAATTTAATCGTTCCTAAGTGTGGAAATTAGCAACTTGGTTAAATAGGAAGTGAGTAAGTTAATTGCTAACAAGTGCATCACAGCCAATGAAGAATAGTGATACTCATATTTCCACTTACCAACATGCCAGACCATGACATTCCATAGTTGGGATCACTGGTTAGTGAATATGTTATTGCTGTAACGAACTTGTTGATCTGTTCATAAATGTAAAAATAATGAATTAAAAATGATGAATTTTGAATATTTTTGATGCTTTATGTACTGTATGAACACTCAACTTCATTCACTCAGAAGTTAGAGTGCTTGAAATCAAGCATATTTCACTTTATGTAGTAAAAGGTTCTTGTGAAGTAGGCCAGAGTCTGCCAACAAACAACCCATCAAATTATCCTGCATTACCAGACACATGGCTGGGATACCCAGCCTGAGCCATCTCAAAAATACACGGGATAATCTTGGACTTGTACTTGGATTGAATTGGTGTAAAGGCATGGAGGTCACAATTCAGATTCATGTCGATTAGGATTTGATTCAGATTTGAGAGCTGCAGCACTGGCCCTAAAGGTTTGGCCGCCTGCCAGGACCAGTCTGGTGTGCAAAGAATGCTGCTGACCGTCCTTTTGGGCTGCCCGCATTTTCACATTCAAAAGTAAAACGAAAGTTTTAATGATTTGATGTTTCAGGAAGGAATTCCACCCATAGCTCAGTGGCTAGTGTGCTCAGAAACTACATCAGTTGTTCTTGGTTTGATACAGGACCGAGGTGGGGGTGGCTTCTTTCGGGTGAGAGAGATCGCCCAGTGCACCTTTCTTTTGGATGAGAAGTAAAGCCGATGCCCAGTGTAGTGTACGATGGCGTTGGTGTGAAAAAGAACTGTATGCAATGGAATGGGTGGATGAAGCAAATTTAGAGGTCTAGGAACTCGTTACCTGGCGTTGATAGAATGCCCTGATACAGGGGTCATAAACTGCAGCTCATGAGCCTCATGTGGCTCTCTGGCCCCTGGAATGCGGCTTTTTCACAAATGACTGGGTTGTGCACAGGCATACAGAGCAGTGTCGTTCAGGTAATGGAAGATGTGGCACAGGTCGTATGTGGTGCTTGGGAGGCACAGTTCACTAAGGCCCTTCGTCCACCGCCACAATGCATCTGCAACTCAACTGAAACGCACTGCAGTTTAAGTTAATTGCAATGTCACTTTTGTCCACAGATGCAACTCTTTGGCAAGAGTTGCACTTATGATGCCGAGTAGTTCAGATGAAGAATGGTGAGAATTACTTGACAGTTGCAATGATACTGACATACTCAGTTGTGATGCAACTCGTTTCCAACCAGTTGCCTTTACATTGCGTTTAATATCGTTAACATGAGTCAGACTAGCATCCAACTGAAACGCAACTAAAATTCCATTATTTTTCAGTCGAGCGGCAGATGTGTTGTATCAGTGGACAAAGGGCCTTATGCATGAGTTGTGAGTCATTCAGTCAGCAGTCTCATTGTGTAGTGGTCTCTGCTTGAAGTGTCCACAAATCACACGTTGGTGACAAAAGTATCCTCTTGAAGCACAAAACTACCTGTAATTTCTAACTAGCCATTTCCAAAAATTTAATTTTTGTCAAGGAGAAACCCTGTCCAATATATCACCTTTGTGTTCATTCATGAGAAGATGCCGGGTTCCATGTACTGCTGCTGTATGCGGGAAAAGGGTTTTGAACTGCTGTTGCTTTGATGCTTTAGGAAAGAAAGGCAATTCTTTCCATGTGTTGGGAAACATGAAAATTAAAACAAAATAACGATTTCTTTACTCAATCAAAATCAATGAAAATAACATGAGGGGGCGGCTTTGGTGTAATTACATGCAGGTGGCCAAATCTGTAGGAGCAGCTCTGCTGCCTGCATGCACATATGTCAAAGCTGCCTGCATTCTTTGAACACTTGGAAAAATTTCGTGGTTTGGTATGAAAGCAAAATGGCAAGGAAAAAGGTAGAATTAGTCAATGTGTTAAAAGCATACGAAGACATGCTGTGTTGGGGAAAATGCCCAAGGAAATGTCCTTGACTTCCTTACATTATTTGGGAATAAGTACAGTAGAACTCCAAAACACTTTATGTATTTCACTTTATTTCACTTTATATCACTTATATCCATATCACTTTATGTATTTCAGAAAAAGAAATTAAGAGAGAACGTACTGCAATTTGCAAAATAATGTGGAACTCGGCTGCCTGAAAACGGATACTGCCAGTCAAACATCTTACTTTGACCGAGCTGTTCAGCAACAAATGACTTTCATTTAACTAATTCAAAGCTCTTTTTATTTAAAAATAGACTTTTCTCCCATTTTCAACATACAAACAGTAATTAATTAAATTAGACCCCTTTTTCAGGGAAAAATTCAATTATCTGAATTTTTGATTATTTGAATGGGGCCTGGTCCCAATTAATTCGGATAATTGGAGTTCTACTGTAAAATTCGCTTATTTCAATTTCTTTCCAGTGTGTTTTATTTTGAATTCTGATTATTCTGCAAAATCTAACGCAGAGTCCACACCTTAAATTGTACAACTTTTCTGTACAACTCATGTATGGCCAATGAAGTGTTTCCCATGGCTTGGAAGATTGCGATCAATTCCCAAGGGTGGGCCATCCTTGTCACCGTGCAGTTACCACCCGATTGCCATATTGCCCCCACTAGCCAAGGTGTTTGAATGGTGGGTCTTCAACCTTGTCCGTTTTTCCCTCCTTAGTCACATTCCCCTTTCGCAATTTAGTGCCTGACCTAATGTGGCAGTTAGCTTTGCTGTTCTGTCACTTTTCAGATCCATTCTCGATGCCCGTGTTGCTGGTTGTGCCTTCGTACTTCTCAAGACTGATGTGGCTAAATGATTCGATTCTGTTGATCATGACCATCTTCTGGACTCACTGTCCCGGTGTGCAATTAACCCCTATCTGTATAATCTACTAGTGTCTTACCTTCAGGCTGTCGTGTTCAGCTTTGCTCCTCTCAGGGTATGAGGATTTTGGTTTGTGGGGTACCTCAGGGTTCTGTCTTGGGTCCTTTGCTTTATAACCTTGCATTAGCTAAATTACCTAAGATCTGTCAGGAGTGGATGTTGTGGTCATATGCCAATGACAATTATTTTGACCATTCTATCAGCCTTTCTGAGCTCCCCTGTGTTCTTGCTGCTGTGCCTCAGTTCCTTTCTCTACTCACTGAGTGGTATGCCCACATTGCTATGCAGATACACCCTGACAAGACCAGTGTTATAGTGTTCTCCCCCCTGGGTTGTCCTGTAAGGTCAGAGGGACCTACTTCTATCCAGGTTCTTGGCAGTTTGTTTGATGGCCCTCTCACCTTTCTACCACATCACGACATGCTGATTTCTAAACTTAAACCTTTGGTTTACTTGTTTGTATGCCTCCAGGCAAAGTGCAAAAGTGCAGTCCCTTATTTGGTTTTCTGCACCTTTTTGGTCTGTATTTGCTGGCCGATTTGTGGGCTTTACAGGTTGCTTATAACAATGTCCTACATGCAATGTTTCACATTCCTCCTCGTCATCATGTGTCTCCTGTATGTCAAAAATTTAATATTCTTCCATTCTTTCTTTTTCTACACTACTCTAATATGCACTGTCTGGCTGCTGCGTTGTGCAATCCATGGCATCCCTGTCACTATATCATTGACTTTTTTGTATCGTCTGTCAAGGTTAGAGGCACTCACAGATATTGTTTTGTTTGGACTCTGCCTGCCAGGGATGTGAGAAGGCACTTCTTCCCCATTGTTTGTTTTAGTTTTTGGAACACCCTGCATATGGCAGTGCATTCCTCCATTTATGATTGCTCCATGGAAAAATGCATTGCCAACTGTTGCCATTTTAAGCTATAGTTGCGCCAGTTTTTCTTATCCATTATCGTTTCTTGATTTAAATTGTTTTTGTTTTGCTTTTTTTCTTTTGTATATGGTGTACGTTTGTACGTTCATTAAAATAATAATAGTATAGTAGCAAGAATATTGAATTTCAACATGAAATGTCAAATTGCTTTGACAATAAATTTGAATGGTAAAAGAATTTTGTATTGCAATATCATATAAATTAGAACATGCTGCATAAAGTCATATTGTTCAGTGTAATGAAATGTTCAGAATACGAGGGAGCGGCGAGTTGCGTTGGACACACCAGTTCTCGTCTGATCACTGAAGTTAAGCAACGCAAGCCTAGTTAGTACTGACATGGGTGGTCGCTCGGGAAAGCTGGGTACTGCTAATGCCCAATAATCGTCACATTAGTGTAGTGTCTGTGCAGCATATGCATTATAACTATGCAGTGGACGGGTCTCTAATGACCTTGTAGTTGACGGGACCTTAAACACCAACAAACAAACAAACAAATTCAGAATACGAGGAGCAGTATTCATTAGCATGCTTGGCTTCATTTACAGTCCACACTCACAAACAGTGGTGGAATTTTTTAGCATCTCATTTTATGTAGTAAGCTTTATTTTAAGTGGATGTGATGTAATACTAGGGTGCAGTGTTGCAACTGTACTTTTTCTCAAAAGAAAGAGAAGTTTCCCTGAAAAGCTTTTTATTTATAGTAAACATTACCTTGTTATTTAGTTTGTTAATGCCATTGAAGACAGCAAGATATGTGATAAAATATGTAATAGATGACACTAACATCGTGACAGAAAGGAAATTACTGCGTAAGGTACAGGATAGCAATAGTCTTTCAATGAAGTAACAAATACGGTAGTTGTGAACAAAGAGTGGGAAGAGAA
Organism: Trigoniulus corallinus; assembly: GCA_013389805.1. NCBI lineage: Eukaryota > Metazoa > Arthropoda > Diplopoda > Spirobolida > Trigoniulidae > Trigoniulus > Trigoniulus corallinus. Next base: position 14,442,131 of record JAAFCE010007744.1, read on the forward strand.
ATAATATATTGTATGCAGCATTCATTGATCTAAAAAGTGATGCAATTTCCTGTTGAATTCGAAGCATGCAGTTCAAAAGTCGCTTTGCTCTGCGAGGCGGGCGAATCATTTTCATTTCTGTAAGTTTGCAGTCAATTTTGTAGATACACTGATGAATAACAACGTACAAAAATCCTAGGGAACCCAATTCCTGAAATTCACACATTATAAGTAATAACGAAGATAAACTATATATTGAGAAGTCAGTGATACTGTATTTGTTCACGTCCATTTCAAGCCCATTTCACGCCCATTCCATACATTCTTGTTGAATGTATCTCCTCAAGAGTGGCTGTAGCAAGAAGTGTTATTAAAATTATATTTGATTTTCGATTGACTCTGTTGTGCTCAAATTGCAGAATGCGAGACTGACTTAATAACATCATTGCCTTTTGGATGTGTTTTTTCTTAGACAAAAGGGTAAAATAAAAGAGTAATGAGCATAAGTAACGCAATTTAATAGGCATCTCCTTAGTCCGAGTATCTATTTTAGGAGGAAAGGTATTATAGTTAATAGTTTCTAACACAACTCCTATGCAGCCCACTGAAATTAAAATCGCATTGACCACACTCACTATAAATATTATCCTAGTGAGCTTCAATTTCCACACAGGTTTAAAATTTTGAAATGTATTAATTCCGATGATGTAAAAATAACATTTGTATGAAAATAACACAGAGTCACAGTCAAATGTGTTGCCACTGGCATCGTTATTCATTTTCAAATATTCCTGATAATGGAACTAATTTGTGAGGTTGCAATTTTGAACCGTTATGTATTCGTCGATTCAATTATCTAAAGTACAGTTTTCGATATATATTCGCATTGTTGCTGTTTGTCGTGTTGTTGCTATTGTTGTTGAAATAGGTGGTGTCTTGATCCATGTGCCAAATATTAGACATTCCCAATTATTCAGTATGATGTTGAGATAATGACACAGGTATCACCACAGGAACCACCAGCCTTCTCATTGATATTTTCAATAGATTTTAACAATACACAGATGTCTCGTTGCTTGCCATCTCTTGTGATATCCAGTTTGTTGTATGACTTCATAATGTTATTGCAACCATCACTTGTTTACTTTACTGTTAAATTAATTGTTGTGCTACAGTTATCAGTTATTGTAATTACTTAGGAATCTTAATATTAATTGTGATATCCAGTCCAAGTATTTGGTGACCACCAGGGGGCGTGTCTGCTTGACTGTGTGCTATTTTGTGGTCCACCTTTTTGGCTGCCTTGGAATACAGTTTTCAAGAAAGCACCTGATTAGAAACCACCTCTTCAAAGGAGAACACCCATATTTTCTGGGTAGAAGTAAGGCTGTGGCGTTTTACTCCCATAAACGGTGGAGGAGCTTTGGTGATGTTGACTTTTAAGCCTAACCTCACTCTCTGTTTCTGCTTCCCATGGTGCTGTGGTGCATTGACGCAATTGTCATTGTGCTCAAGGATATAGTAGTTTGTGGGGTTGACGAGGACCTGGTGGGAGATAGGCGTGGGTGAAGGGCTAGAACCCGCAGACCCAACCCTTGTGCAGGAGGGATAAGTGTATGATGACAATGATGAAGGTTGGAGGGGGTCTCTGTTGAGTGATTGATTTTGATTTAGAATGTGTATGATGTATAAGTCGCGTTAGCAGAACCCACGTTGAAATGTCTTAAGTAGCAAAAGTATTTTTGTTGTTGTTTGTTGGTGTTTTAGAGCCCTTCAACTACAAGGTCATTAGAGCCCCATCCACAGCATAGTTCTCATGCCGAGACTGCACAGACACTATGCTATTGAGACGATTTTTGCGTATTAGCGGTATCCAGTTTCCCAAGCGGTCACCCATGTCACGACTAGATGGGGTTGCACTACTTAACTTCAGTGATCAGAGGAGAACTGGTGTATCCAACTGAATGTGCCGCTCTAGCAAAAGTAGGCTCAACGGTAGTCAAGTATGACGAAATAATTTCAGGGTTCACCAGTCTTGGTAAAATGAGATGAAACTCTAGTTTCTCACTAGATTGCCCTTGATCTATTGATGTGAAATGTCGCATTACAGGGATGGTGCACCATCCCTGGTGAGAAATTCATCTGTGTCTCACTATTTTGAAATTCGTTTCCAGGTTACAGAAAGACAATTGCAGTTTGATACCTTTATTGTTTGAGCTGTTTACAGGTAGATCTTTATTTTGATGTGCAATGCAGGAGATGAATGTGTTATTCATTTCTTTCTCATAGGTAGTGCAGTCGTTACCTTGGAGAAAACAATTGTCTATCGTTGTCTTTTCCACCTTTTGGACGAGAGACTCGCAGTTCGACATGTGTGGAGCTTGCCCCCTTCCATTATAGTCGGTAAAACAAAAGAACCCCGATGAACAAAAGAGACTGCCTATAAATTAGCATTGGGGTACAGCTTTAGGAGGGCAGAGTTCCCACAACGAATAGGAGTGTGTCGAGTGCACTCTTGCCTCCCACTCAAGCCCCAGACATTGGCAACGGTTAGCAACCTTCATAACCGTTGCTTTTGTGCAGCTCCGTGTGTAATCCGCCATACAGTCAGTCAAATGCTAAAGGCGAGACTAGTGCAACGGTCCTCTGCCCTTGCAAGCTAAATAATGGTTGAACCAATAAATGCAGTGATTTTCAACTGGTGTCACTAAAATTTCTAACTTTCTACCTCTGTTGCATACAGGTACGGTAGTTGACTGCATTATAAATTTTGCGTCACCCAGATATATGCGCCACGTTGTATTGGACACACCAGTTCTCGTGAGATCCCTAAAGTTAAGCAATACAAACCTACGCTAGTACCAACATGGGTGGTTAGTATAGAAAGTTGTGTGCTGCAAATTTCCTCTGTCCTACTTCTCCTCTCCCGCAAGCAGCCTCCTAAGGGTTCAGCCTGTTATGACTGCTTGGCTTACTCCCCAATCCATTAGTGCACATAAATATCTGTCTA
>JAAFCE010007744.1:14445129-14474841 GCA_013389805.1 Trigoniulus corallinus
TGCAATTTTTGGCCCAAATGAATTATCATGTGAATTGCCTTAGAAATGAAAGTCATTGCCATCGAAATCTGTAATAGAGAAATGGACATATAAATGAGATAACAAATAAGGCTTGCATAAAATGAATGATATCTAAACAATAACTAGTTGTAGTGTACTGACGTGGTCACCATCCAGCTGGCCAAACTGGAAGAAATGTCACAATGAACCAACGAAAACTAAACCTATCCCAACCTGACGTAGTCAAGTCAAACCTTAAAAGACTTAAACACCATATTTATTCTAATAAACGGCACACCGTTTATTTTTTCAAAGGTTTTTTGTTGCGCCATTTATTGGAGGGCGCTGTTCATAAGAGGGCACAGGTTATTATTTGTCCATTTATAACTGGCATCGTCATATGCATAAATTTTAGTTCGAAAACTCTAAAAGCTTGCAGGTGAACGGAATCAAATTTTATTATTCCAATTCAAGTTCGCAAAATTCATCATCTGACTTCCCGTTATTACAAATGGACAAATTGAGCACATTATCATCCAAATTTACATCACTGATAACAATGTTGTTGTTGTCAAGGGTCTTATTATTCATCATTTCATTAATACTGTATATAATAATTCAGTACCTTTAATAAGGCACCAACAGCAAGTCGCTTGCCAGATTATTGTTATTTTTGTTTTTGCATCGTCTCAATTCATGAGGTCGGCCGGCAGCCCCACCCCCCACAGACAACTCACCCAATATTCCTGCAGGTTCCACATGCCTCGCTGGGTTGCCCTCAGTCATAGCATGTTCAGTGGACCCACAGACCCGATCGTGATGAATTCAGTACGTTTAATTTTTTTTTGCCTTGAAGGTTCGCCAGATATTGGAAGGCCGCGTTTATTAGAGAGCCCTGAATTTTTACGACTGCGAATACTATATGCAGCAGGGAGCGGCGGATTGCGTTGGACACACCAGTTCTCGTCTGATCACTGAAGTCAAACAACGCAACCCCAGCTATGACTGACATGGGTGGCCGCTTGGGAAAACTGGGTACTGCTAATACCCAAATATCGTCACATTAGTGTAGTGTCTGTGCAGTCTCTACATCAGAACTACATTGTTGACAGGGCTCTAATGACCTTGTAGTTGAGGGGCCCTAAAACACCAACAAACAAACAACAACTATTATATATACAGTATCTTTAATAAATATAACAAATAACTGCAAAACTAAGACCAGAAAAGATAAGGCAGGAAATGCCTTAGTCAGAGATAACAAACTACTTTAGTGTAAATTTTGCACGTAAAAAACCTCTTCTACTATTTAACGGGCAGATGAGGCAAAATTTCCAGGTGTAGGAGCCCGCCTCTTGGCGTCGGTGGAATGCCCTAAAGAACAAGAGACCGAAGATAAATAACAAAAGGGTTTGTAGCTTTGGTCGGCAACCGGCTGCGGAAAAACACTGTGCAATATATCACCCTTGTGGCCATTCAGAGGGACAAGATGTGTACCTGACCTTGCCATAGGAGGAAAACGGGTTAGGAGTTGGTTTTGTAGGAAAAGACATTTTACATTTACATAATGCGCGGGGCCTTAGTAAACGCAGGGCAGTGTTCAGCGAAAGTGCTGAACCGGCCTCGCGCCGTTTCTAGCAATTTGGATATTGATAATAATCATGCCCAACAGGAAAACAAAACAGAAAATGTTGTCTCTCTGAATGGACATAAGGCTTAACTATTGGACAGTGCTTTTCCGCAGTCTGTTACTGACGAAAGCTGCAATTGTTATTCACCGTCGCTCTACTGTTCATGGGGGCATTCCACCGACGCCAGGGGGCTGAGCTCCTACACCTGAAAGTTTTCCCTCATTTACCCGTAGCTTAGTAGAGATGTTTCTTCTACGTGCAAATGCAACAAGGGACCTCGGTTTTACTTCTCATCCAAAGGAAGACGCACTCTGGGGTTTTTTTTTTTCATCCGAAAGAATCCTACCCACTTCGATCCAGTATAGCAGGGGTGGCCAACAAGTCGATCGCGGAGCCAATTTTGGTCAATCACTCGCGATGTGTTGATTTACGACCCGCCTCGTTGACGTAGAGGCTCAGTGTTTCTAGGTCTGTGTCAGATACTGGACCTACCTCGGTCCAGTACCGAACCTCCCTCTCCCGACTTTGACTACGCCTATGACAACAAGTCGATCGCGACACATTTTTGAGATTAAATGTAGATCGTATGTATAGAAAAGTTGGCCACCCCTGCAGTATGGAACCTGGAACCATCGGTGCAGTTTAGTAAATTACAGAATTAATACTAAGTTTTTGAAGCTGTGGAATTGAATTGACGAGGTAAAAATGGTGGCCAAGAATGCTCTCCATAATCTTGGATTACAGCAGCTAGTCATTATCAGCAAACCACTAGTTGAGTAGCTCGTAAAACATTTTCCACTGTCTCGATTCACGTACTGAAAATAGTAGCCAGTGTTAATCATTGGGAATTGATGTGATGCTCTGTACGCCAGTCTCCAGTAAAGGCATACGAACAGTTATTGTTTGTTTCTTTTGTTGGTGTTTTAGGGCCCCTCACTGCAATCCTCAATACGGGGTAGTTCTAATGCACAGTCCTTACAGACACTACGCTGTTATGACGATTTGGGAATTAGCAGTACCCAGTGTTGCCATGCGGTCACCCATGCTAATACTATCTGATATTGCGTTGTTCGACTTCAGTGGTCAGACGAGAACTGGTGTGTCAAACCCAATATAACCGCTAATACCAGTTATTGTATCCAGTTCCAATACAATCATTCAGGGCAGTGTCAAATGTGATATATCCCATGGGGTAATGTGTAACGCATTCATACATTGCGGCTCAACATCCGTCTATCAGGAAAAACTGCAATGTTGACTGTAATGTCAATGAGTCCCTATGTCCAACCGACGAAGTTGTAGGAGGGCCACAAATATCTCACAGTTTCGATTTGTAATGAAGAGAATTTAGGACAAAGACGGTAGGTTCGTCGTGAGGAGAGACAGGCCTGATGGCTATCAACTCCAACGACGACTTTAAATGAACAAATTAAAATTATGGATAAAGCAAAAGGTGCTCTAAATATGCTAAAAAAGCCTGTAACTTGTGTCTTCCAATTCATTGTTAATAAATAGCTTGTTATAGTTTAATTTCGAAATAAAATCTGACGAACCCACTGTCCTACTCGACACCATGCAGATGCTGCCATAGGCGCGAAAAGAATTAAGATTGAAGATGATAATGAACCTGATGGGTGAAACCCACATTGTGACTTCATTGGTGGTATATGTAGTGTTGGATTCACTCTTCCTACTAGAATCATGGATGAATAAGTCAGAGCTTCGAGGTTCGATTCCGAACTCGAACGATTCCGAACAGTGGACACTTAGGGTTTTAGGAGTATTTTCATCATAAGTAGGATTGAGAGTTAGTCTCTCCACTGCCATATTGGCCAAAATGGCTGCTTGCAGTGCATAATATTAGAATTAGAAAAAGTATTTAATAATTGTTATCAACTCTAAATGTGTATAAAAGTGCTGTTAAGCATTTTTAAATATTTTCATACAAACATGCAAGAAAATGTATTTAATCTGATTCATCATCAACTCTAAGGATTTTCAAAAGTGCTGTTAAGCAATTGCTTTAAATATTTTCAAACAAAACTTATTTGATTATATTTTCAAATTAATCTGATTCATCATAAACCCTAAGCATTTTCAAAAGTACTGTAAAACAATTGTTTTAAATATTTTCAAACAAACAAAATGCATTTAATGTTATTCATCATCATCATCAGTTTCATCTACCTCTGATTCATCATCACTTGCAACTTTTGCTAAAGGCAATAGTAGGGTATCTTGTAGAAGTTGCATTCTTTCTTTAGAAAAGGGCTTGCTTCTCATAGGTGGTTGTGGTCTTGAACTACTTAGTAGTGGATCAGATGTTAACAAAAGTCTCTTTAGAACATCTCTGTTGCATACTTCTTGATTGAACTTCCTTGCAAAGTTCTGCCTGTATAAGCAGAAATGCTTATTTCTAGCTTCAGAATGGGCCCTAAAGCAACAACAACTAGCTTCAGAAGCTTCTTCCAATAGTTTACCAATAGGCAACATTGCATGCAAAGTGATGGTAGCCCCATGTATTGAAATTTTGTGTGCTGTGGGTGACATTGGATGCCACCCATACAATTTGACATAAAGCTTGCCTGTTTCTGCTGCATACATGGTAAATTTTTCAACATTAATCTTGTGCCCACTTTATATTGCCTCTAGAATAATTTTAAACTTTGTAATTAAAGTTTTATCTAATCCTGTAATTTGGGAAGATGTCTCTGGATCTAAAAAACCGTCTAGATGTGTTGCCATCATCTGTGCTTCCAAATCCTGGTTTTGGTATGTCTACGAGAAGACCCATCTCCTCTTTGAAAGATTGCTGTATTTTCTGCTTGGTTTCTGCAACAATTTGTTTATCTCTTTTTGTTCTGCTTGCCAAGTTTTTATTGGTAATTTGTAAGACAAATGTATGAGTAGCTCAAACAATCTTATCCTTGCATGAAGGATGGAGAGTCCAAATTTAAATGTCTCAGGATTTTTTTCTTTCTTCTTCATTAAATTGTTGAAATTTTTAGCTGTTTCCCCACATATGTAACATCTCATAGTAGAAGCAGTACCAGTTACAGCATTGTAAACTTTTGCATCAACCATGGTAGGTACCAATAAGTGTTTAACATTGAGTAGAATGTAATTTTTTGTTTGTATTTCACTGTTCCTGAGGCTTCCAACCTGGTTTTCAACATACTTCATCTCCTCATTTGTAATGTCTTTTGTCTCTTTTAAGAACTGTATTCTAATAGGTCGGCAGTACCGTGTCAAAGATGGTACTGGGTTTTGCCAGATGGTCTTTGTATGACCATCAACAATACTGCTTAATCATAATGGGACAAGGGAGCTTTGGAAAATATTTGCATCAGTGCCTGTGTTTTCTAGAAATTTTTGTTTATATTGAATTTGTTGGGATCCATCACAACCCCACTTGCTATAAAGTTTTAAATTATGCCTCTCATCATCTTCAATGCCTTGTAGAACATCTTCCAGATATTGGCACAAATGAACAGAGGTGTGATCAAATAGATCTTGAAGAGTAACTTCAGCAGAAGTCTCTGTAACATGCACTGATTCCTGCTTTGGATAACACTTCAACTTGGCCTTTTTCAGTAGAGAGTAACATGGAAATACTCCCTTGTTTGCAGCTTGAATAATTTCTTATTGCTTTTGGGTGAGATTAGCTTCCACAAAAATTGACAGTGCTTCTGATGGTGTGTGCTTTTTCACTGTTTGCTTTTGTGCAGATGCTAATGCTATCACTTTTTGAAACTTCTTAGCCCTTGTTGGTGTAGCAGTTGCATCTTTTATAAGTCTTTGTTTCCTGTAGCACAATGACTTACACAGGTAGCATAGGTTAATTCATCAGCAGAAACCTCCTGTCTCAAATCCTGTGTTTTATGCCATTTGCTACAGTCACAGGACTTACCAAAGGCTTTTGTAGGTCGACCCTGCTTTGGGCTGTGAGCTGGCAATTGAATGGAACCATTTATCCAGGTTTCATTTGTTTGAAGAAAGCGTTCTTCAGTGTAATTAGCAGCTGTCAATTTATGCTTAAAATCTGAACTGAAGTGATGGAAAGCATGCCTGAATGCATTGCGTTCCTCTTCTGGCCATTTAAGTTTTTCAATGAGCTTGTTTTCCAAAAAGAGAACTTTACCTCCATTTTCTTATTTGGACATTCTTTCATAATATTAAACAGCTGTTTTCTAGTAATCTGCTTCACTATAGGAAATTTTGGCAAAGAAATACATTAATGTAACAATATTGTCTTCTCACCATTTTTCATGCAAAATCATGGCAAATAAAAGGGGGGAAACTGGGGGAAAATTTTCTTTTGGCATTTGCTTGAGGAATGTCTATATTTCAAGAAATTGCAAACATTTTTGCCAGGCAATGCCAGGCACACATACTTTCAGACCAATTTTTATTCCACATGAATTGAAATATATCATTTTTATGGGTATGTCATTTACCACCTTAAAAACAAGTCCATATAACTGATAACTAAAAACAAATGTGTGTTTCTGAAAAACATACCTCCAACTTCAAAATCCATAGTAGTTTTTTAAAATTCTAATTTTTAAAAGCTCAAAATTAAAATATAATCCAATGCTGTAAAAGGTGAATAAAAACCAAACTTGTCCACACAATAAATTTATCAGATACTGACTGCTGCTGTGGCTAAATACTCCTACAAAAAGTGGTATGACCAGTTGCATTTGGTGAAGCAATCATCCAGCTGCAAGGAAATAAACAGACAATGTTATCTGATGAAGATTCAATTTCTGACTTTTGTCCAGTTTTGAGGGGGAAATACTCCACTGTGCATCAGAGGGAAAATAAAGCCATGGTCCTGTGTCACTTGCACGTAAAGAAGTTTGAGAACGTTGGAGCCAGACCCGTGGCATTGGTAGAGATAAACGAACACAAATGAAGATAATATGATGATGATAACTAAGAATGCCACCACTGCTCCTCAACAAACTAGGGCTACATTGAGTAACATATGCATGTAGTTTGACAAAATCCCTGGTATAAGAGCCCCTTAGTGCAGACGGCTAAATTGTAGGTCGACATTGTGGAGACTCACAACAAATTTTCTCCATGATATTTATATTTATTATATTCATGTTTAGGATCAGGCATCATATTGCATCATCACCATGAGGTTGCACATGATGCACATGCTTGACAGAAGAATCGGAGTGACGTGCATCATGGTGCAACGTCATGAATTTCTATATTTCTTTATTTAAAACATTTGATTGTAAATTGTTCTATAGCGGAAATAGCGTTTGAATTTGTTTTGTAAATTTGAATTTTAGAATACCTAGAAAATATGTAACAGTTATCAGTGTATTTTAAAAACTAGAATTTTCTTTGACATAAAGATTCGCTCTGATACATAACACAGTAAACTAAATACAATTATCCAACAGTTAAATAAAAGTTGTTAACAGTTTATAGAAACTTCATTCATTTATATCTGGAATACAAACGGATTAATTTATGCACGGACAATACAAAAATTATTCTCCAGAAAACGATTCTTTCCATATAATACAAATACCATACCTTTATTCATCTATACGCTTGCAATCACAGCCTACATCAATCGGATTAATTCTTTTTGGAGATAACACACAACAACATAAAATAAAGAATTGTGACACTAGGTTAGCAGCCAGCTGTTCCAGTGAATACGTTTCTTGTTTAGAGCCCTTTAACTATGATCGTCATTAGCTCCCCATCCATGTGCAGTTCTAATGCAGTAACTGAACAGACACTTTAGTGATGCAACGATTTTTTGGTTTTATTGGTTCCCAGGGTTTTCAAGCAGCCACCCATGTTAGCACTAGTTGGAGGTTGCGTTGGTTAACTGAGTTGCAGTGGAATAAGTTTGTATCCAACCCTGCTGTAGGCAAGAAATTGGGTGGAAAATGATGAAAACTTCACTCCAAGTAGATGGGGTTCTTTTATTAGCAGTGGCCCACCATGCACGCAACATGGTGTCGAGAAATGAGTTCCCATGAAATGGTAGGTGCACATCGGTTTTTCTCTCACCTGACAGGGGATCGGCTTATTGCGTTGGACGCTGGATACTGGGGACTGCTAATACCCAAAAACCGTCGCATTAGTGTAGCGTTTGTGCAGTCTCTGTATTAGAACTATGTAGTGGGCGGGGTTCTAATGACCTTGTAGTTGACTGCAGCCAAGTTGTGTTGGACCCACCAGTTCTCGTGAGATCAGTGAAGTTAAGCGGCGCAAGCCCACATTAATACCAACATGGGTGGTTGGTAAAGAACGTTAGGTGCTGCAAATATCCCCTTTAACTAAATTCCCTATACCTACCTCCTCATCTCCCGCGAGCAGCCTCCTAAGGGTTCGACTTGTAATGGCTGCTTGGCTTAGTCCCCAACCCGGTCTCGAAGAAATGCTAAATAGTAAAACACCTACGAAACAAAACATTTCACCTGATAGAAGACATGTGCCTTGGTCAGGATCGATTCTCTACAAATCGAGGAAGAATTTATTCTCTTATTATTCGATACAACTTATAAATTGAGGCAACAACTACCATGATAATGTGTCGCGAAGAAATAACGCTACATATTTTTTTTCTACCTTATAGAATTAAAATTCTCGTTCTACTGATGTTAAAATGAATGGTGTTTTCGGCCAACAATACTCGCCACTTCCGGTGCACAGATGACATCTTTACCTTGGATCTTCATCATTGCATGTCGCCACAATCAGACAACTGTTTGTATACAAATTAGAAATGCATAATGAATATTCTCGATTAACAAAGCCTCTGTTGATCATGGTGAATTGATGGGAGACGCTGTCACACCAGTTTCCAGTAAGGACATTTGGCCCGTTCTGATATCCAGCTCCGACGCAAGCATTCATATCAGTTTCAAATGTGATGTATTCATCACCGATATGTGTCAGCCAAATGAGTTGGTTGCTAGGGTACTGACCAACTGCACAAGAATCCCCCGAAACTGGTACGCCGTTACCCGGTTCACTGTGAAAAATACTGAAACACTGTTGACGTTCACTGACGATGAGTGAGCTTCAATCAGGATTTTGACTGGGCAATGTTTCCAAAAATCACAAATGATAAAGATGCTTTCAAATTATCTTCCAGGGAAAGTGGTAAGAAAATGAAAGAATTTCTATTCCAAGCCACAGAAATACAGCAAAACCCCGCTATAACGAACTCGGATGTAACGAATTCCTGGATGTTGCGAATGGTTTCCAAGGTCCTGGCAAAAGGACGGGAGTTTGTATGGTAAACAGATTTGATATAATGAATTGCATATAACGAATTTCCTGGTAATAACGATGAAAAGTTATAAAAGTTTGTGTAATTTGGTTGGATATAATGAATGGTGGACCTTATCGTAAATAATTTTTATTTATGGATTTAACACAAACGTCTCCTCGATGGTCACCACATATTCCATTGAACACCACTGGCAGGAATCCTTGTCATACTTTTTATTTTACTAGGGCAGAATGCACAAATGGCTGATGATATTAGAAACATTCACTTTCTCATCATCATCATTGCCACCATGCTCTTATCCCGCATGTGGCAGGATCGGGTATGCAGGTTCTAGCCCTACACACCTGACTATCTCTGACATGATCCCCCACTCACCCCACCATTATCATATCCTCTCCCTCTGCAGGAATTAGATAGACTGGAGAAATACTCTCCCCACTCCTTTACATCAGAAGGATGAAACAGGACTCTACCTTTTCTATCCTTCACTGTTATGGCTCAGGGTAAATCTTTAATTGTCCTATCCCTGGTCTTGGCCAATCCGCATTCCATCCTTCATCCCATCCTTTGTCCCTATCATAGAAGACCTCATACTACTGGTCTATGACCAAGGCAATGATCCTCCTAGCTGTGGCCTTGGTCTGCCTGTAGTATATTTTAGAATCATGGTCCCCTATCTCCATCTACCTATGAAATGCAGCCTTTTATTGTTCGGTGGCTGCTTCTATTGCATTTGTTACATCTCTCCTTTTTGCAGGCACTTTAATAATGTATTCCTGCATTACCTCTTGGGCTTCACGGCATGGCTTACCGTTCATTCTCGGCGTTGCCATAACAACGCAAGAGAATAAAAAGATGCAACAGTCATTCTTTCGGGATAGGAATCGTTCTTAAATTTAAATTGGAATTTTAAATTATAAAGAAATTATTTCTTTTATTTTTAAATGTCGCGCATGCACTAAACTATGTATGTAAGTTTAACAGTATGTTTTAAATTTAAAATCAAGAATACACAAAAGAGTTTTTGTACAAAGGACAAAACAGACGCGTTTTTCCTTTCTCCAGTAGATTTTTGCATTGGTACAGTGTAACCAACATTTATTACAAATGATATTTCAGCCATTCACAGGCCAAATCGATTAACTCCATTTCCGAAATAATATAAATTAACGCCATTAAAAATCAAAATTTTTTTTAGCCAGTTAATAATTAATAATTTCTTTCAGAAGCCATTCTGACTAACTCCATACTGTAATGTAAATCATTGCAATAACGAAAATTTTGTCTTCAATAGTGAGGGAATTTGGATAGCAAAAATTGAAAAGGCCACTCATCTAAATAGGATGAACAGGCTCACAGTCAAATGGGGCATACTTGCACTATCGGGGACTCTAGCTGTTTTCGAAAGTAGGTGGAGTTACACATACTTTTAGATCGGAGATGCTATGAAGTTTCCAAAGTAGGCGGAGTTCCTAGAAAAGCAAGATTCGTACAAACGGGATATTTCTGGCTATACGAGATCATTCACAGAATCGATATATATCTTGTTCGTGGCGAGAAGGCCGGGGGACTGAAACACCCGAAAGTAGAGATCATTGTAAAGGTACTTTACCAAAGATAATTCACTGCATACATCTTTCACCTCAATCACTAGGTAAAATTAGTAACCGGGTAAAATGGAAGTGTAAAATAGAAAGGAAAGTGTTTTTGAAAAGAAGGCAAAAACACTTTCCCAAACTCCGCCTACCTTCAAAATCAGCTAGAGTCCCCGATACTGCAAGTATGCCGTCAAATGGCTGCAGATTGAATGTCACAATTTGATAAAGTTTTACTATTTTCGTTTGACTTAGAAAAACTTTTGCCATTTCCTAATCATACTACATCAGTAGCTTATTATAAGCAAAATTTATATGTTCATATTTTTGGTTGTCATGATTTGGTTGGTCTGAAACTGAATGATCTCGCGGGTGTCAAGCAGTTTGGGTCTGCAACAAAAATATATAATGTGAGTCTGATTTGGGTGTTATTTGGTTCCATTGCTAGGGTCAGGACAGCATGAGAAAATACTGCATGCTTCGACGTGCAGACAGGCTGGGTGCATCAAGAAGCAGCACTTAGCCCATATGCATTCACTCTAGTAATGGATGAGCTGCTGATGGGAATAGGGGAATGGGCCCCTCAGTCCCTGGTATTTGCGGATGATGTGGGAAGGCTTGAGGAGTCCAAAGAGGATGCACAAAAGGGCCTACAGACATTAAAACAGCAATTGAAAAGGCTGCCTTAAGGTGAACATGAAAAAGAGAGTGTACCTAGCTTTCAATTTTAGTAGCCAGGGGAAAGGTGTGCGATCCGTTGCAGGGATGAGGGTATACCAGTGGGGCAAGAGTTTTGTTATTTAGTATCAGTCTTCCAGAGCAATGGGGAGAAAGATTCCGATGTGACCCATAGGATTAATACAGGATGGCTGAGGTGAAGGCAGGCAAGTGGAGTCCTGAATGACCTCCGAGTCCCAATAAAGGTTTACAGAATGGTCGTTAGGCCTTCTGTGCTCTATGGCTCAGAATGTTCGGCAGTTAGAAAGAACCATGAAGGAGAATGCAAGTGGCTGAGGAGCGAATGTTGCACCACATGAGTGGGGTGTCAGAAGCCAACAGAATCTGTAATGATTACATTAGAGGTAGGCTGGGATGGGAAACATCTCAGAGAAAATGAGAGAACAGAAGATGAGGTGGTATAGGCATGTAGTGAGGAACTCATTAGGTCCATTATGGGACTGCATGTGATTGGGGCACCAGGAGAGGGGAAGACCAAAACGGACGTGGGAGTAGGTGGTGCAGAGGAACATGGAGGTTTGTGGGGTGGAGGGGTCTTGGTGGGGTATAGATGAGAGTGGAATTTAAGAACCCGCAGACTCCCGCGCAGAACCCGCAGAACCCCGCCATTGGCAGAATAAGGGTGGGATGATGATGATTTTGATGTTATTACTTTTCTTTCACTTGCCAAATCGATTAACTCCCTTAATTACCCAAAAGTTGTGATATTAATAACTATTACACCAAGGCTATTCTGTCTCATTTATTCTACTTGTCTTTAGATGAAAGCTACATCTTCCTTTATGCATTATACAATGTTTATTTCAAATTTTATCTTAAAGGTAATTTTTAAAAACATTCAATATTAAGTCATCAAATTTCTCCACTTTCTGTTTTATGGAGTTAATCGATTTGGCAAGTGAGTGGCTCATTTAGTTACTAATTGAACATTAAATAGTTATGTTAATTCCTCATCTTTCTCCTGTTCCGTGAATTTCACATCAATTATATGTATATCCAAAATTTTCATCTAAAAGTGATACAACTGAGAAGGCATCATAAATCTGCGGGATTTATTCGAGTGTTGTAACCCGAAACGCAACGTCCAGTAATTTAAAAGCCATCTGATACTGCAACAGTATTTTATATTTTTTTATTCAAGATTCTACAACAATAACATCTTTACTCGCATCCCGCTACACATTATCCCACCACTATGTCTGCCAGCCCTGAAGTGTACCTGCTACTCCAGCCTCACCTAAAATGGATTCCCCACATTTTCTAATTTTTCTGGCGAACCTGTCCCACATTGCATCAGCTGTCTCTTCCAAATCCCAGTCTACTTTCCTATCTACTTCCTGCAAGAATTCCTCTGTTTCCAACACATAATAACCTGCACTCCTTAAGAAATGATTTCTCTTCAATACTTAAGGGCAGTCATTACAGCTAACCAGTAGTCTGGGAGAAAACCAACTGCAAGAAAACTGAATAAACAGGCATTAAAACAGTAAGAAAACCATGCAGAAATGTTTCATTGGGGTAAATACGAAGGTACACAAAAATTAGAAGCGTAATGTTTTGCAGAACTACCAAAACAACAATTTCTTGATAGTTGGGGTAGTAAAACAGACTACTGGTTAGCTATCTAGGTTAAAAACAGCTTTCCTGGTTGTAACGAATTCCTGGCTATAACGAATGTGATTGCATTCCCCTAGAAATTCGTTATGGCAAGGTTTTACTGTATTTCAACACAATAAGTAAAATAACCCGCCGCGGTGGCGTAGTGGTTAGCTCACTCGGTTCGATTCTAGCTAGCTTCTCATTCACTAGCTAGGTTCGATACTGGACCGTTGTGGGTCGGCTTCCTTCGGGCGAGAGAGAAGCCGCGAGTGTGCCTTCTTTCGGATGAGAAGTAAAACCGAGGTCCCGTGTGGGTGTACGATGGCGCTTGCACGTCAAAGAACCCTCTCTACTATGCAACGGGTAGATGAGGCAAAATTTCCAGGTGTAGGAGCTCGCCCCCTGGCGTCGGTAGCATTCCCCAACGAACACTAGACCGACGATAAATAAGCGTAGGGGTGCAGCTTTGGCCGGCAACCGGCTGCAGAAAAAACTCTGTCCATTCAGAGGGACAAATGGGTACTCGACCCTGCCATAGGCGGGAAAAGGGTTAGGAGTTGCAACACAATAAGTAAAATAAGCAGTTAAATAGAAAGTAAAAAATAACAAATGTGAAAATTGAACAGTGAGCAGAAGGGTAATCTTGAAACCATTTACGAAAGCTAATTTTGTCTTGTCGATCTATCAGAACCCTTCAACTAAAAGATCATTAGA
Source organism: Trigoniulus corallinus (assembly GCA_013389805.1). Classification (NCBI taxonomy): domain Eukaryota; kingdom Metazoa; phylum Arthropoda; class Diplopoda; order Spirobolida; family Trigoniulidae; genus Trigoniulus; species Trigoniulus corallinus. The sequence continues at coordinate 14,458,686 of JAAFCE010007744.1, forward strand.
ACCCCTACATAGTTCTAATGCAGACTGCAAGACTGCACTTGTGTATGACTTTTACCTTAATGTACATCAGGTGATGTCGAAGAACGAGAAGTTACTCTCTTCTTTAGCAAAATGGAATACACCAGGACTGGGCACGTATCAAGTCAATGACAGCCACCTTGTCAATATTAGAGCAGCGAATTGCGCTGGACACACCAGTTCGCGTCTGATCACTGAAGTTAAGCAACCCAAGCCCAGCTAGTACTGACATGGGTGGTCGCTCGGGAAAACTGGGTACTGCTAATACCCAATAATCGTCGCATTAGTGTAGTGTCTGTGCAGTCTATGCATTAGAACTATGCAGTGGACAGGTCTCTTTTGACCTTGTAGTTTACTGGACCATAAACACCAACAAATAACAACAAAATGTCAATTTTAGAATTTTTATGGAAAAACAGATTTTGATTTTAAATGGTAGCTGCGCTTTTCTTAACGAAGGGAGATGCAAGGCGGCTCCAGGAACCGCATTTGCCCACCCATGGAATTGTCAGTTTCAACAACAACGAGGACGATAACAACAATGATCAACAACACAACTGTTATGATCAGACTCAGGATGGTGAGGCTATCTGCATTGCCTATAAAAGAAAATGAAGAAGAATTGCAATTAAAACGAAAATTATTACTCAGATCTACCTCAACAATGAGAAACTTGGTCAAGATCTAATTGGAAGATTGATAGTGTTGCGGAATATAGAACTTAGAAGAGTTTGAACTTTGGCTACGATTTGGAGATGCCAGGTTTCAATATTTCAAATGTCAATCGACGACGTAGATGTCATTTTTGAGGGAGCAAATCCAGATAAAAACTCAAATGCAGACAAAATCGCGAGAGCATGGACTTTGCCAAGCATTCTCTCGAACATACGCATGTATATAGAGTAGGTTGATACGTTACGTAGTGCTAAATCTCCCTATTAATGTAGTTCAAAATCATTAGCAATTTATATAAATAATTCAAAATACAATTAAACTATAATATAGTCAGTCTTTGGCCATTTCATATATTAGAGAAAATACTTCTTGAACATCCTAACCTAGAAGCTTGCATGTCCTTCTATCCATATTCTCTGGCTCTACTTTCCTTCACATATTTTTCAATAGGGAGTTTCAGTGGCGCACCGAGGCGGGTGCGAATCGCACCAGGTGACACTCTTTCAGGGGGTGACACTATTTCAAAGTCACAGGTCCATCCTTTTTCTACAACACTAATTGAATTTTAGTTCCAATGAATGCGAATTTCGTTTGTTGGTGTTTTAGGGCCTTTCAACTACAAGGTAATTAGAGCCATGACCACTGCATAGGTCTAATGCTGCGCAGACTAGAGACTGCACAGGCACTAAACTAATGAGACTATTTTGGGGTATCAGCACACTGTCATAAGCCTTCTCCAAGTCAATGAAGAATGCTTACGACAGTGTTCTACGACAGGTAGTTTGGAAGGTATTACGAAATCGGGTTAGAAGAAGGTTTTATTCAAATAGTTCAGTATATGCACCATGGTTAAGCATTTTACCTTCTCATTCTTGTTATGGACGAGCTGCTGACGGGAGTAGGACAATGGGCCCCCAATCCGTGGTACTTGCTGATGATATTGCAAAACTTAGATATTGCAGACAACAAGTAGAGAAAGGCCTAAACCATATTTGAGGAGAGATAGAAAAGGGAGAGCTAATGATAAACATGAAGAAGACAGAATTTAACTTTCAATTGAGTAGGACAGGAAAGTAGTGGTGACCAGATCAATAAGGCCAAATGCTGAAAAAGGTGCAAGAGGTAAAGTACTTAGGATCAACGCCAAAGCATGGGGAGATAGACTGTGATGTGACCGAATGACTCAATGTGGGATGGTTGAAGTGGAGACATTCAAGTGGAGTCCTGTGTGATAGGAGGGTCCCATTCAAGTTGAAAAGGAAGTTCTACAGGACAGTGGTTAGATCATCTATTTTATATGGTTCAGAGTGCTGGGCAGTGAAGAAAAGCGATGTAAATCGAGTGCAAGTGGCCGAGATGCGAATGCTGCGGTACACGAGTGCAGTACACGTGTACAACATTCTCCCCTACTTATTCCTAATTGCATCAGCTCTCGACACACATCTCATGTACCGCAACATTCTATTGACGTAGCTCTTCCTCACTGTCCGAAATTGGGGCCCTCCTATCACTCTGGAGGGAGCGGCGAGTTGCGTTGGACACACCAGTTCTTGTCTGATCACTGAAGTTAAGCAACGCAAACCCAGTTAGTACTGACATGGGTGGTCGCTCAGGAAAGCTGGGTACTGCTAATACCCAATAATCGTCACATTAGTGTAGTGTCTGTGAAGTCTCTTCACTAGAACTACGCTATGGACGGGGCTCTAATGAGCTTGTAGTTGAAGGGCCCTAAAGCACCAACAAACAGACAATGGGTTTCGAAGTTTGCTTCCTTAACATGTAATGAATTAGAACTATACAGTGGACGGGTCTCTAATGACCTTGTAGTTGACGGGACCTTAAACTCCAACAAACAAACAATCACTCTGGACTCCGCTTGCCTGTCTCCACTTCAACCATCCCCCATTGATTCTAAGGGTCATATAAGACTCTATCTCCACATTGCTTTGCACCTTTACCAGTTCGTCCTTAGGACGTATGTCACCGTTTATTTCCTGTCATTCCCAATTAGAAGCTACAAGTACTCGGTCTTCTTCATGTTTATCTTTACCCCTCCCTTTTATATCGCTCCTGCAATATCTCTTAGGCCCTTCTCTACCTCCTTCTCTCTCGATATCGTCAGAAAATACCATGCACGGAGGGGCCCATTCCCTTACTCCCGTCAGCAGTTCGTCCATAACCAGAATGAATAGGTATGAACAAGTGCTGAACCTCAATAGCTACGGGAGCAGTGAGTTGCGTTGGACACACCAGTTCTCGTCTGATCACTGAAGTTAAGCAACGCATGCCCAGTTAGTACTGTCATGGGTGGTCGCTCAGGAACGCTGGGTACTGCTAATACCCAATAATCGTCGCATTAGAGTAGTGTCTGTGCAGTATATGCATTAGAACTATACAGTGGACGAGTCTCTAATGACCTCGTAGTTGACGGGACCTTAACACTAGAAGTACGGAGGTTTTGTCTTACCTAGAAATACTAATGGGTCATTTTTGACCTAGATATACTTTATATCATTGCTGCAGATAGAACATCAGTAAAATATTTTTTAAAAACATCTAGTAATCATTACAACATATTAGAAATTCAAATTAATCTATTTTACTAGAAGAATTTACTTTGAATTTGTATTAATTAGCCATGTTTTGCATGTAATCATCACATTTGACAACTGTAAGTTTTTCTCCAGTTTGACGCCCACAACAAATCTTTGACTTATTTTTACATACAAATTGACAAAACGTAGGCCTACATCTAGATATTTTTGATTTTGTGACATCACAATATACAATATAAACAGTGATGCATGCTAAATATAAAGTATTATACTATACTGCCACATGCCAGCATCTACTTCCATTTTTACTATTATTGTATCTTGTCATCTGTTCCAAAACATCAGCCCCAACCTTGCTTCAATATTATTATTATAGTGTTTCAGGTAACTTTTTTTTGTGATTTTCATCTACAGTGACTATTTTGCATTGAACTCAACAAATAAACAATTTTTGACTTCTTGCTCTTGTAAATAGTTAGAGGGCAACCAGATGAAGAAGCATAAATTTCAAATGAAAGCAATGGTTTGCTTTTCATAATAGCTTCTTCATCAGGCACTTCTCTTCTTTGACAGTTCCTAAAATGGTTGGTTTTGATGTTTCAGTAAGTCCAATAATATCAAATTTGTAAAATAACTATCCATTGTTATATTGCATCCCTTTCATAGGTATGGTTTCAAAAGTCACATATAAACATCAGATGTTAAATCGTCACATACATTTTCAGCTGGGTCTGTGCCCACCTCAGTAGCATAGTGGTTAGCATGCTTGGTAGCTGCATCAGTAGTTCTAGGTTTGATACTCGGTAGATGTGATTTGGCTTTTGGGTGGGATAGAGGCCCTGAGTGTGCCTTCTTATGGATGAGAAGTAAAACTGAGGTCCTAAGTGGTGTATGATGTCATTTGCACATAAACGTACGCTCTCTACTTTGCAACGAGTAGAGGAGGAAAAATTTCTAGGTGTGGCACCACACCCCTGGGCGTCAATGGAGTGCCCCAGCAAACAGGAGATTGACACTAAATAAGCATAGAGGTTACAGCTTTGGTTGACACCTGGCTTTGGAAAACAATGCCCAACATATCGCCCATGATTCCATTCACAGAGACAAGATGGGTACCCAACCCTGCCATAGGCAGGAAAAGGGCTAGGAATTTCTTTGTTGAGCAGGATCTTTACCTATGTAAGGTTTTTCAATGCAAAGATCACTCTGAACCCCTCTTATTCTATACCCCTCCAAAACTACATTTTGCTGAACTAAAGCTTTAAAACTAACGGGAGGTCATTTTTGACCCATTAGTATTTATAGGTAGTGGTACAAATATTTAAAAAACTATTGAAATATAATGTTTTTTAATTACAAAAACACAAACTACATCTCATTTTAGGAAAAGAGAAGAAACGGCATAGAAAAGAAACGGCAGCCAACTAAAATCGAAAAATAGGTCATTTTTGACCCATCCGTACTTCTAGTGTTAAACTCCAACAAACAAACAAAAACTCGATAGCCACTAGGACAATTCGTTGTTGCCCTAACAGTGTTTACGGACGAACATTCCAAAAAAATGTCACTAAACTAATATTAATTCCACCACCTAATGACTACTATCGGAGAGGTTAGCTTTTGTCGGCAATATTAGGAAAAGTAATGTTGTCGCTTACCAGACGGGATTCGATGACAAACTATGAATATAGGAAAAAGTCCAACCGCAGAGAGACATTCAAAGCATAACGTATTAACACTGCCAGACCTTCAACTGAGGATGGACGCAAAATCAAACTTCAATTTATCGTTTTTCAACACCCAATAGGGACCCACTGAGAAAAGGAAAGCAATATATCACTTGTTATTTTAATGGCTTAATATAGTTACAACTTATAGCCTTACTGCGCGCCATGCTTATCCAATGCCTTCGTTATCTGACATCATACTCTGATGTTTACACGTTGTCAATATTGGCTTCACTTCCACCATGAAAACTCAACATGAAACTTTCGCTGTCATCTCCATATTGTTAAACACTAGAATAGAAGAGGGGGTCAGAGTACATTAAGAACGTCATTAACCCTAGATTACTATACATTAGTCTCACAGACTATGCTGTTTCTATATTTCTAAATTGAGAGTTGAAAGAATTACATTTTTTTAACAAAATTTTCAGTACCTTCCTAAAATAGCCACTGAAACATCCCCCCCTTGTTTCTGACCATTGCCCTCTTTGCAACCCTTTCATCACATCATGAGTAGTCCTCCAGACTAATGTTTAGTAACTACGTGACTTTTTCCATTGAAGTTGTCATATGCAATCTATGCATTTAGCAAAGACAGACGCAGCATGTATTTTTTTAGTTGTACAATTGAGACCATATTGCAACCATGGATAAAAACACGTTGGACTATTGCAACTTTGCCCCCACCCACTCAAATAAATCCTCTCTGAAATTTCGGGAGAAACAATTATTATAAAGTGATTTCACTTCTGCAGAAAGGAAAAGGAAAATTTTTTTGCATTCTGTCCTTCTAAACTACACAGATCAACTGTCCTTCAAAAGCAATTGGTGGTGAGCACAGAGGAAAGATTTTTTTCGATGTGAAAAAAAATTAATAGTGTGAATTTTTTTGCTATTATCATTTTAGATGTTTGCAGAATATTAAAAAAAGTTTTCTAAATTTTTATATCCATTATTTTTTTTAATTATCCAAAACAAACTTTGGCAGTCTGACAGACTAATGCTTAGTAACTATGTCATTCGTAGGGTACCATAGCAATCTTGGGTTAAACGGAATTTGCCAGTCTATAATCAACACAGGCTATTTGAATGCAAATTAATATATTAATCACACATGGAATAGATCAAAAGAAAATAACAAGGTGTGTGATGACTGCAGAGATTCCATACAGGTGATGAACTGATTCACGAGATCAAAATACATTTCTGTACGCCATGGAGGCAGCAACGAAGCTTGGACAAGGCTTATGACAGTGTTCCTCAACAGGTGGTTTGGGAGGTATTACTAAATGCTGGTCTACTGAAGAAGTATTGCTTTGAAACAGAAATTTACAATAAGTTAGATACAAAATGAGTAACAAAGGAAAGTTTGCGATGAACAAGGTTCAGAAACCCGTAGGCTGCTGTTTAGTCGTAAGTTTTGTTCAAGGGCAGGCGACAACGCATGGGCACATTGAGAGCCGCAGTACACGAGTGTTCTTTTGTGTTAACCATTATTTCATGTTAAGAGTGTTCCTGTTAAACGGATTTCACTGTATATAGATGCACTGATTAATAACAAAGTCGTCAATTAACAAATTGACAGAAGTGATACAAGTAAAATTGTCATTGATACATCAGTGATTTTCTCTATGGTGGAGACCATAGCAAGATCATTCATAATAAGGACAGATAGGCCTACATGCAAATGAAATAGAATGGCTGTTGCCAAAAGTGTTATTAAAGTTATATTTGATATAGGATTGACTCTGTTGTGCTCAAATTTCAAAATGTGAGACTGACTTATTCACAGCATTGCATTTCAGATGTGTGTTTTCTTAGAGCAAAGGATAGTATTAAATAGTATTTGGAAAAAATATCGAAATTGAGTAGCCCCAAATTTACCCTGAGTAGTTATTTTGGGAGGAAATGTATTATAGTCAATTTGTCTGAGAGGAACTGAAACAACATGTACTGTGGTATCCATCATGTTGATGACACTACGAATATTCTCCTAGCAAGTTTCAATTTCCAACCAGGTTTCAAAGTTTGAAATGTGTTAATTCTGATGATGTAAAAATAACATTTGTATGAGAATAACACCGAATCACAGTGAGGCTTCTCATCTCTGGTATAGTTATTCATTTCAAAATATTCCTGATACTGAAACTCATTTGCCAGGTGACACGTTTTTGAACTGCTTTGTATTAATCTTTAAAATTATTGAAGGTACAGTATTCAATACATACACTCATTGTAGCTATTTACTTGGCTGAAATAGGTGGTGTCTTGGTCCATGCAAAAAATATTAGATGTTTCTAAATATTCAGTGTGATGTTGAGTTAACGTGGGAATTACCACTACAGCAACCACCAGCCTTGTGATTGATATCCTTCATGGATTTCACACAATGAACAGGGCGTTGGGTTCTCGCTTACCGTCTTTCGTGATATCACATTTGTCTTCTCACTTCAGCATTTGCCTTGAATCTATTTCAAAGCAAACATATGTTATGCAGCTTCTAGATTAATATGAAGTACAGTCAGGTATATTTTTATGCAGGGGATACATTCCTCAGAAAATCGCATAAAAAAAGTTCCCATCAATGATGATTATAAGTCTATGGGAAAATTAAGGATATGCTCCAAAATAACAAATTAAAATTAATGTACAACCACATTAATAAAGTTTGTTGGTGTTAAAGAAAATAGGTTTCTTAATAAATTTCTTTGGGAAGCTGAAAAAGATTTATATAAACCTTAAATAAAATTGTATTTCACTTCAGTTGTCTACCTGATAAGGGTGTTCACCATCTGCAAACTGTTTGTAATTCGCTGTCATCATCATAAATAATTACAGTATCTATGCATTAGATCTCTTTGGTATAGGTGTAGTGTCATCGCACTACGTGCATGACATCATTACTTTACAAAATGCATGCCCTCTCACATGACGTCATTAGAGCATGCATTCTAGAGAGTGTTACATTTGAATTTAAATCTTTATGCTATTCTCATCTGACACATTCCATAATTTGATATTTTGAAATTTGAAAGAATGGAATGTCAGATGGACAAAAGTTAGTTCTAAAACAATTTAAAAAGAAGAGTTCTAATTTGGTACTTGTAGCGTACAGACGTACAATTTCACTTCTAATTTTACAGTTGTTCCTTATCACATTTCATTTTTAATAAGTAAATACATGGTTAATAAATCGGGGTTCAATATTTTTTATGTAAACTCGTTGCCTCTCAAGTGTCATTGCGGAGAAACATATCATTTGATGCAAGATTTATAAAATCAACTAAACCACAGATACATTCTAGTCACATATGGGATTACTTCAAATCAGCCTTCATCAACACAACAAATTTGGTGACCCGGACGTGATCCCGTGACTTACCATCCAGCAACGGAATCGTCAACAGTTTTTTTTTTTATTTTTTTAGTTTGAATCTTTACACCCTCATAAAGGGGTTCCTCTGTCGCACAGGTCTTTTGCATTTCGTACATTTTACATTTCTTGCATAACTTTTGTGTGTGTGTCGTGTTAACAACGAAGTACAACCTTTTCTTGTGCCCAGTCATGGATTAACCTGTTTCTGGTACAAGTTCTACATTTACACTACGTTATCTTATTAGTGCTACACCAATTTATTTATTATTTCTAAGTCAACCTACGGTAAGGTCATTTTGCTATTACATAGTAATAATTATGGAAGGGTCCCAACAAGATTTGGATCCATCATTAGCACCTGTAACGGAGGACGACAATAATTTAAATATCATCCAACACGCGGGGTATAAATATTTCAAACTTCCCAATATTTGGATTAACGACCCGGAAACATGGTTTGCTACGATAGAGCACCGTTTCCGGGCACACCAGATTAGAAGCGACTTAAAAAAGTTTGACTTCACCATTGACGCCTTACCGCCAGAAATAATCGCTGACGTGAGAGACTTAGTTCTCTGACCACCAACGACGAACGCCTATGAAGCCCTTAAGGCTGCTATCACACACCGCAGTTCTCCTACACAGCAGCAGAAGCTGCAACAGCTTCTACACTACTTGCAACTCGGGGATCGAAAACCGACCCAGTTGTTGTGTCACATGCAACAGCTGGCCAGAAGTGCTGTTTCGACCACCGATAACCCTATTATTCTTAAGGAACGTTTTGTGTCATGGCTTCCCAGACAAGTGAGGCTTATTCTGGCCACCGCAGACCCAGGTTCATCTCTGGAACAGTTGGCCCAGATGGCCAACAAAATCGTCAAGGTGCTTGACCCTTCCTCCCAGCTTGTGAGTTCTGTCACGCCACCTACCCCAGCAGAAGACTCACCACAACTTTTAAAAACACAACTGTTTGATATGTCCAGGCAACTAGAACTCCTTCGCTCACAAGTCCAGGCACTTACATCATTGCCCTCAGGAAGGCGTCATGATCAACGCCCACGTTCCAAGTCACGTTCAAGAACACAACAGAGTCGAAGCTCTGTCAACAGCTCGGACTGTTGGTATCACCGTACTTTTGGGGATAAGGCCTAGAAGTGTGTTCCCCCTTGCAGTTGGAAGCAGGGAAACGAATAGGCCTATCACCTTGTGAGGTCCAGGGTGATGGAGGTCACAGAAATAGTCACCTTTTTTTTATTAAAGACCTCAACAGTTATGGCAATTTCCTAGTTGACACGGGTGCAGATTTCAGCATTCTCCCCAAGTCCAGGGTAAATGAGAAGTCTCTAGTAACTGATGACCTGAAACTTTACATGGCAAACCACACTATCATAAATACTTTTGGTACTTGCTGCATTAATCTAGATTTAGGTTTGAGACGATCTTTTACTTGGACTTTTGTCATTGCAGACATTGCTCATGCGATCTTAGGTGCTGATTTCTTAGCTCACTACAATTTAGTGGTAGATGTCGGCAGATACAGACTCCATGATCGAGTCACAGAGCTTGAAATCTCTGGTGCTCAAGTACGATGTCCTGAGACTTATCAGAGATTGACAAGCATTAGTCCTGACACAAATTTACAATATAAGAAACTGCTCCAGGAGTTTGTGGATATTACCATTCCACGTTTGGCTTCGACCAGTGTAACTCACTCAGTAGTACATCACATTGTTACTACTGAGGGACCACCGGTCCATGCAAAATCAAGATGCTTGGACCCGGTCAAGGTCAAGGTTGCCAAGGAGGAATTCCGTAACATCCACAAACTGGGCTATTTGAGACCCTCATCGAGTCCTTGGTCAAGTCCTCTACACCTTATCAGCAAAAATGACAAGTGGAGAGTAGTGGGTGATTTCCGTGCACTTAATGCACGAGCAGTACCTGACAGGTACCCTATACCTCACATAAAGGATTTCACTGCGCAGCTTCATGGAATGCATGTGTTTTCCAAAATTGATCTGGTCAAGGTGTATCACCAGATACCGGTCGCTTGTGAAGATGTCTCTAAGACGGCCGTAACTACACCTTTCGGATTGTTTGAGTATACAAGGATGCCTTTTGGACTTCGAAACGCAGTGCAAACTTTTCAACGATTTATGGATGCTGTTCTGGCTGACTTGCCTTTTGTGTTCATATAGATGACACACTAGTTGCTAGCCCTGATGACTTCGCACATCACCGTCATTTATGGATGGTTTTCGAGCGCTTGTGTCAGTTTGGACTCGTTGTAAATACCACAAAATGTCTTTTTGGAGTTTCGTCCTTGGAATTTCTCGGGCACATGGTAACACCTGAAGGAATTTTTCCACTACCACAAAAGGTGGATGCTATTCGTAACTTTCCAAGACCAGAATCTAGAAGATCTCTACGACGTTTTCTTGGGTTACTAAATTTCTACCATCAATTCATCCCACACTGTGCAGCACTCCTTCAGCCATTGCATAACATGCTGTCAGGAAAAGCTTGCAAAATGCATCACTACAATGGAACGAGCTTACCAACAATGCCTTTGATCATGCCAAAGATTCTTTGGCACAGGCCACTGTTAAGACATCCTGATTCATTGCCTGACACCAAAATTGCCCTATTTAGCGATGCTTCTGACATAGCTGCTGGTGCTGTTCTTCAGCACCTCTCAAATAATTCATGGCAACCCTTAGGTTTTTTTCGTGCAAATTTCAACCAGCGAAAGTCAGATATAGTGCTTTCGGAAGAGAGTTACTCGTGATTTATTTGGCAGTGAAACATTTCCGCTACTTTCTTGAAGGTCGGTATTTCACTATCTATACCAATCACAAACCTCTCACTTTCGCTATGCGAACTAGTCTAGAAAAGCACTCACCATGGGAAGCTCAGCATCTCGATTTTATTTCAGCGTTCACCACGGACATACAGTACATCGAAGGTCCGACAAATACAGTCGCTGATGCCTTATCTCGTCCAACATTACACCAACTAACTCTTTCGCAGAAGCATCTTGATCTGGAGAGTTTATATCAAGAACAAATAGCAGACACAGAATTCTCACAATTACTACAGAATCCACAGTCTTTACAGATTCAACTTATTCCCATTCCAGGATCTTCTCTCAGTGTATATTGTGATGTGTCCCTGACAAGACCACAACCAGTCATTCCTACATCCTTGCATCAACAAGTATTCAATAATGTGCTTAGTTTATCTCATCCTGGTGCTACAGCTACTTTGTAGCTTATAACAGAACGTTTTGTTTGGCCCTCCATCAATAAGGATGTTCGTCACTGGACAAAATTTTGTATTCAGTGCCAAAAGAGCAAAGTACATAGACACACACACTCCCCACCGACTAGTTGTGCTCCACCGACATCCCGTTTTGACAAAATACATATAGACATTGTTGGGCCACTGCCACCATCACAAGGGCATCAATATATACTGACATGTATAGATCGATTCACACGTTGGCCTGAATCCATACCTATTACAGATTGTACTGCTTCAACGGTGTCCCATGCTCTTCTCCAGCACTGGTTCTCACGCTTTGGTGTACCATCTACCATCACTACAGATAGAGGTCGTCAATTCGACTCTCTTCTGTTCAATCATCTGTGTAATGTTCTGGGCACCAAACATATCCGGACCACTTCCTATCATCCTGCATCTAATGGGATGATAGAAAGGTTCCATCGCCAGCTCAAAGCAGCTTTGAAGGCTACTGACAACCCAGTAAACTGGAGCAGCAACCTTCCAATCATCCTTCTTTCTCTACAGTGTGCCATTAAAGAAGACCTGCAGGCTTCTCCGGCCGAATTGGTGTACGGCACAACTTTATGGCTTCCAGGAGACATTTTCACACCAGAATATAACGCCTTGTCCAGGAGTGATCTCCTACAAAATCTGCGTTATAATATGCGTGCTTTGTTACACAGACCGCCACAAGTTTCATCCACTCAACCACTTTTTCGAACCCCTAGTTTCGATTCTACTTCACATGTCTTTGTTCGTTCTGGAGTTTTGAAACACCCACTCTCCACACCATATCATGGCCTATACAAAATTCTTCGTCGACATGACAAATTCTTTATAATAGATTTTAAGGGGCGCAAAGACACTGTCGCAATTGATCGTCTCAAACCTGCCTTTATCTCTGATTTCTGTCTTCCAGAGTCAACAGAGACTTCCACAAATCCAACTACATCTGCATCTATCAAGCCATCTCCATCTGTACCCATCAACCCACCACCACCTTCATCCTTTGGTACCAATTCCTCCACACCAACCTCTCCTCCTACCCCTTCTGCCATCATCACACGTTCACGTGCCCATGCTGAACACGTACATTTTAAATTGCCATAGTTTTGTTTTCACAACGGGGTATATTTGTAGTGTCTACGCACTACGTGCATGACATCATTACTTTACAGAATGCATGCCCTCTCACATGACGTCATTAGAGCATGCATTCTAGAGAGTGTTACATTTGAATTTAAATCTTTATGCTATTCTCATCTGACACATTCCATAATTTGATATTTTGAAATTTGAAAGAATGGAATGTCAGATGGACAAAAGTTAGTTCTAAAACAATTTAAAAAGAAGAGTTCTATTTTGGTACTTGTAGCATACAGACGTACAATTTCACTTCTTCTAATTTTACAGTTGTTCCTTATCACATTTCATTTTTAATAAGTAAATAAATGGTTAATAAATCGAGTTCAATATTGTTTCTGTAAACGCGTTGCCTCTCAAGTGTCATTGAGGAGAAACATAACATTTGATGCAAGATTTATAAAATCAACTAAACCACAGATACATTCTAGTCACATATGGGATTACTTCAAATCAGCCTTCATCAACACAACATAGGCGATAAATTTGCATCAACATTTTTTTGTTACTCTCTGCAGATTTTTGTTTTAACCATGATAATCATCATCATAATACCCATATTCCACTTGTGGCAGGGTCTGGTCTGCAGGTCCACTGAAAATGCTCTGGTTAGGGACACTCCAGTCAGGCGTTTGAAACATGCAGGGATATTGGCTGGGTTGTCTGTGGGGGGTGCGGGTGTCACACGTGAAAGTGTCTGGTACCTCAAAGTGTCTGTGTGGGACACTTGTTATTTTCTATTTCACTGCAAAGATGAAGACCATCATGAATTTATTTTGCTGAGAGAGGGTCTGTTGTTTCTTCAATATCATTTTCACTTTTGGGATAAGCTACTGCATCTAAAGTTAGTTTAATAAAATCATCCTCATTTAAGACGTCATCCACCAGCAGTTCTTCAATATCATCATGGTTAAAAATGTTCAAATTACCTCCAAAATAAGTTTTAATTTTAGAGCATGTTCAGTGGACCTGCAGACCCGACCCTACCACAGCCGGGATAAGGGTGTGATGATTACGGTATGACTGTTGTGTCACGTACAAGTGCAGAACCCCCTGTTGTGTATGCTAATTTCTAACAGACTAAGACGTTGTTTACAGGCTAATAGAATGGTCGGTGGGTTTTATCTTCCCGTGAACCACACCAGAGGTCACCATGCAGTGTCATGGGCCTTAGACTGACTGTACTTCCCGACCAAGCATACAGTATGCACATCTGGCCAAATTTTTTTAATCATATGCAACCTACACAACTTCAAAGTCTCATAAAAATAAATGGCATAAAAAGAAACTGTAGCATGTTCCATGGAATGTTCCATGCATGCTCTCCTTTTCTGATTCTTGCACGTTCTGTGCAGCTTGTTGATTCAATTTGATTGGTTTAATTTGAATAGTTTTTCGTTCTGTCATTTTGAAATGACAGAATTTCAGTTTTGAGTTTAGAGAACTATTAAGAGAATTTCAGTTAGTCAGACAGTTAGGCAGTAGAGAAATGGCACTCGTTTGGAGACGTTCAATTTCGCTTACATTTAAATATTGAATATCTGTTGTCATATCTTAAGTGATTTACTTTAATTTCGTTAATGATAAATTAGTGACTATTTTATTTTATCATCTTTAAAATAAACTTTATTGTTCTAACGGTTTTCCATCGAATTCCAAACGTGAACCAGCCAGGACATCCGCCATTAAACCAAACAGTATTGTCCTTCGTTTTTGCGTTTTTATAACGCATTGAAGACTTGGTATCAAATTTTGTATAGGGTTACATTAAAGGTGTACTTTGGAGTTAATAATGTTATTGTAATCATCACTTGTTTAATTTACTGTTGAATTAATTGTTGTCCAACAGTTATTAGTTATTGCAACTTTTTTTAGAAATCCTATTCTTTATTGTCAGACGACGTTCATGTATTGCCGGTATTGGGTTCACGAAAACATGAAGGGGAAGTTGTATAGATTTGGCCAAACCAGTTCTTGTCTGATCACCGAAGTTACGCAACGCAGCACCAGTTAGTGCCAACGGGGGTGAGCACTAAGGAAAACTGGATAATGCTACTACCTAATAATCGTCTCACTAATGGGCGGGACCCAGGGCCGGCCTTCTCTATAAAGGGGCCTAGGTGCAAAAACCCATTTGTGGCCCCAAAATTTTTTTTCCAAAAGTAAAAATAAAGGATTTCAAGTAAATGGACTCCTCATAGATGCGCTCCTATCCCATTATGAGATCCTTCCTGATTTTGGAAGGTATTGCATTTTTGGATGATGCCATGTGTCCTAACATGTCGCCATCGCATTTATGAGTTGCTCTGAAAGCTTATGTGGACGTCCACACGTTGGAACATTTTCAGTTAAACCTGTGTCTTGATATTTTTTTATTACACTTCTGATTATTTAAGGTATTTTGGTTTTAACAACCATAAAATAATAGCATTATTAAATTATTGACTCTTAACCTCTAATTCTGGGTTGTCCAACCCGTAGCCCATGGTGCACCATTTCTAATTATGCATTATAGCCTACCTGCTATGTAACACCTAACGATATCTTCCCCATTTTGGTTTTGACAGCCTGTGTCCGGCAATCATTTCATGGAGTAGCCAAGTGACCTACAACAGAAAGGTTGTACAGCCCTGGTGTAGTTCAATAGCAGGGTTGTTAGGTTACGTTTAGGTTATGTTGCATTGGCAGGGTCGAATAAGGGACGTTGCCCCTACAATAACGTATTTAACTTGTAATATTAGCAATGATCTGGGCTCTGATGAGTTCTGATGATGGAGCCCCCCTCAATCTTGGGGTCTGGGTTCAATGCACCCTCTTCACCCCCCGGATGGCCGGCCCTGGCGGGACTCTAATGATAGTGATAGGGTGACCATCTTTTCCGTGGGCCTGTCTGGGACATTTACCTCCCGTCACCCAAGAAAAAATTTTTTTGTCTCTTTTCAAAATCTTTTGAAACAATTATTTAAAAAAAATAAATAAATGAAAACAAAATATACAAATAAAGTTAAAAATATTGAAAGTATGAATAATTTGCACAGATGATTGTTGTATTTTGCCGAATGTCACTCCCCACACATAAAAATATGCTTCAAATGGCAAATCGTTATATGCTCAATGCCACCAATGAAAAGCTCCAAAAATAATATGATCCGTCTGTGGAAATACTCATCATCATCTGACCCTTATCCTGATTGTCGCAGGGCCAGGTTTGTGAGTTGTTATCCTACACTCCCATCTATACCCACCAGTCTCCCCTTCACCCCAAACGCCTTTACGCATGTCCCATTGTACCACCTGCTCCCGCATCCGATTTAGTCTTCCCCTACTCCTGGTGCCACCAATCACCTGCAGTGCCATAATGGAGAGAATAACTTCCT
>JAAFCE010007744.1:14479737-14530977 GCA_013389805.1 Trigoniulus corallinus
TTGGAAGGTACATTTTTGGTAGGTATTTTTGGAAGGTACATTTTTGGAAGGTATTACATTTTTGGATGATGCCATGTGTCCTAATATGTCGCCATTGCATTTCTGAGTTGGTCTGAAAGCTTCTGTGGACGTCCACACTTAAAGGTATTTTGGTATTAACAACCCCAAAATAATAGCATTATTAAATTATTGACTCTTAACCTGTAATTCTGGGTTGTGCAACCTGTGGCTCATTGAGGCTTGTCATGTGACCCATGGTGCATCATTTCTAATTATGCATTATAGCCTACCTGCTATGTATGGAGCATTTTAAGGAAGAAGGGGGTTGATGAAGGACATATTAGGATAGTGCAGGATATGTATGATGGTTCCATTGCCAGCGTGAGGACAGCTTCGGGAAACACTGCACGCTTCAACGTTGAGGTGGGTGTGCACCAAGGGTCGGCTCTGAGCCCTTATCTATTTACTCTAGTAATGGATGATCTGCTGACGGGAATTGGGGAATGGGCCCCTCAGTGTCTGGTATTTGCGGATGATGTGGGAAGGCTTGAGGAGACCAAAGAGGATGCACAAAAGGGCCTACAAGATATTAAAACAGCAATGGAAAGAGGGGGCCTTAAGGTGAACATGAAGAAGACAGAGTACCTAGCTTTCAATTTTAGTGGCCAGGGGGTGAGATTAGTTGTGGGGGTGAGGGGATACCAGTGGTGCAAGAGTTTCGTTATTTGGGATCAGTTTTACAAAGCAATGGAGAGATAGATTCTGATGTTACCCATAGAATTAATGCAGGATGGCTGAAGTGGAGACAGGCAAGTGGTGTCCTGTGTGACCGCCGGGTCCCAATAAAGTTGAAGGGTAAGGTATACAGAACTGTCGTTAGGCCCGCTATGTTATATGGCTCAGAGTGTTGGGCAGCTAGGAAGAACCATGAAAGGCAAATGCAAGTGGCTGAGATGCGAATGCTGAGCTACATGAGTGGGGTGTCACGAGCGGAGAGAATTCGAAACGATTATGTTAGAGGTAGCTTCGGGGTGGGAGACATTGCGGAAAAGATGAGAGAGAGTCGGCTGAGGTGGTATGGGCATGTGATGAGAAGGGGAGAGGAGGAACTGACTAGGGTTATTATGGGACAACGGGTGGTTGGGGGCACCAGGAGTCGAGGTAGACTAAAACGGACGTGGGAGCAGGTGGTGCAGAGGGACATGGAGGCGTGCGGGGTGGGGGATAGGCGAGAGTGGAGGATTAGAACCCGCAGACCCGACCCTGCCTCAGGCGGGATAAGGGTGTGATGATGATGATGAGCCTACCTGCTATGTAACACCTAACGTTATCTTCACCCGTTTTGGTTTTGACAGGCTGTGGCTGGCAATGAGTTCATGGAGCAGCCGAGTGACCCACAACACCAGAAAGGTTGTACAATCCTGGTGTAGTTCAATGGCAGGATTGTTAGGTGACGCTTAGGTTATGTTGGATTGGCAGGGTCGAATTAGGGATGTTGCCCCTACAATGACGTATTAAACTTTTAATATTAGCAATGATCTGGGCCCTGATGGGTACTGATGATGGGCCCCCTCAATCGTGGGACCCGGGATCACAGCATTTGGTCATTATCAGTAAACCATTAATTGAGTAGATCATAAAACATGTTCCACTATCTCAATTCACCTACTGAAAATAGTAGCCAGTGTTAAGCATTGGGAATTGATGTGATGCTCTGTCAAGTGAATCTCCAGTAAATTCTAATTCTAGTTCACTGCAAGCAGCCACTATCACCAAGTTGGCTGTGGAGAGACTAACTTTCATTGCTGCATAAGAACCCAGAAAACTTCTAAGACCCCAAACTAGAGTTGTTGAGTCCCACTACAAAATTTGCAAAGGTGGCCTTCCCTTTCAGTAAGCCCTCCACTCTATTTTCCCCAAAGGTATTCCATTGTCGAATGGTCCTTGGCAAGAAAGACCAGTAGTATGAGTCTGTCTGTGCCCTTAGTTCCTTCAATTTATATGAATGATCCTTTCTCCCCTTATACCCAGCCTGGGACACACTTCCAGCCAGAGGTTCATTGCACCCCATCAGCAACAGTCTCATGAAAAGACCAATGCTGTGAGATAATCGCCTGTGGCTCAGTGTTTGTTCATTTGTATTGTTGGTGTTTTAGGGCCCTTGACTTCAATCCTCTATAACAGGTAGTTGTAATGCAGAGTCCTTACAGACACTACGCTGTTATGACGATTTCGGAATTAGCAGTACTCAGTCTTCCCATGCGGTCACCCATGCTAGTACTATCTGGGATTGCGTTGTTTGACTTCAGCGATCAGACGAGAACTGGTGTGTCCAACACATTACAGCCGCTAATACCAGTTATCGCATCCAGTTCCAATACAATCATTCAAAGCAGTGTCAAATGGGATGTATCCATCATCAGTCTTTTGTGGTATCATTGTATCCACATTGAAATCTATAAACTGGAAACGGGGTAAAGTATTCATACACTGGCTCAACTGATTAGCAACCAGAAATCCATCTATCAGGAAAAACTCCAGTGTTGACTGTAATGTCAATGAGTCCTTATGTCCAGCCGACGAAGTTATAGTTGTTGTTTGTTGGTGTTGTAGGGCCCTTCAACTACAAGGTCATTGAAGCCCCGTCCACAGCATAGTTCTTATGCAGCGACTGCACAGACACTACTCTAATGCGACGATTTTTGGGTATTAGCAGCACCAAGTTTTCCCTAGCAGCCACCCATGTCAGTATTAGCTGGGGTTGCGCTGCTTAACTTCAGTGATCAGACGAGAACTGGTGTTTCCAACGAAGTTGTAGGAGGACCACATCAACTGAGACAGGTGCACTGCAAATATTTTATCGCTCCCTTTGAATTAAAATTATTCCTAAAGAGAAGGTAATTTGATGACCACAACCGGGCAGTAGTTTAAGTTAAGGTGGTCCTTCACAAACTGATTTCGAACAAATATCTCACAGTTTCGACTTGCAATGAAGAGAATTTAGGACAATGATGGTAAGTTCGTCGTCAGGAGAGAGGCCTGATGGTTATCAACTCCAACGACGACTTTAAATAAACAAATTAAAATTATGGCTAAAGCAAAAGGTGCCCTAAACATGCTAAAGAAGCCTGTAACTTGTGTCTTCCAATTCATTGTTAATGAATAGCTTGTTATAGCTTAATTTCGAAATAAAATCTGACGATCCCACCTGTACTACTTCACTCCACGCAGATGGTGTCATAGGCGCGAAAAGAGTTAAGATTGAAGACGATAATGAGCCTGAAGAGTGAAATCCAAAAAGTGACGTTCATTGGTGGTACGTATATGTAGTTTTGGATTCACTTTTCCTCTAGAATCATGGATGAATGAGTCAGTGCTTCCAGGTTCGATTTCGAACCCTGGTGGGAAGGCCTCCAGTGCCCCTTTAGCCGTGTTCCCGTGTCACTTGCACGTGAAAGAGTCCCAGAACGTAGGAGCCCGACCCCTGGCATTAGTAGAGATAAAGGACGACGATAAATAAGAATGTCACCACTGCTCCTCAACAAACGTGGGTTACATTGAGTAAAGTATGATTGTAGTTTGACATAATTCCTGAGGCTCTAATGACCTTGTAGTTGAGGGGCTCTTAACACAAACGAAAGAAAGTAAAATCGACAAAATTTCTGGTGTAAGAGCCCCTTAGTGTCGACGGCCAAATTGTAGGTCAACATAAAATAAAGATTGTGACATTACGTTGGCAGCCAACTGTTCCAGTGAATTCGTTTCTTGATTACAGCCCTTCACCTACAACTGTCATTAGAGCCCTGCCCACTGCGCAGTTCTAATGCAGTAACTTGACAGACACTATAGTGATGTGACGATTTTTGGGTGTTATCGGTACCCAGTGTTCCCAAGCGGCCACTCATGTTAGTACTAGTTGGGGGTTGCGTTGGTTAACTGAGTTGCAGTGGAATAACTTGGTATCCAACCCTTCTGTAGGAGAGAAAATGGGTTGGAAATGATGAAAACTTCACTCCAAGTAGATGAGGTTTTTTTATGAGCAGTGGCCCACCATACATGCAACATGGTGCCAAGAAATGAGTTCCCATGAAATGTAGGTGCACATCGGGGTTTCTCTCACCCGACAGGGGAGCTGCTTATTTCGTTGGACACACAAGTTCTCGTCTGATCACAGTAAGGAACGCAATTTAGCAACGCAACCCCAGCTTGTATTAACATGGGTGGCTGCTTGGAAAAACTGGGTACTGCTAATACCCAAAAATCGTCGCATTAGTGTAGCGTCTGTGAAGTCTCTGTATTAGAACTATGCAGTAGATGGGGCTCTAATGACCTCGTAGTTGAAGGGCCCTAAAATACCATCTCACCTTACAGAAATCATGTGTCTTGGTCAGGATCGATCTTGCACAAGAACGACTGAACCACTAATACAAAGGAACGCAAATCGAGGCATAATTTATTCTCTTATTATTCGATACAACTTATAAATTGAGGCAACCACTATCATAATAATGTGTCGCAAAGAAATAACACTAAAGATTTTTACTAACTTACAGAATTAAAATGCTACTGATGATAAATGGTGCGTTCGGCCAGCAATACTCGCCACTTCCGGTGCACAGGTGCCATCTTTGCCCTGGATCTTCATCATTGCATGTAGCCACAATCAGAAAACTGTTTGTATCGAAATTCGAAATGCATAATGAAGATTCTCGATTAATAAAGCTGACGTGGTCGCCTCTGTTGATCATGGCGAATTGATGGGAGACGCTGCCACACCAGTTTCCAGTAAGCACATTTGACCCGTTCTGATATCCAGCTCCGACACAAGCATTCATATCAGTTTCAAATGTGATGTATCCATCACCGACATGTGTTAGCCAAATGAGTTGGTTGCTAGGGTACTGACCAACTGCACAAGAATCCCCCAAAACTGGTACGCCATTACCTGATTCACTGTCAAGAATACTGAAACACTGTTGAAGTTCACTGACGATGAGCAATCTTCTATCAGGATTTTCTCTATCAGGAAAAACTCCAATGGAATAATACATGTCTATGAACATATCCATAAGGATTCCAGGACTCACTATAGGAGCAGCAGGAATTTCTACATGCCAAAAGGCACCGTTGACTGACAACTGAAAAACTAGTGCTGGTAGTAAAACTTGCAAGAGCGACATGGCTGACAAGAGGAAGAACAAGAAGAAAGTACTGAGAGCTGACAGAGACAGTTGTACGTGTCATAGAAGTCGTTTTCTCTATTTATCCAGATAAATGAGAATATGTTTGTTATCAGATCTTTATCAAAATCTTCAAACTTCAAATCACTTCGGTTTCCATAAATCACAAATGGTCAAAATTTCTTCAAATTATCTTTCCGGAAAAGTGGTAAGAAAATGATAAAATTTCTATTCTAAGCTACACAAATACGAGGGTCATTCTTTTGCTAAGAACCGTTTGTATCTCCTATCCGCAAATATAGTTTCATGTAGTCATTTTACCAACTAATATTTTCTCTTGTCAATTAGCTATCCTAGTTTTCCACAACGGCGACGTAAATAGAATGCAAGTGGTCGAGATGCGAATGCTGCCGTACATGAGTGGCGTGTCAAGAGCTGATAGAATTAGGAATACGTATATTAGAGGTAGCCTGGGGGTGGTGGAAATAGCCGAAAAAATAAGGGAGAATTTGCTGAGGTGGTTTGGACACCTTATGTGAAGAGGGGAAGAGGAGCTCGTTAGGTGCATTACAAGACCCGGGGTAGGGGGAGACCGAAGCAGATGTGGGAACAGGTTGTCCGTAAGGACATGGCAGGGAGAATAGGCTGAGGTGCAGCGGCGGCCTTAGGGGGTGGCGAACAGGGCAATCGCCCGGGGCCTCGCTCTTGCAGGGGCCTCGTGCCAAGCAAACTTTCGCATCACATACTTTCCACGAAGGACAAAGGGCCTCGCAAAGACCTGCCGCCCGGAGCCTCGCAATGGGTAAGGCCGCCG
This sequence comes from Trigoniulus corallinus, assembly GCA_013389805.1. Classification (NCBI taxonomy): domain Eukaryota; kingdom Metazoa; phylum Arthropoda; class Diplopoda; order Spirobolida; family Trigoniulidae; genus Trigoniulus; species Trigoniulus corallinus. The sequence continues at coordinate 14,485,732 of JAAFCE010007744.1, forward strand.
CTGCTGAGGTGGCATGGACACGTCATGAGAAGAGGGGAGTAGGAGTTCGTTAGGTCCTTGCCAGGAATGCAGGTGGTCGGTAGCACCCGGGGCAGGGGGCGACCGAAGCAGACGTGGGAACACGTTGTCCGTAAGGACATGGCAGTGTATGGGGTGGACGGGGGCCTGGTGGGAGACAGACGGAAGTGGAGGGCTAGAACCCGCAGACCCGACCCTGTCACAGGCGGGATAAGGGTATGATGATGGCTGGTTAGGGCCGGTGCTATATTTTGCTAGGCCATATGCAAAGTAATGACCTGCCGCGGCGGCGTAGGGGTTAGCACGCTCGGCAACTACGCCAGTAGTTCTAGGTTCGATACTGGACCGTGGTGGGTCGGCTTCTTTCGGGCGAGAGAGAAGCTGCGAGTGTACCTTCTTTCGGATGAGAAGTAAAACCGAGGTCCCGTGTGGGTGTACGAACCCTCCCCCGTAAAAGAACCCTCGCAAAGGGTAGATGAGGCAAAATTTCCAGGTGTAGGAGCTCGCCCTCTGGCGTCGGTAGCATTCCCCAACGAACACTAGACCGACGATAAATAAGCGTAGGGGTGCAGCTTTGGCCGGCAACCGGCTGCAGAAAAGAACTATGACCAATATATCACCCATTGTCCATTCAGAGGGACAAATGGGTACCCGACCCTGCTATAGGCGGGAAAAGGGTTAGGAGTTGCTTTGCTGTGTAAAGTAATGAAGTAAGGCCCTTCTATAAATTGGTTCATTAATTCGAATGCGCGGGGCCGTGTGCTGTCATTCAGTTCGCACACCCATCACGCCGGCCCTGTCCGGGCTGGTAAGACAGATACAGGTAACTTTGTGCTTTAAGAAGGTACTTTTGTCACCCACGTGTGATTTGCTTGACGCAACAAGCACTGACCACTTTGTACAATGAGACTGGGAATAGGAATAGGAAAATGCAAAATGTGAAAGATATGCGGCGCTAATTTTATATTTCTTATTTTTTCGTTTGAAAATTTTTGCAACCCTTAAAATTTTGCACCCGGGACGGCAGCCCCCGTGGCCCCCCCCCACGCTACGCCACTGCTTCGAGGGTTGGACACAGGGACCAATGAGCGCCCAATCAAATGTTCATTGACATTATTTTCAACACTGGAGATTTCCATTCGACAAAATCCAAATGCCAGATTTCTGGTTGTTAATGAGTTTGAGTCACAGTATTGCAGTTGAACCACTGTAATGGAAGGGTCCTAAAACACTAACATATAATAAATAGTTTTAGATTGAATAGAATTTATTTCGACATTATAATAGAAAGTACTAGTAATAAATATAGAATTCAACAGTGCAAATTACAATTTTACATTTATCAAAAATTTATTTAGAAGTCTTCAGGAGGAGGTGGTAGATCTGCTGGCCAACAGGACGTCCCATTGGCAATACAGAGATGCCATTTCTGCATTTGATATTCTTCATCACTACAAGTCAGTACTTGGAGGCCATACCAAGGATTGGGCATTGAAATACATAATTGAGTTTCGCGATTTACAAATTTGACGTAACTTCCTTTGTTTATCATTGCGAACTGATGAGATTCACTGTCACACCAATCACCTGTGAACAAGAATGACCCTTCATCGTAGCCAGCTCCAATACAGCGACTAAGTGTTGACTCAAAAGTGATGTATCCATCGCCAATATGATGCAACCAGAAGAGCTCGCTGCTTTTGTCTGGGATAAATGGACACTCATAGCTTACTAATGGAATGCCATTTCCACTGAGCTCATATTCAATGTCGAAACACTGATGTCCATAATCGTTTACGATCAAGACACGTTGCTCGGGATCGTCGTCGTCAGGAAATTTTCCAATGGTAAAATAAATGTCTTGGAACATGTCCAAAAGGACGCCAGGACTCACTGGAGGACCACCAAGATTTTCTACCTGCTGAAAGGCACAGTTGCCTGACAATAGAAAAATCAATACTGGCAGAAAAATTTGTAAGAGTCTCATGGCTGCTATCGTCAAAAGCAATGCTCTTAAATATGGAGACAGGAACCGTTGTAATGTCACAAGAGTCCCTCTGCTATTTTTAAATACACCATCAAGGAAGTGACTGCTGTTATCAACCTGTTGTGAGGGTCTTGCAACTTCGAATCAAATTCATTTAGGACGAGATAAAATTTCTTGAAATTATTCTGACGGATAAGTTGTAGGAAACTGATACTACAGTACTTCAAGCAGGTGGAAAATATATCTACATGGATATTGCCAATGCTATTGTTCTTACTACATCCACTCATCATCATTCTAACCTTCTCCTATTTATAGCAGAGCCGAATACCCATTTCTAACATCATAACTGGATACACGCGAGATTTTTTGGATCTATTTTAAGCAACCGCTGACGACCTTGTGCTGGAAGCAGTGGCGTAGCGTGGGGAGGGCCAAGGGAGCGGCCACCCAGCGCGCAAAATTTTAGGGGGCGCAACATTTCAAGGGTTGCAAAAATTTTCAAGCGAAAAAGTAAGAAATATAAAATTAGCGCGCCATATCTTTCACATTTTGCGGTTTCCTATTCCTATTCCCAGTCTCATTATGAAAAGTGGTCAATGCTTGTTGCGTCCACAAATCACACGTGGGTGACAAAAGTATCTTCCTAAAGCACAGAGTTACCTGTATTTTTCTAAACAGCCTGGAAAGTGCCGGCGTGATGGGTGTGCGAACTGAATGACAGCACAGGGCCCCTTTCGGATTAATGAACCAATTTACAGAAGGACCTCACTTCACGTCGGGTCTGTGGATTCTAGCCCGTCACTCCCGTCTGTCTCCCACCAGGTCCCCGTCCACCCCACACACTGCCATGTCCTTATGGACCACCTGTTCCCACGTCTGCTTCGGTCTCCACCTGCTCCGGGTGCTACCGACCACCTGCATTCCTGACGAGGACCTAACGAGCTCCTCCTCCCTTCTTCTCATGACGTGTCCATACCACCTCAGCCTATTCTCCCTCATTTTTTCTGCAATGTCCACCACCCCCAGGCTACCTCTAATATAGGCATTCCTAATTCTATCAGCTCTCGGCACGTTACTCATGTACCGCTGCATTTGCATCTCGGCCACTTGCATTCTATTGACGTGGCTCTTCTTTACTGCCCAACACTCCGATCCATACAGCATAGCCTGCCTAACCACTACCCTGTAGAACTTCCCTTTCGGCTTAATTGGGACCCTTCTATCACACAGGACTCCACTTCAGCCACCACCCATTGATTCTATGGGTCACATCCAAGTCTATTTTCCCATTGCATTGGAACGTTGATCCTATGTACTTTACCTCTTGCACCTTTTTCACCAGTTCGCCCCTCGAATTTACGTTACTATTATTTTCCCGTCCTTCCCAATTGAAAGCTAAATGCTCTGTCTTCGTCATGTTCATCTTTAACCCTCCCTTTTCTATCACTCCTCTTATGACGTTTAGGCCCTTCTCTATCTGTTCTCTGCTGTCGCTAACTTTTCCGACATCGTCGGCAAATGCCAAGCCCTGAGAGGCCAAATCTCATTCATCTGCGTCATCTCGTCAGGTTAAATCCAAACCAGGTGCTAATTCACCATTCTTTCCATGGTCTTGCACAGAGAGCTCGTCTGTGAGATGGGTCTATAATTCGCTGGCAGGATGCTATCTTTCCCAGGTTTTGGGAGTGGGATGACAATAGCCGTGTCGTCCCCAACCAATGGGAACGACAGGGTGCTGCCAAACATAATTCATGACTTCATATATGTAAAAGAACTTGTTCTATGGTAGATGCTGTAGCAGTTCGTAGTTGCCGGGACCCATGCTGGAGTCGCCTGCAGTTCCCAAGAAGTAAACGGTTTGTTATACACCATGGCAGTACCCCCAGAGAAGTTCATAATCCGTGGTAGGAAGGGTGGCCAGGGTACTAGTATTTGCTAGGTGGATAGTGGTGAAGGCCAAGTGCTCACAAATGGTCTGAGACAAGCTGTGGAAAATTAAGGGCAGCTGCACTTCATCAGGTATCTCTAGCCTACTAGTTCACCAGAGGCGTGTCACCCAACCTCAGAAACTGGCTGAGGAGCTAGCTAGGACATTTGCTGCCATCTCTAGCTCCCAGCAGTTCTTGGCAGGCTTTGTACTACCGTGTTTCCCTGAAAATAAGACCTACCCAAAAAGTAAGACCTACAAAGATTTTTCAAGATTTGCTTAAAATAAGCCCTTCCCCGAAGATAAGCCCTACAAGAGCCCTAAAGGGCCCCACACTTTCCAACTTGTCGCACCGACAGTCAGTACAACCAATTTGGAGGCAGACTACACATTGTCTGACAGAATAACCTAATTTGTCATAGGCATGATTATCGAAAAAGTAACATGCAATCGACATTTCAGTATTTGCATGTGATGGTATTTTTTAGATTTTTAATAAAACATTAAACGCCAGACTTTTCACATCTCAAATAGCATACTATATTTCACAACTTTCCTCAATGTATTCTGACCCCATGTTACAATGCCTTCAGTACTTTATATACATTCACTGAGAGGGAGTAAAACAAATGAATGACGGTTCTTTCATTGGCTGGTTGGGCCAACCATGACACAGACTATACAATATGTTGGGTGATTGGGAGGAGGGGCCAGCGGTTGGATGGTTTCATCCAAACAACTTGCTCGACTGTCGGAATGGTCGCACAACATGCCTACAGACTACACAATTTGTTGGGTTTGTTGGGAGGTTGGCCCAACAAGTTGAATAGTGTGTGGCAGCCTTAAGGCAAAAAGCCATCCGTTTTTGTTTCCTACATCTGATAGGGTGATTTCATTAAAGGGAGTGGTGAGTATAGAGCAGTGATTCTCATCCACTGTGCCACGAGAATGAAGAAATGTGCTGCCACTGGGAATAGTCATTCATAAGTGACGTCAGACAAGTCGTTTAATCAGTTCTGCCTTCCTAGGAGGGACTTGCTGAAGCAATGAGCATGAATATTACTGTTCTTACTACTCGCTAAAAAGCATAGGGCTAGGTTACAAGTAGCAGGGGAGGGTACCCATCTTGTCTCTCCGAGTGGACACAAGGGAGATATATTGCAGTGTTTTCCCTCACCCAGTCGCCAACCAAAGTTGCAACCCCTATCCTTTTTATCATCTCTCTACTGTTCGTTGGGACATTCCACTGTACCCAGGGGGCGAGGTCCTAACCTGGAAATTTTGCTTACTCTACCCGTTCCATAATAGAGAGGGTTCTTTCACGTGCAGATGTCATCGTACATGATGCAGAACCTCTGTTTACTTCTCATCTGAAAGAAGGCGCACTAAGGGCTTCTCTCTCGCCCTAAAAAAGTGGACCCTTTGACTTTAAAAGATAATATTACAGAAAAGAATAAGACATTCCCCAAAAATAAGCCCTAGTGCTTATTTCGGCACCAAAATTGAAATAAGACAGTGGCTTATTATCGGGGAAACACGGTATCGCGTTTGTGGGTAAGGATGATGATTTAGGGCACAAAAATATTGAAACACTTATGAGGTCAAAAAACTGGATATTATTCACCATAGTATACTGCCAATATAAAGACAGATTTATGGCAGATGTAAACCGCCTAGTTTTAGACCCTCACAAAAATTAGCAAAAACCGAATGCTACACAGTAAAACCAGACTGATTGAAGATTGAATAATTTAAGATTGTAGACTGGTCTGATGATTATGCTAGAATCGTTGACTGTTTCAAGACTGAATGCTGGCTAATTTCAGATTAATTGTTACACCCCCAAAGCATGCCTTCTTATGACATCACATCCTGAGGTTCTTGGCTGTGTTTGGGTCCCTGTGATCAAAGGGTACCCATGACTCACTTCCAAGGGACCATTCAGGATGTCTCAACAAAAGGTCTTAAAATTTAACGTACTAGTCGTATTGTTGCACAAAGGATGCAACAACAATAGCAGCCAGAAAACAATACTTTTTATAATTTGTTACTTTTTCAGGGGTGTGTGTTTTTGGAGCAGAGGTGTGTAAGGGATCGTGTCCCTACAATGCAACAATGGAGCCCTATTTTCTTAGTTGGGAAAATGGATTTACCGATGATAGGGGCCAGCTCCTACAGTTTCAATGTAGAAAGGGGTTTTATGATGTGCAGGGGTGACTTCCTGTACACCATGCAGGACTATGGCTTCACTTTCTAACCAACAGAGAGCCCACTTGGTCTCTCTCTCACTCTCTCCACACTTATCTCTAGCGCCTCTGGGGCAACTTATGTCAGTGTTGCTTTTGAAAATGCCCGCTGAGTCTTAAGGCACCATAAAGGCGCCCCATGTGCACATCACGTGTGGTTGCTTTGGAAATTACATTTTTTTCTAACAATGTAGGGAAAAAGTGCAAGCTTTTTATAATTAGTATCCATCGCTCACAGTTCCCAAATGCGCACTGGTGACACTTTTTCACCACATGTGTGCGCATTAGATTGTCGTGGTGTGTGTGCACTTGCCCCTATGTGTATTTATTGTCTGTCTACTGTTGAATGGTAGACAGACCAGTTGCATAGTAGTGAGGGTTCTTTGACGTGCCAATGCCATTGTACACCATACAGGATCTGGGTTTTACTTCTCATTTGAAGGAAGGTGCATTCGGGATCTCTCTTTCTCTCTCTTGGCCAAATGAGTGGGTAGACTTCTTTCCTCGATTCACTCTCGAACCTGGAATCACTGGAGCAGTAAATGGAGCCCACCTACCTATTGCCCTTTCATCTTTAAATACCATAAAATCACCACAAATTTGATATGGGATTTTGGAAACGCCACTTAACCACCATTAGAAAGCGTTTGAAAAAGTTTGACTATCTTTCACAATATTTGCAAGAACGTCGAAGAACGTATGCTGGTTTTTGGATTGCTGAGCCCATTTGGTGCAGAAGCAGTTTGCTATACAAGCCATTTCACAGGACGAATCGAAATTGATGGTTATCGTCCAGAAGTGGAGTTTAAACAGTTATGGGGTCCAGACGGTTTGGGAGCAGAGTCGGATTAATGTAGTAGCAAAAGTGTCATATGCAGTAGATGTATTTTTAAATTTGGTCAAAAAAATATCAAACATTCTCCACTTCAGTAAAAATCCTTGACATTATTTTAGAGGAAATGTGATTTGAAAATGATTAATGAAAAATCAATCTAAAAGTAGATAAGAAGTGTATTGATAACGGGCTTTCCACTGCTCTTCTCGCAATCTGATAAGGGCCACTGCCCTAGAAACATTTTCAACTAACTGTTGAAAGATTCCGAATGCACTAGTGGCTATAAGGGGAACAACGCATGGGCAGCTTGCCGTGGCGGTTGGCAGGTGAGTGGCTTTCAATTTGCATTGCAACAAATGAATGACAATGCACTGCCTGCCGCTTAACCGTGAGTTGCGCATCCACCAACAGTAGGATGTGGAAAACTCAATGACTGCATGGTTTTATGGCTGTTGATGTGTTAATTCTAAAAACCACAGTGAATACTGTGAGTAAACTGCAAACTGCATCCCACCAACCGCAGTGGCAAACCATCCCACAGTGGTCCCAAATCCCAAAAAGCTGGCCAAAATATGAAACTCTACATATATATGCATAAATCTTTATCTACAAAGGGTTTTCACCTTGCTAATTATGAATATGTAGAAAACATTAGAAACATTAAGATGAAATATTCAATATAGCAGGTGAAATTCAAATAACTGTCAGAGAGGTATAACTGATAATAAAAATCAATAAGTCACAAATCAAATTTTGCCAGTCAATTTAAGCATTTTAATTTAAGAATGTCAGTTTGTGAAATTTGTTTAATATATGGTTTCTATACAAAAAATGTGGTGTTAAACTGAAAAATAATTAGAATCATCATCAGATGTGCTATCAGAATCTTCATCAGACTCAGCAGATATAGTTGGTAGAACTAATAGTTTCACTGCATCCTCTCATAAGGTCTTCACTTTCTTTTAGAGCAGTTTTTGCAGGCTGGGAATGAAGGGATCTGAGGACACCAACAACCTTCAAAAATCGTCTTCTATGTTTTTAATGCGGGAATATTTTTGTGCAAAGTCTTCATGGAATCTTTTTATGCACTTGTTCATAGATTCTTGAGCTTCTTCAGACAACTGGCCAATTGGTAACATTGCTGCAGCTATTATCTTTGGTCCATGAATTAGTAATTTGTGGAATGAGGTTGGCATATAAAACCACAAATTTCTAGGCGTTTCTATTGTATATTCCTGAAATTTGATTGTATTTACTTCATAGTCACTTGAAATAACTTGCAGTATTACATAAAATTGATTGATCAATGTTCATCAACACCAGTGATAGAAGCTGACAAAGCTGAGTTTTCAAAAAACTCTGAGCAGTGTTGCCATCATTTGTACTTCCAAAGCCTTCCTTTGGATGATCAATAACAAGACCCAACTGTTGTCTGAATTCTTTTTGAATAACTTTCTTTCTTGTTTCTGTTATTCTTTTGTCTTCATCACCATGCACTTGCCATTTTTTATGCCAAGTCTGCATGACGTAAGCAGCGTAAGCAGCACTCAACGAACCATATCCATGCATGAAGGGTGGACAGTCAATATTGAAAGTTGCCCTCATTGACCTTCTTTTTCAAGTTGTTGTTTGTTGGAGTTTAAGGTCCCGTCAACTACGAGGTAATTAGAGACCCGTCCACTGTATAGTTCAAATGCATATACTGCACAGACACTACACTAATGCGACGATTATTGGGTATTAGCAGTACCCAGCTTTCCCGAGCGACCACCCATGTCAGTACTAACTGGGCTTGCGTTGCTTAACTTCAGTGATCAGACGAGAACTGGTGTGTCCAACGCAACTCGCCGCTCCCCTTCATTTTCAACATTTTATCAATGTTATTGAATTCCTTTGAAGATGCTTGGCATAAATAGCAGTGTTGAGCAGATGAAGTGGATGTAAGTGCATTACACACTTTGCCATTTATCATTGTCATTGTTAATTTGTATGATATAGAAATTTCCTTTCCTTCTACAATGGTTTCATACGGAACAAGTGATGTAATTTGTTCCCTAACGTACTTTTCTTCATTTAAAATTGATGCAGTGTTTTCATTAAGAAACTGCAGTCGTATTGGCCTGCAGAATCAGGTAGAGGAAGGTCTTGGATTAGACCACACAATGAGTTCAGCTGTTGACATCTTATTTGTGCAAACTAGCTGCAATGGAACAAGTGAAGTGAAGAATAATTGTTTATCTGAAATTGATTGGTCTTCAAATTTCTGCTTGTAGACACTTTGTACTGCAGTTCCATCAAAACCCCATTTGCATATCAAATTTATGGCATTCACAGTTTCTGTAGACAATTTTAAAATAATGTCATTTGTAATTTACAAAATATGCTGTACTGTGTGGTCTAATAATGCTTGCAAATTGACTTCAACACAGGATTCTGAAATGGTAATTGCTGTTGAAGGTGGGTAGCACCTATGCTTTGCACCTAACACAGCCTTATATGGTGGATGCAGTGTGCAATTATTTTCTATGGCATTATTTCTCCTTCCCTGCTATTGGCTTTTTGATAGTTTGAGATCAAACAAAAAACACAGTGCTCTATCATCAGACATTTGGGTTTGAGATATTTATTTAATAGATTTCCTGTACTTCACAGCTTTGGATTGGCTGCTTGTTGTGACGTCGTTTGGATGCATCCAATAGTCCTGATGCACAAAGGCTCATTTGTGTGGCATATGACAATGTATGTAGACTGAATTTTGAATGAATGACCTCAGTCTTCCTTTATTTTGATCTCTCACTTGCAGATGAAAATTCTAAAGAGGGGCAGCCCCTTGGCTGTTTTGGCAATTCCAAAGTGTCTGCAGTCACAACAAATGAGAATGATTTATTAAGCCAGTCAGTGTTCTTAGTGAAAAATCTTTCCTCATTTCTGTTTGCCTCTTTATATTTAGTCTTGAATGTATTAAATAAATCAAATACGGTTGCCTTAATATTATCATTTATGATGACTAAATGCCTACTCCTCTCAGACAGGTGATTTTTAAGGCCTTCCATAATCACCTTTAAATCACTATTTAGATGTTTTTTCATCACAATAAAAATCTCTTTTCTTGAAAGCATAACTATTTCATCACATGATCCTGAAATTATATACATTTATAAATTATTCCCTATTCAGATTTCTACAATTTATAGGTTATATTGGTAACAAAAATAAAACACATCAAAATTGGCGTTTTGCAGTTTATACAACAAATAGCAACCACTGTAAAAGGAACAGGTTGGAGCAGCCAATTCTTTCAAATTGTTAATGCTAATACTGTTATGTAAAAGCCCCAATATATATTTTAGCTCAATATTGCCTTATATATAACTTTTCACTTAGCTGAATAACAAAAACAAATGCTTTTTGGCATTCATTTTGCACAGAATGAAATTGCAGAAATAAAGTGCATAAGGAATTAAAACCAAACAAATGCACAAAAATACTCTGCATACTTCCAGGAATTGCCTCCATTTGAAATAACGTGAAATGATGAATGCAAAAAATCGTGGCTTAGCAATGATATCAACCATTGTGTACACAATATACCATTTCTAATTGGAAGGTTTTATAGCCAAATTATCTATCTGAACATCCCATTGGTCAAAAATCCCCAATTTGAAATTTTATTTTTGGGTTTTTGGCCACGTTTTTCCACTTTGGGACCACTATGCGTCCGTGCATTAAGGCTCTTAATTCCAAAAACCGCGATGAGAACCACGAGAGCAAAGCAAAACCGCATCCCGCCAACCACCATGGTTTTTTGGAATTAACACGTTGACAACTGTAAGGTGAACAACGCATGGGGTGGTTTCTGTGGAGGTGGGCAGGTGAGCGGCTTTCGATTTGCATTGCAACAAATGAATGACAATGCACTGCCTGCCACTTAACCACGAGGTTGATCGGCCACCACAATAGGCCACACCAATACACACTGTACCATATATCTAAAGTATGTCTATTAATATATTACTAGTAATTTATTTGCTAGTAAATATGTCAAATTCAAATTTTAATGTATTTTTCAATCTATCTACGATTATTTTTCCTATTTGTTCCCTTAATTAACACAAAATTAGGGAAATAATCGCTTATACAAAACCTGTTAAAATATATGGAAAGTATGCTCTTAAGCTACTACTTGCTTCCACGATGACGTAGGGGGAGGAGCTAACTGGTGAAGAGGAAAATACTTAAATGAGCCTCAATGGCCAACCTTATCTCTAGTAACCTTGGTGCACACATCCATGCGGTTTCTTAGTTTTGCGATTTGGCAGATAAAAAAAGGGCACGCCTTCTGGGCAGATGCCAAATGTGTACTGGCGACATTTCACTGCATGTGTGCATTGAATTGCTGTGGCGTCGCTGCGGTGTCCCTGCGGCACCCTCACAAGCAAAAACGGCATGTGTGCACCAGGCCCAAAAGTCAGAGTTTAGCGGTCTTTTGACGGCTCAGACTCAGGACAACGTTTTATTTCTAACATACCTAGCCCCTTTTCTTCCAAATCCTCCTTCTCGGACACCCAGTGTGTCAAATCAGAATTGGACAAACTGTTGAAAGGCAGTTTAAGCAGATGACTGTCTACCTAAAGCTACCTCTGAATGATTTAACGTCAGCCTATTAATTCGGAGGTGCAACCCCCTTCACAGACGCCAGAGGGCGAGTTACTAAAAACTTTGTCGATGTGCACGCATTCGTTGTTCAAAGAATTCTTTTCCCTGCAGCGTTGATCTCGTACACGCTATATGACCCACAGTTATTCTTCCCATTCGGGAAGGATGGCGAATTTCGGCAGTCGTATTGCGTTGGACACACCAGTTCTCATCCTATCTATGAAGTTAATCGATGCAAGCCCAGGTAGTAATAGTATGGGTGACCGCTTGTCAGTATTGGGTACTAACGATATCCAATCGTCATAACGGCTCCACCTTACTACTACTGTATTCTGGGTCCTATTGACCATTGTCGTCGTGGGCCCTACAGCATGACAACGAGGGGGAGCGGCTGTATTGTATTGGGCACACCAGTTCTAGTCTGAACGATGAAGCTGAACAGCGCAATACCAGCTAGTACTAACATAGGTGGCCGCTTGGGAAAACTTGGTACCGCTAAAAACTTGGTGCAGACTCCGCATTAGAACTACGCAATGGACGAGGCTCTAAAGTGACCTCCTTCGGTCAGGATCGATCTTTCACGATCCAAAACAGGAAATGATGATAGATACAAATAAAAATAGAATTTAATCTGTAGGCCTATTTATTGAGTTAACAATTTGAAAAAGGTGGCAAGAGCTGTAATGATCAAGAGTGACAAAAATCAAAAATGGACAAGAATTTTACTAAATTTCATCATTTTCTACTGCTGTTAAATTGAATGGAAGATACGGCCAGCAGTACGCACCACTTCCGGTGCACAGGTGCCATCTTTGCGCTGGATCTTCGTTATCGCAGGTAGTCACAATCAGCAAACCATTTATATATTCATTTGAAATGCATAATGAAGTTTCTCGATTAACGAAGCTGACGTGGTCGCCTCTGTTGATCATGGCAAATTGATGAGAAACACTGTCACACCAGTCTCCAGTAAAGATATATGATCCAGCCTGATGTCCAGCTCCGATACAAGCATTCTTTTTAGTTCCAAATGCGATGTATCCGTCACCTACATGCATCAGCCAAAAGAGTTCGTTGTCGACATAGTGACCAATTCCACAGACATACCCCAAAACTGGTATACCATTGCCTGATTCACTTTGGAAAATATTGAAACATTGTGCATATTCACTGACAATCAGGAATTGGCTATCATCATTTTGCCTATCAGGAAAAATTCCAGTTGCTGCATAAATATCAATAAACATGTTCAACAGTACTCCAGGACTCACTTCAGGAGCGCCAGGTTTTTCTCCATGCCAAAAGACACCATTGACTGACAATAGAAAAACTAATCCTGGCAGTAAAACTTGCAAGAGTGACATGTCTGACAAGAGTAAGAACAAGAAAAAGATTCTGACAAAAGTCGTCGTTCGTGTCAGAGGATTTCCTCTCCTCTATTTAAGCTAATAGTCTGTTATCAACTCCTTGTCATAATCTTGAAACTTCAAATCACGTTTATCTTATAAAAATACCAAATAACAGTATTTTGTGATAAATCATATTATGATAAACCCGCTTAGGTGGCGTAGTGGGCGCACGCTCGGTAAATCCGTCAGTAGTTCTAGGTTTGATACTAGACCAAGGTGGATTGACGTCTTGAGAGAGAAAGGCCCCGAGTGCGCCTTCTTTCGGTTGAGCAGTAAAAGCCGAGGTCCCGTGTGGTGTACGATGGCAGTTTCACGTTAAAGAACCCTCTCCACTATGCAACGGGTAGATGAGGCAACATTCTCCTGGCGTCGGTGGGGTTCCCCAAATGAACAGGAGACCGACGATAAATAAGCATAGGGGTTGCAGCTTTAGTCAGCAACCGGCTGTTGAAAAACATTGTCCAATATATCGCCGTTGTGTTCATTCAGAGGGACAAGATGGGTACCCGACCCTGCCATAGGCGGGAAAAGCATTAGGAGTTGCTTTGCTAAAGCTTCTCAACATCCACATCGCAGGGCTATCGAAAACCCGTCTCATCTACTGCTACCTGTATAATAACCACTGTCCCGTTACGAAACAGTTGGTCACCCATCACGAACCTCACAAGAGCGAATGACAGTGGGCCTGAATGACAAAGGGAAAGCCATCAAGAACTGAATATAGTTCCCAACTACCATGTTTTTCCACCTTCTGACCTAGCTACGGAACGACAGTGGTAGGCCTACTTCAATTTGTACAGGTTGATCACTCCATTGCCCCTTCTTTGTCGCTTTTGTTGGTATTTTATGGCTATCCTTCTCTGCTTCATGCTCTCCTGATGGGATCCCCGCTTTCTCTGCCAAGTGCCTGGATATCCTGAACCTACTCCTGCCTCTAAATCTTTATAATATGTGTATGCGTGTTGGCTTCTTTCCCCCATGTTGGAAATCAGCCTTCGTTGTCCCGATTCCCAAGGGGGGGGGGTTCGGATTTGGCCCGGGCAATTTTTGCCCTATTGTTATTCTCTCCCCACTGGCCAAGGTCTTCGAGTGGAATGTGGAATGGCGCTTGTGGAATGTGTCACACTCAAGGACCTTGGTTCGTGGGGTTTCCCAGGGCTCTGTGTTGGACCCTCTTCTCTGGGCGGTACTGTGATCCGCTTTGTGTTCTTGGCATTGGTTTGACCAGGCACTTTCGTTTCGTCCCCTACAGGGATTTTCTTGTGGTTAAAATCAATTCCCTTGCCTACCTCTTTCGTCGGCTGAGGCCCATGGTAGCTCGGAGGAAGTTGGTGGTAATCTTTCATGCCAAAGTACCGGCTCTGGTAGCCTACTCTGGCAGTCTGGCACTCTGGTAGCCTGCTCTTTTGGCAGGCCTGACTGCACTGCGTCTTGTCCCACTGAGAGTGGCATACAACAATGTGTTTTATGCCATTCTCCATATCCCTTTAGGTGTTCGTCTCTCCCGTTGGTACCGTAAGGTGGGGATTCTTTCTTTCCAGTCCTTTCTTTTGTTTTGTTGTTTACTGGATCTAGCGTGGACATTGCGCAACCCTCTTCACTCTTGTCACTGGGTTACCCAGTCCTTTAGAACCTCTGTTAGGTCAGGCTTACTTCCAGATTCTGTTTTGTTTCTGGGCTTCCCCAAAGGATCGCAAACGCCGCGTCTTCCCGGTGGTTTGCTTTTCGTCATGGAATGCTCTGCCTCGGTCTGTGCGGCCCCGCGTCTTTGAATGATCAAATTTCAAGTGTATGTCGTCATGTCGCCACTTTAAGCGCGTGCTCTTTATGCACTTGGTAACGTTGCCTTAATTTCGTTGGCGCTGTGTTCTCTGTTTCTTTATTTGAGTGTTCTTTGTACACAAATTAAATAAATAAATTAAAATCCCTATGAAAATTGTCGTACAGCCTGTGAAAGTGTCATCCATGTTCGGAATTGTCATCGGTTCAGCTGATTAACGGAAATAATTTCAAGAAGTTGTTATTGACAACTTAGAACGCCATAAATGGCTTTCAGAGTTTGTCATCATCATCTCACCCTTATCCCAACTGTAGCGGGGTTGGGTCTGCGAGTTCTCATCCTCCACTCCCGCCGTTCCCCCACCAAGTCCATTCCCACCCCGCACGCCTTCATGTCCCTCTGCACCACCTGCTCCCACGTCCGTTTTGGTCGTCCCCTACTCCTGGTGCGCCAATCACCTGCAGTTCCTTAAAGGACCTAACAAGCTCCTCGTCCCCTCTCCTCATCTCTCATTTCTGGGATGTACCCCACCCCAAAACTCGCTCTAATGTTATTGTTTCGGATTCTGTCGGCTCATGACACCCCACTCATGTATCGCAGCATTCGCATCTCAGCCACTTCAATTCTCCTTTCATGGTTCATCCTAGCTGCCAACACTCTGAGCCATACACCATTGCGGGCCTAACGACGGTTCTGTAAACTTTGCCCTTAAACTTTATTCGGACCCAGCGGTCGCATAAGACTCCACTTCTGCAATCCTTCATTACTCCTACGGGTCACGTCGGAGTCTATCTCCCCATTGTTCTGGAAAAAAATTATTATAATAATTTTTTCTTTATATTCCAATCAAATTCATTTCGGGTGCCCACTTGAGCGGATGCAATGGTCGAATAGCTTATGACATTTGTCCGAAGCCGGTGTCACGCGTCAAAGTGTCTGGAGTCTACCTCAAAGTGTCCAGCCAGACACTTTGATGCAATATTTTTGAGAACCTCAAAGTGTCCACCATCTAGTTCCGAATGCAGATACCCGAATTTGCCTCTTTTCCGCATAGCACATATGCACTGCAGAGCAGATATGCAACTTGAATCAAGGCGAAATTTATGTCAAATGTGAGACTTACCGTCTCGTAGATGATACAATACTCTTCCATTTTTGTAATATAAACCACTTTACTTGCCGACGTAATGCCAGTTTCTCATTTTCCGATGAATCAACGGGATAGGAGCCATCACTAAGATTAGCCACAATCTCATCATATTTTTTTGGGATCCATATCCTTCCGTCCACAGGGTGACGATTTCTGGCACACACTACAAGATGGGGGTCTGTTATGACCCAAAAAGACTTTTTGATTTTGAGGCCGAAATATTCAGATTAAGGGCATTATTATGGATATTGAATTAAATACCATCCATATAAAGGTTAAGCAATGAAAATAATCTGGAAACATGCTAAAAAAATTCTTTAATTCCCAAGAAACCCAAGACATCAGCATCACCATAGCCTTATCCCACCTATGACAGGGTCGGGTCTGCAGGTTGTAATCATTCACTCCTGCCTAACTCCCACCAGGTCCTCGTCCACCCCAGACACTACCATATCCTTATGGTCACCCTGCTCTCACGTCTGCTTTAGTACCCAGTGCTTCTGACCAGCCATCCCTGTCAGTACTAACTTGGGTTGCATTGCTTAACCAGAAATAAAATATGCTAATTACTTAGGAGACCCACCAACTTCCCTAGATAGGTAAAGAAAACATGGGAGAACAGGTACTGAAGGGTTGGTTAAGAGTGGAGAAAGTGGTACATGTGTAGACACAATTTTGTAGGTCTGGGGTATACTGAGACCCCACCTTGTGGACGGAAGGAGCTAGGGAAAATGACAACGCCAGCTCTGCTTTGCAAGTGAGTTTTGTGGGAGAGTGCTTTAGCAAACACTGAATTTGCTTTGACATTATTGGTGGGCCAAAAATCCCTAAGGTGGGAAACGGCCGGGATACTTTAACGTAAAAGCGGACACTTTGAGGTAAGTGTTAAATTACCTCAAAGTAGGGCCAGCCCTAGAGTTTGTGGGGCCCTGGGCAGCAGGAGAGAGCGGGGCCCTGGGCAGCAGGAGAGAGCGGGGCCCAAGTGTAAGCAATTATAAAGTTGATTGTTTATCAATGCAGCACTTTAATGTCTAAATACACATGAAATCAAAATAAAATGATTTATTAAAGCACTGTCGAAAAGGCAAAAGCCAAAACAGTCATAAAAATAAAAGCAGGAAAAGCCATTGCAGACATACAATAAAAGTGGCAAAAGCCAAAACAGACATAACAATAGAAGTGGCAAAAGCCAAAAGAGACACAGAAATAAAAAGGCAAAAGCCAAAACGATACAGGAATAAAGCCAAAGTGGGCTGTAAAAGAAAATGTGTATAATCAAATTTTGTGAAAGAGGCCAGCCTCGTTCACAAATACAAGCAAGCTATCAACCCCCTGAGGGTTATACCCAAGCGAGGTGGAGAGCTCTCGACTGACTCCCAGTTGGTATCGAAGTTCACGGTATCTCTCACAGTGACTAAAGATGTGAGCCACTGTGAGAGGCTCCCAACAGCAGTCACACCATGGTTGATCCTCACCCCATAGAATGTAGGATTGGGTGAGGAATGTGTGACCACTTTGCAGCTGAGCAAGCACAACCTCCTCCCTCCATGACTGGCAGCATGAGGACACCCAGTGTACTGGAGTGTCCTTCAGTGTGCAGAGTTTGTTGGTGGTCTCCACATACCACTGGGACCGCTATTGTTCATAGACGGCCCACCGCACCATTGGGAGAGCATCGGAAGAGGGGAATGCAGTATCGGGTACATCTGGCAAGTGGGCCACCTGACGGGCATGGGCATCCGCCCTCTCGTTGCCCATGATGCCAACATGCCCCGGGACCCACATAAACAACACTGTCTTGCCCTGCTTATGAATAACGAGCAGCAATCTGTGCACACCCTGGACGATGGCATGTCTGCCATAAAGGGTGTGCAACAGCTCAAGGGAGGATAGGGAGTCAGGTGCAAAAATGAGGTGTCTGTTATTCAATGATTGGATGAGTTGCAGTGCCCTGTGCAGAGCTGTGAGCTCTGCAGTTAAGACACTGGTGACGCCTGGAAGGCGGCCCCCTATGAGATGACCAGTTTTAAAGACTGACCAACCCACTGAGGTGCCATCCGCGACCCATCTGTGTAAATAAAAAGAGGCGTCCAAACACTTGCTGGTACACTGACCTATCAGTACTGGTTTTAGGGAAGGCTGCAAGCACAAAATCAAAACTTGGCTCTGGCACTATCCAGGGCGGCACAGAGGCCGGCAGTACAGGGCAGGGTACAGGGCTGGCCCTAGAGTTTGTGGGGCCCAAGACAGCAGGAGAGAGCGGGGCCCCAGTGTAAACAATTATAAAGTTGATTGTTTATCAATGCAGCACTTTAATGTCTAAATACACATGAAATCAAATTAAAAAAAAACGATTTATTAAAGCACTGTTGAACACAAAATCAGCATGTTAATCAGATCAAAACACCCTAGCGTTTTGACTGTCAATATCATCATCATCATCATACCCTTACCCCGCCCATGGCAGGGTCGGGGTGAGGGTTCTAGCCCTACACCCCCGTCTATCTCCAACGAGGTCCCTGTCCACCCCACACACTTACATGTCCTTATGGACAACCTGATCCCACGTCTGCTTTGGTCCCCTCTTACCACAGGTGCTACCAACCACCTGCATTCCTAGAATGCACCTAACAAGCTCGTCTTCCCCTCTTCTCATGACATGTCAAGACCACCACAGCCTATCCTCCCTCACTATTTTGGTGATGTCCACCAGCCCCAGGCTTCCTCTAATATAAGCATTCCTAATTCTATCAGCTCTCGACACGCCACTCATGTACTGCAGCTTTCACATCTTGGGTACATTCATTTTATATTTATGTGACTTTTATTCACTGTCCAACACTCTGATCCATATAGCATAGCTAGCCTAACCACTGCCCCTTAGAACTTCCCTTTCAACTTGATTGGGACCCTCCTATACCACAGGACTCCACTTGCATCTTTCCATTGCAGCCTCCCCCCTTTATTCTACAGGTCACATCTGAGTATCTCCCCATTGCTTTGGAACGTTGATCATAAGAACTTTACCCATTGCACCTTTTTCACCAGTTTGCCCCTAAAATGTACGTTTTCACCATTATTTCCCTGTCCTTCCCAATTGAAAGCTAAATTCATGGTCATCTCCCTTTTTATCGCTCCTCTAATATCATTTAGTCCCTGCAGTCACTAAGTTTTCTGCTACTCCCTTTCTCCTACATTAATCAGCAGTTCATCCATAACCAGCTGAACCTTGGGGCACCACAACTTTCACTGGAAAACCCCCCAGTGTTTCCCAAGGTGTCTTTACCTGGCTATGCAGCCATCATACATATCCAGAACTATTAGAATAAACCCTTTTCTATTAGAATAAACACCTCTTCTTTCTAACACATCCCAAACTACCTGTCGTTGAACACTGTCATAGGCCTTCTTCAGATCAATAAAGATGGCATGGAGATCTTTCTTTGCTGCCCTATACTTTTCTACTATCTGCATTAGAATGAAGATTGGCTCCATTGTGGACCTACCTGGCATAAGCCCAAACTGATTGCCACATACACCAGTTCTATCCCAGAGGTGGCGTTCCATTACTCTCACTCAGAGCTTCATGGAGTGGCTCATAGCTTTATAGCTCTACAGTTACCACAATGTTGGACATCCCCTTTGTCCTTGAAGAGTGGCACTATCCAACTCTCACACCATGCAGATGGCATTCTATCTCCACTTGCTATCCTACTGAAAAGTTTCCCTAGCCACCTGGTACCTTTCCTCCCTAGGCTATGCCACACTTGACTGGGGATACCGTCTGGGCCTTCAGCTTTTCAACCTTTCATCTTCCTAAGTGCCCTGGCTACTTCCTCATCTGTCACATAGTCTTCAACCCATGCCAATGCAGGATAGATTGTGAGGTCCTAATCTCCCCCTGCTGCATTCAAGAGGTTTTGGAAGTACTCCTCCCACCTCAAAAAGACCAAAAGCACAATTTTCCATATCACACATGATGTTCTCTTCAGAAGTGGAGGCAATGGCAACATCATCACTTCCTTCTGAAGTTATTGAATTCTGTTGCCTTTCTACTACGTATTTGTCAATGAATCCAGTTAATTCTTTGATTTGTTTTCCCTTGCTGCTTTTAGCTTCTTCTTTTCACTGCCACTTTTATATTTTCTACCGAAATTGGGATCTCATTTCAGCACCACAACTTGTAGCCCTACACAAATATAGCAAAATAAATATTCCAGAATATTCTGGGGGAGGGAGGTATGCAGCAAAATTTATGGAAGGCAACTAAGCAACAGTTAATTTCATATTGAAGACGAAATGCAAACGCAAAAAATAAGATTTTGATTTTTATGAATTAACATTTTGTAGGCCTATAGTAATTCTTAAAAAAAATTTTCAATTCATCAGTGCGGGGCCCAAGGCGGCTGCCTTGGTCGCCTTGCCCTGAAGCCGGTGTCACACGTCAAAGTGTCCGGGTGTCAAAGTGTCCCGGCCGTTTTCCATTTTACCCAATTAGGTATTTTTTGGTTCGTTGGTGTTTTCGGGCAAAAGAGTTGCCAAAAACAAGTATTTTTATGAATAAACCATATAGTTGTAATGACAGAAGGAAAGCAGAATTGAGACTTTTCTGTGTCTAGAAAAATGAGATTCGTACAAATGGAATATTCGTGGCTACACGAAATCATTCACAGAATCGATATGTATCTTGTTCGCAGAGAGAAGGGCGGGGGACCGAAAATAGAGATCATTGTAATGATATATACCAAAGAAAATTCATCACCTTCATCTTTCACCTAAATCGCTAGGTAATATTAATAACCAGGTAAAATGGAAAGCGTACACCAAAAATGGAAGAGAATGGCATCATCTACGACAGTGGTTCTCAATGCGTGTTCTGCAAACAAATTAAATGCAGAAATAAAGGCGTTGGAAAAAAAATCGGTACAGTTTAAAATAATTTTTGGATGGGATTGTAATCAGCAAACGACATCGTTGTTCGTTTTATTGTTATATGAAGTGGTAGTATGTACCAAGCGTAGAAAGTGTACAAGATGACTTAAAGTTTATTTTGAATTGTAAATGTTCCGTGCAAGTAAAATGTCACAGTGTAGCGTTCCCTGGCTTCAAAAGGATTGAGAACCACTGATCTACGAGATGGTAAGTTAACATTTGATATAAATTACGCATTGATTCAAGTTGTATATCTTCTCTGCAGTGCACATTTGCTATGCAGAAAAGAGACTAATTCGGGCAACAGCATTCGTATCTAAATGGTGGACACTTTGAGGTAGTCAAACATTGCATCAAAGTGTCTGGCCGGACACTTTGACGCGTGACACCGGCAATCAATCTTATGTTGCACCCCTTGCTCATTTCTGCACTAATTTCAAGCACCTTCATTCTGGTTGTCCCAAGTGAGTGGCGCAATTTCCTTTTTGACTTATGGAGACGCGTTGGTGTTTTCACCAAAATAATTTCAAATGACCCACGGACACATGTAGAGGAGTCTAGTCTGAAATAATGTGATGGACAGTTTCAGGTTAGTTCTCTGGAGATGACAGTAAGTGAATCACCTGAAAAATGTCATTTCATTCTGGTTATGAATAAGCTGCTGACTGGAACAAGGGGAATATGCACCCCAGTGCACGGTAATTGCGGATGACATTATGTAGTAGAGAAGGTCCTAAATGTATTTAAAACAGAAACTGAAGAGGGGCCTAAAAGTAAGCCTGTAGACGATAGAGTAAATGAATTTCATTTGAGAAGGACCAGGAAAGTATTGTAACATCCAGTATGTGGTGAAGTGTTGAAAAGGTGCAAGAGTTAGAGTACCTAGGATCAGTGTTTCAGAGAAATGGGGAAATTGTAGATTGGGATGAGACTTATAGGTGACCCATACGAAATCATGGTAAGCAACTCGTTCTTTACTAGGGACCATGGCTTTATTTCTCAAACAACAGTGGGTGTTTGCATAAAACCATCTGCCATTACGAGGACTGATCTTATAATAATGGGCTCAATAAGTCATATACGCTAACCACAGAAAAAGACAATTGAGAAGAATTAGGAATGTGTCATTCAGTCTTCCCTTCCCCTACTCTATTGAGATATTATTTCCAACATTTAAGTCCACACATATGCAATAACGAATGAAATTCTGTACCACAACAACAACAAAAGTTGAATGAAGATGAAATTGTCAGCTGCATCATGTAAGTCACTGACAACTCCATCATATAATCGCCCTACCAGGTCAGTCCTAAAAGTCCCTGAAGAAGCAACCAAACCATTTGAGAAAATCCAGAGAAGCAAATAGAGACCAACTGCCTTCATAAAAATTGAATGAATAAAGCAACACTCAAAACAGAACTCAAAATTCATTAATACAACAAAACTCAAAATTAAATTAACGTAGGCCCATTGAATTATAACCCAAAAACCAAAAATAAAGGAATAATATGAAAAGATGGAATGAAGGAATAATTCCAGATAGAGACCATCTGCAAAGATTCTTCATCTAATTAAGAAACATTTGTCACCCTCTCTTAAATGTAATAAGAGAGGATGAAGGACAAAGACCAAAACACAATCGCACTTCAGTTCAGAAGTGGAAATGTAGAAAATGCCCTCAAGAAGATGACTGACATTTAACCATGACTGAAGATAAACAATAAGGAAAAGTGAAACCAAAACCACCACCCAAAAGGGAACTAAAAATTCAACTAAAAGTGAAGTGCAGGGAAACAACAAGGAGCAGAAGCATGCTAAAGAAATTAGATAATTATATATTTTTTTGAAATTCAAATAAGGAGCTAAAATTTTTGAGTGGTGGATCTATGATCTCATTTGGGATCCTATTCTTTGTAAGATTCCACCTACTCAGTTTAGCTCACGTCCTTGCTCATCTTTACACTTTGCCATTCTCTCCATTTTTGCTAGCATCCTCGATACACTCACGTTCTGGCAAACTTTCTATCCTGCTTAAAACTGATGTAGCCAGGGCTTTTGATTCTGTTGATCATCACTCACAACTGCAGGCCCTGTTCTCAGTTATCACCAATCCTTTTCTCTCTAACAGCGTTTCTCAACCTGTGATACGTGAGTTGCTGGTTGGTGGTACGTGAAAAATAATCAATAACGGTGGGCATAAAAAATAAAAAAAAATAAATCATGAAAATATCATAGAAACGTTTTTTCCTATATTTCCTATATATATGTAGTACATTCTCTATGTGAATGACATAGGACTTGACATTATTTCCTTCCTTGAACTATTTGCTGATGACACATGTACTGCTTGGGTATTAGATGATGGGTTATCATCCTGTGTGCAATTACTTCAGGATTTAGATAGGATTTACAATTGGTGTGTAAAATGGGAATTGCCATTAAACCTGAAGAAGTGTAGGATCCTTTCAATATCCAGATCTAGAAAGCTACTTGATTTTGATTACCACATAGGTGGAGTTAGGGTTGATGGGGTTGTAACCCATAAACATCTGGGAATTGTCTTAAATAGTCAAGGTAATTGGAAGTATCACCTTGGTAAAGTGATTTGGAGGGCTGGTCAAGTCCTCCGTCTGATTAGTAGGGTCCTTCGGGATAGCACAAAGGAAGTAAAGGAAACAGCATATATTTCAATGGTATGCCGAATTTTGGAGTATGGCAGTCCAATTTGGTTCCCCTTCAGGCAGGACTTATTTTGGGAGGTTGAAAGGATTGTACTTAATAGGTTTTCTCACAGGGAGAGCGTATCTGCCATGATTAGGGAATTAGGGTGGGATACATTAAGCCAGAGGCATATATCTCACAGCATTAGTCCTTTTATAAGACTGCTGCTGCTGGGATGTAATGGATCTTTGGCTGGAAGTGTGTCCCAGGCTGGGTATAATGGGAGAAAGGATCATCCATATAAATTGAAAGAGGTTAGGGCACAGACAGACTCATACTAGTGGTCATTTTTGCCAAGGGTCATTCGACAATGGAATGGCCTTGGAAAGGATAAGGTGGAGTGCTTCATCCAACAAAAACCAACCATAGCTAGTATTGTGTTAGGGGAGGCAACTGAATTATAGCTTAGGGTTTTAGGAGTATTAGGTTATCATAAGTAGGATTGAGAGTTCATCTCTCCACTGCCATATTGGCCAAAGAAAAGGCTGCTTGCAGTGTAGTGAATTAGAATAGAATCATAAAAATTATTTTAATCGATAACATTATAAAGTAAAGTTGTTAATATGTAAAGTCAATGATTGGCAATTTCCTTAACAATATTAATATCTGAGGGAAAATGCCCTCATGCCCTAATATTTGAGGCGGAAGGGGGGAGTGTATTTTTTGTGCAGTGTCCCGTTTTGAGTTCTGAAAAATATGGTCACCCTATAAAATTTATAATGCAAATAAAATTGGACTAGTTTTCACTGGTATGGCCAATAGTGGAGTACTGTAGTCCAGTTTGGTTTCCCTTTAGGCAGGGCCTATCTTGGGAAATTTAAATAACACAAAGGAGGGCTGCAAGAATTGTGCTGCATTGCTTCTCTCATACGTTGAGTGTCTCAGACATGACAACAGAATTAGGGTGGGACTCACTACATCAGAGGAGGGTATCTGACAGCACTAAGCTTTTATTAGGCTGAAATTAGGATATGAGGGTATCTTGGGGCAGCTTATCCCTCGTAGACTATAGGGGAGAAAGGATCATCCCTTCAAACTGAAGGAGGTTGTGGGATGAATAGACTCATATTACTGGTCTTTTCTTTCAAGGGTCATTTGGCAATGGAATTCTCTCAGTGATGATAATGTGAAGAAGTTTCTTCAAGAAGATGCCATTATAGCAGGTATGCAATATTTGGCTTAATAGATGTTATGCTTCAGGTTCCTTTGGGGTTCAATGGGTTATAAATTGGGAATGAGAGTCATTCTCTCCACTGCCAATTTGGCCTATCAGGGGTGCTTGTAGTGTATTCAATTAAAATTAAAAAATAACACACTCACAATAACAACATTTCACGACATACAATCATTTTTACTAAGTGGTACATTTTAACGTGAAGTACTACCAAGTGGTATGTGAGCCAAAAAAGGTTGGGAAACGCTACCTGGAGAAGCACAGTGTCACCATGCAGTCCATCTGCTTTTCCCATGCTCTAGTGTGTGCCATCGGTTCAATTAATTGTCTGAAATAATCTCAAGTTCTAATTGACAACCACAAACTCCATTCAGCATGTAATAGTAGTAATACTCACAACAGAATTTATTCCAGACTTAAAGATAACGAATTGAAAATCAAATTACATTAATCATTTTTCGAAATTTACAAAGCATTCTTCTACTTTCACCGCAAAATAAATCAGTTATTTAAAATTTTGCTTGGATTTGATGGCCAACAGGAATATGCTCCTTGATTACAGAGCAGCCATCTCTGTCCTGGATTTTCATCATTACAGCTCATCACTGATATAGGACTCATAGAACTTGTATATGTAAGACACAAAGTACTTTCACGATTTACTAAATTGACGTAAGATCCTCTGTTAATTATTGCAAATTGATGAGAGGGACTGTCACACCAATCACCTGTGTGCAAAACTGACCCTTCGACGTTGCCCACTCCAAGGCATCTGCTGAAAAGCGATTCAAAATTGACGTATCCATCCCCGACGTCAGTCAACCAGAATAGTGCATACTCGAACTCCCCAGAACAGTAATACATATTCAGTTGAACTCCAGTGCCAGATCCTCCATAATAAATATTGGCACACCCGTCCACATTTTGGCTTGCTAGCATCACACGTCCTAATGGATGTTGTCTATCAGGAAAATATCCAGTAACCTGAGAAACGCCTATGAAGATGTTAAAGAGAGAACCAGAACTCACTAGTGGTGCACCAAGATTTTCATCGAGGCCATAAGCACCTTTGTCTGAAAACAGAAAAACCAGTGCTGGCAGCAAAACTTGAAACAGGGCCATTACTGAAAATAATAAAGTATTCAACCAAGAACTAGGCCAAAATTAGCAGGTGGCTGACAAAAATCGTTGTGGCACTGGAATACCTGGGCTCTATAAAAGCGCACCAAAGAGGAAGTGATTATTATTGACCTACTGTCCACGATAAGGCAACATCGAATCAAATTCAATGATTGAAGAGAAACAACAAGTTTTCGCAACTTAATCACAACTTCTTGATACTATTTTACCAGAGTAGTGCTTACAGAAGATAAAATTTCATTTTTTAGTAGAAGAAGTAAAACTGCAATGTTTATCATTTCAATAAAATTCCTTGAAGATTTTTTATCTAATAAGTGGCTCAGAAGATAATATACTCAAATTCATTTCGGGTGCAAACTTCTGCTGGTGCAATGGTCGAATAGCTTATGACATTTGTACGAAGCCGTCAATCAATCTTATGTTTCACCCCTTGCTCATTTCTGCACTAATTTCATGCTCTTCCATTCTGGTTGTCCCAAGTGAGCGGCGCAAGCGCGATGGTGTTTTCACCAAAACAATTTCAAATGACCTACGGACACATGTAGAGGAGCCAAGTCTGAAGTAATGTGAGGAACATTTTCTGGCTAGTTCTCAGGAGATAGCGGTCAGCATCACCTGAAAAAAATCATTTCATTCCGATTATGAATCAGCTGTTGACTGCAGCAGGGAGAGTATGCTCCCCAGTGCATGGTATTCGCGGATGACATTACGTAGTAGAGAAGGTCTTAAATGTTGTGAGAACAACTGAAGTGGGGCGTAAAGTAAGCCTCTAGAAGACAGAGTAAATGAATTTTATTTGAGAAGATCTGGAAAGAATTGTAACTTCGAGTATGTGGTGAAAACGTTCAAGAGGTAAAGTACCTAGGATCAGGGTTTCAGAGAAATGCGGGAATAGATTTGGATGAGACCTATAGGTGACCCATACGAAATGAAGCTAGGCAAGTGGTTCTTTAGAAGAGGCCATCACTTTATTCCTCTTTCAATGGTAGGCATTTGAATGAAACCACCTGTCTCTACCAAGACTGAGTGAGTCAAAAACGCTAGCCACTGAGAAATAAAAATCTGCCTATATAAGGAGAAAGAATTAGGAATGTGTCAGTCATAATTCACCATACAGAACTTTTCATGGCAGTTTGCCCCTCCCGTACTTTACTGAGATAATATTTCCAAAATTCAAGTCCACACCTATGCAGTAACGAATGAAATTCTGTACAAAAAAGTTGGCTACGCTTTCCCTCTTACCCGGTTGTTCTATTTTGCACTTTCCATTGGGTTCGTTGGTGTTTTAGGGCAAAATTATTGACGCAAACAAGTATTTTTAAGACTAAACATTATTTTCCCAGACAGAAAGAAAGCGGAATTGAGATATTTCCTAGAAAAGCGAGATTCGTACAGACGGGATATTCCTGTCTACACGAGATCATTCACAGAATCGATATGTATCTTGTTCGTGGGGAGGAGGCCTTCGAGCAGATGGCAAGAAGGCCGAATGACCAAGAGACCAAAAGTAAAGATCATTGTAAAGGTACTTTACCGAAGATAATTCATTGCATGCATGTTTACCTCAATCGCCAGGTAAAATTAGTAACCGATTAAAATGGAGTAAAATAGAATAACCAGGTAAAAGGGAAAGTCTATCCCAAAAGTTGAATGAAGAGGACATTGTCAACTGTGACATCTAACTCACTATCAACTCAATCTTGTAAAACCCTCTTCCAGGTAAGGTCTAAAAGTATCTGAAGAAGGACCCGTACCATTTGAGAAAATCTGGATAAGTAAGTAAAGACCAACTGCCCTTATAAAAATTAAATAAACAGAGCAGAGCTAAAAACAGAACTCAAAATTCATTAATACAACAAAAACCCGTTTTATCAAAACCCAATAACCAAAATTAAAGGAATACAGTCCAACCCCGATAATGAAAACCCCTAAGGGACCCACCATAAGTGTCTTCATTATCCAGAATGTTCAATTTTAGGACTAACTGATACTCTTGATAGATTATTAGCGTTTGTGTTTTTTTTTTCACTTAAAACGCACAACATAACATTTCTAAATGAAATTACAATAATGTATGTTATGGGTGGTTAACGTATGTTATGGGTGATCTAACGTATGTTATGGGTGTTTGGTATTGAACATTGGGTACTGCTAATTTCCCCTCTCCCGCACCGACAGTACCTCCCCCTCTCCTGCAAGCAGCCTCCTTAAGGTTCCGCCTGCTATGGCTGCTTGGCTTACTCCCCAACCCATTAAGCATAACATACTAAATCACAATAAATGAATTAATAAATTTAATGAAAATAATCAATGTATACTGTACACAAAAGACTGGACTGTTACAAATGTGACCAGCTATCCAATCACAAGGGTAGGCGAAAGTAATACTGTACAACAGGGGTGGTCAACACGTGGCCCGCCGGGAGTCATGTTGTGACCTACAGAGCTAGGTCAGGTGAACATAAAATTATTGTACATATCACCAAAACAAAATTACATCATTAGTCGGCAAAAACGATGTCACTGAAGCTGCAGCACGCTTGCTTGTTTGTATTAATTCAAAAAAAAAATTACGTGCATGGTCCAGCAGGAAATATTATTTCTTAAATTTGGCCCAGCTGCTGAAAACGTTGGCCACCCCTGCCATACACCCTTAAGAAAACCTTCACTTCTCTGTAGCGGGTTTAAAGGTTAGAGCCTTCCAGCCCAACAAAATCCCTAACCACACTCTTATAATTGCTTAAAACTAGCTAGACTATGTCCTTTTGAAATTTATATAAGGCCGTCCTCATTATCCAGAGTGAAATAACATTGTAGCACATATACAGAAAAAGCATAAGTCGTCTTCATTATGCATTATCCGAGTCTTCCTTACCCAAGGTACAGTTACATGTATTCACATATACCTTTGGCTGGGACCTACCCTACTGTCTTCATTAGCTGGAAAATTTCATTATCTGGGTTTTCATTATTGGGGTTGGACTGTATTAGGTAAAGAGAACTACCAATTCCAGATGGAGATCATCTGCAAAGATTCCTAATCTAATTAAGAAATTTTTGTAGCCTCAATAAAATGCAAAGACATAAAAGACAATAAAAGGACAAAGACCAAAACGTTCAGTTCAGAAGTGGAAATGTATAATGTGTCCTCAAGAAGACGACAAACACTCAACAATGACTGAAGATTAATGACTAGTTCCATACCGCACTAAAGATCTAATTGTATCAATGACATGATGTCTTGTGCTATGCTTAAGAAGGAGCGCCAGTGCAATTCCTTAAATGTAGTGCTTTATTGGAGTCACGTCATGCCACCATCATGTCTCAGCTTATCCTCCACCATTTTCCAAGCAGACAACTCAACCACCAGCCAATCAGAATGTAGTGGGACCTGCATGATGCCATTTGAGTTGACTACCAGTCAACTCTGCTTTTCCATGGCATAACTACTCTAGAATTGTGACGTTACTGCTTTTTGTGCAGTGTCGTCTGATTCGATGCTAATACCATTAGTGCATGGCTATACGGAACTAGGCATAACAATAAAGAATATTGAAACCAGAATGCTTTATAGGACCCAACCAAAAGAGGATTAAAACATTCAACTAAAAGTAAAGTGTAGTGAAACAATAAGGAGCAGAAGCATCAAAAGGCAACAAATATTCATCAAAACAAAGTAGAATGCAAAGCTTAACTTACTATCCTAATTATATCATTTATTTTTCTTTTGAATTTCAAGAAAGAAATTGTAAGTTTTAAGCTGAAATTGACATTTCAAATTTAAATTCATTAATCCTAGAATCACACCTGGAGTAAAATTTACTCCAGCTCATAGTTTTACTTCAATTACAAATTTCTCAACTAGTCTGCAAGGTCCATTTTCATGATGTGTTTTATTCAATTTGTTGTTAATAATTTTGATGTTGGCATTTCCCATAAGGTTGATCTTTTTGCTGTTTTTCAATAGTTATCAAAATATTTAGTTCTAGATGAATACACTGCAAGCAGCTGTGATAGGCCAAATTGCCAGTGAAGAGAATATCTCTCATTCCTAAAAATTCACTCATTCTAAAACCCCAAGGAACCTGAAGCATAGCATCTATTCTGCCATACATTGCCTGCCCACTATAATGGCACCTTCTTCCAGAAAGTTCTTCAGCTTATCCTCATCAAGAGCATTCCATTGCCAAATGACCCTTGGAAAAAAGGACCAGTAATATGAGTCTGTTTGGGCCCTGATCTCATTCAGTTTGAACAGAGGATCATTTTTACCTCTATATTCTGCTATAACCTGCTATCTAGAGGACCCCCATAACCTATTTTCAACAGTCTGTTAAACAGCTTAATGCTATCAGATGCCCGCCTCTGACAGAGTGATTCCCACCCCAATTCTCTGATCACACCTGACACACTCAATCTGTGAGAGAACCGACTTAGCACAACTCTTGCTGCCCTCCTTTGTACCATTTCAATTTCCCAATATAGGTCTTGCCTAGACGGAAACCAAATCGGACTACAGTACTCCACAATTGGCTGTACCAGTGAAAAGTAAGCTATTTCTTTTACTTCCTTTGTGCTGTCCCCCAGCACCCTTCTAACCAACTGGAAAGCACACCCAGCCTTCCCAATCAATTTGTCAGTGTGCTCCTTTCAGGTGCCCCGAGTGTTTAAGACAACTCCAAGGTGCATATGGGTGTCAACCCTTTCAACCCTCACAAAACCTATGCTATAAGAAAAATCAACCTACTTGTTGGACCTGTTTATTCGAAGAAAGCTACATTTGTGCAGGTTCAATGGAGGAAATTTGACTCCAGTTTTAAATGTTAATGAATAGGCCCAAGATTTCTGCAGTAATTTTAATGACAGTTTAGTAAATCCAACATTAGATGAAATAATTGATTATTGTGAAAGGAATTCATGGTGATCACTTTGCACATGTCTGTAATTGTGTGTTGATAAAAAATGAACACACTTTTTGATTTAAGGCAGTAAAATTGACTCCCATTTGTGATTTAGTGGATAAGATTTTGGGTTGTGATTCTAGGGTTCACATAATAATTTCATTTAGTGTCAAGGGGCGAATTTCTAAATATTCCAAATCCCTTAGCATAATTCTAGCTAGCAATTACAGTGGGTCATCTACTGCCCCCTAAAACTATTCCCACCTTCAGTGGTTTACTGAACTGCAGATTGGACTACAACTGTTGGACTGGCAGTATAGAAATGGAATCACAATGCAAAAATTCCTCATTAGTTGCAAAGTTGAATCATGCATCAGCTGAAATACTGTACGCACCTCATTGAGGCCAGGAGGAGCAATTGTAGCATAGCTCACCCTGGATATGTTCCTGTTGAGTGTATAACAAGTAATTATGTTACAATACAGTAAACCCTCGTTTATCCTGGTTAATCAGTTCCAGACCCTACCACAATAAGTGAAATTCTGCGAAGTAGGATTCCTTATTTATAAATCAAATATTTTCGTAGTTAGAGCATAGAAAATCTATTTACAACCTTCAAAATACATTTTTTAACATTTTTAGAGCCCCCTGGACATGAAAAAACACCCTTTATTCACCATTACACTTGTATTACCCAATTTATTACACAAAATAAGGGAAAATAAAACGTATTAGACGTTACAATTATCATTTATTATATTATTTACTGCACATAGCATATTACATATTGCACATATTATTATACATAGTTCTTACAAATAATAACCTATGAAATGACTTAAGGGATGTACTTAACAGGTGGGTCACCATCCTTTTCCTCTGAAGGAGCAGGTGTAGGTGGTGGGTTTCTGGGTACACGTTTAAAAAACATTGTGATTAACAGGTGCTGGCACTGTCTCTTCATTTCAGTGAGGTTTCTATAGGGTTGCATTGTTCCATCAAGTGCATTCCAGAACTGTAATGCATGATTCATTTCTTGATCCCATTCTTCAATTGTGTCCTGGACTTCTTTGATTGATCTTATGATATGCAAGAGATGCTTCATTGTGAGGCCAACTTCCTCATGACCCTCAGGAACCTCTGGCTGCTCTTCTGTCTCCTCCTCACTTTCAGACATAGCTAGCTCCACCAAATCCTCATGATTTAAAGGATCTGAAGTCTCCAGCACCTCAAATACATCATCACAGTTCATATCCTGGAAACCTTCTCCTTCCAGCATCTGGGTTAGTCTCACTGTGTTATCCACTGCCGAGTTTCTGACTTCCTCTGTGGTGAATTCTTCAGATTCATGGACAATTCCAGGCCACAACTTCTTCCAGCTGGCCTTTGCCATCTCTGCCTTAATTTCTTTCAAAGTGGCTTGGATGTCCTTCAGACAGGTAGTGATGGTATACTGTTGCCAGTACTCCTTCAGTGAGCTTTCCTTAAGGTCCATGCCTTCAACGAGGTGTTTTAGAGTGTTTTGCATGTAGAGGGTCTTGAATGCATGAATAACGCCTTGATCCATGGGTTGGATCAGTGAAGTGGTGTTGGAAGGAAGGAACTTGATCCTCACACCATTGTAAGATAGGTCTTGTTCATCACCTCCAGCATTGTCCACAAGGGAAAGCACTTTAAATTGGAGTCCCTTCTCTTCAAGATATGACTCGACTTTGGGGATGAAGCACTCGTGGAACCACTCCAAAGTCAGCTGCTTTGTGATCCAACCCTTGTTGTTGTGCTTCCAATGCGCTGGTAGCAGGTTCTTATTTTTATTCTTTAGGGCTCTAGGATTCTTGGCCTTGTAAATAAGGGCCAGCTTGAGCAAAAATCCCTCACCATTTCCACAAATAACGAGAGTGACATGATCCTTATACAACTTGAAGCTATGGACCTTCCCCTCATCCTTAAAAATAAAGGTTCTGGAAGGCATTATTTTCCAGAACAGTCCTGTTTCATCCATAATGAACACCTGCTCTGGATGATACCCTCCTCAAAGATATTCTGGAAAGTATTGTTCATGTTGTCCTCTTCTGCAGGCTGGTCAGCAGAGGCAACTTCTCTGTAAAGAATGACACTCTTCAGTTGATACCTCTTTTGGAACTTCTCAAACCAACCCTTACTCACTGTGAAATCCACTAACGTTGCAGAAGAGGATTCTGGTTGAGGTTTGTCCACTGTAAAATGCTGATAGAGCTGCCTCGCCTTCTCCTGGATGACTATCGAATCCAATGGAATGTTTTTCTTGCAACTGTCATTGATCCAAATGGCTAAGACAGACTCCGTTTTTACTATGAACTTATTATGACTTGTCACGATGCACGTTGCTTCCTTGTTGAAAGTGACAGTAGCCATTGCATGGATGTTCTTTTCCTCTTTACAGATGGAACGAACAGAAGACTCATTCAAGTCGAAATGGCAAGCAACCTCCACGATTTTCTTGCCATCTTTGATCATATCCAAGAGTTTTACCTTTTCCTGGATGGTAAGCATCTTCCTCTGGCATTTAGTTTTATCATCAGAAGGCTTCAAAGAAGCAGCTTGTTTAGAATCCACCATAGGGCTTAGGGAAACTTTCTTAGAAATCACAAACAGTTACAAAAGCAAAACTGCATCTGATACGCAGCAATGCAGAAGCATGTATGAGAAGCACTTACATGAGGTGGAGCCAATCAGTGGCAGTGATAACACAGCACGTGCTGTTATGAAAAAACCATGATAGAGTAAAGCTGCAAAAGTCGATGCGCATAGTGGCGAGGGTTTACTGTAATGGGTTTCGGGTAAGCCAAGCAGCCATAACAGGCTGAACCCTTAGGAGGCTGCTTGCAGGAGATGAGGAGGTAGGTATCAAGGCTGTAGGAGAAGGGTAATTTGCAGCACCCAACATTCTTTACCAACCACCAGGGCCAGCCATCCGGGGGGTGCAAAGGGTGCATTGCACCCGGGCCCCACGATTGAAGGGGCCCCATCATCAGCGCCCATCAAGGCCCAGATCATTGCTAATATTAAAAGTTTAATACGTCATTGTAGGGGTAACGTCCCTCATTCGACCCTGCCAATGCAACATAACCTAAACGTAATTTAACAACCCTGCCATTGAGCTACACCAGGGTTGTAGTGGGTCCTTTCCAGTGTTATGGGTCACTCAGCTGCTCCATGAACTGAATGCCAGCCACAGGCTGCCAAAACCAAAATGGGTGAAGATAACGTTAGGTGTTACATAGCAGACCAACTCATAAATGCAATGGCGACATATTAGGACACATGGCATCATCCAAAAGTGTAATTCCTTCCAAAATTAGGAAGGATCTCAGAATGGGATAGGAGGGCATCTAAGAGGAGTCCAGTTACTCTGAATCCTTTTATGTTTACTTTTGGAAAAATATTTTGGGGCCCCAAATGGATTTTTGCACCCGGGCCCCTTTATAGAGAAGGCCGGCCCTGGTTATAACGAAGAGTTCGTTATTAACGGGGTAGCTATAGCCGAACTCTACTGAAGTTGTTCGTTTTACAGTTATATAAAGTGGTAGTAAGCAAGGTTACTGTAGATAAGGTTGGCCATTCAGCCTCATTTAAATATTTCGCTCTTCACCAGTTAGCTCCTCCCCCTACGTCATCGCGGGAGCAAGTAGTAGCTTAAGAGCACACTTTCCATATATATTAACAGGTTTTGTATAAGCGATTGTTTCCCGAATTTTGTATTAAATAAGGGAACAAATAGGAAAAATAATCGAAGGGTAGATTGAAAAATACATTAAAAATTAAATTTCATATATTTACTAGCAAATAAATTAATAATAATATAATTAATAGGCATACTTTAGATATGCAGTACAGTGCGTATTGGTAAAGGTGATCGTTTTTCTAATTATTTTAAATATGGAAAAAAAGCAAAAAATGATCATAAGTAGATTCAGTAATATATAAGAATTTGAATCCAACATATTTTACTACTGAATAAATGAATAGTCATCATTATCATTGGGTGTGTGGGTTCTAGCCCTCCCCTGCCATCTATTCCCCATCCGGTCCTCGTCCACCCCACACACCACCATATCCCTATGCATGACGTGCTCCCACGTCTACTTCAGTCTCCCCTTGCCCCAGGTGCTTCTGACCACCTGCATTCCTGCAATGGACCTAATGAGCTCCTCTTCCTCCTCCCGTCTTCTCATTATGTGTCCATAACACCTCAACCTATTCTCCTTTTTTAGCGATGTCCCCCACCCCTAGGTTACCTCTAATATCATCATCATCGTCACACCCTTATCCCGCCTACAGCAGGGTCGGGTCTGCGGGTTCTAATCCTCCACTCTTGTCTATCCCCAACCAGGCTCTCATCCACCTCGCACGCAATCATGTCCCTCTGGACAACCTGCTCCCACGTCCGCTTGGGTCTCCCCCTACTCCTGATGCCACCCACTACCCGCTGCCTCAGAATACACCTTGTGAGCTCCTCCTCCCCCTTCTCATCACATGCCCATACCACCTCAATCTCTTTTCTCTCATCTTCTCTGCAATGTCTCCCACCCCCAAGCTGCCTCTAACGTACTCGTTATGGACTCTGTCAGCACGCGACACCCCACTCATGTACTGCAGCATTCACAACTCGGGTACTTGCATTCTATTGACATCGTTCTTCTTCACTGCCAAACACTCTCTGATCCATACAGTATAGCACAGCTGGTCTAACTACTGCCCAGTAAAACTTCCCTTACAACTTGATTGAAACCTTCCTACCACACAGGACTCCGTTTAAGTTTATTTGTGTACTGATTCGGTTTTATTGGTGATAAAATGCTGTTTCTTGTCTTAAATGTGTAAATTTTAATAATTTGTATGCTCTCTCTATGGTATATTACCAGCGAGTGCTCCCGCGGTGACGTCAGAGGCATAAATAAATTTGATTGGCTAACGCTCTGAATGGCCAACCTTATCTATAGTAACCTTGGTAGTAAGTACCAAGGTAGTTTGGGAGGTATTGCGAAAAAAGGGGGGTGGAAGAAGGGTTTATACGAATAGGAGAATAGGCCTCCTAGTGCTTGGCATTTGCCAACGATGTAGGAAAACTTGGTGACTGCAGAAAACAGAGAAGGGACTAAACGATATTAGAAGAGTGATAGAAAAGGAAGGGCTAACGATAAACTCAAAAAAGACAGGGTATTTAGCCTTCATTTGGGAAGGACAGTAAATTAACGGTGACGTACGTTTGAGGGGCGAACTGGTGACAAAGGTGCAAGGGGAGAAGTACTTAAGATCAACGTTCCAAAGCAATGGAGAGATAGATTATGATGTGACCCGTGGAATCAATGGGGGGGTTGCTGAAGTGGAGACAGGCAAGTGGAGTCCTGTCTGATAGGAGGATCCCACTCTAGTTGAAAGGGAAGTTCTACAGGACAGTGGTTAGACAACCTGGGCAGTGAGGAAGAGCCACATAAATAGAATGCGAGTAGCCAAGATGCGAATGTTGTGGTACATGTGTGGCGTGTTGAGAGCTGATAGAATTAGAAATGAGCTTATTAGGGAGATTAAGCTGAGGTGGTATGTACACGTCATGCGAAGAGGGGAAGAGGAGCTCGTCAGGTTAATTCCGGGAATGCAGGTGGTCGGTAGCACCAGGGGCAGAAGGAGACCAAAGCAGACGTGGGAACAGGTTGTCCATAAGGATATGACAGTGCCTGGGGTAGACGGGGAACCGGTGAGAGATAGGAGTGTAGGGCTAGTGTAGAAAGTGTACAACCTGCTTTAAAGTTTATGTTGAATTGTAAGTGTTCTGTGCAAGTAAAATGTCAGTTTAATGTTCCCTGGCTTCAAAAAGATTGAGAACCACTGATTTAGGGAATGCAGGTGGTTGAAAGCACCCGAGGCAGGGGGAAGCCGAAGCAGACGTTTTAGCGGCTGGATGACGGTCTGATGATAGTGGTGGTATACTTCAGCCCATATCAGCTCTATAGCAGGGGTTTTCAACCTAGTGGAGCCCTAGAGAACATTGTAAAATTCTGCTAAGGTCGCGGGCCCATTTTTTTTTAAAACAACCGCTTTGTCAATAACATACAAGCGATACCCCTGGATGGTTCTGG
This sequence comes from Trigoniulus corallinus, assembly GCA_013389805.1. NCBI lineage: Eukaryota > Metazoa > Arthropoda > Diplopoda > Spirobolida > Trigoniulidae > Trigoniulus > Trigoniulus corallinus. The sequence continues at coordinate 14,522,730 of JAAFCE010007744.1, forward strand.
GAGTTTGTTGGCTAATTTCAATTGCCCTCCGAAGTGTATCACAGACATATTCATTCAACGTTTGGGCCGTATTTGCGGTACCTCTAAGCATTCGGGGATCCAGTGTTGAACACGTGGCGTGGTGTGCAGCCATTAAACGAGGTGGCTGCCCACACCATGACATCTCCACTGCTTTAATGGATCTTTCCAGATTAAGGTTCGTATAGAATCTTTGCCCAGGCTTAATCTTTACCCCCTATCACCCATGTTGGTGATGCCCGCCTGTTTTTTAATGTTTGCGTTGTTGTCAACATTTTTGGTTTTTGATGAATGAGTAAAATGAAATTTAAATAAATTCTTTACAAGGGTTGCCAAATAGCGGCGGTCGCGTATGCGCCCGCGGGCATATGGTTGAGAACCCCTGCTCTATGGTTAAACTAGAGAGAGTGCAGTTAATAACTGGTTTTGTCTGTTTTGTTGGTGTTGTAGGGTCGTTCAACTACAATGGTTAACACAGCACCCGTCACTGCATAGTTGTCACAGTCTCAACAGACAAAGGGAACGGCGAGTTGCATTGGACACACCAGTTCTCCTCTGATCACTGAAGTTAAGCAATGCAAGCCAAGTTAATAGTGACATGGGTGGACTCTCGGGAAAGCTGGGTACTGCAAATACCCAATAATCGTCGCATTAGTGTAGTGTCTGTGCAGTCTATGCATAAGAACTATGCAGTGGACGGGTCTTAACGGGACCTTAACACCAACAAACAAACAAACTCCACAGACACTGCTGTTACGACGATTTAAGTATTAGAAGTATCCAGTTTTTCTAAGCGGTCTCCCATGCTAGTACTAACTGGAGTTTTGTTACTTTACTCCAATGCTGAGACGAGAACTAGTGTGTTGAATGCAATACCCCCGCTCTCCTCACTGTGCCTAACTAAACCTGACTATTTGGAAGGCATAGCAAAAGTAATAATTTAAACTTTAACATTATTGAGTCACAAATCCCGAATTAAAACATGAGCTGTTCAGACCAGGGTCAACTTAACAGCATTGTGGGCTCCTACGCAGGGCAGTGTGCTCCGATCCCTACAACTACTCACAGAAATAATATGGGGGCCCATACGTTAAAACAACACTGGTTCAGACAATTGCTAATAACGCCAAATGTAGGAGGCGCCAAATGTTTTAAGGTAAATGGAGAGAGTGCTTCAATGATTTCAAATCGCGGCAACAATTATACCTGGGATACCACAAAGTGCCAATGACAGCACATCGTGGCAGTGCTTTTGTAAAACTGAAGTAAAGACGTTTTAGAGGAGCCTCCATAGAATAAGCTCTGGTCATTACAACCATTTAGTAACGTTCTGGGTTAGTACTTAGTACACAATAACAAGTGGAACTCTCTTCCGTGGAATTCTAGTTTACTCATAGAAAGTTTACATCACCTTACGCACAACACACATCACGGCACGTAACACGACATCATGAAAGTTTGATCCACGTTTGGGAGTGCTATCGATTCAATTCATCATCATACCCTTATCCCGACTGTGGCAGGGTCAGTTCTGCGAGTTCTAGTCCTCCACTCCTGTCTCTCACACGCTGCCATGTCCTTACGGACAACCTGTTCCCACGTCTGCTTCGGTCTCCCCCTGCCCCGGGTGCTACCGACCACCTGCATTCCTGGCAAAGACCTAACAAGCTTCTCCTCCCTACTGCTCATTACGTGTCCATACCACGTCAGCCTACTCTCCCTCATTTTCTCTGCGATGTCCACCACCCCAAGGCTATCTCTAATATACTCATTCCTAATTCTATCAGCTCTCGACACGCAACTCGTGTACCGCAGCATTCGCATCTCGGCCACTTTCATTCTATTGACGTGACTCTTCCTCACTGCCCAGCACTCTGATCCATACAGCATAACTGCCCTGTAGAACTTCCCTTTCAGCTTGATTGGGACCCATCGGTTCAATTGTTTATTTGAAAAAATCTCAAGTTCTAAATTACAGCCACGAACGCCATTCAGCGATGAGAGGATGAAATAGTAGTTATAGTCTCAACAGAATTTATTCCAAACTTAAAATAACGATAACCAATTCAAGATCACAAATTACATTAATTATTTTTCAAAATTTACAAAGCATTCTTCTACTTTCACCACAAAATAGATCAGTTATTTGAAATTTTGCTTGGATACGATGGCCAACAGGAATATGCTCCTTGATTACAGAGCAGCCATCTTTGTCCTGGTTCTTCATCATTACAGCTCTTCACTGTTATAGGATTTAAATAACCTGTATTTGTAACACACAAGCTACTTTCGCGATTTACAACATTGACGTAAGATCCTCTGTTAATTATTGCAAATTGATGAGAAGGACTGTCACACCAGTCACCAGAGTGCAAAATTGACCCTTCGTCATAGCCCACTCCAACACATCTGCTAAAAAGTGATTCAAAATTGACGTATCCATCCCCGACGTGATTCAACCAAAACAGTGCATTCTCGATCTCCCCGGAACAGGCATACATACTAACTTGAACTCCAGTGCCAGATACTCCATAATCAATATTGGCACACCCGCTGAAATGTTCGTCTACTAGCATCACACGTCCTAAGGGATGTTGTCTATCAGGAAAATATCCAGTGACTTGAGAAACGCCTATGAATATGTTAAAGAGATCACCGGAACTAACTGGTGGTCCACCAAGATTTTCTAAGTGTCCAGAAGCACCTTTGTCAAAAAATAGAAAAAGAAGTATTGGCAGTAAATCATGCAATAGGGCCATGATTGAAAATGATAGTTTTCAACCAAATACTAGAACAAAATTAGTAGATGGCTGACAGCTGACAAAAACCGTTGTCACCGGAATATCTGGCCTCTATAAAAGCGCACCAATGGGGAAGTGATTGCTATTGACCTATTGTCCACGATAAGGATCCAACAATCAAATTCAGTGATTGAAAAGAAACAACAAGTTTTCCCAACTAAATCGCAACTTTTTGATACCGTTTTACCAGAATAGTGCTTATACAAAGATAAAATTTCGTTTTTTAGTCAAAGAAGTAAAACTACAATGTTTATCATTTCAATAAAATTCCTTGAAGACTTCTTATCTAATAAGTGGCTCAGAAGATAAAATACTGATGTCAAGCCAAAGAAATGATTACACTGAGGAACAAATTTTTACTTTGGAAAAAATACATTTCTCACTTAGTGCTAGATTTATTGGATATGTTATGCTGATTATTTATCTGTTCTCCATTTTGCCCTAGGACGTCAGGTTCTCTGGTAATTCATAGGGCTGCAGTTCCATTAAAACATTAATTGCGAATGGACAGCATACCTAAGATATCATACTCTATATAATTTATGTTAATAATATAGGACTTGAAATGATACAGGGCATTTATGTTAATGACATAGGGCTATCTGCAGATGGCGCCTGCATTGCAAGGGTGGTGGATGAAGGGTTATCTTCCTGCACAGAATTGCAACAGGACCTAAACAAGATGTATACCTGGAGCATAAAGTGGGAGTCACTGCCATTAAACCTGCACAAATGTAGCTTTCTTATGATAAGCAGGTCTTGAAGGCGATTTAATCTTGCTTATTGCATTGGTGGTGTGAGGGTTAAGAGGGCTGAGATCCAGAAGTTGCTTGGAATTATTCTAAATACTATGGTCACCTGGAGGGAGCACACTGACAAATTCATTGGGAATACTGGGCATGCCCTCCGTTTGGTTAGTAGAGTCCTAGGGGACAGCAGAAAGGAAAGTTTTTCACTGGAATGGCCAATTATAGAGTATTGTTGTCCAATTTGGTATCCCCTTTAGGCAGGGTTTATCTAGGGAAATTGAAATGATTCAAAGGAGGGCAGCAAGAATTGTGTTACATCACTTCTCTCAAGGATTCAGTGTCTCACACATGATCACAGAAAGTCTTTGGCAGCTTATCCCTTGCAGAGTTTAGAGGGAGAAATGATCATCCATTCAAATTGAAGGGGATCACCACACAAACAGGCTTGTATTACTGGTCTTTTTCCAAGGGTCATTTGGCTATTGGAATGCTCTCGGTGAGGATAATGTGGCGAACTCTCTGCAAGAAAGTGCCACTACAGCAGGTGGGCAATGCATGCCAATAGATGCTATGCTTCAGGTGGGTTACAAATTAGGAATGAGAGTCATTCTCTCCACTGCCAATTTGACATATAAGGGCTGCTAGCAGTGTATCCAATTAATTTAGAATGCAATCATGTTCCCAGTGGCTCACTAATCTGTCAGGGAAACAAAACTCCACTATCAACTGGTCACTAGTTGTATCCTAGTAGGCCTACCTAGGACTAATAGCTGGCCAGTGACAATAGGTAGACTAAAGTACAGCCAGATTTCTTTCATACTGCATGTCATTTACTGCTTTATTGACAACTGTCACTAAAATTTTAAAATGGGGAATTACAACAAAATTGAGGGTCACACAGTAAAATGAAAGTCATTTTCGTGAACTGCATGCAAAAATACATAAAATCGCTCTATTGGTGTTTCCATATTTTTTTGGCTGTTCCACAGTGTTATGAGGCAAATTCACCCTGCGAAATTCTGCTAGCAGGCAATCACTATTACGTTGAAAGCCATTTTAGTTGACTCAAATTGCAAACCAGTATGTTGAAAAACTGCGATTCAATGTGGTGACTGCCTGCTAGCAGAATTTCGCAGGGCTGCGTCACCCTGCAGACTCAAATTGCGTCTTGCCTTAACCTTCCGTCCACAAGGTGACGATTTTCGAAACACGTTGCAAGGTGGGGTCTTGTGCAACGACAGGTAGTGTGGGAAGTACTATGAAGGAGGGTGGGTAGAAGAAGGATTTATTAGAATAGTCCAGAATATGTATGACGGCTCCATAGCTAGGGTAAGGACGTTGGGGAAACACTGTGGGGTTTCCAGTGAAAGTTGGGGTGCACCAAGGCTCAGCACTTAGTCCATATCTTTTCATCCTGGTTTTAGACGAACTGCTGACGGGTGTAGGGGAGAGGGCCCCTCAGTGTCTGGCATTTGCCGATGATATAGGGAAAGTTAGCTACAGAAAAGAGTAGACAGAGAAGGGACTAAACGATATGAAAGGGGCAATGGAAAAGGGAGGGCTAAAGATTAACATGAATAAGACAGAGTATTTAGCTTTCAACTGGGATGGTCAGGAACGCTATGGGGATATATGCTCGAGGGGCGAACCAGTGAAAAAGGTGCAGGAGGTAAGGTACTTAGGATCGATATTTCACAGCAATGGGGAGATAGACCTGGATGTGACCCACAGAATCAATGGGGGATGGTTGAAATGGAAACAGGCAAGTGGTGTCCTGTGCGATAGGAGGGTCCCAATCAAGTTGAAGGGGAAGTTTTACAAGACTGTGGTTAGACCAGCCATGCTATATGGATCAGAGGGCTGGGCAGTGAAGAAAAGCCATGTAAATCGAGCGCAAGTGGCCGAGATGCGAATGTTGAGGCACACGTGTGGCATGTCGAGAACAGATAGAATTAGGAATGCGTATAATAGAGGTAGCCGGGGGTGGTGGACATCGCCGAAAAAATGAGGGAGAATAGGCTGAGGTGGTATGGACACGTCATGAGACGAGGGGAAGAGGAGCTCGTTAGATACATTCCAGGACTGCAAGTGGTCGGCATCACCCAGGGTGGGGGGGAGACCGAAGCAGACGTGGGAGCAAGTTGTCCGGGCAGGACACGGCAGTGTGCGGGGTGGACAGGGAGCTGGTGGGAAACAGACGAGAGTGGAGGGCTAGAACCAGCAGACCCGACCCTGCCACAGGCGGGATAAGGGTATGATGATGATGATGATGATGTTGCAAGGTGGGGTCTGTAATAACCCCAAAAAGAGTTTTTCATTTTCATGGCTTAAATATTCAGAATAAGGGCATTATTATGGATATTGAATTAAATACCATCCATATAAATGTTAAAAAAATGAAAATAATTTGGAAACATGCTAAAAAATTCTATATTACCCAAAAAACCCGAGACATCATTATCACCATATCCTTATTTCACCTATGGCAGGATTGGGTCTGCGGGTTCTAGTCCTCCACTCCTGCCTATATCCCACATGGTCCCCGTCCACCCCAGGCACTACCATATCCTTACGGACATCCTGCTCCCACGTCTGCTTCAGTAACCAGTGCTTCCAACCAGCCACCCATGTCGGCACTAACTTGGGTTGCTTTGCTTACCTGGAAATAAAATATGCTAATTACCTAGGAAAGCTGCCAACTTCCCTAAATAAGTAAAGAAAACATGGGATAACAGGTACTCAGAGGTTGGTTGTATACCCTTCCGTAAACAAGGTGACGATTTTGGACACACATTGCAAGGTGGGGGTCTGTTATGACCCCAAAAACAAGTTTTTGGCTTTCACGGCTGAAATATATTCAGAATAAGGACATCAATTAAACATATTGAAGTCCATTAGGCTAAACCCCCACGAGTATAGCGGTAATTGCCATCAAAATGCTACATACAAGGTGGGGGAGCGGCAAATTGCGTTGGACACACCAGTTCTCGTCTGATCACTGAAGTCAAGTAGCGCAACCCCAGCTAGTACGAACATGGGTGGCAGCTTGGGAAAACTGGGTACTGCTAATACCCAAAAATCGTCGCATTTGTGTAGTGTCTGTGCACTCTCTGCAATAAGAGCTATGCTGTGGATGGGGCTCTAATGACCTTGTAGTTCAAGAGCCCTAAAACATCAACAAACAAACAACAACAAGGTGGGGTCAGGAATGACCCCAGACCTGTCCCTTTCACTAAAATTGGAAATAAAATATGCTAATTTCTTAGGAGACCTGCCCATTTCAGTACTTAAGTAAAGAAGACATTGGAGAACAGGTACTCAAAGCTTGGTTAAGATGAGAGAAAGTTGTACTCATACAGATACAATTTTATAGGTCTGGGCTAAGATGAAACCCCACGTTGTGGACGGAAGGTTAAATAATGTTTTTCTTTAGATCCCAATAAAATTCATTTTGGGGATCACATGTGCTGGTGCAGGACTCGCTGGCGCTGGTACCCTGTGCTGCTGTCTCCTGTTGCCTGGTGATTTTTTTCATTTCTTGGCAAATTTTAATACACCTTCTGGGTGAAAACCGGCTTTTTCAAGGCAGTTTCAACCCCAACGTTCCAGTAAACGGTGGGGCTGTGGGTGTGATGGTATTTTTATGGGTGAAGAACTTGTTGTGAAGTTTGGCGGCTAAGCCTAACCTCGTGACATTTTCTGCTGATCCCATCGTGCTGCTTCGCAGTGTGCATCGTCTGCATTGCCGGCGACCACACTGCATCTACAGACTCATACCGACCCCTACAGCATAAATTCTTTTTAATTAGCATCTTAAATGTTTTATTATCATTATTGTTATTATTATTATTATTAGTCACTATTATTTTACATGTTTATATATTGCCTGATGCAGAGGCAGTCCCTGGACTGTATCTAAAATCAGCAGCCTATGGAGCAGGGGATTCAAGCCCCAGTGCCAGTGGCCATTAGGGGTGATGGAGTGGGCCATGGGCCACTGTCATCAGTAGCCCACAATGTCACAGGGGTTGGGACCTCAGTCCCTGTGGCAGATAGTGCATCAAGTGTCCTCCGTGGGGTCGGCCAGCATCCCCCACAGCAAGCAGCACCAACATTCTTGCGAGTTCCAGACCCCTAGCTGGGGTGGCCCCAGTCAGAGCATGATCAGGCAGTATAGGGGCAAAAGATTTCGACCATGGAACGTGGGGACCCTTACTGGCAAAACTGGGTAGCTAGTTAATACCCTAAAGCTAAGGAGGATTCAGGTAACCTTTCTCCAAGAAACTAGATGAAATGGGAATAGATCAAGGGCCTTTTGTGAGGGATAGAAACTTACATATGCAGCTAGTGAAGAAGGATGAAATGGGGTAGGCATAGTATGAGATAGGGAGCTGCAACAAGGGGTCACCCAGGTGTGTTAGTGTGTGTGTGTTAGTTTGTGGGTTGGGGTGTAAGCCAGGCAGCCATAACAGGTCAACCCCTTAGGAGGCTGCCCGCAGGAGATGAGGAGGTAGGTGAAAGGATGAGGAAGAGGGTTAATTTGCAGCACCCAACCTTCTTTACCAACCACCCAAGTTGGTATTGACGTGGGTGTGCGTTGCTTAACTTCAGTGATCTAACGGGAACTGGTGTGTCCAACGCAACTTGGCCGCACTCCAACGCAACTTGGCCGCACTCCAA
>JAAFCE010007744.1:14530987-14557978 GCA_013389805.1 Trigoniulus corallinus
TCCAACGCAACTTGGCCGCACTCCAACGCAACTTGGCCGCACTCCAACGCAACTTGGCCGCACAACGCAACTTGGCCGCACTCCAACGCAACTTGGCCGCACATGGTGAAGCATATCAACAGCAGGCTACTTTTAATCACAGTAGTTAAGCATGGAGTAATGCTCCACCTCATCAGCACATATGCCCCCCCAGGTGGGTGTGAATGAACCCACAAAGGTGAGTTTCAGAACAGAGTTTGAGGACTTGTGCACTCACTGGAGGCTCAGGTAGGGCAATGTCAGGGGAATGAGCACTTAGTTATTGGGGGACTTCAATGGCCATGTAGGGAAAGATAACCAAGGTTATGGGGAGGTTCATGGGGGATGGGAGTATGGAACACCTAGCATTGATGGGCAGCAAATCCTCGATACAGCTAACACATTTGGCCTTGCATTGGCAAATACATGGTTTAGAAAGAGGGACAAGCACCTAATAACATACCAGTCCCCACAAGGTATGTCACAAATAGATTTCTTTATGGTTAGAGGGCAGCATAGATCAGAGGTCCATGATTGCTGGACACTCCAAAGAATCTGGCAATAGGCTACTAATATTAGAACATGTAGTGAAAGCAGCAGGCAAGGCACACTCTTGGAAAGGAGAGCAGGTCATCAGGTGGTGGAAACAACCCACCAAAACAGAGGAACTCATTCAAAAAGTGCACAAGCAGGTAGACTGGGATTGGGAAAGGACAACAGATGCCATGTGGGACAGGGTGGCCCAAAAAATTAGAGGCTGTGGGAAAGCCATCTTGGAGCAGGGTAGAGTGGGAGACAGTTCAGGGTAATACCCAAACATGGTGGTGGAATGAGGAGATGGAAGCAGCCATTAAACAAAAGAAGGCTGCTTTCCACAGGTGGCAGTAGGCAGGGGACCAGAAGTCAAAGACTCAGTACAGGCAGGCCAAGACCACTGTTAGGAGGAAGACTGCCCTGGCCAAGCACCAGAAGTATGAGGCCCTCTATGAGCAGTTAGGTACAAAGAAAGGGGAGAGAGAAGTTTTCAAACTGGCGAAGGCAAGAGACGACAGCAAAAGATTTACCCTGAGCCATAACAGTGAAGGATGGTGTTGGTAGGGTCCTGCTCTCTCTGACAAAGGTAAAGAGGAGGTGGGAGGAGTACTTTCAAAACCTCTTGAATGAAGCAGGGGAGATGGGGACACTGCCACCAATCCTGCACCAGCAGGGGCTGTGGACTTTGTAACTGAGGAGGAAGTAACCAGGGCACTTAGGAAGATGAAAGGTTGAAAAGCTGTAGGTCCAGATGGAATACACATTCAAGTATGGCAGTCTAGGTTGGGGTACCAAGTGGCTGAGGAAACTTTTCAATAAGATAGCCAGCGGAGATAGAATGCCATCTGCATGGCACAAGAGTTGGATAGTACCACTCTACAAGGTTAAAGGGGATGTCCAAGACTGTGGCAACTATAGGGATATGAAGCTAATGAGCCACTCCATGAAGTGCTGGGATAGAGTAATGGAACGTCGCCTCTGGGATAGAACTAGTGTCCGTGGAAATCCGTTTGGGTTTTCGCCAGGTAGGTCAACAATGGAGCAAATCTTCATTCTGAGGCAGATGGTAGAAAAATATAGGGCAGCAAAGAAGGACCTCCACACCATCTTTTTCGACCTGGAGAAGGCCTTCAACAGTGTTAAACGACAGGTAGTTTAACAAGTATTACATAAAATGGGGGGTGGAAGAAGGGTTTATTAGAATAATCCAGGTGATGTATGATGGTTCCACAGCCAGGGTAACGACACCTTGGGGAAACACCTGGGGCTTTCCAGTGAAAGTTGGGGTGCACCAAGGTTCAGCACTTAGTCCATATCCTTTCATCCCGGTTGTGGATGAACTGCTGACAGGTTTAAGAGAATGGGCCCCTCAGTGCCAGGCATTTACCAGTGATGTGGGAAAGATTAGTGACTGCAGAGAGCAGACAGAGAAGGGACTAAACGATCTAAGAGGAGCAATGGAAAAGGGAGGGCTAAAGATTAACACAAAGAAGACAGAGTATCTGGCTTTCAATTGGGATGGTCAGGAAAACAACGGGGACATATGCTTGAGGGGTGAACTGGTGAAAAAGGTGCAGGAGGTAAGGTACTTAGGATCAACGTTCTGCAGCAATGGGGAGATAGACTGAGATGTGACTTGTAGAATCAATGGGGTGTGGTTGAAATGGAAACACACAAGCGGATTCCTGTGCAATAGGAGGGTCCCAATCAAGTTGAAAGGGAAGTTATACAGGTAGGTGGTTAGGCCAGCTATGCTATATGGATCAGAGTCTTGGGCAGTGAAGAAAAGCCATGTGAATAGAATGCAAGTAGCCAAGATGCGAATGCTGCAGTACACGTGTGGCGTGTCCAGAGAAGCCTGGTCTAGAGGTAGCCTGGGGATGGCGGACATAGCCGAAAAGATGAATCCCTGTACCCCTGGGTAGTATTTAATAGGTAATTTTCAATGAATAGCATTGCAGGGTTAAAGTGGGATGTTAGTAGTCGAACATAATAATAGCTCCACATACTAAACACCAGTATAAGCGTTCGCCTGCCAGTGAAAGAAAGAAATACATGCAAACACTCACAATTCCGGGATTTGGCGTCAGTTGATTGCGTTGGATACACCAGTTCTCGTCTGATCACTCAAGTTAAGCAACGCAACCCCAGTTAGTACTGACATGGGTGGTCTCTTGGGAATGCTGGGTACTGCTAATACCCAAAAATCATCACATTAGTGCAGTGTCTGCATAAGAACTACACTGTGGACGGGGCTCTAATGACCTTGTAGTTGAAGGGCCCTAAAACACCTACAACACGTTGTTTTACAAACTTTATTAACGAATAAAGTCTACAAAAGCAAAGCAACTCCTAACCCTTTTCCCGCCTAAGGCAGGGTCGGTTTAACGAATAAAGTCTACAACATACAATATTCGGAAGAGGAAAAGATATGGTCCATCGTACTGGACAGAATCCAAAATTCACACCTCTCGAAAAGGCTGGAAATGAGGAGTATCCTTCACTTCAACCCAATAGCAATTCAACAAGGACTGTCAGACATGTCCTTAGGGACATGCCCTTTCCCATCAACCAACAACAGATATAATTAAAAACTGTTAATTCCGGAAATGAGTAGCAGTTGAAGAGAAAGGCAATTCTGAGAAATTCAAGCCCTAGATGCTAATTCAGAGATCATGCTCCAGTGTGGAGTCACAGTTGGATTCCCACCCAACCCCAAATTATTACTAGGATGGAGCAAGTAACAACTTCCGGCAACGGTGGGTAACGTACTTCCGCTTGACTTCGAAATTTCACTCTTTCAATGGAGGTTAGGTCGCAACTTACCTATAATACAAAGTTGTATAATATCATTAAGAATTCAAACACCGAACTACACTTCCAGTGTTTCAAAGCCGGAGAGGGGGAAGTGGCGTAGCTAAGGTCTTCAGCGCCCGGGGAAAAAGTCAAGTTTTTGCGTCCCTTCCAGGCTCCCTCGTGACAGGTGTGAGGCATAAGGACGTCCATCGTGCTTTCCCAGAAGTTTTGATTATTAGAACATGAAAGCCTGCATTTTGTGGCATATTTTGAACTGCATTGTAATTATGTACCATCAGTTTGGCACTCCCAGATCCAGAGCCCGGGGACAAATCGTCGCAACAGCGTAGTGCCTGTGCAGACTCTGCATTAGAACTACGCAGTGGATGATGCGCTAATGCTCATTGTAGTTGAAGGGCCCTAAAACACCAAGGAAACAAAATGCAAGTTTCTGCTGCTCGTTTTCTCATTTCGCGGCTCTGCCTCACCACTCGGATCCATCCGGAACAGCTAATTCCTGGATTCTGAACTCCTGTACCTTATTCGCCCTTTAACTCCCCCAGAGTACACCACCCTCATCACCGTTTCCGCCCTACTGAAAAGCTAACGATGCTGTTTTCTCATTGCTATTATAGCTGCCCTTTTTAGAGATGCTTTGAAGTCATTTTGGTCCCATTTCTACATCTTTCCCGAAAGGGCCATTATATAAGGGCACAAAAATATGAACAACTATTTCTAAAAATGTACAGTATTTACCAAACATGTATCTGAAAAATTTATCCGTTTTTTTATAGCTGTCTTCACGGTGTCTTGGTCATAAGTAATTCCACAGTCAATGACTACGAATTTGCTATAGCACTCAAGGATAGCTATCGAACTTCTGCAAACAAATGTTGAAATGTTTTAAACATTTACAAAACATCCGAACTTGTCACTAAACAAATCAAAAGTATAGCGTGTTGAATGTGCTCCAGAATCTACCACGAGAACATGTTGGCAACTTGGTTCCAAAACACCTCAACAGTCTTTAATTCCTCTCGGCCTTAGGGTGAGATAAGGTCCCAAAAGTACAGTGCAAATTTTCTTTCTAACAGAACACTTTAGAATTTACCAAATTTCTAAAAGTCCTAGGACCTTCATCCACTCCAGAACCAAGTTTGTTGGAAGAATGCCTAGTCATTAAATTTGGACTTAACCTCTGCCGTTAGCTCATGCAAGGGGGGAAATAGCATTCCAGTAACAGAAGGCAGAGTTCAGGAACTTCCCGAGATTTATAAGCAAAGGAGGTGAAAGGTCATTAGCAATTCTCGGTGGATTTTGGGGCAGTGTTTTGCTGATTTCATATTATATAAGAGCGGCACCTAGAAAAATATTTAAGGCTCATAGTCCTTTTACTTCTCCAGTTATTGGCGTGTCGTGCCTCTGGGTGGCACACTGCTGTGTCAGCCATTCCACGCATTTCGTGGCTCGTACCCAAAGCCAAATGGTCAAAGGCCCACTTCAGGATAACGTCGCGGGCCCAGTCCGAATGCAATAGAAGCTCCATAAGAGTCCGACAAGCGTATCACTTCAATTCCTCCCCACCCTAATGCCTCATCGCTACTTAGCGCCCACCTGGAACAATTCAGTGCTTACCACATCCCTTTCCTGCAGTCGTCAAGCACTTTCTGGTCCTGCTATTAGACCCTCATCATCATCACTAACCCTTTTACTCCAAGTAGTAACAGTGGCTGTATTTCGTTGGACACACCAGTTCTCATCCCTTTGGAACACTGGATACCGCTAATGCCCAAAAAAACGTAACAGCCAAGTGTTTGTGCAGACTCTGAATTAGAACTGCGCCGTGGACAGGGCTCTAATGATCTTTGGATTTGAAGGGCCGTGAAACACCAACGACACAAAAATTCAAGTAGTAAGGATCTATGGAGTCATATACCACAGGGGGGAGTCTTTCCTCCTCATTCGGGACGAAGGCCCGCTGGGGACATCTCTTTTTCTCTCTCGCCTGAAAGAAGCCACACCATCACGATCCAGTATTGAACCTGGAACCACTGAAGCGGTTTCCGGGTAATTTACAAACTTAGGCAAAACATACTTACGCACATGCGTTGTTTACTAAAGGACAGCGACTTCTGGTGGTTAGCCATCTTTCATCGTGACACTGCATTACGTGAGGTCTCCATCGCCACATACAGTCGTGGATCACATTCTGGATTGCAGCTGAAATTCCCAATAGTCCCTTAGTAATTCCGTAATCCACTCGTAACACTGGCATTCATCGCAAACAGGAGAGAGTTAGACAGCGAGCCCATTCAGCACATTTGTTTACTTCGCAATTTAACTTCGGCCCTTCATCAGCCAGATGTAATTTACCGACGAGTTCTCACATTTGGGAATTTTGCCGCTCTACCTATATACCTCACACCGTGTACAAAGGAGTGTGCGGTGTTTTACCAGATTTTACCTCTCACAGGAAAAAGCTAGGGTGTAAGGAAGGGCCGTCTACCACTTAGTAGAACTACAAAAGGTTCATAGGGACCTTGTATGACATAAGGGAACAAAGATCCATTGCACTAACAAAGATTGTGTACCTAAAGTTTTCCGTCAATGACAGGGTCGACTGGCCATGCAATCCGCAGGACCAACAAGACACAATAAGCGTAAAGCCGGCAGGACGGAAAAGGAAAGGTAAAAAGCAGGATAATAAAAAATAGGGAGATGAGTGGAAGGGGCTCGTGGACCAACTTTAAAACTCACTCTCTCGATCGGTGGTATGGCGTAGTTTAACGACGACCCTGGTGGAACGTCGAGCAGGAGTCTTAGTGGTGTTGTAGTCAGCCTGGACAACGGGCAAGGTGGAAAGTGCTGTTTAAACGAGATTAAAAAGAAAAAAAAAAGAGTATAGATTAGTTTCGGGTTATAGCCTATCACAATCATCACACGCTTATAGCGCCTATGGCAGGGTCGCGTCCTCCAGATCCCGCTCTCCCCTCGCGCTCCCCAACAGGTTCCCAGCAGCCGTAAAAATTGCTAGCACAATTACTTAGTGCTACTTCAACTCGTCTGTTCCCAATAATCAGCATCTAGGGGCCACAGTAACGCATTCGCTGCCTGGGAACGGCAGGATCAAAATGGAAAATTAAAATATTAAGAATTACCTTTATGGACGGCGGTAAACTGGTATTTGCCAATGGCAGCATTAAGACAGCCCTGAACACCAGTTCTCGTCTGATCACTGAAGTTACGCAACGCAACCCCAACTAGTTTTTTTGTTTTGTTGGTGTTTCAGGGCCCTTCAACTACAAGGCCATTAGAGCCCCGTCCACTGCGTAGCTCTGATGCAGAGGCTGCACAGAAACTACACTAATGCGACGAATATTGGGTATTAGCAGTACCCAGCTTTCCCGAGCAACCACCCATGTCAGTACTAACTGGGATTGCGTTGCTTAACTTCAGTGATCAGACTAGAACTGGTGTATCCAACGCAATTTGCAGCTTCCTCACCCCAGCTAGTACCAGCATGGGTGACAGTTTGGGAAAACTGGGTACTGCTAATCCCCTAAAATCGTCATAACAGTGTAGTTTCTGTGCAGTCTCTGCATTAGAGCTACGCAGTGGACGTGGATAATTTTCACTCATTGGTGCACTTCTCCCCCACCGGCATCAAGAAGCGAGCCCATCCACCTGGAAATTCTTCCGATATCTTTGTTGCATGTAGGCCTAGAAAGGGTTATTTTGCATGCAAGTAACACGGTGCACATCAAAGAGGGCCACTACGGGAGGCGCACCAGTAAGCTCTCCCGAATGAAGCCACCCCACCTACCTCCAAAACAGAACCTTCAACTACTGAAGCTGTAGTCGAGTGTTCCACTTCTGTGGCACCGAGGTGAATCATTTAAGCAGACAGAAAATGTCCTTGAAAACGGATCCTGCCCTGGTTGTCTGCCGTCCATCAGCTGTGAAGGTGACATCATGGCAGGCGAACTCCTGTCTGGGATTTCTGCCATAATATGGCAGAAATCCCAGTCTTCAGGTCCTGAAGACATCGCAAACACCAATGTAGAAAACATGGAGCCCTTCCGCAATTGAGGGGCCCCTAAGAATTCCATGCGTGGTTCAGAATAACCTTCACTAGGGCCCGTTAAGCGATAATTCGTACGAGCGCATTGAACACATTTCCGAATCATTTAGGGCGGATGGTTGAAACAACAGTTTGTACACCTTGTGCTCAGAGATAGCAACCTGACCTCCACAGCTGGACCTTGTTCTCCCAGCCACATTTTTTTGACGTTTATAACACTGCTTGCCTCCAGCGACTCCACCAACAAAATGCTCACGAATCATTTCCGATCGTAACTGTTAAATGCTCTCAGAAACCCACAAAAGTGAACGTCATTAATTTTCTTATAGAGTGGAGTATCCACCAATGTTTGTAAGCATTTTTTCAACGTTTCAAATTCTCCATGTGACGAACGTTCACGCTGTACTCTCAATTTGTGAGCAATTCCATTCACGGCCAGCTATGAATGTAGTTAACGAATGTGGATGTCTCCACCAAAAAAAGTCAAGCCCGGAACAACAAGCACTATTTAATGTTATCAACGATTTCGAATTCCTGTTTGTTCGTGGGCACGTGACATCTTCGTCAGTGCTTGCGAGCATACATGGCGATAAGCGAACATTTCCAAACATTCTGCACACGCATGGAAGCCGCTATTGATTGGATTCACATTTGGGACGGTCACAACAATTATGCAATTCGAGGGATTCTCTGGTTCCTCTCACAATTACATTTCAACCCTGCCACAGTCGAAAGTGTCCAATCAGAGGGACAAAAATGGGTGCGCAACCCTGCCATAGGCAGGAAAATGGTATATGCTTGCCTGCCACCGTCGAATATGGTTCGTAGATCACGAACGTCCATAGTCCATACCCCTCAATCTACTCTCCTTCATTTGTTCCGCGACGTCCCCCACCCCCAATATACATTCTAAGAAACAATATCGGATCCGATTGAGAAATTCGATTATGGAAGTGTTCTTACCGTTACACGTTATCACATTTAAAACCACGAAAATGTGACTGACTCTTACGTCAAACTTCCGCATCACCGTCGTTGTCAGTAATGACGTTAAAATATATTTTGAAAGAATATTTTAAATGAAGCGATAAAACTGTCAATTAAAGACAGAAACAAGTTTCATACCATTCGCCGTCGACAAAATCTGAATTCAGAATTCACATTCCAAAAATTTAGGCCGGAATACGCATGCGCCGATTCAACACATGATTTTCGAATATTCCTACACCCTTTGGATTCCAACACTCTTCAACATTAGATGGCGCCGATATCTTCAACATGACAGGATTAACAAACGCCTTGTTTGCCTAATGGAAAATTACCTAACGTTGGTTCATCAGCTTATGGCAGGGGTGGCGAACCTATGGCACTCGTGGCAGGGGTTTTAGGAAAATTCGTCCCCGACAGTTCGTCCCTGGGAAAATTCGTCCCCGCACAATTCGTCCCGAGGAAAATTCGTCCCAGACACTGACAACTACAATGCTGTTTAATGCCGTATTGTTAATTCACTTAATTTTTCCATCGTTGTAGTTCGTTGTTTAGGACCCATCAACTTCAATGGTTATTAGGTCACAGACTGTCGGGACTATCACAAAATTGTCGGGGACAGGGTACACTTTCCCTTTAACCCGGTTACCAATTTTACCTAGCGATTGAGGTGAAAGATGCAGGCGATGATTAAGTACCTTTACAATGTTCTCTACTTTCGGTGTTTCGGTCCCCGGCCTTCTCCCCGCGAACAAGATACATATCGATTCTGTGAATGATCTCGTGTAGCCACGAATCTCGCTTTTCTAGGCACAGATCAATTATGCTGTCCTTCTGCCCGGCCCCAACGTCACCACACTCAAGTTGTAATCCTGTCATTACAATAATAATTTTTATTCATAAAAATACTTGTTTTCATCAATAATTTTGCCCTAAAGCACCAACGAACCAAAAAAATATTCCTAACCCAGTAAAAGGGAAAGCATAGCCAGGGAACAAACCGCCGGGGACGAATTGTATTGGGGACGAATCTACCGCATCCCCGTGCCAGGGTTGGCAAGTAGAACAATTTTATTGGCACGTGGCATGTGGGCCTACATATACAGGGTAACCTACGGCAGTGGCGTCACTAGAGGGGTGCGGGCCGCACCGGGCGACATCACTCGCACCATGACAAATGGGGTGACACCAAAGCAGTAAAGCGGCTTTTTTTGCGGAGAGGGGGTTACGCCATCGTGTCACCCCCTCCCTCCGAAAAAAAAAGCCGCTCTGCCTGCTCTGTTCCTTGTTCTGTTTTGGTGTTACCCCCTTTTGTCATGGTGCGAGTTGTATCACCGGGTGTGGCCCGAACCCCCGCAATCCCCTAGCGACGCCAATGAGTATACAATATATCAGGGGTGGCCAACAAGTCGATCGGAAAGACCAGCCTCGGTGACGTAGTGGTTCAGTACTTCTAGGTCTGTGTCAGTGCGTCTAGGTTCGATACTGGACCGAGGTGGGTCCAGTATCGAACCCCTCTTCCCACTTTCACTAAGCCTATGACAACAAGTCGATCGCGACACATTTTTAAGATAAAAAGTAGATCTTATGTACACAAAAGTTGGCCACCCCTGCCATATATAACCAAACCAATCTGTTACTCCTAACCCTTTTCCCCGCCTGTGGGAGGGTGGGGTACCCATGTTGTCCCTCTGAATGGACACTGGGTGATATATTGGAAGGCATTTATCCTCATCCGGCTGCCGACCAAAGCTGTAACCCCTGTGCTTATTTATTGTAGGTCAACTGTCCGTTTTTGAACTCCACCGAAGCCAGGGGACGAGCTCCTAAACCTGGGAATTTTGCCTCATCTACCCGCTGCAAAGTAGTGACGGTTCTTTGACGTGCAAATGCCACTGTACATCACACGGGACCTGGATTTTATTTCTCATCCAAGGGAAGGCGCACTGAGGGTACCCTACTATCTGGCACGTTAGCACATCAAGAAATATAACATTTTTCAATTTTTGACACGCCAGCTGAAATAGGTTCGCCACCCCTGTGGCCTCTAGACACGCCATGAGAAGCGGAGCTCGCTAGGTGCATTCCACGAATGCAGGTGGTCGGTAGCACCCGGGGTAGGGGGAGACCGAAGCAGACATGGGAACAGGTTGTCCGTAAGGACTTGCCAGGTGTGAGGCGCCTCGATGAGAAGGATGGTTTCTTCCGGGCTGAGAGAAGCCCTGAGTGCGCCTTCCTTCAGATGAGAAGTAAAATCTAGGTCCTGTGTGTACGATGGCATTTGCACGTCAAAGAACCCTCTCTACTAAGCAACTGGTATCAACTCCTAACCTTCTTCCCGCCTGTGGGAAGGTGGGTACCCATGTTGTCCCTCTGAATGGACACTGAGTGATATATTGGACGGCATTTATCCTCATCCGACTGCCGACCAAAGCTACAACCCCTGTGCTTATTTATTGTAGGTCAACTGTCGGATTTTGAACTCCACCGAAGCCGGGGGACGAGCTCCTAAACCTGGGAATTTTGCCTCATCTACCCGCTGCAAAGCAGTGACGGTTCTTTGACGTGCAAATACAGTAAAACCTGTCTAAAACGG
Source organism: Trigoniulus corallinus (assembly GCA_013389805.1). Lineage (NCBI taxonomy): Eukaryota > Metazoa > Arthropoda > Diplopoda > Spirobolida > Trigoniulidae > Trigoniulus > Trigoniulus corallinus. The sequence continues at coordinate 14,542,000 of JAAFCE010007744.1, forward strand.
AACCTGATCGTTCCCGTATTTTTTTTCCGTTTTCACAGGTTTCCGTTTTACAAAGGGCTGTGTTTTAATGAAGCAAAGTACAAAAAATATGATCACCTTTTATTAGGATGATGAAATTTAAAATAGAATTCCATAAACTAAAAAGTTACTCTGCCCCCACACAGGGGCTGATCCAGAGGCGGATCAGGGGGAGCACTTCAAAAAATTGCACCCCAAATATTTTATATATTCATAATCCCTTAGTATGAATCTAGCTAGCAATTACAATAGGTCCTCCACTGCCCCTTAGACAATACCCTATGTTCAGTGGTTTAGCCAACTGCAGATTGGACTGGCAGAATAGAAACGGGAAGAGCAAATGCAAAAATGCCTCATCAGTTGCAGAGTGGAATCATGCATCAGTTGACGGATGCGCAGTGGGGCACTGAGAGGGGAGCAATGGCTGCATAGCCCCCCTCAAGGATCCGCCCCTGCCACCACATGTCTTTTAAAGTATATCGTCGTTGCTTCACTATTGGGTAGTTCTGTGTGTATATGGCCGTAATGGTCCCTAGCACTTTGATGGTTTATTTTCCGTTTGGCAAGGTTTCCGGTTTATACAAGATCCGGTTTAGGCAGGTTTTACTGTACCACTGTACATCACACGGAACCTGGATTTTATTTCTCATCCAAGGGAAGGCGCACTCGCGGCATCTCTCTCGTCCGATTTTTGTTGTTGTTGTTTGTTGGTGTTTAAGGTCCCGTCAACTACAAGGTCATTAGAGACCCGTCCACTGCGTAGTTCTAATGCATATGCTGCACAGACACTACACCAATGCGACGATTATTGGGTATTAGCAGTACCCAGCTTTCCCGAGCGACCACCCATGTCAGTACTAACTGGGCTTGCGTTGCTTAACTTCAGTGATCAGACGAGAACTGGTGTGTCCAACGCAACTCGCCGCTCCCTCTCTCGTCCGAAAGAAGCCAACTCACCACAGTCCAGCATCGAACCTAGAACCACTGACGCAGTTACCGAGCACGTTATCTACTGCATCACCAAGGCGGGTCGACTTCATAGTATGATGGCTGAATAAAATACAAGCTATTAATATAATCTCTTTATTACTGGCTCAATACCAGAATCGGGTCTTCATTCACTCGCCCGGTATTAAAGAACGTAAAAAAAGAACACGAAAACATTTCAAAATAAACAAAATTATCGACAGGTAACTTAAAATTCAACGATATAAGGATTTGTACTATTCGTGGATATTTTTGGCAGGGGTACAGGACGACTCAATCCATGAATTGGCCATAAACTTAGAGGATGATCCCTGGTGGATGACTTTTCAGAGTTTGGCTGAAAGACCAATGTTTCCAAACTACCTTTAATCCAAATGTTGAAAATATATTTCAAACAAAATGACACTCAAAAACAAATTCATAATTAGCACCGACCTCTTAACAGGAACCTTACTCTCCATTTATTCGGGTTGTTAACCATCTCTCGGGCTCCAAGGCTGGCTTTTGTACGGGGTCTGCGTGAAAGGCGTTGATGTGTCATTGTTATCCTTATTCAGGTCTATATCTACAAATTCCTAAAAGCAACGAAATTTTTAAACTTGAACTCTGCTCCAACATGGCTCATAATATGCAATACAACATCTTCAGTATCATCATATCTTTATCCCGCCTCTGGCAGGGTTGGGTCGGCGGGTTCTAGCCTTCCACTCTCGCTAATCCCCCACCAAATCCATCGTCCACCCCGAACATTACAATCTACCTTACGAACAACCTGCCCCCACGTCTGCTTTGGTCTCCCCTGCTCCGGGGTGCTCCTAACCAATTGCATTCCTGAAATTTAAATAATTAAAAGAAAGATTATACCTGTTGTTGGCTGTAGGAGATATTGTCTGGCTGGGTAGCATCACTGGTACAACAGACTGGGCAAATATTTGACCTACAGAAAAGAAAATAGAGCCGAAATAATATTCATCCAATTCGGCACCTTGCCATCAATTGTTTTTTTTTTCTGATATCAGAGTCGGAGTAGCGTGCTCGACTACTATTTCAATGCTCCCTAGATTCGATACTGGCTGGATGTGGGGTAGTTTCTTTCCGGCGAGAGAGGAAGCGGCGAATTGCGTTGGACACACCAGTTCTCGTCTGATCACTTAGTTAAGCAGCGCAACCCCAGCCAGTACTGATATGGGTGGCTGCTTGGGAAAACTGGGTACTGCTAATACCCAAAAATCGTCGCATTAGTGTAGTGTCTGTGCAGTCTCTGCATTAAGAACTATGCTGTGGACGGGGCTCTAATGACCTTGTTGTGGAAGGGCTCTAAAGCACCAACAAACAACAACAATTCGTCTGCTTTGCGTCGGTGTACGTTGTACGCAACGTGTAACTCAAGCTCCCTATTAGTTGCTTCGTATGGGAAGCATCCAAGTAATGAGGCACGAATCGTGAAGCTACAGTTGGCCCCACCTAAGTTTTTCTCGCATTTCCTATCATTAAATATTTATTATGTTACTGTGGGAGAAATTGAACATTGTTAATTACCTCTTTGGGATCCTTTCGGGGGAAAGAAATTTCAGTAGTAGTCCTACTGCTATTAGAAGAACGCAAACAGCAGCCAAAGAAAACAATACAATCGACGCAATAAATTGCTTGGATATGGTGATCACATCTTCGCCATTATTAGACACTAATTTGAAATAGAAAAACATTTGCGTAGTTTATGGCCGGCTGGAGAAAATTAATTTTTGTTGGCGACTTGAATGGCCATGTTGGAAAGCACAGGCAGAGATATGAGGAGGTACAAGGGGGTGAGGGTATGAATCAGGCAGCCTAGAGGGGCAGCCAATCCTTGAAGCAGCAACAACAAAGGAGCGGCTGTATTGCGTTGGACACACCAGTTCTCGTCTGATCACTGAAGTTAAGCAACGCAACCCCAGCTAGTACTAACGGTGGGTTCCCGCTTGGGAAAACTGGGTACTGCTAATAGGCAATAATCGTCGCAGTGGTTACACTAGCTATTTTGCTCAGCGAAGAATAACTGTGAAAATAGAATGCAAGTAACTGAAATGCTAGTGTTGCAGTAGATGATGGGGTTGTCGAGAACAGATAGTTTGGGGGCCGGGAGCCTGCATCGTCTGGCATATCAACATACCTATTAAATATGCTGAATACGATATGATCTCGTCACTTGTCTGTGTAGGCTCATGTTCACATTTCCACAAACCAAGATCTTCGTGTTCCATGAATGCGATATAAAAGCTACAATCAACATATGATGATTCCTTCACGGGGTTTTTGTAGAGATAGCGACCTTCAATGCGTACTCTTCTTCCATTCAACGTCCATATGCAAGTTGCAAGAAAATTAAAACGACAAGGTAAGGCGGCAATTCCTTCTAATTCCACGAGCTGATCCTTGGGGCGATCTACCATTTCTAAAACAATTTAATCCATTGGATGAAAGGGTATTTCGAATATTAAGCATGCAACAGTGGCAAATTAAGTGCACTTGAACTTATATTTATTGAGCAGATTTGAAATGCCTTACTTTCATAAAGGTAAAACTCCTGCGACAGACCAACATGCACTTTATCGCAGCATTCCCATTTTCCAGCATCTTCAGCTTGAAAATTCTGTATTCTTAGGCTGCAATCTTTTGTGCCAATTCCACTTTTGTAACGGGGTATGTAATTGCTCATTGAAGTAAAATCCTGAGTAATGTAGTCCTTCTTCCAGCTGCAATTCACTTCAGTGAAAAAGAAACAACTCAAGACGACTGTTTCACCAAAAGGTATCCACTCATGACCATCATGTTGGACTGTCAGGAATGTAGGATCTGTAATCAAGACATACACGTTTGCAAAGACATTTTCAAGTATGTTAGAAAATATGTGAATCCCTTGGCAGTGGAAAAACAATGTCCATTCAGGGGAACAAGATGGGTACCCGACCCTGCCATAGGCAGGGAAAAAGGGTTAGGAGTTGCTTTGCTTTGGCAGATTACATTGCTACGTGGCGCATCTCCAGATGATGAATTGTGGATTCCTTACACCGCAAGGGACAGATGGCTATAATACCAATCAGTTAGGGCTAGGGCTGGTATAAGGGACCCAAAACCGCAATACTGGGGGCCATTCGGGGTGAGTGGGACGCGGGTCGTCATTATCATGCATCAGCAATGTAATGGGGGGTAGAAACTTCGACTCCCACGACAGCTAATACATCGATTTCCTTATGTCGGGTAGGCCGGTATTTCCCCACAGACAATCCGTCCAATATCCCCGCTCATTAAATACGCCTGGCTGGATTGTCCCCAGTCAGGACTGTCTCAATACAAAGGGGCTAACCTCATACCGGTATTAGGTACGTGGAATGTGGAGAACCTTACAGGAAAAACAGGGGAATTAGTTTATATTTTAAAGAAAGGTAGATTAGTAGCTTTCTTTCAGAAAACGAGGTGGAAGGGAAATAGATCAAGGGCCTTTGGGACGGAATACAAGCTTATAAATACAAATATTGAAGAGGGGCGAAATGGGACGGGTATAATACAGAATACGGAATTGCAGCAAAGGGTCACCCTAATTAAAAAAATAAATAGCATAATAATGTTAATTACAGTTGATTGGCGGGGAGTATTGATGGAACCACAAAGGTCGCTTTCTAGGGGGATTTGATGAGTTGGTGTACTCAGTAGATTTTCAGTTAATACAGTGCAAAGGGAATGAGCGTCTAATTATTTGTGTGTGTGTGGGGGGGGGAAGGGTTAATGGCCATGTTGGTAAGCATAGGCTGGGATATGAGGACGTTCATGGGTGATGGGTTTATTCAACAGTCAAACTGTGGTTCATGACAAGGGTTCACTCTGCATCACTTTCAGATCACAACAGGAGAGTTTTCATATTCTGCCAGTATCCGGAAAACTCGCCGTTTTCTGTTTGTCTCCCACCTCCCGTGCTCTGATGTTAGGCACAGCTCTTTCCCAGTTTGTTGCTTCAAAATGTGGAACTCGCTTCCGTTTGAAGTCCATTCCCAAGTGTTCTCATGTTCTCGCCATAAATGCAGGCAATATTGTGTTCACTTTAAGAAGATCTTGTATTCTCATTTTTTATCCTGTTTGCTCTGGGCTATATATGGTACCAATTTTGTTGTGTTTCCCATTGCCTTATGTTGTGCTGTACACGTTAAATAAATAAATAAATAAATATAAATTTCTTTATGGTTAGAATCAGCATAGGGCAGTGGTTCGGGATTGATGGGCACTCCACAATAAAAATTTCGAAACAGGAAAAAAGACTGTGGTCTTAGGATACTTCTGTTAGAAATGCTAGTGAAAGAGGTAAACAAGGTACATTCATGGAAAACACAGCAGGTTATTAGGTAGTGGAAATCGACGATAAAAGCAAAGGATAAACAGGAGATTCATTCCAGGGCAGGCAGGCATGGTGGAGGAATGACGATGTAGAGGCAACCATGAAGCAAAAGATGGATACATTCCACAGGTAGGGAATCACGGGCCCAGAATGAGATCCTTGAGACAGCAAGAGCATATGTCCTTGCAATGTCAAATATGTGGTTTACAAAGAGGGATAACCACCTGATCACTTTTCAGCCACCACAAGGGAGGTCACAGATACATTTTATATGGTCAGAGGGCAACACAGAGCAGAGGCTTGTGATTGCTGTGCTCTCCCCAGTGAAAATTTCCAAACAGAATGTGGTCACACGTTACTTATGCTAGATATCCAATTGAAATCGGTAGGCAAGGTGGAAATAACCCATTAAAACAGAGGAATTTCAACAGAAAGTACACAGGCAGGTAGATTGGGAGTTGGAAGGGACAACTGATGCCATGTGGGAGTGTCGCCCAACCAAATCAGCCAACCAATCAGAGTAGGGGGCTCGTTGCAGGGCAGGCAGACATGGTGGCGGAATGACGAGGCAGAGGTCGTCATCAACAAAAGAAGGCTGCATTCTACAGGTTTAGTGAGATAGAAGACCAGGAGTTGGAAATATACTATAGGCAGGCCAAGACCACAACTAGGAAGACAATTATCTTGGTCAAACATCAGAAGTATGACGCCCTCTATGATCAGTCATGGACGTAAGCAGCGACAGTTTTTAAACAGGTTCAAAAACATAGGACAAGCATGAGGTAGGTGGGGTCCTGTTTATCCCTGCTGAGGTAAACAGATGAGATGAATATTTCCACTGCTTCTTGAGTGCTGCAGTTGGGCAGAGAAACACCAACCCTATCGTACAACTTCTAGACTAGTGGACAGGTTGCAAGAGGAAGAAATAATAGAGATAATCGAGAGCCTAGAAGAAGGTACAGAAAAGCATATGGCGGCTAAAAAGGTCTCCATGCAATCTTCACTGATTTCAAGAAAACTTATAATAGTTTTCCACGACAGGTAGTGCGGGAGGTATTATAGGAATGGGGGGGGGGAGAAGAAGGATATCTTAAGATAGAGCAGACACAATTGCGAATGCGTACATTGTTGTTTGTTTGTTGGAGTTTAAGGTCCCGTCAACTACAAGGTCATTAGAGACACGTCCACTGCATCGTTCTAATGCATATACTGCACAGACACTACACTAATGCGCCGATTATTGGGTATTAGCAGCACCCAGCTTTCCCGAGCGACCACCCATGTCAGTACTAACTGGGCTTGCGTTGCTTAACTTCAGTGATCAGACGATTCGCTCCCCGAATGAGTACAACAGAGGTAGCTTTGGGATGGGAGACCTCGAGAAAAAGATGAGAGAGAATAGCTTGAGGTGGTAGGGACATGAGAAGAGGGGAGAAGCTCGTAAGGTCCACTATGGGAATGCAGGTTGTTGGAAGCACCTGGGGCAGGGGATGACCAAAGCAAATGTGGGAGCAAGTTGCACGTAAGCATATGGTCGTGCGTATGCGATGGACGAAGACCTGGTGTGGGATTGGCAGGAGTGGAGGGCTAGAGCCCGCAGACCCGACCCTGCCACGGGTGTGATAACGGTATGATGATGATGGTGTTATTAAAATGCGAATACGTAACTATATGGTAACAGTTCAGATAAATTTGATATGTACCATAGATATAAACCCAGGAATCCTTGAATATGTTTATGTCGACTGAATAGGATTTATCAAAAACGTTACACTTCCACAAGCCAGTATCAATTTCTTGAAAGTTGAAGATTATAACACTACAACCAGTTGATCCCGGTCCGTGATTTTGTAAGTAAAAGTGACGTTCACCCACTGACGCTTCATGATAACGTTTAAGCCATGCACAGTCTAGGAGGACACCATACTGGCATTCCAGAATGACGTTACTTCCTCTAGGAACAACAGCTACTTGGTTACTTTTCAAAGATATATAGCCTGAAAATGAAAGGTGAATTTGCATTATTTAACAAACTTTAACGTAATACAGAGGTTGTTCAAAGGACAATGGGCAATAGCCACGCTACTGGATGATCCATCCACCACTGCAAGATGCTTCCAATTTCAAAACAGCATTTCGACCATGTGTTCCCCGCCACCACAAAAAGGAGCATGCAACACTGCCAGTATAATGCTGGCATTAAAGGTATGCATGGAGGGAATGCACAGTACAAGGGACATAAAGAGTGACTTACTTGGTAACTGGCACTTAAGGCCTTCTTTAGAATCGCTTTTATTAACAAACCTTTAGAAAGAAAGTAAAGGTCTTAGTAGTTGAAAGCATTCTTTGACGACGTCCAAAGAGTCCAAAAAGTTAAGTTTTCTCACATATGAAAACAGTCTCCGCAATCATTTGTGCTATTGTCACAAATCTTCATTGTCCACCGTCTGTTCAGTTGATTACAAGGATAACAGCCACTTGAAGTTCCTTCAATCTGATCACGTTAGAGAAGTAAAGAGGTGTAAAACACATACGATAGGCGAAATATATTAATTCGTTACAATAGGTAGAAAAGGGTTCGCAATAAATAAACAATTTCTTACAATTGCTGCATATCCACTTAACAGAACGAAAAAGAAAATAATTTTCATGGCGTAGCAAGTGGTCCAGTTGAAACCTCTCAGTGTACTTAACATGTGTCTTGGCATAAGATGTGAGGATTTTACGATTACCAGTTGTGATGACGACAAAAGGGCTCTTTCTGTGCAGGCGGTAACTATTCAAAGCAGAGTCCATTTCATTATTCAGAATATTGCTCATTGTGGTGCCGCTTTCACACACTGAAGCTTACGAAAAAAATAGTAGCCTACATCAGTGCTCCACAACCTTTTTTCACCTGCGGCACACCAAAGGTCTTCCTAGATTTCCGCAGTACATCAAAAGCAAAAATATACGGCACACCGGTTGCGGAGCACTGGCCTAAATTACAGTACAACCCCGATAATGAAGGCTGCCAGATAATGAAATTGTCTGGCTAGGGAACAATTAGAGCAATGAACAAGGAGCACCAATTAGACCTACAATTGAACATTCTAGATAATGAAAACACTCGTTTAATGAAGACACTTATGGTAGGTCCCTTAGGGGCTTATTTATCGGGGTTGGACAGTATATGGTTAGCTGTTACTTCGTATACTGTGTTTTTTTCAAGCACAGTGAAACCTCTCTATGGGTACACCCCTCATATCGATACAGATTTTTCAAGCACCGATTTTTCGCCCATAGGGTTAATGCTATTACTACCCCTGTTAACGGTACACTCTCTAATGGGTACACCCCCCTGTTGGTACACCTCATACATGTCACCACTTCTCAGAAAACCACCTCTCTAATGGGTACACCCCTCCATTGGTACACCTAATACAGGTCACCATTTTCAGAAAACCCCCTCTGTAATGGGTACAGCCTGCCTCCGTGACGCAGTGGACAGGGTGCTTGGTAACTGCAGCAGTGGTTCTAGGTTCGATACTGGACCAAGGCGAGTTGCCTTCTTTTCTGCAAGAGAGATGCCCCGAGTGTGCCTTCCTTTGGATTAGAAGTAAAACCATAGTCCCATGTGGTGTTCAATGGCATTTATACATAAAAGAACTTTCTACTGTGCAACGGGTAGGTGAGGCAACATTTCCAGGTGTAGGAGCTTGCCACCTGGCATCGGTGGAATACCTCAAATAATAGTTGGACACACCAGTTCTCGTCTGATCACTGAAGTTAAGCAACGCAAGCCCAGTTAGTACTGACATGGGTGGTCGCTCGGGAAAGCTGGGTACTGCTAATACCCAATAATCGTCGCATTGGTGTAGTGTCTGTGCAGCATATGCATTAGAACTACGCAGTGGACGGGTCTCTAATGACCTTGTAGTTGACGGGACCTTAAACACCAACAAACAACAACAAGAAAATCAAAGAACAGTAGGCCTACAATAAATATGCCACACGGGTTGCAGCTTTAGTCTGTATCTGGCTGTGGAAAAACGCAGTCCAAAAGATCACCCTTGCATCTATTCAGACGGGCATGATGGGAACCGACCCTGCCATAGGCAGCAAATAAGAAGGTAGCTTGATTGTAGACAAACGTCCCTTGATTGATTTGTTTTTAAAAATTAAATTTGTGTACTTCAATAATTTTGTGAAATATTATATTATACAATGCATTTTTTGCAATTAAAAAACACAATATAAAACAATATATTGTTTTGATTAATTTATATACCCATACCCCTCTGATGGGTACACTTTGGCTTGGTCCCGCAGGTGTACCAATTAGAGAGGTTTCACTGTAACTGGAAAATCTATCCGTCTGCACAGCAGATAGTTATCACTATTTTGTATCAGGGTCGAGTTAATTCCTTTATAACGGTACTTAGTCCTGATTTGCTGTCATGCGAATCGTAAATCGAGTATGTAAATCGAAAAACACTGCAAGTTTCCACAGTTGAATTTTACCTGGGGACATGAAACAATTCACGGCTTAACATTAGCCTTTCACGAAACTCAACTGTAAATATGAGTTGTTGTTGTTTGTTGGTGTTTTAGGGCCCTTCAACTATAAAGGTCATTAAAGCCCTGGTCACAACATAGTTCTTATGCAGAGACTGCACAGACACTACACTAATGCGACGATTTTTGGGTATTAGCAGCACCCAGTTTTCCCAAGCGTCAAGTGTCAATACTAGCTTGGGGTTGCGCTGCTAAACTTCAGTGATCAGACGAGAACTGGTGCGCCCAACGCAATTCGCCGCTCGGCAAATGTGAGAACTGTACTCTAGGACAGTAGTGTTGGATTGTCAGACGGTGGTACGGGATTTTGAGGGGGACCATCAATAAAATGTTTTTGGGTCCGCATGTTTCTTTGGAGTTTTAAGGCCCTTCAACTACAACGGTCATTAGAGCCCCGTCCACTGCGAAGTTCGAATGCAGAGTCAGCACAGACACTACACTGCTAAGACGATTTTTGGGTATTAGGCCCTACCAGCACCCAATGTTCCCAAGCGATCACCCATGCTAGTACTAACTGGGGTTTAAGACTCAGCGTTGTTGATGATGTTTACTCGAACTCGTGTTGGAGTCTGCTATTTCTCAATGGCCAGTAAATGGTGTAATCATCGCTGAAGTTTGTTAAAAGAGATGGCCTCTTGGAAATACAGAACGAAGCCACCCGTGAATCGCAGTAAGATATCAAAGATCATTCGAAGCTCACCTTACCAATTATGTTTCCTTATGTTCACCTTACCAGTTATGGTTGGGGCAAGAACACTGCAAAGACTCGTACAGGACAAAGTAAAGGAATGGGGGTTAGGGCAGTGGCGACGGAGTATGGGGGTAAGGGCTGCAAACAAAACGCAGAGAGTGTATGGGAACAACCTTAACACAGAGAGGGAGGTAATCTATGACAATACGTGGGAGAGCTCACTTCTGTTTCGGGCAAGAGGTGGGTCACTGGAGACGAAACAGAGGATGGCAAAGATCACTGGTGGAGAGGAGGGCTGTGGATTATGTGGGGATCAAGTGGAGGGTGTCAGGCATGTGATACCGGTCTACCCAGCACTGGATCACTGCAGGAGGTGTTTGGGAACCCCCACATTGGAAGAGGTTCTGGGGGTGGTGGGTTCTGGAGTGGAGCGGCTGGAATGCGTGCGAAAGGCAAAGGTGTTGATAGGGTGCTGGTGGAGATCTAGGCATATGGGTCTAGCATAAAAAAATCTCGCTAGCAAGGTATCCGTCACAAAGGATTACATATTCATATGTTCGAAAGCCAAGAAAACAAGGGCGCTTGCCAAGGCTTTGAATTTCAAGCATGTGAAGGGACACGCATTGCTCAAACAATTCCTTGCAAACATAGTGAAACCTCTCTATTAGCCCATCTCCTACAAAGGTCCACTTCTTTAAAGAAAGGGAAATTCTCAGATACACGTACTGTATTTTGGTTTAACCCACCTAATAGGCCCACCGCTCTGATGGGTCCACTTTTATATAACCCCAACGGTGGATCGATTAGTCTTTTACTGTCGTTTGACACTTCCGGAGTCAGTTATCATGAATATGGGAGATCATTTTAGTGGGAGCGGCAAATTGCGTTGGACACACCAGTTCTTGGCTGATCACTGAAGTTAAGCAACGCAACCCCAGCTAGTATTGTACTGACGTGGGTGGCTGCTTGGGGAAACTGGGTACCGCTAAAATCCAAAAAATCGTTACATTAGTAGGGTGTCTGAGCCCACTTTGAGTTACAACTACGAAGTGGACGGGGCTATTATGATCTTGTAGTTGAAGGGCCCTAAAGCACCATCAAACAACAACCATTGTAGTCAGCGGCGTCACCGGGTGACACCACCCGCACCATGCGAAATGGGGTGACAAGAAAGATGAAGAAGAAGCGGCTTTTTTTCGGGAGAGGGGGGGTGACACCATGGTGTCACCGCACCGAGTGACGCCAACCCTAACGACGCCACTGATTTTAGTCAGGATGTCTTTGTACAACAAGTGTGCCGATAGGTACACATGCGAGATGCCCTTCCGCCGAAATTCACCTAATTGAACAGTATCTCACCGTAAGGAAGGGTTCATCAGAGAAAGTTAAAGAAAATAATAGTAACTGTCACATCAGTATCTCAACATGAACAAAAGCCATACCTTCTGTCGTTTCTAAGGAGACGAAAGTTTGATAGTGATGGCGGCTCATCTTCGATGGCGGCTTTTAGTCCGAAACAGCTCAATACCGGAACTGATTATACTTTGTGAGCCGTTGTAACTAAACAGGAGTTCACACACGGATCAACGATCGCGAAATATTCAGGTTAGGTCCTATATACTTTTTTGAAATCAAACAAAGGAAGTTGGATACACCGGCTCTGACAAACTTTGAAACAGGGGCGACAATAATAGTTTCGAGTTAACGAATACAACAACCGCGTAGTGACAGTGTACTGTAACGTGATTGGCTGAAAACAAAGGTGACGTTGAGATATGGACAGTGTCCAGTAATATATTCATATAGTTGATAATTATTCTGTTTTATAAATTCGGCTGTTTATTCGAATATTTAATGATACATTAAATTAACAATAAACTATCAAAATCAAATAATTTTGTTCACCAATGAACAAAGCCTTGTTAAAAGCAAAAAGCAACTCCTAACCCTTTTCCCGTCTACAGCAGGCAGGGCCGTAACGAGGGCGTGGCGAAGAAGGAGGCCGCCACGGGCGCAACTGGGTTTTGGGGCGCAAAATGTTTAAGTTGTTTGTCAGTATTGAGTTACAGGCAAGCGAAAGTTAGACACTTGCCACAGGCGCTTCATGCCCCCGTTACGCCACTGATAGCAGGATCGGGTCAAGGCCCATTTCTTCAAAGTGTGCAAAGTGGTCGGATCTGCGGGTTCCAGCCCCTCCAAGCGCCCTAGGCAAGTGGGTCAATCGCCCCCCATTACATTTAATGTAGTTCTAAAGTGTCAGCGCACACCTCACGCCCTTGGCATTTGTCCCGTTGCCAATGCATTGCTTTGGCTCTGCAACAAGGCGCCTCGAGAAAGCCAATATTTAGAAAATGGCCCCACCAATCGGAGAAGTTTGGGCACCCCAGGATTATGGAACGTTTTAAATGACGGATAGACTGTATGGCAGGGAACTACATATGAAATTTGCCGCCCTAGACAGTCGCCTAAGTTTGTTTACCCCATAAGCCGCCTATGCCCACGAGGTTCCCGTCCACCCCACACAGTACAATGTCCCTACGCACAACTTGCGCACACGTTCTCAAACTTCAAAGATTTAACAAAATAGTGAAAATATGAGGGGCGGCCGTGACATATTAGCAGGCGGACGGGCAATGGGCAGGTTACCCATTTGTCCCTCCGAATGGAAACAAGGACGATATTAAGGACAGTGTTTTTCCACAGCCAGTTGCCGACTGAAGCTGCAATCCCTATGCCAGCCATCTCCTTTATGCGGCCCGTGAAGGTGTCTCACGTAGCCCGCGGAGAATTTTGGGAATTATAAGCACATTAAAAAATGACGGTAAATGTATTGCACATTAAATATGTAATAAATACTATATAAAACCTTACAGTATATATTTCATACATTTCAAAAATGGTTCGCCTACCCCTTTGGCGTCGGCAGAGAAGGAGCTTCTGTGGTCGACGATAAATATGCAGAGGGTTGCAGGGACACATCGCTGATGTGTCCTAATGGACAACAATTGGCAACTCACCGTGTCATAAGCAGGCAAGCCGTTAGTGGCAATGTAGGCGGTCCTATCCTCGCATGACTAGAAATGTGGATTGCGTAAACGTGGCGACATTAGGTCACCCGCGTAAGGGCCAATTCGTTTGTTTACCGAATGACGCTGACAGCCTGTCTATTCTGCTGGACATAATTTGCAGACGACAGGCTATAGTCCTTGTATTCTATCAAGCAAGCAACTCCTAACCCTTTTCTTACATATTGTCGATCAACCGGTCGTTGGGGCACCCCACCGGCGCTATTGGGGAAGGGGGGGGACGAACTCTTACACCTGGAAATTGGGCCTCATCTACCCCCTTGGAAAGCAGAGCGGGTTGCTTTACGTGCAAATAGAATCGCACACCACACGGGACCTTGATTTTACTGCTCATGTGAAAGGAAGGCTCACTTCGGGCTTCTCCCTCGCCTGGAAGAAGCCAACCCACCTCGATGTCGTATCGAATCTGGAGCCTATGGCACAATAAAGCGAGCACTCTACTTACTACGTCACCGAGGGAGGTAAGTCATGATATTTTAGATTTTTGTATCGTTGGTGTCTTAGGGCCCTTCAACTATACAAGGTAATTATAGTCCCATTCACTGCGTAAATCTAAATGCAGGAACAGCGCAGGCACTACACTCAAGCGACAATTTTTGAGTATTAGCAGTACCAGGTGCTCCCAAGTGGTCACCCATGCCAGTACTAGCTGGGGTTGCGTTAGTATGTTTCTATGAGAGTATTTTATGCTAATGGATTGGGGTGTCAGCCAAGCAACCATAACGGCCGAACTCTGTGGAGATTACTCGCGGGTGAGGAGGAGGTAGGATTAGATTCTGGATTGAATTCATAGGTTCTCCATAAGTTGACCACTTTTCTTCTGCCCTTGGGTGGTCAACTTAGAGGTTCTACTGTAGTTAAATTTTAAGACATTTAATGCTTTTTATTTTTCAAATTGAAATACAGTAGAACCTCTGTAAGTTGACCACCCAAGGGCGGAAGAAAAGTGGTCAACATAGGGAGGTGGTCAACTTATGGAGAACTGGGTGTACTGTACTGATACATGGGCATTATTGCTTTTAATGGATACAACTGTATGAAATGGTACATAATCAAAACTATTAGTTAGTGGATTGGCATAGCTAGCCCCCAATGCCATTGATCTGGTAGTTTGAGGTTATCCCCCCCCCAGCAGTTAGCTGCATCAGATTCATTATATGTTTACATTTCATTGCCCATTTCAACAATACTTTCAAAGGCTACTCCTTAAAATTCTGTCATGGAAGATGGGCTGCATGATGCAGCCAAAATGTTGTCTGTTGGATTGTGATAAATCCAACTTTCCTAAAACATGTCAATATTGTTTCTGGTTGATTTTTTTCCAAGCAGAATTATCCAAAGGACAGCACCCAGAGCATTAATTGATGCAGCAAATGAAACTGCTTCCACAGCCTGGTGACACATGTTTTACCAATAACCCACTCCAGGATCTGGGCTCAGTAAAACACTTTGAATGATTTGATAACACCTTGGTCAAGAGGTTGTTTCCTTGAGGTTTCATTTGGAAGAAGAAAGCTAAGTGTCAAATTTGTCAAGTGACTGACTTGCATATCAGCAGGGCAGTTGTCTACTGTTAGTAGGATAGATCATTTCTTCTTCATTTCTTGATCCACACCCTTTACCTGTTCTTCAAACAGGGCAGCAGTCATCCATGCACATTTGTTTGATCTCCGTGTGACAGGGTGGTCTTCAAATTCTTAAAGGCACATGAATTAGCTGTCTTACCAATCACTAATTTCTTCAGCTTTCCCTAAGAAGAGCTAGTGCTAAGTAATCCAGTGAAATGTTCCTTGGATACTTTTTCAATCTTGAAGTTGTCACCCTGGACAAGGCTCTTGTCAGGCACAAGGGTGGACATGGGGTCAACTTATGGAGGTTAAATTAATATTATGTTTCACAGTCATAGTGGTCAACATACAACTTACAGAGGTGGTCAACATGGGGAGGTTGGTCATCCATTAATTTATGTGGCGCACATCCAAACTGAGAAAATTTTGTCTACTTAGGGAGGTGGTCAACAAATAGGGGTGGTCAACTTCAGAGGTTCTACTGTATTGTAAAATCAATAAAATAAATTGATTTTACAATAATTTTATTCATGTTATTATCATATATCTTTCGTGCTCATTTTAATTATCCTGGGAGAGAGCTTCAAATTTTATTATTCTATATTTGAATAGTTGATGAAGCCGAATATTTGGAAACTCTAGTAGTAATGAATGATCATGTAGAAGCAGCCATCAAGCAAAACAAGGCTGCCTTCCACAGGTGGAT
>JAAFCE010007744.1:14573109-14587217 GCA_013389805.1 Trigoniulus corallinus
ATAATTTCCTCTTTATGGGTTTTATATCTCCCCGGGTGATAACCATAGTAAACCCTAAGCGGTAACATTGTGCCTGGTTAGAATTTCGTATCAGGCCCTATCTATAGCAAGTAACAAACTGTTTATCCTGCACCCTCTTCCCACTGTGCTAACACGTATTCTATTACAAAACTGCAAAAGGGGGTTACCATTTTGTGGGTCATCCTTCCGTGATCTGTCATCTCTGTCGAGTTGAATGTTAGCGCTACTTGCGTTATATTTCTTTGGAGCAGAAAATGACGGATGACTCACAACGCAATAAAAGTTCGGCAAGTATGTCACTGATATTCTCACTTCGGACGCAGTATTAAACAGACCATCGACTTTTTCAACTGTTTTTGTGGCATCGTAGGTTGGTATTCCATCGATTTCCCAATAAATTTCTGCTACTGGAAATCCATTTGTAGCATTACACACTACATTCTCAACTTGACTTACACCCACGGATCGCATTTTTCTTGTAGGTTTCAGAACAAGACGTGATAACATCACTTCCGGTGTCACTGTGAAAAGCACCTTCAATTTTAATACTAATAAGAAAACCATGTTTCAAGATCTGTCGGTATACCAACATACCCATCAAGTTTGCTGAATGCGATATTATTTCGTCACTTGTCTGTGTAGGGTCATGTGCACATTCCCACGATCCAAGATCTTCATGTTTCACGGACTCAATCTCAAAGCTACAGTCAAAACTTCGTGCTTCAACCCTGGCATTTTTGTAACGATAGCGATCTTCAATGTCAACTTTTCTTCCGTTCAATTTCCACACGCAAGTTGTCGGAAAATTAAATCTGCACTGTAAGATGGCACTTTCTCCCAATTTCACGGATTGATGATCGGGTCGAACTACCATTTCTAAAACTATTTAATCCAAAAGATACATTAAAAAGTATTTTGAATAATAAGCATGTAACGGCAGAAAAGTAAATTTTTGTGCAAATTTCAAATAACTGACTTTGATACAGGAAGAAGGTCTGTACTCGACTGACATGCCCTTTGGCATGGCATTCCCATTTTCCTGCATCTTCAGATTTAAAATTCTGTATCTTTAGGCTGCAATCATTTGTGTGTATTCCACGTTGACCCTGGGGTACGTATCTGCGATTCAAAGTCAAATTCTGAGTAATGTTGTCTTTCTTCCAAGCACAATCCACCTCACTGATAAAGAAACAACTCAAGACGACTGTTTCACCAAGAGGTATCCACTCGAAGCCACCATCTAGAATTGTCAGGAATGTAGGATCTGTAATAAAATGATATACAGGTGTGCTTGACATTTTTAAGTACATTGGATAATGTGAATATGCGTAGTGTACTAACATTTTTTGATGAGTTTGACATACCATATAAATAAACCCACGAATCCTTGACAGTGTTTGCGGTGTTTTCAGTGGGTGTTGTAAAGATGCTACATTTCCAGTTGCCTACATCAATAAAATGAAATTCGAGGATTCTCATACTGCAGTCACTTGATGCTTCTCTGTCATTTTGTAAGTAATGGTAACGTCCACCCATGGACACCTCACGACTACCTCTCTCCCATATGCAGAAATCCACTACATCATGCAGGCAATTCAGATAGACTTCACTTCCTTTAGGAACAACTGCTGTTTCTCCACTTTCCACAGGAATGTACGCTGAAAATCAAACCTGAAACTTCTTTACTTTGTTTAATTTATGTACTGGAGAGGTTGATTAAAAGGCAAAGAATCAGAAAGTTGACTAATGCCAATTATGTGAGAGGAGCACCTGGCCCCTGGAGTCCCTGGCCATATTAATGTGACCACTAGACATTTTCTGCATTCGTAACATTTTTGTGATGCTTTTGGATACTTAGTGATTCAACTGTGCACACCCTTTATGACGGACATGCCAGCATCCAGGCTTCTTATGAATCATAAGCAGAGCAAGACAGGGGTCTTTATGTGGGTCCCGGGGCATGTCAGCATTATATCCAATGAGAGGGCAGATGTTGATGCCCATCAGGTGGCCCGCCTGCCAGAAGACACCAGCATTGCTGTTCCCTCCTCTGATGCCATTATCATTCCTCTGATGCCATTGTCATTACCGTCCATTATCAATGGCGGTCCCAGTGGTTTGCAGCTGGACAGTGGCGTCACTAAGGGGGTGCTAGTCACCCGAGGTGACACCACTCGCACCATGACAAAAGGGGTGATACCAGAACAGTAGATGGAACAGAGCAGCTTTTTTGGAAGGGAGAGGGGTGACACTATGGCGTCACTACACTGGGTGACGCCAACCTTAGCGACGCCTCTGCAGCTGGATATTAGCTGGTGGTCACATTAATATGGCCAGGGACTGTAGTTCAAAACAATGCGTAATTAGTGATATAAATATTATAATACTTTCTCTACCAAATCATTTACCTTTCTACCATATAATATGCCAACGTTCTACGAAAAAGGGCAGATTTCGACAGAAAGTCAGTTCCGCAACAATTATGTGCACCAATTATTTATACGCCCAAAGACATAATAAAGTGCAATAAACAAGGGATGCGCCGATTATCTGTTTCAGACAAATTAATGATTCATGTAATGAACTTATGTTTCTATAGCTGATAACTTGAGAATCATTGAGGTAAGTTGTTTATGTCAGACAGCAGGCCCTGACCTCGATTTTCTCCGCCCTGCTTAGTCTTTTTAGTAGAGTACTAAAAATAGTTGTGAAAATTTGCATGATTCCATAAATAAATATGCTGAAGCCGGGGGGGGGGGGCATTATGAAAAACGAACATTTGGCTGCAGTGGAGCCAAATGTCTAGCTCCAAAGGACCGTCAAAGGAGGCATGGCCCCCCAGCCAGGTGCAGGACCCTTGCTCACTGCAAGGCCAAGCTGCTGTCATCATAGTGTAGTGGAGTTTTGCTGTCATCATAGTGTGTGTGTTTTGCCATCTCTTCTCCACTACATATATATATATATATATCTTAATATATATTAAAAGATAATAAAAATAACAATACACATAGCCCCCGAACCTTTTTGTTTCGTTGGTGTTTAAGAGACCTCAAGCCCATTTTTCACTGCGTAGTTCTAATATAGAGAGCGTGCCCAGACCTTCTGATGGGACGATTTTTGGGTATTAGAGGTACCCAATTTTTTCCAAGTGGCCACCTATGTTAGTTGGCTGGGGTTGGGTTGCTTAACTTCAGTGATCAGACGAAAGCCGGTGGGTCTAACGCAATAGTCCGCTCCCCGAGGACCCGGTGCTATGTAGGGACTACACCCCGTTTTCAGACCTGGGTGCATTTTCCCCAGGGCCGGTCCACCCATAGGTTCAAAGTATATAAAGAAGGGTCGGCCGCCATCTTCTCCAACTTGAAACTAGCATCAAAATTTTAATGCTTTGATGCTTCAGGAAAGAAAGATAATTCATGCCATTTGCTGGCGAACAAGAAAATTAAAACAAGATAACGATTTCTTTACTTAAACAAAGCAAATCAAGGTTAGGTTAACCTGTACACGTTAAGAAAAATCAGTCAAAATTTTATGAGGGGGGCCTCGAAATAATTGCCGAACCTATAGGACCGGCCCTAATTTTTCAACACAGAAAATTCCCCAACATTAGCATTCGGATAACCAATTTTCAATAACCTTAAAAACAACACGATTTATAAAAGTTATAAACCATTCGGATAAAAGCTTTTAAAACAGCTTTTTTGCACTTTGGATTATGGATATAGAGGCAAATGAGATGTGTGCTGAAATTCACAGTGGGCTATTTGATTTTAAATGGTGTGCATTAAGTTGACAATGTCATCAAAGGGTCATCCAACTATGTTAAGAGCCAGTGGAGTGTTGATAATGTTCGACACATTCATGTCTTATAATTTTTTTGTATAATATTTTAATACTGTAACTTGCATTATTTTAGGATTTCAACGTCATTGTTCTCTTATCCAGCATGAAGCAGGATCAGGTCTACTGGGATGGCTCTCCACTCCTACCTATACACTATACGCCATATTCCTCTGCACAACCTTCTTGAACGTCTACTTTGGCCTTAGACATTTCCAAATGCTTCCAATACCTGGATTTTCGTCATTGACCACATAAGTTCTACCTCTCGTCTCATATCAATCAAATACCACCTCAATCTGTTTTTATCTTTTCTGCAATGTCACCCATTCCTAAATTAAATTAATATGCTGCAGGTCAAGCTACTGATATCCTCTTGTTCTAAATAATGAACAATAATATCAAATTACAGTAATTTAATACTTCAGAAAATTTTATTATTTAATCACTTAAATATAAATCTCTACTTCTTGCTATGAAGCCGTGAACTCTTATAGGTCCCTAATGTGTACTTGTATGGCTTACCTACTTGTACGGCTAGTGTGATACTATGAAATAAAACTTTCTAAACCATAAAAAATTAAAAACTTATAAGAACGCAGATTTTGATTTTTCTAAAAAGGTATCCTAATTCCGTTCCCTCTTTCCAGCTAACATCTACGGAATTATTTTTATGGGAAATTTCATTAAAACACAGTTGACATCTCTCATAATAAATTTCTTGAGAGAAAACTTTTTATTGACTGTTTAAATAAATTAGCCTAATATCAATTTTGGAATGATATTCTTCATAGAACTTCAGCTCTACTACATTATAATAATACGGCATAGAAGTGGTAACCACATTATAAAAAGGTCAACACGTGATCATATATGAATCAATACTAGTCTAAGAGGTTGGGAAATTATAGAGTGTAGAAAAAGAGCAATACATTATGAGGGTCCTAAATCCGTCCCACGGACGAATTTGGGAATTTTAAAAGGGACGGATTTAGGATCCCAGCAATAACAAAAGAAAAAGTCCCATCTCTTGAACAAACAACCACAACTACACGGTTCTGACAACTGGAACACAATATTTAAGGAGCAATCTTTAATTATCAATTGCCAAATGATGAAAAAAATTACGCGGAAGTGTCAATATAACTGTTCAAGGTTCGATTCCACAATTTAGTAAATTTACACAAAACCTATTTTTTGAAAAATTTTAAAGTTAAAAACAGAACAAAGGAACTGAATCAGAGCCAGTAGTAAACTGGATGGTTCTGAAGGCTTCCATGTGCTGTTCTGAAGGCTACAGCCCTTCCCTTGAAAGTTAAAGGGGGGGACGGATTTCGGGTACTTTATCATATACTGTACACCAGGGGTGGCCAACCTTTTCAGCGGGAGGGCTAAATTTAAGAAATGATATTTCCTGCCGAGCCATGCACTTCATTGTTTTTGTTGAATTAAAGTAAACAAGCAAGCGTGCTGCAGCTTCCACCACATCGTCACTTCCCAGTATTGGAATCGTGGTCAATCCATTGCCTGGTTAATGCCGACTCATGATGTAATGTTGTTTTGGTGATAATATGTACAATAATTTTATTTTCATTTGACCTAGCTCCGCGAGCCACAGCCTGACTCTCGGCAGGCCGCAGGCGGCCCTCGTGTTAGCCACCCCTGCAGTACACCTTTATAGAGAAATAAAGAGTGACTTACGTGGTAATTGGCACTTGATGCCGTCTTTGGAATTGAAATCATAAACAAATCTTTTTAAAGTATTATAGGTATTAGTCGTTGGAAGTAATATTTGACAAGGTCCAAGGAGAGTCCAAAAATTACTCACCCATGAAAGCATTCTCCGCAATCATTCATGCTATTTTCACAAGTCTTCATTGTCCATCTTCTGTTTAAGTTATTGCACGGATAGCATCGACTGGAAATGCCTTCTATCTGAACACACGAAACGGTAATAAAATAAATTACTGCAATTCATTTCAAACAGCTGGGAAATTTCGTAGAACAATATCTAAAAGTTTCTTACAATTACTGCTTGCCCACTTAACAAAATGAAAATCAAAATACTAGCCAAGATGTGGCAAGTGCATTCGCTGAAATCTCTGAATCTCATGAGCTTGTTTCCAAACCTAGGATGTGACGTTACTGATGATTGTATATTACGATTAGCATCTGGGATGTCTTCACATGGGCTCTTTCGGAGCTGGTAATGGTTCTGCCTACCAGATATCATTCCTTTGTGCTGAATGCACATGGTGTCGTTGTCTACCGTGCTGCCACTTCCAGAATACAAAACCTATGAAGAAATAAACAAGATTAGGAAGTAATATTAAATGATAGCCCAGTAGAGGTTTCCACGACTTAGTATTGAGGATCCTCAAAGCTCTCCCTTAGTCCTAAGGGAAAGTAGACAAGGTAAGTGTTTGGGAAACTCCAAAATATTTTACCCCACTAGCTCTTTTCATCATCATCTCACGCGCCCCTCCGGCCCCACGGGTATGCCCTGCATACCTCCATGTCCCTTTGCACCACCTGCTCCCACGTCCGTTTTGTCTTCCTCTACTCCTGATTCCCCCAATTACCTGGAATGTGTCATTTGTATAATGGTATTTCTTAGAAGGATAGTCCCTAACACGAATTCACCAGAAGAAGTTATGTCCTGCCTCTATTCTCCAGTTTAAGCTGTCCAGTTTACACTTGATGATATGGATGGATTAAACTTTAAGTTAGTCAAGAGTACCTTATATCAGGATTTTCTTTACATTCGGTGAAAACGGCGCCAAAACAACTTGAAATTGAAAGATCTTTGGGATTATTGCAAGGCAACAGCCGACCCTCTTTTGACGGGTATGCAGTATGCTAAAGGTATTCTAGGATATATTCCAAGTACTGTATGCGTTCATACTTTTGTGCATGTGTACGGAAAAGATGAGTTGTTCTTAACCAGTGGTTCTTAACCTTTCTTTTTTGCCACGGTACACTTTTACTAATTGGCGGCACACTAACAACGACACATTTCGGGGCACACAGCGGCGTCGCTCGGGTTGGCGTCACCCTGTGCGGTGACACCATCGTTTCACCCCCCCTCTCCCGAAAAAAAAAAGCCGCTTCTTCTGCTTTTGTGTTACCCCCACATTTCTCATGGTGTGAGTGGTGTCACCCGGTGCGGCCCGCACCCCGTAGTACGACAATGGGGGCACACAAATGCCAAAGTAAATATACAGTACAGTATAAGTTGTAACCTAACCCTATACAATAACTTGCCTTGGTGGCTCTCAGTAACTGTGTCAGTAGTTTTTGGTTCAATACTGGACCGAGGTGGGCTGGTTTTTTGGATGAGCGAGAAGCCACGAGTGCACCTTTTAGGGGTGAGAAGGAAAACCGAGGTCCCGTGTGGCGTACGATGGCATCTGCACGTGGAAGAACCCTTTCTATTGTGGAACGGGTACAACTCCTAACCCTTTTCTCGCCTAAGGCAGGGTCGGGTACCCATTTGTCCCTCTGAATGGACACAGGGCGATATATTGGTCATAGATTTTTCTGCAGCCGGTTGCCGGCCAAAGCTGTACCCCTACGCTTATTTATCGTTGGTCTAGTGTTCGTTTGGGAATGCTATCGACGCTTGGGGGCGACCTCCTACACCTGGAAATTTTGCCTCATCTACCCGTTGCATAGTAGAGAGGGTTCTTTTACTTGCAAGTCCCATCGTACACCCACATTCGACCTCGGTTTTACTTCTCATCCGAAAGAAGGCACCTAGAACTACTGACACAGTTGCTGAGTGTGCTAACCACTATGCCACCGCGGTGGGTCGGCCTATTATGGAACGGGTAGAGGACCAAAATTTCCAGGTGCAGGAGCTCGCCCCCTGTCTTCAGTGGAATCTCCCAACGAACAGCAGAAAGACGATAAATAGCATTGGAGTTGCAGCTTTGGTTGGCAACCGGCTGTGGGAAAACACTGCGCAATATATCGCCCTTGTGTCCAGTCAGAGAGACAAGATGGGTAACCGACCTCTCGGCACTCTCGTGAAACTCGCAGCAAACTAAAGTGCAGTGGCACAGCGGTTGAGAATCGCTGCTCTAAACTGATATACAGGTACAGTCAAATCCTGTTACTTGGACCACTGGCTATTAGGACCAGCTGCTCATTCGGACCAAATCCTACAGAACTCAAACAAATCCTATGTGCATAAGCCTAATATTATTCGCTTATTTGGACCAAAATTCTGTTTAATGAGACCAAAAAACGTGAGAGCGAATAAGACACAGAAGCCATAAGTCAGCCATATACAGCAGATGTGCATGTATAGGGGGTCAGTGACATATGAGAGCATCTGTAGCTGTGCTCCCCAGGAGAATTAATGCTTTTATCAAAAGTCCCATGAAGGAAGTCCCATTGCTGTGTTAGATGTTTGTGGCGCTTTCGTTCATGTGCAATCCGTTAACAGAACGCATCAGATCACAATTGACAAGTTCATCAGACGTTGACTGGATCTTGGTAATGCACACAACTTACCTGTACATTCACTGTATTCACATGCACATGCACGCCCCATCTTACAACGTAGGACATGCTCATGTAATTTGAATAGCCAGTTATTCGGACCAAAACGATCGCTTCCGCTTCCCGATGTGGTCCAATTAACTGGAATCCACTGTATAATTATCAACATCATCATCGTACCTATATCCTGCCTGCTGCAGGGTTAGGTCTGTGGGTCCACTGAACATGCTCTGACTGGGGCACCCAGCCAGGCGTCTGGAACCCACAAAAATATTAGCTGGGTTGTCTGTGGCGGGATGCTGGCCTACTCCACAAATTGAGAGGATGCAAAAACAAAAGTAATTATTTATTAAATGTTACACTAATGGGTTGGGGAGTAAGTCAAGTAGCCATAAAAGGCCAAACCATTAGGAAGCTGCTCGTGGAATATGGGGATGCAGGTGTAAAGGATGTAGGAGAGGGAATTTTGGAGCACGAAACGTTCTTTACCAACCACCCGTGTTAATACTAACGTGTTGTTGTTGTTTGTTGGAGTTTAAGGTCCCGTCAACTACAAGGTCATTAGAGACCCGTCCACTGTATAGTTCTAATGCATATACTGCACAGACACTACACTAATGCGACGATTATTGGGTATTAGCAGTACCCAGCTTTCCCAAGCGACCATCCATGTCAGTACTAACTGGGCTTGCGTTGCTTAACTTCAGTGATCTCATGTTACGAACCACCCGTGTTAATACTAACGTGGCAGTGATCTCATGAGAAGTGGTGCGCTCAGCGCTACTTCTGACAAGCAACTTGCTGTTGATGCCTCCATAACGGACAAATGAACTTCCCCACTTGGGTCCGACTTGGACCTTTAGGAAAGGGTCAATCATCAGGTATCATCATTGCATCAACAGGTATCCCCATTGCACCAAAATAGAGAAAAACATGGTAAAATGTTTAATATTACCTCATAAATTGAATGTTGACGTGATTATTAAATTACAGGTAACTTGGAACTTGAAAACCAACTTCAAATCAAATATAACATGCACTGAAATTACGTGGATATTTTGCTGAAAACTTCATAAAAACGAACAGATCACAGCAATGAAGTGCTACGGAAGAAGTAGTACAGTAGAACTTAGAGTATATTGAACTCGCTTATATCGAAATGCCGCTTATATGGAAGCTTAGGCGCCGGTCCCTCACAACGTAAATTTGGCTTTATATAATTTCCGAATTGAGATATATCGAAGTATTTTTCACGGTCCCCTAAGGTTCGAGGTAACACAATTCTACTGCACGTAGATATCTGATGAATAACAACCACGCCTACCTTATATATCCTCTGTAAAAAAAAAACCCTACCTAGTGAATGCCGGTTGTTGCAGTATCTTTTATCGTGATGTTCATGTGACAATACGTTGATAACCCGCATAATCTTTTAAGCTACGGAAAAACTTGTCACGTCACAGCGTCACTGTGGGTGAGGTTCTGAATGCAATTAATAAGCTGAAGCCCTCTTTCTCTCTTGGACCTGATTGTATGCCTTCAGTCCTAATAAAAGCCTACCGCCATTTATTAGCTCCAATACTGGCCAGACTCTTCTCATGGTGTCTAGCTTCAGCGGAGCTCCCTATAATTTGGAAAACTGCCCACGTTCTACCCATTTATAAATCCGGCCCACGTACCTCTCCAGCTAACTATAGACCTATCTCATTGATTGCTCCAACAGCAAAAATCTTGGAACGTCTGCTGTATGAGAGAGTCTCCTTCTGGGCTAGACATCTAATATGTCCCCATCAACATGGGTTTTACACTGGCCGCTCACCAGAAACTAATTTACTGGCTCACACAAACTCCATTAGAAAGGCCTTTTTGGAACATGCTGAATATCATACGATTTATTTAGACCTGACTAAGGCCTTTGATAGTGTGCCTATTTCACTGCTCATATACAAATTATCAAAGTATGGGTTTTCTATGAGCCTTTGTTCTTTTCTACTAACTTATCTCACGAATCGTACAAATTTCATTAA
Organism: Trigoniulus corallinus; assembly: GCA_013389805.1. Classification (NCBI taxonomy): domain Eukaryota; kingdom Metazoa; phylum Arthropoda; class Diplopoda; order Spirobolida; family Trigoniulidae; genus Trigoniulus; species Trigoniulus corallinus. The sequence goes on from JAAFCE010007744.1 coordinate 14,583,504, forward strand.
GTTGGGCCAATTTGTGAGCCCCTATTTCTTTACACAATCGAGAGGGGTACCTCAGGGCAGTGTATTGAGCCCCCTTCTCTTTTCTCTCTTTCTAAATGATCTCTTTGAGGTCATTCCCCTATCACTTGATCCTTTAGCCTTTGCGGATGACCTCAAGCTCTCCAAGCAAATTAATAAGTCAGAGGATACACTACTTCTACAAAAGGGGCTCACAGATCTAGAAGTCTGGCTGGACCTGAACTCTTTATCGATTAACCACTCAAAAACAGTCCATGTCTCCTCCATCACTCCCAATCACAATATACCTTTAAAGATGGCTCCCTTATTGCATCCACTACTACTGTTAAAGATCTTGGTCTCTTTTTGGACAGTAAACTTTCCTTTCACATGCACCTTACTCAGCTGTATCTTAGTGCCAAGAGAGGACTTGCTGCTATTAACGGGCTTGGGGATATCCATCTATTCCCAACTATCATATCCCATCTATTCAGGGTGGTCATTCTTCCTAAACTCGAATATGGCATTAACATCTGGGGCTGTTCTAGTCCCTCCCTTTGTCTGAAACTTTGCCGTCTATACGACAATCATACTTCCTGTTCTATTATTGAAAAGGTAACTACTGGGATGAATTTGTTTTCCCCTTTAAGCAATAGGCAATTTAAAAGGTCACAGCTCCCTCAAGTCCTCCCAGACAGCAATTTTGGTTTCAGGGGAGTATTACCTTATGAACTCCATATCAGACAACCTCGTATTCTTTTAATACATCGGCTTTTTAATAACAAAATAGACTGCAATCTGTTATTAAGGGAGCTACATTTCCGTGTTCCTGCTCGTAGGACAAGAAGCCAGGCACTCTTTGCTCCTGAGGTAACCTCTCACTCCCCTATCCAGATGGGACTTGCGGATTTCAATAATCTTGGTCTAACTATAAATGACCTACTGGAGTCATACCGTAAATTCAAGCGTAAGGCAGCCTTAGCCCTTATTTTCAGAAATAACCCATAATTTACCTCTTTCTGTTTCTTGCATCCTGCCCTCATCCCTTTCTATCTATTAATATACCCTTCCTCTCTTTCTGTAGATAATTTCTCTGTACTGGAATGTGGTAAGTAACCACTACACAGTCTGAGACTATATCCCTAACTAAAAGCGGCCAGAACCAGTAGTTACGAAAAGGTCCATTGTCTTCAATTAGACATTGTTGCCATCTCAGTCTTCATCTTACTGTTTCAAATTTCTCTATATTCTGAGATAAATTAGTGAGGTAAGTATCTTCTATACTGCAATTATTATTTTTCTGAACAACCACTAAAAGTATATGGAGATAGATGTCATTGCCTGGACATGACGGAGGTTAAACTCTAGTCCATAGAGGGAAGTAATGATTTCTCTATGGTCCCCCTTAGAACCTTTAGTTCCTATGGGAGTGTGATTGTTTGTCCAAATTGGAAACTTTGTTAGTCCTGACATATCGTTACTGATGCCTGGATACTCCTATCCCTAGGCTGAATATTAGTTTCACCTGCTTTGTAAATAGGGACAGGTTTCACAAGATGTACTGGTCCCTACCTGGATTATTTAGGGACGTTGAAATGAGGAACGAATTGAGCATGCCGACTACAAATACGACTGTGTTGAGCGTAGTTGTGCCTCCAACTCGATCCCCCCGACTTTGGCAACGGTTAGAAGCCTCCAGAATCATAACTTTTCCCCAGTTACGATTTGGAAGGCAATGAACAGGCCACACCCTCGCGCATGTGCAATGAAGCTTCAACATCAGCATGAGGCAGCCATCTTTAAAAACGAAGATGTCTGGTCTATAACGATGTTGCACGTGGGAAAATCATCACTAATACCAAATCCAGAAATAATTCAAGGGAGTAAAAATAAAGTTTAAAAGTAAAATTATTAAATTACAATTATGAAACAATTAAAATCTTTAAATTGGATGAAAAAAATGATATTCCAACAATGTGCAAGGGGATTAGCACACCGTTGTAGCAAAATCCCACTGCACTGTAGCACATAGCCTTTTCCAATGAGTCTTAGATGCTTTTCCCTAGGTGGCGACATTCGCTTTGGACATTGCATTTCAACGTCCCTTTACTATTTTTCAACTTCCCTTTTGTATGTCCAAAGTGTTAGGCACTAAACACTTCATACTCTCACAATGAAAGCAGTGAGTCTTTAAATGGTCAACTTTCAAACTCTCCTAACACCTAAGCCCGTTACCCATCCTAGTCACCCTTTCCCCCAGCACCCTGCAGGTCGCCTCATCCAGGTCAACTGTTATTGCGGCTTGGCATATTCCCCAACCCTAGTAGATCCAAATACATCCAAATACATATGTAGTGCATACGGTGACGTCATGAAAATTAATGTAGAGCACTACCAGTAGCAGCTATTTGAACAACATGTGTAGTGCTACAAAGATGGAGGCCTCCATGTTGCTATATATGTTACTTAGATGACTAAACAAATTCAATTTCATAATTAAATTATGTGTTCCTAATGTTGGCACCCCTACAGACAAACGTTGCCAGTACTCCTACGGGTTCCAGACGCCTGGCTGGGGTGACCCCAGTCAGAGTATGTTCAGTGGACCCTCAGACCCGAGTCTGCCACAGGCGGGATAAGGGTATGATGATGATGTTCTTAATGTTTTTAAAATGAAATTATTTCTTTAATTGAAAATTATACAATTTTTTATTTGTTCTCCTTCATTTTTGGGTACTGTCAATAACTACCCTATTGCAGCCCACCATGTTCCATTGCAATATCTTCTGTGGGGGCCGCCATGTTGCACTACGCAAAGAATCCTGCTCGAAAAGGCGTAGCGTTTGTAGCACTACAGCTGCACTACGAAGTTTTGGCTACAGTTTTTAAAGAATTCGATCCCTACGCTACGAAGTTGCTACGTAGCTTTTTTGAACAGCAATTTTCATTAATAAATTGGCAGCACCCAACGTTCACTACCAACAACCCATGTTGGTACTAACTTGGGTTGCATTGCTTAACTGGTGCATCCAACGCAACTTGGCTATGCCATGGAGGTAAAGTACTTAGGATCAACGTTCCAAAGCAATAGGGAGATAGACTCTGATGTGACCCAAAGGGGGTTGAAGTGCAGACAGGCAGGTGGAGTCTTATGTGATAGGAGGGTCCCATTCACACTGAAAGGGAAGTTTTACAGGGCAGTGGTTAGACCAGCTATGCTATGAATAAGTTGAGGGAGCATGATCATTCCTATGAGGGATTTTCTCGGGTCTACGTCAATTTGGCGCATGACAATTTGGCGTATGGCAATTTGGCATAGTCAATTTGGCGTACGACAATTTGGCGTATATACAAATTTGGCGTATGACAATTTGGCGCATATATAATTTGGCGTATGACAATTTGGCGTACGTCAATTTGGCGTACATACCGATCTCTTGGGTGCCCAAATTTGTTCAAAATTTCAACGGTCATAACAACATATTTCAACAGTCATTGCAAGGTAATAGAACAATGAATGCCTACCATAACTGTGTTATAGGGCCCTAATGACCTTTGAAGTCGATGGGCCCTAAAACATAAACAAACCCAACTGTGTTATATGGCACTGTTGCAATGACTTATGCCCACGTGTGGATCTAGGATGTGGATTTTGGGGTTGCAACCCCTCCCATGCGCATATAAACTTATATTTGCATAATATGTGAGGTTTACCTC
>JAAFCE010007744.1:14587317-14600334 GCA_013389805.1 Trigoniulus corallinus
CCCCCCCGACGAAAATCCTGGATCTGCCACTGGTTATGACAGTTGCAATTTTGAACAAATGTGTGCACCCAAGAGATCGGTATGTACGCCAAATTTGTATGTACGCCAAATTGTCATACGCCAAATTTTCCGTACGCCAAATTGCCATACGCCAAATGTGTATGTATGCCAAATTGACTATGCCGTCATGCGCCAAATTGACGTGATCCCGATTTTCTCATAGGAACGAGGGAGAATAGGTTGAAGTGGTAAGGACACGTAATGCGATGAGCGGAGGAGCTCCTTAGGTCCATTTCAGGAATGCAGGTGGTTGGAAGTACCTAAGGCATGGGAGACTGAAGCAGACGTAACAGCAAGTTGTCCACAAGGATATGGCAGGGTGTGGGGTGGATGGGGATCTGGTAGAAGATAGGCAGGAGTGGAGGACTGCAACTCACAGACCCAGCCCTGCCACAGGCGGGATACCTGATTTCCACCAAACTGATTACTATGCACACTAATCCTGTCCCATAGGCGAGATTCCATCATTCTCTCCCACAGCTTCATGGAGTGGCTCAACAGCTTTATACCTCTATAGTTACCACAATCTTGGTCATCCCCTTTGCCCTTGAAGAGCCACACTATCCAACTCTCACGCCATGCCAACGGCATTCTACTGTATCTCTGCTGGCAATCCTCCTGAGAAGTTTCCCTAGCCACCTGATACCTGTCTTCCCTAGGCTATGCCACACTTGAATTGGGTGTTCCGTCTGGGCTTACAGCTTTTTGACCTTTCATCTTCCTAAGCGCCCTGGTTACACAGTTCTATGTCCCCATCTCCCCCTGCAGCATTGAAGAGGTTTTGAAAGTACTCTTCCCACCTCCTCTTTGCCTCCATTGGGGAGAGTGGGACCCTACCTCTGCCACCCTTGGGAGTGGCAAATAACATTGGACACACCAGCTCCCGTCTGATCACTGAAGTTAAGCAATGCAATCCCAGTTAATACTGATATGAGTGGCCACTTTGGAAAACTGGATACTGCATTACTGGATAATGCATACTGATCGTTGCATTAGTGTAGTGTCTGTGCAGTCCCTGCATCTGAACTACACTGTGGATGGGGCTCTAATAACCTTGTAGTTGAAGGGCCCAAAAACACCAACAAACAAAATGATCCACTATCTTTCACTGTTATGGCTTGGGGATATCTTTAGCTACCCTATCTCTAGCCTTGGCCAGTTTGAAAACCTTCCCTTCCCTTGTCCCTAACTGCCAAAAGAGTGCCTCATACTTCTGGTGCTTGGCCAGGGCAATGATCCTCCTAGCACTGGTCTTAGCCTGCCTATATTGAGTCTTAGATTCCTGGTCCCCTATCTCCCATTATACTGTGGAAAGCAGACTTCTTTTGCTTAATGGCGGCTTCTACCTTCCTATTCCACCACCATGTGTGCTTGTTTCTCTGGGCTGTGCCTCCTACTCGACCGTGCCCCTAAAATGGCTTTCCAACAGGTTCTAATTTTTCTGGCGTCCCTATCCCACATGGCATCCACTGTCCCTTCTGAATCCCAGTCAACCTCCCTTTGCACTTTATGGGCAAATCCCTCCGTTTTGATTGGTAGTTTCCACTACCTGATGGCCTGCTCTCATTTCCAAGAATGTGCCTTGCCTGCCACTTTCACTAGGATTTGACCTGTGGCCACATTACTTTTGGAAATTTTCACTTGGGAGTGCCCAACAATCACGAACCTCTGCTCTATGCCACCATCTAACCATCAAGAAATCTTTCTGTGATATCACTTGTGGCGACTGGAATGTGATACGATGCTTGTCCATCTTCATAAACCACATATTTGCCAATGCCAGGCCAAGTGCATTGGCTGTGTTGAGGATGCACTGTCCTTCTATGCTAACTGTTCCATATCCCATCCCCTTGAACATCCCCATAACCCTGGTTACCTTTGCCTATATGGACATTAAAATCCCCACCAATAGCTAAGCACTCATTCCCTTGGCATTGCCCTATCTCAGCCTTTAGTGAGTGCACCAAGTCCTCAAAATCTGTCCATCTATTCCCCTTCCAAAGGAAAAGCTACATGAATCCCCCTGAATCCTTTGTGTTAGGATATTGACTAATCCCCCTGTTTTGCCAGTAAGGGTCCTCACATTTGGCGTTCCTAATCTAAGATGGGCCCTTATGCTGTCTGAATATGCTCTGACTGGGTTCACCCCAGCCAGGTGTCTGGAACCTGTAGGAATGTTGTCACTGCTTGCTGTGGGGGATGCTTGCCTACCCCGCAGAGGACTCTCAAAGTGCTATCTGCCACAGGGACCAAAGTCCCAAACCCTGTGACTTTGCAGACTGTGATGACGGTGGCCCAGGGCCCGCTGACACACCATGCCTGAAGCAAACATTAATCTAAAAGCATTTGAAATTTTGGTGGCTCACGTGGAGCACAGTGGGGGTGAATGGTGGGGGGTGACACCATGATTTGGCGCACCGGGTGACACCAAGCCTAGGTATGCCTCTCAAGCAGAACAAATAAAAAATTGTATAGTTTTTCAATGAGAAGTAATTTCATTTTAAAAACATTAAGAACATCATCATACCCTTATCCCGCCTGTGGCAGACTCGGGTCTAAGGGTCCACTGAACATACTCTGACTTCACCCCAGCCAGGCGTCTGGAACCCGTAGGAGTATTGACAACGTTTGTTTGTGGGGGTGCCAACATTAAAAACACATAATTTAATTAAAGAAATTGAAATAGTTTAGTCATCTAAGTAGCATATATGGCAACATGGAGGCCTCCATCTTTGTAACACTACACATGTTGTTCAAATAGCTGCTACTGGTAGTGCTCTACATGAATTTTCATGACGTCACAGTATGCACTACGTATGCAACGCTACAAGTATTTCCGTAGCTTAAAAGATTATGCGGTTCCTAAATCTCACGTTTACACCTAATTTAACTGCTACGTTTTGACTGTTTTCAGCAGGGCATCGAACCGGAACGAAACCGAAAACCTAAAACCATTAAACCGTTATTTTTGCTCGGAACGAAAACCGGAACCGAACCGAAAAAAAAATATCGCTCTTATCGGTTCGACACCTGTGGAAAGAGGGGAGGGAGGTGACTGTGAGGTGAAGAAGAAGGTGTGAAGAAGACTGTGTACTAGTGCCCAGAGGCAAGGGGGTGAGATTCGTTGAGGGGTTGGATGATACGAGTGGTGCAAGAGTTTCGGTATTTAGGATCCATTTTCCGGAGAAATGGGGGATAGATTCTGACGTGACCCATAGTATTAATGCAGGATGGCTGAAATGGAGACAGGGTAGTGGGGTCCTGTGCGACATATGGATGCAAATAAAGTTGAAGGGCAAAGTTTACAGAACTGTCGTTAGGCCTGCTATGCTTTATGGCTCAGAGTGTTGAGAAGCTAGGAAGAACCACGAAAGACAGATGCAAGTGACTAAGATGCATATGCTACGCTACATGAGAGGGGTGTCACGATCTGACTGAATCCGAAACTATATATAGTAAGTTAAGGGCCGTTTACACGCTACAACTTTTAGATTGTGCGAATTTCATAGCGTCTACACAGTTACGACTTTTTCCACAGTTTTTCCAAAGTTTTTCTCCCATTTGCAATCTAAACATGGTCAAGTATGGATGGCGATATTAGCTGTGTGCATTTATTAAAGAAAAACAGATAAAAATGTCAACTGCTTTCCCAACTATGGCAGGATGGGGTACCCATCTTGGCCCTCTGATTCAACACCAGAAGGGTAAGAGCAAGGCTGGTTCACTGAGCCCGGCCCCACGTGCGGATCTTTATATTAAATGTTTTTCCTACAAAATGCCCTGCAAAATATTTTTTACCCCACTTCCTGAAAAGCTCACCACACTCGCCAGAACCCAGCCTTGCACTCGGGCCTCTATTATTCAAAATGTAAAATGTTTTTTCCTACAAATCTTCCGCCCCCCCAGCAAATGGTCACGCTGGTTCTGGACACAAGGCTGATATATTGGACAGTGTTTCCAGCAGCTGGTTTGTAGACAAAACTGAATCCCCTATGCTAATCTACCGTCGACCTACTGTTCGTTGAGGAATTCCACTGACAGTTCTACTTCTCATCTGAACGAAGGCGCACTCCCGTCATCTCTCGCCCAAAAGAAACCAACCCACCTCTGTCCAGTATCGAACCTAGAACCACTAAAGCTGTTACTGAGCACGCTACCCACTGCGCCACTGAGATGGGTTTGTTGTTGTTTGTTTGTTGGAGTTTAAGGTCCCGTCAACTACAAGGCCATTAGAGACCCGTCCACTGTATAGTTCTAATGCATATACTGCACAGACACTACACTAATGCGACGATTATTGGGTATTAGCAGTACCCAGCTTTCCCGAGCGACCACCCATGTCAGTACTAACACTGAGATGGGATTTTGTATCTGTACTGCGTCCTCTATGTGTGCCTTTACTATGTTGCCTCCATCATCATCATACCCTTGTCGCGCCTGAGGCAGGGTGGGGTCTGCAGGTCCACTGAACATGCTGACTGGGGGTACCCCAGCAAGGGGTCTGAAACCTGCAGCAATATTGGCTCCAAGCGCCCAAAATGTTTTATAGTCCTGTCTAACAAAGCTCACCACATTCGCCAGAACCCAGCCCCACCTCTATATTACAAAATGTAAAATGTTTTTTCCCAAAGGCCCTGCAAAAGCCCACGCCAGCTCTTGGCACATGAGTAAAGGCTCCCTCACACCAACGCGAACCAATCGCAGTCGCAGCGGAATTTTCGCCACAGGAACACGTGCCAAACAGGAGCACGCACTGCGGCGCGGTGGATTCGCCTTGATATTCACACCAACGCGTCAGCTAGTTGGATACATTCTTATTAATTCTATTAGTTTTTCTGTGAACGCCATCTTGTTCTATCGAAATTCGAACAACGATGACGACTGAAGTCATGCCATGCAGCGATTATAAATAATTTAAATAATTCGCTGCACTTTTGCAACTGCGGGTGCGATACATTCGCTGCGGTGTACACATGACCATTGCTCGTCATGGGTAGCGTTTTGATGCGAATAATTCGCCACAAAAGATCCACTGTGACTGTGATGTTTCGCGTTGGTGTGAGGGAGCCTTAATACGTATATTGGACAGCGTTTTCCGCAGCTGGTTGCCAACAAAGCTGCAACCCCTATGCTGATATATTGTTTGTTGGGGAATTCCACCGACGCCAAGGGTCAACCTCCTACACCCCGGAAATTTTGCCTCTACTCGTTGCATTCTTTATAGGCAGGGTTCTTTTATTTTTAATGCCATCGTGCACCGAATGGGCCCTCAGTTTTACTTCTTATTCGAAGGAAGGCGCACTCGGGTCGTCTCTCATGCAAAAAAAGCCAACCGACCTCAATCCAGTATTGAACTGCGCCACGGAGGTGAAATCTTGTGTCCTTAGTTCATGAAAACTTCGAAAAACTGAGTGAAAAAACTGCGAAAGTTTACACACTACGTCAAACGCAAGATCGCAAATTGTTCCGTCTTTGACTTCCAACCAACTTGGAAGTCGCACAAACCGCGTTTGTTCGTACAAGCCATGAGTCTTTAGCGTCTACATGCTACATCTTTGTGTGCACAAACAGGTTTGCGCACTCAAAGAGGTTGCTAAGACGTAACGTGTAAACGGCCCTTTAGAGGTAGCTTAAGAGTAGTTAACATCACAGAAATGATGAGAATTGGTTGAGGTGGTATGGGCATGTGATGAGGAGGGGAGGAACTTATTAGGTCCATTACGGGACTGCGGGTGATTGGGTAGAGAAAAACCAGGGGTAGAGAAAAACCAAAATGGCCGTGGGAGTAGGTGGTGCAAAGGGACATGGAGGCATGCGGAGTGGAGGGGGACTGTGGGGGAATAGACGGGAGTGCAGGATTAGAACCCGCAGACCCAACCCTGCCTCAGGCGGGATAAGGGTGAGATGATGATGATGGATATTTTAAGTATAATCTACTGTATTTTAAAGTTATGTTTAATACATTTTATTTTTTTTTAACAATTAATATTCGGAGTGAAACCGAAAACCGTAAACCGAAAAAACCGATATTTTTACTGGAACGAAAACCGTAACAGAACCGATATATTTATTTGACGTGAACCGTAACCGAAACCGGAACGAAAAAAAATAACGGTTCGATGCCCTGGTTTTCAGTCAATTTCAAGTTACCACCTTCCTCTAATGACCTAAAAGGAAGCGTTAATGATGATAAGCAACGAAACTAATGGGGGGGGGCAGGAGAGACTACAGAACGGAGCACGCCTATTAGATCATCACAATGACTGGAGTTTAGAAAGCAGAACTTATTTCGTAGGCAATGGACTTGTAAAGGCCACAACGTCGAGTGGAATGGGAAAAGACGAGGCCTGTTTAAGATGACACCCGACTGTTTCTTATTCTAAATGAATATACCACTGGCAGTGGAGAGACTAATTCGCATTCCTCAAAATGAAACCATGAACCCCCTCAAAACCAATACTGTATTAGTTATTGTCCTTACCACATTTGCAATGGTAGCCTTTCCTTTCAGAACGCTCTCCACTTTATCTATTGTTAATAAGATTTTTGTCCCTTTAGTAATAGCCACATCTTTCCACGGACCTGAATGCAAAGTCAAGTTTTGCTTGAGTAATTCCCTGGTTCATTCTTGGTCAGTGGCGCGGTGTTGGAATGCTTGACTTGGGAGGCCGTTGTTGCAGCTTCTATTCCAGTCGCGACCAATGGAGCCCAATTGTTTTCGAAGTGGAACTGGTAGAAATTCACAGCCTATCCTGGATAGTAATTGTTTTATGTATTTTGCTGTATTTTAATGTTGCCAAAAATGGCATAAAAGATGTCAGAAATTCTCACTATTGTGGAGACACCTCTCTCCACTTAATTTTCGCTTCTTTATGACCAAAGAAAACTTATGTTGCTTCATGTTGTGAACTTTGGGGACACCCCTCACCAATGTCAGCATGACAGATTTTCAAATGTGGAAGTGCATGTGCTCTTCAGCAGGTGCATAACACATGCTGACGTAACACACACACACATGACATTTTCAAACATAAGAAAAACGTTTCTGTTCGTAATTTTTAAATTTAGAAAAACAAAAAAAAAAAAAAATACATTCAAAAATTTTGAATTTTAAATTTTTGGAAAACAAACACAGAGTTCCTAAAAGATCGTCTCAATGATCAGACGTACAATATTAGTCTCTACTTAAAACCAGTTTTAACTATTCAATTTATATTTTATTCAAGTTTTCATATTAGTATTATTGATATCTCTTCATATTTTATTGAATTATTTAATTACTCATTCGGATATTAAATCTATATATTCATCATACATCTTGAAGTATATATTCGTCTTTTTTGAAGTACACAAGATATCGGATTATTGAACACACGAAATTTAGATGAAGAAAAGAGAAATCATCTTTATTTGAATTTCTACAATATATTACAGCCTTCCACCACACTATAAACCACTTCTCACATGGCCACCAATTTCTCAAATGATTACCTCATTTCACTACAACTTACCCGAGCGAATTATTTTCATTGCTGTACCCATAAGTTGCATCATAAAAAGCCCAAAGATCACTCATTTCACTCTCCCCAAAGGTTGATTGATACAGAAAGCGACTCTAAGGCTAGGTGCATCCTTGAAACAAGGCGTCTCACAGACAAAATCGTCTAGCAACCACTGCAACATTCATGGGGCAAGACGGTCTTAACCCTGAACTGTGCTAGTTGATTATCCTAACATTAATGCACTGGTGGATTCTTTTGGACCCCAAGAAGAAAAATACAAGAAATTGCATAAAGAAGCGTTCTTTTGCATTGAAACGTCTTACAATTGTAGAATGGCATGTTAGTGACATATCAGCAGGTTATTTTGAATAAAACTTCTCATCATAGTGGAAAAACGTTAAAAAGCAACACTGAGTAAGTTTTAATAGATGTAAATGAATGTGAATGTAAATGCTTATTTTGAAAAAAAAAGCTAACGTTAGACAGCTAAGGTTAATAGCTGCTACCAGCCAAATATGTTGAATCGCTGGGTAATGAAGGGCATCCTTTAACTGGTATCCTTTAAGGAGCACACCCTTTAACTGGTATTTCCTTAAGCATCATGTTTATCCATTTTGACCCTATTGCTTCATTTTCAGGTAACAATAACTTCAGTTTAGGTGGTGAAAAATTTTCTTTTCATAGCTATAATATCCAAAAAAATTGTTTCTTATGAGTATAATACCCATGAATTTTTTTTCTCATAGGTATAATACCCATAAAAAAATATTTCTTGCAGGTATAATAACTATTGGGAGTCCAAAATGGTCCAAAAGATGTTCAAAATGGGTCGAAATGGCCCCAAATTTTAACATACATTAACATGCTAGTGTTGTGTAATGAACCCCCAAACTGCATTTACTATGAGTGAGAGAATTTAACTTTTACCCCAAGTTACCCATTCAATAATAGGCACCTCTTAGAAGGAATACAGAAGAATTGCATAACATTTTAACTGCAAAAACATACATTATAGGAAAAAATAAAATTCACTGGGGTGTTTTGGACCTCCACCAGTACTGTTATGGGTTAAGACTGTCGATTTCATATTGAAAGAGTCGAGATCCCACTCCATTCCTCATGTGCCATCTGGATATCAAAGAGAAAAATACACTACTTATTGGGACATTTGCTAAATCTGTCCTTGATAAGTAATAAAAGGTGCAAATTTTTTAAGAAATTTCCAAAGCTAGCCAAAGACATTCAAAAAAAATTGGAGATGATCTTCCCTTTATTATTCACTCGCTATAGTCCAGTATCCCGCCTGTGGCTGGGTCAGGTCTGGGGATCCACTGAACATGCTCTGACTGGGGCACCCCAACCAGACGTCTGTGGTTGTCTCATGGTGTATATACAGTATATATAGTTAGGAATGAGTAAATTGCAGGTAGCGTGGGGTGGGGCCCATCGCAGAAAACACGAGGGAGTGTAGGTTAAAGGTGGTATGGCCACTTAATGAGAGGAGGAGCATGTTTGGAGTGCCATAACGGGGGTATGAAGCGCCTATGGCAAGTGTCTAACTTTCGCTTGCCCATAACCCAATAATGACAAAAAACTGTGGAGAACATTTTGCACCCGAAACCCAGTTGCACCCATAGCGGCTCTGCATGTTTGGTCCATTATCGGAATGCAGGTGGTTGAAAGCACCAGGGGGAGACCTGAGCAGACGTGGGAGCAAGTTATCTTATGTGTGGGGGTGAACCCTGCCACAAGCAGGATAAGGGTATCATGATGATGATTACTCGTTCACAATATACAGGGTGTTTCCTTTAAAGTAACCAATGCCGTTTTTAAAAAAATCTGTGAGATAAGGGATAAAAGGGTGAGAAAGAAGTTGTAGCTTATAGAGGGGGACATTCACTTCCTAAAACAGTTCACAAATTTTAGCAGTAGTTTTTTCACAACAATGCAAAGTTACATTTTTTTCAATAGATAGGGGTAGCTTTAACTATTGCGTCGCATAGCTCTAAAAAATGTGAAATTTTGATATATCTTGTTCATACACCTAAAATTAAAAATACATACTCAAAACTGCGGTCATTTTGCGCTATAAGTGTCTGATGGATTGCATAGTGTGTAGCAGACGATTCTTCATACTGCTGACAAAGGAAAGTATTAAACATATAGTCCGTGCACCCAAAGAGTGCAGCTGGCAATAATGAACTGGTCCAGTTTTAGGGGAGTAAGGTAGTAAATGAATGCCTTTACAATGCCCATCACTGCTTGGTCAAATGTGGTCAAGCTTAGTTGAGCATTGCAAAGCATTAAACGAATACTGAATTTTCTGATGTTGATCAATTTAACATTTCACTTTGGCCAAAAACCGGCTGCAGAAATAACTACGACCAATATATCGCCCTATGTTCATTCAGAGGGACCCAGCCATAGGAGGGAAAAGGGTTAAGAGTTGCTTTACTGTTGTGGCCAAAGAAAAATACAGTAGTGAAACATATTGTTATACTTAATAAAGAGACATAATTTTGCAAAATTGTTTGCATCATCAAATTATTTACAAAATAGTTATACCTCATCACCATACCCTCTTCCCACCTGTGTCAGGGTCAAATCTGCAGGTTATAGCCCGCCACTTCCATCTATCTCCCACCAGGTCCTGGTCCACCCCACCACTACAATATCCTTATGGACAACCTGCTCCCACATCCAGGCCTGTCCACGTCTGCTTCAGTCTCCCCCTGCCCTGTGTGCCCTGGACACTAACCCATCTTCACTTTAGGATATTAACTAATTTCCCAACTAAATCCCCTTTTTTGCCAGTAAGGGTCCTCACATTACACGATTCTAATCGAAGATTTACCCCACTGTTTCTGAACATGCTCTGATTGGGGGCACCTCAGCCAGGCATCTCGAACTCACAGAATATTGGCAGTGCTGTCTGTGAGGGATGCCAGCATTGCATAACTTCAGTGATCTTATGCTTTCCACTGGAAGTTGCAGCCAAAGTAGCGTGTTGGGGACTAAGAGTTGCTACCCCACCCCCGACGTGTCGAAGTTGTCCCACCAGTGAGATATCACCTGCTCCCACGTTCGCTTTGGTCTCCCTCTACAGTACTCCTGACGCCACCAAAAACCACCTGCTGTCCCATAATATTATGTATAAGCTCCACCTCCCCCTTCCGCAACTCATGCCCATACGACCTCAACCTATTTTTCTCTCATCTTCTCCACGATGTCTCCCACCCCCGCAAGCTGCCTCTAACGTACTCGTTGGAGACTGTCGGGAGCAGTTTATTGCGTTGGACGCACCAGTTCTCGTCTGATCACTGAAGTCAAGCAGCACAAACCCAGCCAGTACTGACATTGGTGACTGCTTGGGAAAACTGGGTACTGCTAATACCAAACAATCGTCGCATCAGTGTAGTGTCTGTGCAGTCTCTGCATAAGAACTGTGCTGTGGGCAGGGCTCTAATGACCATGTAGGTAAAGGGCCCTAAAACACCAACAACTGCAGACTGTCAGCACGTGACACCCCACTCATGAAATGCAGCATTCACATCTCAGCTGCTCTTGCTTCTCTCGTGGTCATTCTTCACTGCCTAACACTCTGTTCCGTACGGCATAGCGGGATTAACTACTGTTCTGTAAACTTTACCTTTCGACTTCATTGGGACTCAGTGGCCACACAGCACCCTGCTTGCTTGTCTCCACTTAAGTCTTCCTGCACTGATTCTATGGGTAACGTCGGAGTCGATTTCCCCATTGCTCTCAAGCACCGTTCCTAGATATCTAAACTTTTGCAATGCTGGTATTACCTCATTTGCACAACGAACTACACCCCCTTGTCCCTCTCCACTCCAGCTTATATAAGCTTATTATCCATGCTTATATTCTGATGTTACCCATAGAATTAATGCAGGATGGCTGAAGTGGAGACAGGCAAGTGGTGTCCTGTGTGACCGCCGGGTCTCAATAAAGTTGAAGGGTAAGGTATACAGAACTGTCTTTAGGCCTGCTATGTTATATGGCTCAGAGTGTTGGGCAGGTAGGAAGAACCATGAAAGGCAAATGCAAGTGGCTGAGATGAGAATGCTGTGCTACATGAGTGGGGTGTCAAGATCTGATAGAATTCGAAACGATTATGTTAGAGGTAGCTTGGGGGTGGGAGACATTGCGGAAAAGATGAGAGAGAGTCGGCTGAGGTGGTATGGGCATGTGATGAGAAGGGGAGAGGAGGAACTGACTAGGGTTATTATGGGACAACGGGTTGTTGGGGGCACCAGGAGTCGAGGAAGACCAAAACGGACGTGGGAGCAGGTGGTGCAAAGGGACATGGAGGCATGCGGGGTGGGGGGAGATTTGGTGGGGGATAGGCGAGAGTGGAGGATTAGAACCCGCAGTCCTGACCCTGCCTCAGGCGGGATAAGGGTGTGATGATGATGATGATCTATGTTTATTTATTGTCGGTCTACTGTCCATTGGGGCACTCCGCCGACGCCAGGGGGCGAGGTCCTACACCTGGAAACTTTTGCCCCATCTACCTGTTGCATAGTAGAGAGGGCTCGTTTATGTGCAAATGCCATTAGGGCATGGTCAGATTCCCATCTTTGTTACTCAGCATGGACACATGGGGATATGTTAGACGGTATTTATTCATTCCACAGCAGGCTATCGACCGAAGCTGCAGACTTAAGGGTTGCAGTACTTAGAAGGCGCACTCAGGGCATCTCTGTTGCCCAAAAGACGCCAACCCGCCTCGATCCAGTATCGAACCTAGAACCACTGATGCAGTAATCGAGCACGCTACTTCCTGCGTGGAGGCAGTTAAGAGGAGTTCTGTGCGACCGCTGGGTCCCAATAAAGTTGACAGGTAAACTTTACAGAACGGCCGTTAGGCCCGCTATACTGTATGGCTTAGGGTGTTGGACAGCTGGGAAGAACCACGAAAGAAAAATGCAAGTGGCTGAGATGCGAATGGTGCACTACATGGCTGGGCTGTCACGAGCCAAAATAATAGAAAATTGGCTGAGACGGTATTGGCATGTGATGAGGAGGGGGAGGATGAACTTATGGGACTGCAGGTGGTTGGGGGCACCTTGAGTAGGGGCATGTGCTGCAAAGGGACATGGAGTCGTGTGGGGTGGAAGGGGACTTGGTGGGGATAGGCAGGAGTGGAGGGTAAGAACCCGCAGCCCCGACCCTGCCGCAGGCGAGATAAGGGTGACATGATGATAAGGCAAGGCGCAAAATGAGGCCGCAGGGTGAAGCAGTGTGACGCAGCCCTGCGAAATTCTGCTAGCAGGAAATCACTGTTACGTTGAAAGCCGTTTTAGTTGACGCAAATTGCAAACCAGTATGTTAAAAAACTACGATTCAGTGTGTGGTGATTGCCTGCTAGCAGAATTTCGCAGGGCTGCGTTACGCTGCGTCACCCTGCGGCCTCATTTTGCGCCTTGCCTAA
>JAAFCE010007744.1:14622352-14693722 GCA_013389805.1 Trigoniulus corallinus
AAAGCTGGGTCGCTGGAGAAGAAACAGAGGATGGCAAAGATCACAGGTGGAGAGGAGCGCTGTGGGGATCAAGTGGAGGACGTCAGGCATGTGATACTAGCATGTCCAGCGCTGGATCACTGCAGGGGAGGGTTGTGGAACCACCACGTTGGAAGAGGTTCAGGGGTCGTGGGTGTTGGGGTGGAGCGGCTGGAATGGGTGAAAAAGGCAAAGGTGTTTCCTGGGTGCTGGTGGAGATCTAGGCTTATGGGTCTAGCATGAAAAATATCACTAGCAAGGTATCTTCTTCATGCATATATCTTGCTTTGTCAAAAATGGCTTCACCCCAGTTGGGGCATTGAGGGTGGAGTAATTGCTGCTTTGCTCCCCATATGGATAGGGAGCGGCGAGTTGCGTTGGACACACCAGTTCTTGTCTTATCACTGAAGTTAAGCAACGCACGCCCAGTTAGTACTGACATGGGTGGTCGCTCGGGAAAGCTGAGTACTGCTAATACCCAATAATCGTCACATTAGTGTAGTGTCTGTGCAGTATATGCATTAGAACTATACAGTGGACGGGTCTCTAATGACCTCTTAATTGACGGGACCTTAAACTCCAACAAACAAAGAACAACAACAACAAACCCATATAGATCCGCCCCTGGTCCAACGTTGCCTTTTACCACTTGATGCTAAACCTATTATAATTACAATACAAGCTCTTTCCTTATTGCAATCCATCGTTTCTTTTACGCAATCAGGGTTTTTGAGGAGACTGATGGTCAGTCTGACTGATGGTGTAATGTCATCTATCAATCCATCAGTTTGGCATCAGTCTATTCTTGATCAACATCATGGACAGAACTGATGCCAGACTGAGCGGGTAACCCCCGCTTAAGACTGTAATGACGGAAAGTGTTTTGCATAGACCGTGTTGGTAGAGACTGATACTGCATTTGCCCCCTTGTGGCTGGACACATGACTCACTGTCAAGGCACCATACAAGAGGTACTAACATAGGGTTTCAAAATTACATAATTGCAGGGACCTATTGTTACAAAAGGAAATCAAACAATACAGGACAAATGAGAAGGTAACGAGATGCATGCCAACTTTCGGCTATTTAAACTGTCCAGATGATTTACCAACAGGCGCGAGTGGGGGATCTTGTCCCTACACAGTTTATAATGTATTTCTACCTCAATACTGAAACCTCCAAATAAAACCCACTTCGGAAACGCTGAGGTGGCGACAATGTTTCCTGGTTCGATACTGGATCAAGGAGGGATCAAGCAACTGTGTGTGAGAGAGAGAGAGGGATAGAGGGAAAGAGATAGAGAGACATGGAGAGAAAGCGGGCGTGCTCCGTGTGCGCCTAAGCAAAACGTAGTTTGACAAAATTCCCGGTGTAGATGCTTGCTCCCTCACGTTAATGTCCGTAGGAAACCGTGTCATTTGCATTTAGAACAACCCCTTCTACTATGCAAGGGCATCAATGAGACAAAATTCCCTGGTGTAGGAACTCGCCCCAAGACGTCGGTGAAAGGCCCCTACGAGCAGTAGTCTGACGTGAAATAAGCATTTGGGGTACGTCATAGGTAGGCAGTCGATTGCATACAAACAACATGCAACACATCTTTCTTGTGTCCCATTGGGGTGAAGTGGGCTTCCGAACAATTGCTTTTTGGCAGAAGCATTCAAATGGGGAGACGCCAATCATGGTGATACAGTTGACGCTACGCACGCTTTTCTCATGTTTTCTATTAAAAGATATTTTACTGTGAAACTAGGTAAAATTAACCATGCTAAATACCTGTTTTTGATCCTTTCGGGGTGCAGATATAGCATTAGTAAAATTAGAAGAACGAAAACACCAGTCAAAACAAACATCACAATCGACGCTATAAATTTCTTATTTATGGCATTCCCATCTTCACCGTTATTAGGCACTAATTTGGAAGAGAAAAACGTTTGTATTAATACTGGGAGAAACGGCAGGAGCCTGACTACTGTAGCAATAGGTCAGAAACCATGCAATATTATAATCGACAAAGCATTAATTTACCTGCCAAAATTCATATTTTGGTTGTATAACGCAGTGTTGGAACAGTGAGATAGGCCGGCATCCCCCCACAGACAATCAGCCAATATTTCTGCAGGTTCCAGACTCCTGACTGGGGTGTCCTCAGTCAGAGCATGTTCAATGGACCCGACCCTGCCACAGGTGGGATAAGGGTACGATGATGATGAAAATCGGAAGAAAATCGTTTTAGCTACGATGGACTAGAGATATACTTCACTAACAACTTTACATTTGCTCCCACTTTACAGACTAATGGTACTTCGGATGATGTAGTCTACCACTACCTCATGAAGGCAATTCAGATTGCCGTTACTTTCTAGATGCCCTTTTACAAAAACATTGTTTC
Source organism: Trigoniulus corallinus (assembly GCA_013389805.1). Classification (NCBI taxonomy): domain Eukaryota; kingdom Metazoa; phylum Arthropoda; class Diplopoda; order Spirobolida; family Trigoniulidae; genus Trigoniulus; species Trigoniulus corallinus. The sequence continues at coordinate 14,624,763 of JAAFCE010007744.1, forward strand.
AGCCTTACAGATAATGTACTGTAGTTTACCCACGGTGAATATTTATAGAACCCGTTATCCCCTAACAGTAATACTTAAGAAATTGCCTTGATAAATAAAAAGGTTGCGATTTTTAGAAGTTTGTAGGCCTACTACATACCTATAAGCCTTAAACGTGCACACCCATTAATAAACGAACACTGGATTAATAAACCTATATTTAAAGTAGATCAGGAAAGGAGAGGTTTATCTTGTGAAGGTCCCCACCATCATAAAAAGTTAATGTTGACGCTAGATAGAAAATAAGTACAGTATAAGGCCCGGTGCACACATGCGATTTTTGGTCGCGCGGTTGTCGCAGGGACACCGCAGCGACGCCGCAGCAATTCAATGCACACTTGCGGGTAAATGTCGCCAGTACACATTTGGCAACAGTCCAGAAGGCGTGCCCTTTTTGCACACCAAATGTCAAAACTAAGGAACCGCGCGGATGTGTGCATCGCTCAATAGACCACGAGGTACTACTTGACCGCATGTGCGAGCGCGGTGCCACGGCGATTTCGTAGGGAACTGCGGGCATTTCCAGGCGCAACTCGGGTTTTCGGAGCCGCGGCGGCGCCGCAGGTATGTGTGCACTCCCCAATTGCAACTAATGTATCTCATGCCGCAATTGCGAGGCCGCGCGTGTGCACCGGGCCTAAGCAGCAGTTCATCATCATCATACCTATATCCCGCCTGAGGCGGGGCCGGGTATACGGGTTCTAGTGCTCCACCCCCGTCTATCTCCCACCAGGTCCCCGTCCACTCCATACACTACGGACAGTCTGGTCCCAAGTCTGATTTGGTCTCTCCCTGTCCCGGGTTCTGCCTACCACCTGCATTCCTGTAATGCACCTCACGAGCTCCTTCTTCCCTCTTCTCAATACATGTCCATACCTTTTCAATCTGATCTACCTCATTTTTTTCTACGATGTTCCCACTTTAAGCTACCTCTAATATACTCATTCCTAATTCTATCAGCTCTTGACACCACATTCATGTACCGCAGCATTCCAGTCTCGGCTTTTTGCATTCAATTTAAGTGGCGTTCCTCACTTGAATGTTAGCAGTAGTTCGACACCTATAATTATGTTGCAAAAAGCCAATAATTTCCTCTTTATGGGTTTTATATCTCCCCGGGTGATAACCATAGTAAACCCTAAGCGGTAATATTGTACCTGGTTAGAATTTCGTATCAGGCCCTATCTATAGCAAGTAACAAACTGTTTATCCTGCACCCTCTTCCCACTGTGCTAACACGTATTCTATTAAAAAACAGCAAAAGGGGGTTACCATTTTGTGGGTCATCCTTCCGTGATCTGTCATCTCTGTCGACTTCAATGTTAGCGCTACTTGCGTTATATTTCTTTGGAGCAGAAAATGACGGATGACTCACAACGCAATAAAATTTCGGCAAGTATGTCACTGATATTCTCACTTCGGACGCAGTATTAAACAGACCATCGACTTTTTCAACTGTTTTTGTGGCATCATAGGTTTGTATTCCATCGATTTCCCAATAAATTTCTGCTACTGGAAATCCATTTATAGCATTACACACTACATTCTCAACTTGACTTACACCCACGGATCGCATTTTTCTTGTAGGTTTCAGAACAAGACGTGATAACATCACTTCCGGTGTCACTGTGAAAAGCACCTTCAATTTTAATACTAATAAGAAAACCCTGTTTCAAGATCTGTCGATATACCAACATACCCATCAAGTTTGCTGAATGCGATATTATTTCGTCACTTGTCTGTGTAGGGTCATGTGCACATTCCCACGATCCAAGATCTTCATGTTTCACGGACTCAATCTCAAAGCTACAGTCAAAACTTCGTGCTTCAACCCTGGCATTTTTGTAACGATGGCGATCTTCAATGTCAACTTTTCTTCCGTTCAATTTCCACACGCAAGTTGTGAGAAAATTAAATCTGCCTGTAAGATGGCACTTTCTCCCAATTTCACGGACTGATGCTCGGGTCGAACTACCATTTCTAAAACTATTTAATCCAAAAGATACATTAAAAAGTATTTTGAATAATAAGCATACAACGGCAGAAAAGCAAATTTTTGTGCAAATTTCAAATAACTGACTTTGATACAGGAAGAAGGTCTGTACTCGACTGACATGCCCTTTGGCATGGCATTCCCATTTTCCTGCATCTTCAGGTTGAAAATTATGTATCTTTAGGCTGCAATCTTTTGTGTGTATTCCACTTTGACCCTCTGGTACGTATCTGCGATTCAAAGTCAAATTCTGAGTAATGTTGTCTTTCTTCCAAGCACAATCCACCTGATTGATAAAGAAACAACTCAAGACGACTGTTTCACCAAGAGGTATCCACTCGAAGCCACCATCTAGAATTGTCAGGAATGTAGGATCTGTAATAAAATGATATACAGGTGTGCTTGACATTTTTAAGTACATTGGATAATGTGAATTATTCGGTGGTGTGGGAACATTTTTTGATGAGTTTGACATACCATATAAATAAACCCACGAATCCTTGACAGTGTTTGCGGTGTTTTCAGTGGGTGTTGTAAAGATGCTACATTTCCAGTTGCCGACATCAATGTCCTGAAATTTGAGGATTCTCATACTGCAGTCACTTGATGCCTCTCTGTCATTTTGTAAGTAATGGTAACGTCCACCCATGGACACCTCACGACCACCTCTCTCCCATATGCAGAAATCCACTACATCATGCAGGCAATTTAGATTGACTTCACTTCCTTTAGGAACAACTGCTGTTTGTCCACTTTCCACAGCAATGTACGCTGAAAATCAAACCTGATACTTCCTGATACTTAATTTATGTACTGGAGAGGTTGATTAAAAGGCAAAGAACCAGAAAGTTGATTATAGCCAATTATGTGAAAGGAGCATCACATAGTTCAAAAGAATGCGAAATTAGTGATATAAATATTATAATACTTTCTCTACAAAAGGGCAGATTTCGACAGAAAGTCAGTTCTGCAACAATTATATGCACCAATTATTTATACGCCCAAAGACCTAATATAGTGCAAGAAACAATGGATGTGCCGATTATCTGTTTCAGACAAATTAATGATTCACATAATTAACTTATGTTTCTATAGTTGACAACTTGAGAATCATTGAAGTAAGTTGTTCATGTCAGACAGCAGGCCCAGACCTCGATTTTCTCCGCCCTGCTTAGTTTTTTCGTAGAGTACTAAAAATGGTTGTAAAAATTGTATGATTCTATAAATAAATACGCTGAAGCCGGGGCATGATGAACAACGAACACTTGGCTGCAGTGGAGCCAAATGTTGAGCTCCAAAGGACCGTCAAAAGAGGCCTCAATGGGCCCCCAGCCAGGTGCAGGACCCTTCCTCGCTGCGGGGGCCTTCGGGATCCGGAACGTTCGCCCCCGACATTTCGCCCCTGGGTACTTTTCGCCCCCGAACATTTCGCCCCTCGGATGTTTCGCCCCTGGGAGGGCCAATGGCCGTCTTTTTGTTATTTTTTGTTATTCCGTTTTAGGTAAGGTAAAAATCAAGGGCTAGTGCCAACTGACCCTTGAGTCAATGCCAGCCCTTGATTTTTACCTTATTTTGGTCGGTTTGTTTTTTTTTTTTTTTGTTATTCCGTTTTTACCTAGGAAAACAGCATTGTTCGTTCGGACCGTTTTCTGAGTGTTTTAAGGAATAGGTGAGGTGAAAATTCAGCAATTTCGGCAAGAATGCTACGCATTGTGGAGGACATCAACGGTAGAAATTTAATAGACTTTCTGAAAGGCATAGCCTAAATATCTTGAAATCATTTTACCATCAAATAAAACAAATGATATGAATTTAAAAAACCACTAGTGCCCTACAAATCGATGTGTTTTCGGACATAAGGTAGCGACACGCACATGCGCCAAATTTTACGTTTGTAGTTTTAAGCATCGACGCTGCCGCTATTTTTTTTAAGTACAATTTAGCAGACGAACATCACTTAAAAGACTTTGATGACGAAAATTTTACGTTTTAAGTTTGCGTTTACGTCGTTTATCGGCCATTTACCTTCCCAGGGGCGAAACATCCGAGGGGCGAAATGTTCGGGGGCGAAACGTCCGAGGGGCGAAATGTGTGGGGGCGAAAGCTCCGGGGGCGAAAAGTACCCAGGGGCGAAATGTCGGGGGCGAAACTTCCGTAAACCGAGGCCGCCCATAACCCCCTTTGAGCTCTAAGAGCCCGAACTTTTTTATTTCGTTGGTGTTTAAGAGCCCTTCAACTAAAAAGTCATTAGAGCCCAGTTCACCCAGGGTCCCCTTCCACCTCACACAAACACACTACGAGACGATAAACTAGATAATTCACGTTTGGGTCACTTAAAATTGCGCGGCGGGTAACAGGTTCGCCACCACTGATATAGAGGCAAATGAAATGTGTGCTGAAATTCACAGTCGGTTATTCTAAGTAATAAAAACAATAATATCAAATTACAGTAATTTAATAGTTCAGAAAAATTGATTAATTAATCATTTCAAAATAAATCTTTATATTTTAGCTACGAAGCAGCGAATTCTTATAGTTCCCTTAATAGTCGTAGGCCTCAACCTCGCGCCTTTGGCTGATCCGCTTCTATGAACAACTTAACGACGCGACCAAGTTGCATTGGACACACTAGTTTTCATGAAATCACCGAGGTTAAGCAACTTAAACCCACGTTAGTACCAACATGGATGGTTGATAGAGAAAGTTGGGTGCTGCAAATTTTCCCTTCTCTACCTACTTCCTCCTTTCCCTCGAGGAGCCTCCTAAGGGTTCAGCCTGTTATGGCTGCTTGGCTTACTCCCCAACCCGTTAGTGTAACGTAGAAACATATGCAAAGCTAAATTTTCCCCAGCCTTGCTGTTACTTGGAAGACGATTGAGTATCAAATTCATACAGGAAATTAAGACGGCAACGAAAAATTGTATACTGTACACCAGGGGTGGCCAACCTTTTCAGCGGGCGGGCTAAATTTAAGAAATGATATTTCCTGCCGAGCCACGCACCTAATTCTTTTTGTTGAATTAAAGTAAACAAGCAAGCATGCTGCAGCTTCCACCACATCGTCGCTTCCCAGTATTGGAGTCGTGGTCAAATGATTGCCTGGTTAATGCCGACTCATGATGTAATGTTGTTTTGGTGGTATGTACAATAATGTTATTTTCATTTGACCTAGCAGTCCGCATGCGGCCCGCGGGCCTCGTGTTAACCACCCCTGCGGTACACCTTCATAAAGAAATAAGGAGTGACTTACGTGGTAATTGGCACTTCATGCTGTCTTTGGAATTGAAATCATAAACAAATCTTTTTAAAGTATTATAGGTATTAGTGGTTGGAAGTAATATTTGACAAGGTCCAAGGAGAGTCCAAAAATTACTCACCCATGAAAGCATTCTCCGCAATCATTCATGCTATTTTCACAAGTCTTCATTGTCCATCTTCTGTTTAAGTTATTGCACGGATAGCATCGACTGGAAATGCCTTCTATCTGAACACACGAAACGGTAATAAAATAAATTACTGCAATTCATTTCAAACACCGGGGAAATTTCGTAGAAAAATATCTAAAAGTTTCTTACAATTACTGCTTGCCCACTTAACAAAATGAAAATCAAAATACTAGCCAAGATGTGGCTAGTGCTTTCGCTGAAATCGCGGAATCTCATGAGTTTGTTTCCAAACCTAGGATGTGACGTTACTGATGATTGTATATTACGATTAGCATCTGGGATGTCTTCACATGGGCTCTTTCGGAGCTGGTAATGGTTCTGCCTACCAGATATCATTCCTTTGTGCTGAATGCACATGGTGTCGTTGTCTACTGTGCTGCCACTTCCAGAATACAAAACCTATGAAGAAATAAACAAAATTAGGAAGTAATATTAAATGATAGCCCAGTAGAGGTTTCCATGACTTAGTATTGAGGATCCTCAAAGCTCTCCCTTAGTCCTCAGGGAAAGTGGACAAGATAAGTGTTTGGGAGACTCCAAAATATATGTTAGAGTAAAGTATCTGTTATAAGTGAATGTACAATTTTACCCCACTAGCTCTTTTCATCATCAACTCACCCTTATCTCAGCTGAGGGATAAGGGTGCCTCCATGCCCTGCATGCCGCCATGTCCCTTTGCACCACCTGCTCCCACGTCTGTTTTGGTCTTCCTCTACTTCTGGTGCCCCCAATTACCTGGAATGTGTCATTTGTGTAATGGTATTTCTTAGGTGGATAATCCCTAACACGATTTCACCAGAAGACGTTATGTCCTGCCTCTATTCTCCAGTTTAAGCTGCCCAGTCTACACTTAATGGTATGGCTGGATTAAACTTTAAGTTAGTCAAGAGTACCTTACATCAGGATTTGCTTTACATTCGGTGAAAACGGCGCCAAAATAATTTGAAATTGAAAGATTTTTGTGAGTATTGCAAGGCTACAGCCGACCCTCTTTTGACGGATATGCAGTATGCTAAGGTATTCTAGGATATATTCCAAGTATGCGTTCATACTTTTGTGCATGTGTATGGAAAAGATGAGTTGCTCTAAACTGATATACAGGTACATTCAAATCCAGTTATTTGGACCACCGGCTAATCAGACCAGCCGCTTATTCCAACCAAATTCTAAAGAAGTAAAAACCGATCCTATGTGCATAAGTCTAATATTTTTCGCTTATTTGGACCAAAATTCTGATTCATCGAACCAAAAACCTGACAGTGAATAAGAAACAGAGGCCATAAGTCAGCCATATACAGCAGATGTACATGTATAGGGGGCCAGCGACGTATGGGTGAATCTGTAGCTGTGCTCCCCAGGAGAATTAATGCTTTTATCAAAAGTTAGGAAGTCCAAAAAGTGAACGACAAGAGCATAACCAATGGTTATCATGCAGGAGGGAAACGAAGACAGTCCCATTGCTGCGTTAGATGCTTGTGGCGCTTTTGTTCATGTGCAATCCGTCAACAGAACGCATCAGAACCCAATTGACAGGTTCATCAGACGTTGACTGGCACTTGGTAATACACATCATTTACCTGTACATTCACTGTATGCTACGTATAGCACGTCCCATCTTACAACGTAGGACATGTTCCTGTAATCGGACTGGCCAGTTATTAGGACCAAAACCATTGCTTCCCAATGTGGTCAGATTAGAGAGAATCGACTATATTATTATCCACATTATCATCATGCCTATATCCCACCTGCAGCAAGGTCGGGTCTGCAGGTCCACTGAAAACGCTCTGACTGGGGCATCCCAGCCAGGAGTCTGGAACCTGCAGGAATATTGACTGGGTTGTCTGTTGGGGATGCCGGCCTTCCCCACGTATTGAGAGGAAGCAAAAATAAAAGTAATTTATTAAATGTTACACTAATGGGATGGAGAGTAGGCCAATCCCTTAGGAAGCTGCTCATGGGAGATGAAGAGGCAGGCGTATAAGATGTAGGAGAGGGGAAACTTGCAGCAACCAACGTTATTTACCAACTAGCCATGTTGGTAGTAACGTGGGCGTGCGTTGCTTAACTTCAATGATCTCACAAGAAATGGTGTGTCCAATGCAACTTGGCTGCACTTTTGACAAGTGACTTGCTGTTGATGCCTTCTGAATGCAGTAGTCCATAACGGACAAATGAAATTCCCCACTTGGGTTCGACTTGGACGTTTAGGAAAAGGTCAATCATCAGGTATCATCATTGCACCAAAATAGAAAAAAAAAATACATGGAAAAGTGTTTAATATTACCTCGTAACTAGAATGTAGACGTGAGCTTTAAATTACAGGCAACTTGGAACTTGAAAAAATCTTCAAATCAAATGCACTGAAATTACGTGGATATTTTGCTGAAAACTACATAAACACGAAGACAGGTCACACCAATCAAGTGCTATGGAAGAAGTAGTATAGTAAAAGTTAGAGAATATCTTTTTATTGCTGATATTTAAGAATATCTTTTATCACGTACCGGGTACGTGTAGCAATAAAATGATATGGTATCATGTATTGGTATCATGATACCATGTACCCGGTACGTGACAATACATTGATCACATTTTGCGCATAAATCGATAACATTTTGCAGTAATGCAAAAATCGTCAAGATTAATTAAACTTACTAAAGCATACCCATCAAATTACACTTTACCACACCTAATGTAACTTAACCCACAAAATCAGAAAGAGGTAACTTCCAGTGAAAGAATTTAAAATTATGAAAAATATTGACGATTATAAGAATGGTCCTCATCAGCTAAGGTTGACTGTTTTCAGTCAATTTCAAGTTACCACCTTCCTGAAATGACCTAAAAGGAAGCGTTAATGATGAAAAGTGGCGAAACTGATGAGGGGGGAGGGCACGAAAGACTACAGGACGGAGCACGCCTATTAGAGCATTACAATGACGGGAGTTTAGAAAGCAAAACTTATTTCGTAGGAAAAGGACTTGTGAAGGCCACAACGTCAAGTAGAAAGGGAAAAGATGACACCCGACTGTTTCTATTCTAATTGAATACACTCCTGGCAGTGGAGAGACTAATTCGTATTCCTCAAAATGAAACCACGAAACCCCTCAAAACCAATACTGTATTATTTATTGCCCTTACCACATTTGCAATGGCAGCCTTTCCTTTCAGAAAGCTCTCCGCTTTATCTATTGTTAATTAGATTTTTGTCCCTTTAGTAATAGCCACATCTTGCCACGGACCTGAATGCAAAGTGAAGTTGACCTGGGAGGCCGTTGTTGGAACTTCTATTCCAGTCGCGACCAATGGAGCACAATTGTTTTCGAAGTGGAACTGGTAGAAATTCACAGCCTATCCTGGATAGTAATTGTTTTATGTATTTTGCTGTATTTTAATATAGGTTACTAAAAACGCCATAAAAGATGTCAGAAATTCTCACTATAAACCACTTCTCACATGGCCACCAATTTTTCAATGATTACCTCATTTCACTACAACTCGCCCGAGCGAATTATTTTCATTTTCATTGTTGTACCCATAAATTGCATCATAAAATGCCGAAAGTTTTTTTCAATAAAATGATGACATGCAGATAAAAGAAGGTAACACGAGAACGACGATTACACGATGTGCCAACTGGTATGATTTAAATTATTGTTAAGATACGGCTTGTTGTTGTTTGTTGGTGTTCTATGGCCCTTGACACGACCCCTTGAAAGGGAGATATAACTGGCGATAAGGTGTATTATTATAGCGTTTCCTCGTAGATAACTGATCTGTGATAACTAATCGGCAGCCAATGTACAAGGGGGGGGGGGGGATAACACCCAAATCCTTCCTTGGCTACGCCATTGGCATGCAGGAAGGCACATGCAGTATTAGTCACTTCTTCATTAACTCATAGCACCACACAATGTCAGGGTCACTTTATAATAAACAAGATAACAGAAGATAAAATGGTTCATTTTGTAAATAGGGTGGAAAAAAGGACAGATTAGGAAAGCACTTCAAAAATTGCACGCCCCAAATATTTTTAAATACTTAGTTCATGCTTAGTAGAATTCTAGCTAGCAATTACAATAAGTCCTCTGCCGCCCCTCAGGTTATGTCCCATCTGCAATTGTCCCAACTGCAGATTGGACTGCAACTGTTGGACAGAGTATAGAAATTGGGATAGCAATGCAAAAATGCCTGACAGTTGCAAAGTTGAGCCATGCATCTGTTGAAATATGCGCCCCACTGAAACACTGATTAAGGAGCAATTGCTCACCCCCCTCCCCTGGATCCGCCGCTACGCTGGTTAAAAACAGACAACTTTCATTTGTTGGTGTTTCGGAGTCCTTCCATTACAACGGTCCACTGCATAGTTCTAATGCAGTTACAACGCTTTTTTGTACAACAATTTTTGGGTATTACCAGTATCCAGTGTTCCCATGCGGCCATCCATGACGATACTGGCTGGGAATGCGTTGCTTAACTTCAGTGATTAGATGAGAACTAGTGTATCCAACGCAATACAGCCGTTGTTCATTAATCTTCCAGCCATAATGTCCAAATCCTATTACTTTACGTGTCCAAATAAAAGTCCAATTAGTTTGCGTTACCACAGTGTCGAACATTGTTTAAAATCTGTCGGAATGGTCAGGTAGGGTAGATCAATAATTCAAAGGAGGTGGGTCCTCCTACCACGTTATTTCATCGTTAATGCGTTACCACCCATAACTTGAAATGACTGCCACATGTCATCATTGACGCGGGAGGGAAGGCCATAAACGTGTAACATGTACTCACTCCACTTAATATTTCTTAGAGGACGGGTTGGGGACTAAGCCGAGCAGCCATAACAGACTGAACCCTAAGGAGGCTAATCGCGGGAGATTAGGTAGGTATACAGAATGTAGGAGAGGGGATATTTGCAGCACCCTTCGCTCTTTACCAACCACTCATGTTGGTGTGAACGTGGGCTTGCGCTGCTTAACCAGTGATCAGGGCCAGTCCTATAGGTTGGGCCGCTTTTTTTTGTTTGTTTGTTGGAGTTTAAGGTCCCGTCAACTACAAGGTCATTAGAGACCCGTCCACTGCATAGTTCTAATGCATATACTGCACAGACACTGCACTAATGTGACGATTATTGGGTATTAGCAGTACCCAGCTTTCCTGAGCGACTACCCATGTCAGTACTAGCTGGGCTTGCGTTGCTTAACTTCAGTGATCTGACGAGAACTGGTGTGCCCAACGCAACTCGCCGCTCCCAGGTTGGGCCGCCCGAGTGCAATTATTCGAGGCCGTCCCCCCTCAAAACCTTTTCACTTTTTCGTGTACAAGTTAACATTGATTTGTTTTGTTTGAGTAAAGAAATAGTTTTCATTTTCTTGTTTGCCAGCACACGGAAAGAATTTCCTGAAGAATCAAAACAAAAGCTACTCCTGACCCTTTTCCCGCCTATGGCAGTGTCGGGTACCCATCTTGTCCCTCTTAATAGACACAAGGGTGATATATTGGACAGTGGTTTTCCACCGCCGGTTGCCGACCAAGGCTGCAGCCCCAATGCTTATTCATCGTCGGTCTACTGTTCGTTGGAGCATTCTACCGACGTCAGGTGGCAAACTCCTACACCTGGACATTTTGCCTCGTCTACCCTTTGCATAGTAGAGCGTTCTTTTACGTGGCAATGCCATTGTACACCACACGGGACCTCGCCTGCGTGCAGTTTAGTTCTAGGCCACCCCTCCTCAATATTTTCCCTTACTTTCCTTAATGTCTTAAAGCCTGGTACACATCAGTCAAATAGAAAGAACAAGTGACGTATGATATGTGACGTGTCACTTGCCACAAAGAGGCAAGTAGAAAAACACTGTTTACCAGCAAGTTCATTGTTGAGAAGCTGTCAAGAGGAGCGCATTACAACCCTATAGTTATCAAATAGCATGGCTGCCGACCAAATGCTCTGCAAGTCCCGCTAACTTTTTCTGATAAATATTCGTTCCAGCAGCAACCAATCGTAAGCAGTATTTTAGCAGTGAGGGATTGTGGGAAGGCGTTATTTGTCTGAAAATTTGGAAGGGATTCTAATTTTATTACTTGCCTTTTTACTTGGTTACTTGACTATCTCAGCTAGGTTCACATGTGGCAACTTACCACTTTATGACCTACTTACTCTTTCTACTTGATTAGGGTTGCCATAATTGTCGGACGACCGACGGGGACATGCCCCGCTTAATTAAAAATATTTTTTTAACAAAATTGCAAGAGTTCATATTATACACATTCATAGCTTTATTGAAAAATAATTCCATAATCCTTTCACTAACTCATTGAAATATAAAATAATGTAGAGGATCCAAAAAGCCGAAGAAAGAATGGACAGCACTGTGGGAGGGGGGGGGGGGGGGGGGGAAGAGCACTTCAAAAAAGTGCGACCCAAATATTTTAAATATTCATAATCCCTTAGTATACATCTAGCTAGCAATTACAATAGGTCCTCTCCTGCCCCTTTGACAATGACCTATCTTCAGTGGTTTAGCCAAATACAGATTGGACAGCACTGTTGGACTGGCAGTATAGAAATAGGGTTAGCAATGCAATATTGCCTCATCAGTTGCCCCCCATTTTTCGGGCAGTGGAGGGGGGGGCATTGCCCCTAGTCTGGATCCGCCCCTGATTCCCGTCCAGTCAGTTTCACTGGCAAAATGTGATGTGCTTTCATGGACGAGTCTGCACTAAATCTCTAGGCATGTACTGTATATGCGCAGTCCTGAAATCAATGATATTATCGGAAATAATTGATTATCATCCGAAAATTTTAAATCGACCAGGACAAATGACTGTCGGACCGGGACAAATGACTGTGGGACCAGGACCCTGGGACACAGACCTCAAAACCGGGACATGTCCCGGTGTAACGGGACGTATGGCAACCAGGCTTAAGTTAACATTGATTTGTTTGAGTAAAGAAATCGTTATTTTGTTTTCATTTTCTTGTTCACCAATCAACAGCAACTAATCACCCTTTTCCCGCCTATGGCAGTGTCGGAATGGACACAAGTCTAAATGGACGCAAGGGTGATATTTCGACAATGGTTTTCCACAGCCGATTGCCGACCAAACCCGCAACCCTTGTGCTTATTTATCATCGATCGACTGTTTGTTGGGGCATTCAACACCTGGAAATTTAGCCTCATCTGCCCTTTGCACAGAAGAGAGGGTTCTTTTACGTGTGCCAATGCTATTGTACACCACACGGGACCTCGGTTTTACTTCTCATCCTGAGGAAGGCGTACTTGAGGATCTCTTTCGCCCGAAGGAAGCCAACCTAAAATGGTCTAGTATTGATCCTAGAACCACTGACGTTGTCACTGAGCCCGCTACCCACTGCGTCACCTAGGCGGGATTCTTTCCTGAAGCATCAAAGCATTAAAAGTTTCGTGTTACTTGTAAGTTGGAGAAGGTGGCCTGCCGCCCCATCAGGGCCGCCGTGGCGTTCTTTGCACACTTTGAACCTGTGGACGGACCCTGGCAGTGATCTCCCGAGAACTGGTGTGTCCAACACAACTTGGCTGCACATTTGACTTCATGATTATCATCCAGTTCGAACAATTACCATGTGTAGAAATCTGTACCTAAATTTGGTAAATGGATGTCAGATCAGGTGATTTAGAATTATTAAACATGAACGCCTATTTAATTACTGGGTTCATAATGGCAGGTTGGATTGACACTGAAGTGGATAGGCCTAGGTCTTTTCAGGCGAGAGCAGCGGAGAGAAAATAAGGTAGTATTGCTCCAAACAGGGATTGCGAGTTTGGGCGACAGTAGACAAGACTGATTTGACCAATCACCGTCTAATCGATTTAGCCATTGTCAACCATAGGTTGTTTGTGTGGGAAGATGGACTGACCGATAGAGCCTTGGAGATGAAGCTTGGACTGCTGGTCACCGAAACCATGGTGAGCACCATACAGAGGAGTGAGTACTCCTGCAGTGCTGTGCCACTAAAAAGCATACTACCATTAAATCTCACATAAAGTCCGCATCTCAAATATAGTCCACACTTTAAAATTCCTACTGTGGCCAGTGGCGCAACTTGTGGGGGCAATGGGATCAAACAAATTTGAACATGAAATGTCAGATTGCTCTGATGATGAAATTGAAATGTGAAAGATTTTATATTGAACTATCACATAAATAAGAACGTAATGGGTAAAGTCATGTTGTTAAGTGTAAAAAAAGTTCAGAAAATGAGCGGTTTTCATTGAGAACCCTTGGCTTCATTTATAGCCCGCACTCGTATATAATCTGCCCTCGCATATAGTCCGCACTAAATGACCCTATGTTTCACGTATAGTCCACACTAAATGACCCTATGTTTTGCGCATAATTTGCGGGCACTATGTGAGATTTTACGGTAAGTAAATAGAAGAGATAGCGAGACGGAGAAGCGATTCAAGTTCATCCCAATAACCAATAAAGCCCCAATGTCACGGAAACATTCCAGGCATTTCAAACTGGGGGTACCCCGACGGCCACATCGGTAACATGTGCGTTGTCATAAGGGTCAGGCAGTGTTGACTTTTTTTGTAATTTGTGTTTAAAAGTACCAAGAGGCCCGATCTAACGGTATCGTTTATTTGACATAAATGTCGAAATGGTATTTGAAAATATTTTCAATCAAACTATGGCACATGACACCCCATTCCAACTACGCCCAGGGACAACTGTCCCCCTCTCGTTAGACCTCTTGAGTAACAGATTGTATATGTATACTGTATCATAAGGAAGGGAGGGCGGCAACTCTAGGCTTCAAGGGCAGCATGCGACCCGCGGGCTACGAGTTTGACACCTCTGTGCTAAACAGTTCCAGGGTAAATTCCAGACGCCAATGGTCGGCGTTTTAGTCGGTAATTGAGCATCTTCTGCAAATTTCTTGAATTTACAGCCAATTCAGGTAATTTACCCCACCTAGTAAAAATAAAATGTTGACACCTGACACCGGTATTTATCGCACCTGGTAAGAATTTGTTTGTTTGTTTGTTGGTGTTTAAGGTCCCGTCAACTACAAGGTCATTAGAGACCCGTCCACTGCATAGTTCTAGTGCATAGACTGCACAGACACTACACCAATGCGACGATTATTGGGTATTAGCAGTACCCAGCTTTCCCGAGCGACCACCCATGTCAGTACTAACTGGGCTTGCGTTGCTTAACTTACCTGGTAAGAAAGATAAACTTTGACATCTACTCATAGAATAGATAAACAACAAGGCAAAAAATACCCGATGAAGTGAAAACACAATAACTTCAAAACATTAGTATCAAACCAATTCAACCTATCAGAACTGCTACTCATATCCATCCTATCTTGATTACCAAAACAATCAAGTGTTTCAACAAACACAGATAAAAACTTGAATTCCATGTGTATCTCATTCCGGGTCGAACAGATTCCAACATCTTTATAATGAAATGTTTATTTCAAACTGTAAAAGTCATTTATGAAGAGCATGAATGACATCATGAAGAGCAGATATCCTCACATAGCAGCGCACTAAGCGCGGCGGTAGCCTGGTGCACTACTGCGGCACGATTTTCAAATTCGGCTTATGGGCGAGAGAAATGACCTAATGTGCCTTCCGTAGGATGGGAATTAAATCCATAGTCCCGCGTGTGGGTTACAAATGAAGTCTCACGTCCTTGCAACATGGATTTAAATGAACCCATAATACGGGAAAGGTTTCCAGGAATAATAGTTCGTCGTCGTCCCCCCTCCTCGGGAGCGGCGAGTTGCGTTGGACACACCAGTTCTCGTCTGATAACTGAAGTTAAGCAACGCAAGCCCAGTTAGTACTGACATGGGTGGTCGCTCGGGAAAGCTGGGTACTACTAATACCCAATAATCGTCGCATTAGTGTAGTATCTTTGCAGTCCCTGCATTAGAACTATACAGTGGACGGGTCTCTAATGACCTCGTAGTGGACGGGACCTTAAACTCCAACAAACAAAACAAATAAACCCCCTCCTCGGCGTCGGCAGAGAAGAAGTTTCTGTGGTCGGCGATAAAGATGCAGAGGGGTTGAAGCACTAGGTTGGCAGCCGGCTCTGTAAAGATACCCTCCAGCAAATCGCTCATGTGTCCCAATAGACGAAAATTGGCACCCAACCCTGTCATAAGCTGGAAAGGCGTTAGTCGTGATGTAGGTGTTTCTATCCCTGTATGATCAGAAATGTGGATTGCACAAAGGTGGTGGCATCAGGGCACCCGCGTAAGGGCCAGTTTGTCTCTTTAATAAGCGTCGGGTTGTCTGTCCTACTGGAGGTACGTTACAGACGACCTGGTATAATCCGTATATTTTGCCAAACAAGCAACTCCTATCCCTTTTCCCGCCTATGACAGGGGCGGGTACCAAAGCTGCAATACCTATGCGTGTACTAGTGTAAGATAAAAACCAGCGAAGGATTAATAAGGAAACTGGCGTTTGAGTCATTCTCAAGGTATGAAATAGTTAGGGGGCTATGGAAAGAAGTAGCAGTTCCAGGGCTAACGTATGGAAATGAGGTTCTGTGCATTAGTAAAAAGGTAAGGGACTGTATGGAAGTAGCCCAAAGAAGGTTAGGCAGGATGGCATTAGGGGGAAATAGGTTCACAGCAGTAGAAGCAATACAAGGGGACATGGGGTGGTCTACATTTGAACAGAGAGAAATGATAAGTAAGTTGCTATACTTATGCAGGATATGGGGGCTAGGGAAGGAGAATCCGGTATGGCAGGTCAATGCATGGGTAAACACCATGAGGGTATCTACCAACTGGGAGAGGAGGGTAAACCAGATGTCAAAGAAGATAGACATAACACTGCAACCCAGGGAGAGCAAGGAGGGGGCAACAACATTGCAAAGACTAGTACAGGACAAAGTTAAGGAATGGGGGTTAGGGCAGTGGCGGCAGAGTATGGAGGATAGGGCGGCAAAGAAAACGCTGATGGTGTATGGGAACAAGCTTAACATAGAGAGGGAGATAATCTATGACAATACCTGGGAGAGCTAACTTCTGTTTCGGGCAAGAGCTGGGTCACTGGAGACGAAACACAGGATGGCAAAGATCACAGGTGGAGAGGTGGGCTGTGGATTGTGTGGGGATCGAGTGGAGGATGTCAGGCATGTGATCCTGACCTGTCCAGCGCTGGGCCACTGCAGGTTGAGCTAGGGAACCCCCACCTTGGAAGAAGTTCTGGGGATGATGGGTTCTGGTGTGGAGCGGCTGGAGTGGGTGCGAAAGGCAAAGGTGCTGCTAGGGTGCTGGTGGAGATCTAGGCGTATGGGCCTGGCATGAAAAATCTCGCTAGCAAGGTATCCGTCACAAAGGATTACATATTCATATTCACATATTCATACTAGTCGTGGGGTCCCCCACTGGCGCGGGGGGGGGGGGGGGCGAGGGCGAGCTCCGACACCTGGAAATTGGGGATCATCTACTCCGTTGCATAGCAGGGAGGGTTCTTTTCCGTGCAAATACAATCCTGCACTACACGGCACCGCGGGTTTACTTCTCATCCGAAAGACAGGCGCACTTGGGGCTTCTTCCTCGCCCGAAAGAAGCCAAATCGAATATGGAGAGACTGGCGCAATAAATCGACCATGCTACCTATTACACCACTGAGGAAGGTCAGTCCTATTCTGAAGTTTTGTCTCGGTGTTTCAGGGCCCTTCAACTACAAGGTCATTAGAGTCCCGTCCACTGGGTAGCTCTAAATGCAGAGACTGCACAGACACTACACTGATGCGACGATTTTTGGGTAATAGCGGTTCCTAGTTTTCCCAAACGGCCACACATGCTAGTACTAGCTGGGGTAACGTTGCTTGACTTCAGTGATCCGATTATAGTCTGGAATATGAAATATTTCCACGGATGTTTTACTCACCGTAGAAGTAGTTCTTGTCCAAGCAGTGAACGCACTTCCTCGACCTGAATCGAACCCCCCCCCCAGTCATCAACTGGAGACACCACTTTGCGAAGTGATCTGTTCAGGAAAGCCTGTAGCTGACTGATATTTTAAACAACAGTAAAAGTTTCGATTTAAAACGTTTATTGAAGAAATGCGTGAAATACTGCACATTCTAGATCAGATGCGCCATGTTGAAAACTAAATTTTCAGAACGTCGAATAAACAGTCAACACTTTGGAATCAAAATAACCGTTTCAAACCTTTCCTGTTGATCCGTCATCGCGATTGAATTTTCAGGAAAGAAGCGTGAATGAATAGCTGAGTCAAAAAATGAAAAAGGGTTGAATAAGATACAAGGACCAACTTCAGGGCAATAGTTCTCAACCATTAAAAATTTGGATTGGCTTCCCCGCTGCCAAAGGTAATTTACCGCGTTGGTGTTTTAGGGCCCTTCAACAACGGTCATTACAGTCCGGTCCACACTGTAATTCTGATGGGACCGGCTTATAGCGTTGGACACACCAGTTCTCGTCTGACCACTGAAGTTAACCAACGCAATCCCAGCTAGTACTACCATGTATGGCCGCTTGGGAAATCGTCGCATTAGTGTAGTGACTGGGCAATCTGTGCATCGGGACTACACAGTGGACAACGCTCTAATGACCTTTTAGTTGAAGGGCCTTAAAACACCAACCAAACAAAACAAGTAGTTCTGATGCAGTCTGCACAGTCATTGCACGCTGATACTCGACGATTTTGGGCATTAGCAGCATCTAATGTTCCCAATCGGTCACCGATCCTAATACTAGCTTGGGTTGCGTTGCTTAACTTCAGTGATCTGACGAGAACTGGTGTGTCCAAAGTAATACAGCCGACCCCCACACCCTTCATGCTGTGGTGACAGCGTGCACTACAACACTGACGAGGACAAATTTATTTCCCACTGGACAGAAGATGCAATTAGCGCCTCTCCCTTGCTAGAAGGAAGAAACTCACTTTGGCCAGGATCGAACCTGCAGCCATGGAGGTATTGAAACCAGTCATCCAAGGGGAAGCCAATCGATTAAGAACCACTGCTCGTGAGGATTCAAACCGAATGTCACAAGAAATTGATTGTAAAATCAGTGGCGTACCGATGGTATTCTGCGCCCGGGGACAACGACCGCAATGTGTGCCCTCTGGCACCCGCTAAACTTAATGTGAATTAATTTTTTGCGTCCCCTGTCTTCTGCGGCCGGGGACATCTGTCCCCCTCCGCCCACCCCTCGGTACGCCAGTGTAAAATGCCATGAAACCATACCAGTACACCTTATCACGGTATACATTGTCCTACTTCCAAATAACCGCCATCAGAAGTAAACCAACAAAAACTGCAGGCCGTACCGGAGACTGCGCATGCGTTGTGCCACCTGTCACAGCATCTCTTTGGTCGAAATGAACCATGCACTGTTTCTGTGAAGAAATACCAACGTTAACATGTAGTTTCACATTAAGCAACACAGCTCAAACGCAGAACAGGAAGTTGGGAACATAGGCCTGATGGGTTTGAATGTCACATACGGATAATAGGAGGGCTAGCTCCCGCGGAGCAGGCCAGACAAATCCTGGGTCCTTTGTTGTGGTCATACAAATATAGCATGATAACTTCCATAGGGCCGAGCGGGGTGAGCGTATATGAGCGAGGTGTCGGGAGCTGATAGTTAGGAATGAGTATATTAGAGGTAGCCTGGGTGTGTGGGGCATCGCGGAAAAAGATGAGGGAGAGTATGTTGAGGTGGTATGAACACGTTATGCGAAGAGGGGAGGAGGAGCTCGCTAGGTTCATTTCAGGAATGCAGGTGATTGAAAGCCCCCGGGGCAGGGTGAGACCGAAGCAGAAGTGGGAACAGCTTGTCCGTATATGGGAGTGTGTGGGGTGGACAGGGCCCTTGAGAAAGATGGGAGTAGAGGGCTGGAACAAGCAGACCCGACCCTGCCACCGGCAGGATAGAGGTATAATAATGATGATGATGATGACTTCACTAGGGACGCGCAGGTGGTTGAAAGCCCTCGGGGCAGGGTGAGACCGAAGCAGACGTGGGAGCAGATTGTCCGTAACTAAATATATGGTAGTGTGTGTGTGGTAGACAGGGACCTGGGGGAGAGATAGACAGGAGTGGAGGGCTAGAACCCACAGATTCGACCCTGCCATTGGCGGGATAATGGTATGATAATGACTTCAATAGGGACATGCCAGTTGTGTGTCCTGGAGCTTGCTTTTTCACTAGTTGCGGGATTGTGCCTGGCCAAAATAAATGAGAAGGAACCCCCGAAGCGCATTTTTCGTCAAATTGGAAGTAAATGTCACCTTATGGCATGTAATGGAACCCTTTCTACATGGAATAAAATATAAATAAGAAACAGGACATTTTTCCGGGTGTAGGAGCGCGTCCCCCTTCCTCCCGCCGGGGCGTCGTTTGAGTAAAAGTATCCCAACGGCGCAATTCCAACGTCCAATCGTTCCCTTCATGTATTCCTAGCTCCACTGGGACAAAGGGGTACCCGACCCTGCCAAAGGCAAGCGAATTAGAAAAGTGTCCTAATTTCAAATTTTCCAAAGGTGGTACCTGACAAGCCAAAGGGCCAAAGCCAAACTGTAACATATCGGTAAAAATATCTAACATTTTGCGCTACACAGGAAACCAAATTGTACATAATGGGGTAATCTGGGCCAGTGGTGAGCCGAGGGGAGAACACATAAAAAAAAGTGCACCCCAAATATTTTTGTAAATAGTCAGAATCCTTTCAGTATATTCTAGCTAGCAATTATAATAGGTCCTCTCCTACCCCTTAGACAACGTCCTATATCCAGTGGTCTAATCGACTACAGATTGGACCGGCAGTATAGGACTGGGGATAGCAATGTAAAAATGCCTCATCAGTTGCGCTCCATTGAGACGCTGACGGGGGTAGCAGTTGCTGCGCTGCTCCCTTCCCCCCTGGATCTGCCCCTGGTTGTGGCCCTAACACAATTTGGAACTTGCACTACATGTTAGATGGCAGAAAGTGTGCTAATTGCGGACTTAGTGGGAAATGGACGGAAGTGAAAAGCAAGAAACTCACAAAATCCTAGCCCTCCGCAAGCAGGACAACAACGGGTTTGAGAAACGGCCCTAACATGGAACTTACCAGACAATTGCCGTCAAAATTTAATTTTTTTTTCATAGCTTCGGCCCTTTCTTTGTCGTTTTTGCCTAATCTGCATTGATCGCGGAGCACAATTTTCCAACATTCAACGTTAATAATTTCCCTTCTGTAAAACAAAAAGAAACACGATTCATTCAACACTGATTCTGTCCTATCCTGGTACTTGAGATACGTAAACGGCCCTCGGAATACGCGTACACCTATGCAACCCCCACTAGAGTGCGCATCAGAGTTGTCTGATGGCCTATTTAAATGTGGCTCTGTTGTTAAAGGCGATTTACCGATACCAAGGGAGAGCGAGCTCCGATACCTGGTAATTTTACCCAGTGGCATGGCTAGGGTTGGCGTCACCCTTTGAGGTGACGCCATGGTGGCACCCTCCCTCTATCCCGAAAAAAGCCCCTTTTGCTTTTGTGTCACCCCATTTGTCATGGTGCGAGTGGTATCACCAGGTGCGGCCCGCACCCCCTCGTGACGCCAATGACTTTACCGATCTACAGGAATACAACGGGTTCTTTTTCCCTTCAGTGGTGACATCGTGCACACAACACGGGACAGGGAGGGAGAGGCGTGTTGCGTTGGACACACCAGTTCTCGTCTGATCACTGAAGTTAAGCAGCGCAAGCCCAGTTAGTACTGAAATGGGTGGTCGCTCGGGAAAGCTTGGTACTGCTAATACCCAATAATCGTCGCATTAGTGTTGTGCCTGTGCAGCTCATGCATTATAACTATGCAGTGGACGGGTCTCTAATGACCTTGTAGTTGACGGGACCTTAAACACCAACAAACAAACAAACGGGACCAGGATTTCACTTCTCATCCGACAATAGGTGCAACAGGGATTTCCCTCCCCTTCCCATGAGGGAGCTCTCCACCACATAACTATATCCCCTTCCCACTTGTGGCAGAGGCTGTATTGCGTTCGACACACCATTTCTCGTCTGATCACTGAAGTTAAACAACGTAAGCCCAGTTAGTACTGACATGGGTGGCCGCTTGGGAACACTGAGTACCGTTAATACCCAAAAGTCGTCTTAACAGCGTGGTATCTGTGCAGACTCTGCGTTAGAACTGCACAGTGGACGGGGCTCTAATGACCTTGTAGTTGAAGGGCCGTAAAACACCAACAAACGAAATCCCACTTCTGGCCACTCGTGAGTCAGGGCAGGACATTCTCGGAAGACGCACATGACCATAGAGTCATTAGTGGTGTGCAGCATGGGATACAGTGAGGGCAGGCTTGGACTTCATAACACTTTACATCAGTCACCTAATGCTGCAACCCAGTGCCGGGTACCAAAATATTTTCGGGGCCTTTTGTAGGGGAAAAGTCCCACTTCGGTGGCGCAGTGATTAGCATGCTCAGTAATTGCGTCAGTGGTTCTAGGTTCGATAATGGGTGCGAGGTGGGTTAGCTGCTATTCGGGCGAGAGACAGGCCCCTAGTATGCTTTCCTTCGGATGAAGCACGATGTCATTTGCATTTAAAAGAACCCTCTCGACTATGCAAAGGGTAGATGAAGCAAAAATTTCAAGGTGTAGCAGCTCGCCCCCTGCCGCCGGTGGAATACCCCAACGAACTGTAGACCGACGATAAATAAGCTTAGGGGTTGCAGCTTTGGTTGTTGTTGTTTGTTGGAGTTTAAGGTCACGTCAACTACGAGGTCATTAGAGACCCGTCCACTGTATAGTTCTAATGCATATACTGCACAGACACTACACTAATGCGACGATTATTGGGTATTAGCAGTACCCAGCTTTCCCGAGCGACCACCCATGTCAGTACTAACTGGGCGTGCGTTGCTTAACTTCAGTGATCAGAAGAGAACTGCAGCTTTGGTCGGCAACCGGCTGCGGAAAAACACTATCCAATATATCACCCCATTCAGAAGGACAAGATGGGTGACAAGTTTGATTTGCATAACTATGGACAAATCGAAAATGTCGTCAGGGATACTTACGCACAAAGAAGAGTCACAAGAGGGCACTTTTTATAGATGATCAAAAGCCTCGCATTGAAACACTGAATTTGCTTAAAGTCCCATTTATTTATACAGTCATCGATCTGGTCCATACCTAAAAATTCAAAAATCCAGCAGTAGTTCATTATTCAACAATTAAACAAATGCAGTGGAACCTCTATAAGTTGACCACTCCAGGGCAGTAAGAAATTGGTCAAAAGTGTCATCATCATCATCATCATACCACTATTCCTCCTGTGGCGGAGTCGGGTCTACAGTGTATAACCCTCCACCCACTTCCATCTATCTCCCACTAGGTCCCGGTCCACCCCACACACTTTCAATACCACTTCAACTTAAGGCGCGTTCTCACGAGTGAAGTTTTGTTGACCAATTGTAGTTGTTCAACAAAACTTGAATGAAAACTGTAGTGGGAACCTCTGTTTCAATCGAGTTGATCAACAAAAGTTTGACCCAGTCAAACTTTTCTTGATCAAGTGGTGAGTCATTCACCATTACCCTTCAAGTGAACAATAGGTCTTTTGTTTAAGGCCCTTGTAGATAGATATACAAAAGTGGACCCGTCAGAGTTGTGGAGCATTTGGGGGTCAACCAAAATACAGTGTTATCCACACAACTCCTTTTGACCCCATTTGTAATGTAACTGAAACCCCATTTGTACAATGAAACTGCTGATCAGTTTCTATTGAAATGTGTGAACGAAAATTGATTCAAGTAATGTTCAACTTTTGTTGAACAACTACAATTGGTCAACAAAACTTAACTAGTAAGAACGCGCCTTTACTCTCTCAGTTATTCCCCGATGCCCCCCACCCCTAGATTGCCTATAATATACACTTTCCTAACTATCAGTTCTCGACACCCCACTCGTATACCACGGCATTCACATCTTCGCTATTTCCATAATATTTACGTGATTCTTCCTCATTTCCCAAAACACTGATCCATATAGCATAGCGGGCATAACCTTCTCTTTCAACTTGGGTGGGACCCGCCTATCTCACATGACTTCACTTGCCTGTCTCCACTTCAACCATATCCTCTTTGATTCTATGCGTCACATCCGAGTCTATCCTTTGCACCTTCATCACCAGTTCGCCTCTAGAAAGCATGTCACCACTATTTCCCTGTCGGGAATGATGAACGTCGTCGTTTGACAGTGTTCTAAATCGTCAGCCAGTGCGTACTTACATTTGGAGACTCCAAATTGGCAAAATCAAAAGGCGCACTAAAGACAAGCGCTCATATGCTATTCATGACATTCTGCTGGTCAGCTTGTGGAGGTCAAAATACTGTGTAATTAACAAACTGTGTCTCAAATATGGTGGTCAAGGTACCACTTATGGAGTTGGTCAACATACAGTATGTCTATGTTACACTAACGGGTTGGAGAGTCAGCCAAGCAGCCATAACAGGCCGAACCCTTAGGAGGCTGCTCGCGAGAGAGGAGGATGTAAGTCATGGTTTCCCAACGGGGTCGGTATCGACCCCCTAGGGGGTCATTGGAATTTTGAAGGGAGTCAATGATGATCAAGGGGTCGATTGAGGGTCGACATCTAAAGATTTACAGTATTTGAATGCATTGTTTATTACCTCCTTCGAGAACCAACAAGCAACTTCTAACCAGTTTCCCACCTATGGCAGGGTTGGGTACCTATCTTGTCCCTTTGAATGGACACAAGGGTGATATATTGGACAGTTTTTTCCCAGTCAGTTGCCTACCACAGCTGCAACCCCAATACTGATATAATATTAGCCTTTGATTCGGGCACTCAGTCGAAATAGGGGAGCGGCGAGTTGCGTTGGACACACCAGTTCTCGTCTGATCCCTGAAGTTAAGCAACGCAAGCCCAGTTAGTACTGACATGGGTGGTCGCTCGGGAAAGCTGGGTACTGCTAATACCCAATAATCGTCTCACTAGTGTAGTGTCTGTGCAGTATATACTTTAGAACTATACAGTGGACGGGTCTCTAATGACCTCGTAGTTGACGGGACCTTAAACTCCAACAACAAACAAACATCAGTCGAAATACTACACCTGGGTATTCCGCCTCATCTACCCGTTGCATAATAGAGAGGGTTCTTTTGCGTGCAAATGCCATCCTACACCACACGGGACTTCAGTTTTACTGCTCACGCAAAGGAAAGAGAACTTGATCAACCTCTCTCCCCCGAGAGGAAACCAGCCCACCTCGGTCCAGTATCGAGCCAAGAACCGCTGACAGTTACTGAACACGCCATTGAACAACCTACTGCGCCATCGAGGCGGGATGTTGTATACTGTATATCAGGTGAAAATTATAGATAAAAATGTAAGGGGGGAGTCTATGAACTAAGCCCATAATTTTAAAAGGGGTCGATCGAAGAAAAAGGTTGGGAACCCCTAATGTAGGTGTAGGGGATGTAGAAGGGGCGAAATTTGCAGCGACGAAAGTTCTCTACCAACCACTCATGTTGGTACAGTGAAACCTCTCTATGGGTACACCCCTCATATCGGTACAGATTTTTCACGCACCGATTTTTCGCCCATAGGGTTAATGCTATTACTACCCCTATTAGCGGTACACCTCTCTAATGGGTACACCCCTCTGTTGGTACACCTAATACATGTCACCATTTTCAGAGAACCCCCTCTGTAATGGGTACATCCTGCCTCGGTGACGCAGTGGACAGGGTGCTTGGTAACTGCAGCAGTGGTTCTAGGTTCGATACTGGACCAAGGCGGGTTGCCTTGTTTTCTGCAAGAGAGATGCCCCGAGTACGCCTTCCTTTGGATTAGAAGTAAAACCATAGTCCAATTTGGCGTTCAATGGCATTTATACATAAAAGAACTTTCTACTATGCAAGGGATAGGTGAGGCAACATTTCCAGGTGTATTTGTTTGTTTGTTTGTTGGTGTTTAAGGTTCCGTCAACTACAAGGTCATTAGAGACCCGTCCACTGCATAGTTCTAATGCATAGACTGCAGAGACACTACACTAATGCGACGATTATTGGGAATTAGCAGTACCCAGCTTTCCCGAGCGACCACCCATGTCAGTACTAACTGGGCTTGCGTTGCTTAACTTCAGTGATCAGGCGAGAACTGGTGTGTCCAACGCAACTCGCCGCTCCCTTCCAGGTGTAGGAGCTTGCCACCTGGCATCGGTGGAATACCTCAAAGAACAGTAGACCTACAATAAATAGGTACAGGGGTTGCAGCTTTAGTCTCCATCTGGCTGTGGAAAAACGCAGTCCGAAAGATCATCCTTGCTTCTATTCAGAAGGGCAAGATGGGTACCCGACCCTGCCATAGGCAACAAATAAGAAGGCAGCTTGATTGTAGACAAACGTCCCTTGATTGATTTGTTTGTAAAAATTAAATTTGTGTACTTCAATAATTTTGTGAAATATTATATTATACAATGTATTTTTTGCAGTTAAAAAACACAATGTAAAACAATATATTGTTTTGATTAATTTATATACCCATACCCCTCTTATGGGTACACCCCTCTGATGGGTACACTTTGGCTAGGTCCCGCAGGTGTACCAATTAGAGAGGTTTCACTGTACTAAGGTGGGTTTGCATTGCTTAACTTCTGTGATCTTTCCTATGCTCACCAATGGTGGACCAACAAACCATAAAAAGGTGGTCAACATGAGAATGATGGTCAACTTATATGATGGTCAACACTGGAGGTTCCACTGTATTATACCAAATAAGAGTCCAAATGATGGTGGACGACCCTACTTTCCCGGGATACGTGCAGCACTAGTATTCGTGGATGACGATGACAAGCACGAACCACATTTCTGCCCTTTCCCGCTTATGACAGGGTCGAGTACTCATGTTTTTTACCTCTGAATGTGGACATGGGGGATCCAGTAGACGGTATGTTTACTCAGCCGGCTGCCGACCAAAGCTGGAAATCCTATGTTTATTTATCGTCGGTCTACTGCTCGCTGTGGCACTTCACCGAGCTCCTACACCTGAGAATTTTTTCTCCTGACAGAATGGACTCGGTGGACCAGGAGGAGGCTTGTACGATTACAGCGTCAGTGGGTCTACATTCGATACGATGCTTGAAGAAGGTTGGCTACTTTCAGGAGAGAGACAGGCTCGAGTGCGCCTTCCTTCCGAAGAGAAGTAAAACCGATGTCCCGTGTGGTGTACAATGGTGTTTGCACGCAAAAGAACCCTCTCTGCTAAGAGGCTAAATTCCCAGGAGTAGGAGCTCGGCCCCCTGGCGTCCAGTGGCGTACCGAGGCAGGCCGAGGGAATTCCGCGCCGGGGGACAAAGACCGAAATCTGCGCCCTCTGCCACCCGCTAAGCGCATTTTTGCTGTACATTTTTGCGCCCCCTGCCTTCTACGCCCGGGGGCATCTGTCCCCTCTTGCCCCCCCCCCCCCCCTAGTTACGCCTCTGCTGGCGTCGGTGGAGTATACCAACGAAAAGTAGATCAACGTTAAATAAACATGGGATTTGCAGCTTTGGCCGGCAACCGGCTGCGGAAAATGCCGTCTAATATACCACCCGTGTATTTTCATTGAGAGGGACAAGATGGGCATCCGAACCTGCCATAGGCGAGAAATGATGTAGGAGTTGCTTTGTGTTTTCCACCGAATTGCCGCATACACCCAATTGTCGTAGACCCCATTTTCGTGCAGTAGTGACATCGTACACTGCACATGGGTACGCGGTTTTACTTCCTTTCGACAGAAGGCGCACTTGGAGCATCAGCATGAAAGAAGCGGCAGGTTGGTCATCACCAATCGAGGGCTAATGGACCAGTTTTAGAATTGGGCATTAGATTTTATAAATCCCATAATCCTCTAATGCAAGAGTTGCCATTTTCAATGGCGATGGGCCCTTTGTTTAGTCCTTTACTCGGGTGTAATTATCTGTCTAGTTCTGTCCTGCTTGAACTTCCTCTTGTCCGAAAGACACCGCCCACCTTATCAGGATAGAACCTGTACTCAAGTACTAACAAATAAAGTACACTGCCGTCGGACCTCTACACTGATGAACATGTGGTCCCTTCGACCCAACATGGACCCATACTTTTTGATCAGCTCGTACAACTCAAGGTCAGTTCCGGAAAAGTGGGCTTTTAGTGGGGAAGAAACTCAACCGTACATGGTGTAACTCAACTTACGTATATTAGCTGGAGGTCCTGCCGGCGGCGGTACCGGCTTTGGCTTCGGTGGAGGCTTCGGCTGCGGTTTCGGTGGCTGCGGTTTCGGCGGCTGCGGTTTCGGCGGCTGCGGTTTCGGCGTCTGCGGTTTCGGCGTCTGCGGTTTCGGCGTCTGCGGTTGCTGCTGCCTCTGTTGAGGCGGTTTCGTATTCTGCAGGCGAAGCAAGCGATGGGTCGTAGGGCACTTTTTTGTTGTTCTTCGCCGCTTATTCTCAAAGTAATTCCGTCTAGGAAAGGCAGTGACAGGGCAGGCAGGTGTACTTGAGATGGGTTGTTCTCTGTCTGTATCTCGGTCGTAGAAAGGCTCCAAACTCGACCAGGATTCAATCTGGTCCCGCGGAACTGTGGAATATTTGAATAATTGCAAACAATGCCGTCTTCACGTATGGGCCCACTGGGTACTTGCCCAGGAGCCCCATGCTAATCTGTGAATGCCAAGTGACCATTTACAACCAAAACCATTGGGCAATTCCAGCCACGAAATCAATCGGTTAACGGCTAACAAAATTCAAAATGTCGAAGAAGACATGAAATTAACGAGAAACATGGCCACGAACATTCTTACCGCTAAGCAGAACAAGGCTGAAAATGATGGCAATTTGAATTATGACCGAATATATATTCCACTTCATTATCAAATAATGAATTACATTAATTTGGTGCAATTTTTCGGCATAACACCCAAATCACACAACAATTAATGCAATACAATCTTTAGGGCCTTCTATCTCTTTCAAAAAGTAGCCAAGTTCCAAAAATGGCTGAACACGCATGCGCAATTCGCCAAAATCACAATGGAATTCATTCACTTTCCTGCGCACCGACGAATTTTTGCACGTTACATGTAATCACAACGACGATTCTCTAAGTAAATGTTTGCCTCTGTGGCTACACTGCATACTCGCTTATGGCAGGGTGGGGTACCCAATTTTGTCCCACTGGGACACATGGATGGTTTGGTTTTGTTTCATTGGTTTTCAGGGCCCTTCAACTACAACGGTTATAGAGCCCCGTCTATGGCGTAGTTCTAATACAAAGTCGGCATTAGAACTAAGCTATTACGACGAGTTTGGGGTATTCGCAACACCCAATGTCCCCAAGCAGTCACCCATGCTAGTACTAGTTGGGGTTGCGTTGCCTAACTTTGGTGATCAGACGACAACTGGTGTGTCCAACGCAATACAGCAGTTCCACATACCGTAGGTGGCGTTTGGTAGTCTTACCACACAGCTGACTGCCAATCTAGTGCTGCAACCTCTATGTTTATTTAACGTCGGACTGGTGTTCGTTGGGGCACTCCAACGACGCCAGCGGAACGAGCTCCTACACCTGGAAGTTTTGATGATTACACATTCCATGCAGAAAAGGATCTCACATGCAGCGGTGACAGCGTAATACCACACTGTGTCAAGGACTTACCTTCAATCCACCGGCAGACGTACTGGGTGCTTCTCTCACCGGAAAGAAGCCAATCCACCTCGATCCAGTATCCGACCTTGGACAGCTGACTCTGGAGTTGAGCATGGTGCTTCTGCGCCACGGAGGCGGATGTTCACACCATTTAAGGCACATTCAATTCCTGCAAATAATGAAAATAGGTTGTGGAGTACTGACCTTTTTAGTAACGGGATTTGGTCAACACCGGGAGATGAGGCCCGTAATTTCTGTGAACCTTCGATTGTTCACACCGCACGAGGTCACGGCTTTACTTCTTAACCAACGAACGAAGGATTTGAAGTTCGCTTCTCCACCTGAAAAGAGATTTCTCTAAGGGGGATTCGATGCCGAAACTATGACATCAGGGTCAAATAGGCAAGCCCTGAACCATTAAGACGGACAATGTTCATATCGATGCCTGCTACACATCGGCTGCATATACTGAAAGCGGTATATTGCCTGCACGAACAGTACGTTATGACGATTTGTGGGTATTAGCAGTACCCAGTGTTCCCAAGCTGTCACCCATTCCAGTACTAGCTGGGGTTGCGTCGCTTACCTTCAATGGTCAGACGAGAGCCGGAGCGTTCAACGCAATGCAGCCTCTCAGCAAGTTTAGAGGATACGCCATATGTGACTCATACTGTACGCAAGAGACTTTCGTAGTGAACATGGGGAAGCCCAACTACTACACCATTTTGTGCCTATAGCAGGATTGGGTACCCATCTTTGTCCCTATGAATGGGCACATGGGCGATGTGTTGGACGGAATTTCTATAGAACCGGCTGCCGACCAACGCTGCAACCCCTATGCTAATTTATTGTGTACCTCCTGTTTCTTGGGGTACCTCACTGAGCTCCTACACCTGAGAATTTTGCCTCATACGCCCTTTGCAGAATAGAGAGGGTCCTTTTAGGTGCAAAATGGCATCGTACAACACACGGGAGCACGGGCCAGTGGCGTCACTAGTGGGTGCAAGGGTTGCCGGCCGCACCGGGTGACACCACTCGCAACATGAGAAATGGGGTGACGCCAAAGCAGAAGAAGCGGCATTTTCGGGAGAGGGGGTAACAGCATGGTGCCACCGCACCGGGTGACGCCAGTGACACGGGCATTACACCCCGTCCGAAGAAAGGAGCAATCGGAACGCCTGACTCGCCCGAAAGAAGCCAACTCACCTCGATCTAGTATCGAACCTGAAATCATGACGCAGTAATCGATCGAGCACGCTACCTCCTGCTCCACCGAGGTGGATATTCGCAGGATACAAAGCAGTTTAAAAAGTGGTTCACAAACGTTTGTCGGGTAAAGAATGTTTATAAACGTTTATACAAATCTGATGTTAATCAGTCAGTTAAAATGAACATTGCTCTCCATGATACACAAACATACGCGAATATGGACAGTATGTATTTAGAATCTTATGACATCTAAACCTGGATCTCTCCCTAATGGACACACGACGCTCAAACGTCCAGGACACTCACCTCTTGTCTTAGGTCAGCAGTAATTACAGTGATCTTGACACGTTATGGCGATTACCTATCGTTCATTATCAATACACCCTTCCATTTCATATCCAGCGCTAATTAACTTAGATACACGTGAGTGCTCCACGAACCGCACAAACCAAACGAACCGCAAAGAATTTCTACGGATGTCCACATTTCGCAATTCGTGGACACAATTCTGGGACAAAGTCCATCAAAATATCAACATTCTTCAAATACTTCTAAATGTTGCTTATGGCAGGGTATTTTTGACAGCAATCGTCATCACCAAGTGTACTTCGTGTCCATTATTGCTTTTGAATGATACTTTCCTGAAAATAGAGCCGTTCGAGGGCCCCAGTAGGTGAGTTAGTCAGCAACCAACAAGTACGGGAAACATTACTGCAGTGGAGCGAAAAGGACGCCTTATGCCTAGTTCCATGGCACGCGACATGACAGAGAATAGCGCCCGAACAGATGACAAAATTATGACGTCAACCACAGGCGCTAGGCGAAATTGCGCCTGTTGTGGTTCCGTGGCAGGCGAGAAAGAATGCAAAGTATAAATGTTTCCAAAAATGCCTGTGGGGTGGCGCCCACAGCACGAAAATCCGACAGCCAGTAAAATTTAAATAGCAAACAGTATTCGAAAAGTAATAGCCAATGAAATGCGTGCGGCAGTTGTAAGCAAGAAATGCAGTTGACTACCTCTCAACTCCACTTTTCGATTGATTTCGCGCTACCATGGCAAAAAAGTTGAGTTCCTACGTTATCAGTTTCTGTGGCATTTCGTCTGCTCGAACGCGATTTGCATTGGTGTCATGTGCCAGGGAATCAGCCTTTAAGCCTGGTTCCCTGGCACGCGACACCGACGAGAATAGCGCACTAGCAGACGACAATCCACATAAACTGATGACGTAGTTACACTACCTTTCTGTAAAGTAAGCACGAAATCCATGGTGAAGTGGAGTTGAGAGTTAGTTAACTGCATCTGTCAATGGAATGTGTCGCTCGAATTTGATTGGCTGTTTGAATTTTTAAATAGTCTTCTGTTTACTTTTCACAGGTTTATTTATTTTTTCGGTTTTGGAGCCACCAAACGTTCCTATTGAAAACTATTTATTGCTTACGTGAATTCGCTCATGCCAGGGAATCAAACCAGGCGCAATTTCTGTTAGCGCCTGTGGTTTACGTCATAATTATACCGTCTGCTCAAGAGCTATTCTGGTCGATGTCGCGTGCCAGGGAACTAGGCTTTACATCTGAGTTTCAAGGAAATCACCAAAAAGGGCTGTTGGGATCTATGGGAAAGGGTTTCTCACTGAATTACCATGGATCTTTAGTGGATTGCTGGATTAGTTTAATGGGTTGGGGAGAAAGCCAAGCAGCCATAACAGGACGAACCCTTAGAGGGTTGCTCGCGGGAGATGAGGAGGTAGGTGAAGAGGACATAGGAGAGGAGAAATTTGCAGCACCCATCGTTCTTTACCAACCACCCATGTTGGTACTAACGTGGGCTTGCGCTACTTAACTTCAGTGATCTCACGGGAACTGGTGTGTCCAACGCAGTGGACGAACGAAATTGATACAGTCTGGAGCAGTGTTTTTCAACCTTTTTATTGGAACGGAACCCTTTGGAGCATTTAGACTTCTCGCGGAACCTTTTGGAACATTTACACCTTTCGCTGAATCCCATACAGTGACAGAAAAAAAACATTAATTGATGCAGGTGTGTGTTAGCATAAGCAGTTGAATTCGTGGTCTAATGTTTGAGAGAGGCACCCGAAGTTCATCTTCGACAGACAAGAGTCGTTCACGTTTCTAGTGTTTCCATTGTTATTTTTATATTTTACCTTGCCATTGGCGGAACCCTTGGGCGGACCTCACGGAACCCTTATGCTGCATGGAACCCTGGTTGAAAAACACTGGTCTGGAGGAACATTTAATAAGTAATATAAAGGACACTGAAGCGGAACAAAACCACTAAAATAATAAAAATAATCGACATTGGTATTTTAAACGGACGGATATCCCTAATTTCTACAGATGGAGGTGTTTTAATCCCAACTGACAACCAGGACTAAGCAGCCAAAGATTCCAAGCAGCAGAGGAGGTCCACGCGTGTGTTCCTGGCTACCATACGCAGCACGCTCAGTCTCAAAAACGTTGCAGGATTCTTATAAAGAAATACCATTCAATTTGATTTATAGCCATCATCATACCCTTATCCCTCCTGTGGAAGGGTCGAATCTGCGGGTTCTGGCCCTCTACCCCCGCCTATCTCCGATAGGTTCCCATTCATCCCCACACACTATCATATCCCTTCGTACAACCTGCTTCGACATCTGCTTTGATCTCCCTCTGCTCTCGGCGCTTGCAAGAATCTGCATTCCCGAAGTGGACGTCACCAACAGCCATCCACTCTTCCCTTAGCATGCCCCTAGCACCTCAGTCTATTTTCTGTCATCTTTTCCGTGAT
The DNA here is from genome assembly GCA_013389805.1 of Trigoniulus corallinus. Lineage (NCBI taxonomy): Eukaryota > Metazoa > Arthropoda > Diplopoda > Spirobolida > Trigoniulidae > Trigoniulus > Trigoniulus corallinus. The sequence continues at coordinate 14,657,933 of JAAFCE010007744.1, forward strand.
GTTCCCCACATTAAATGAGATTGGCTGTATTGCTTTGGACAAAATAGTTCTCGTCCCATCAATGGAATTAAGCAACGCAACCCCAGATAGTAACTATGCAACGGGTAGATGAGGCATATTTTCCAGGTATGGGTTCTCGTCCCCTGGCGTCGGTGGAGTGCCCCACTGATCAATAGACCGACGATAAATAAGCGTAGGGGTTGCAGCTTTGGTCGGCAGCTAACTGCGGAAAAACACCATCCAATATATCATCGTTGGGTTCATTCAGAGGGAGAAGATGAGTATCCGACCCTGCCATAGGCGTAAAACGGGCTAGGAGTTGATTCTGCTTCGACTACATTATGTGAGAGACGAATTTTATTAGACTATAACTAAAGTTCTTTTTTCATACCACATGATAATTAACACATCGAAATAAATGAATTCGGTGCTTCACAATTGGAACTTTGACGTCTTTGAGATGTTCTGAGAATGGTTGAAGACTCATACGCACCTTGTCCAACAGCAACAATGGTCTCCTTCCAAAATTCCGCTTTTCATGGTTGGACTCACCAGCTCAGTGATTGGGGGTTTGATTGAATTCGGTTATGAAGGGTTCGATTCTGATAGTGGTAGATATTTCTTTGAGAACAAAAGGGGGTGGTAGTGTGCCATCCGTCGCATCGCATTGAAAGTAAAGCCATGGTTCAATGACGTGTCTGCAATGTCACTACTCCCCTGGTTTCCCTTTAAACCAAATTGTCTCAGAAAAGTTGAATGTTGTACGTTAAATAAATAAGCCTCTGGAATTACCCTGGCAGTTCGCTATGAAAAATTAAAGCGTAACATTTCACCATTCTGCAGTATCGAATGGGGTTTTGTAACTGACGATAAAAGGAATGATCATCATCATCATACCAGGGTATGGTCTGCGGGTACCAGCCCTCCACTCCCGCCTATCTCGGGAGCGGCAAATGGCGTTGGACACACCAGTTCTCGTCTGATCACCGAAGATAAGCAACGCAACCCCAGTTATTACTGACATGGGTGGCTGCTTGGGAAAACTGGGTACTGCTAGTATTCAAAAATCGTCGCATTAGTATAGTGTCTATGCAGCCTCTGCATCAGATGTGCGCAGTGGACGGGGCTCTAATGATCTTGTAGTTGAAGTGCCCTAAAACACCAACAAACAAATAAAAACAACAAACCCGCCTATCTCGCAACAGGTCCCCGCCCCCACACTACCATGTCCTTACGGACAGACAATCTTCTCCCACGTCTGCTTTCGTCTCCCCTGCCCCAGGTGCTTCCAACCAGCTGCATTCTGGTAATTGATCTAACGAGGTCCTCTTCCCCTCTTCTCATTACTTGTCCATACCACGTCAATCTACTCTCTCCTATTTTGCGATGTCCCTACACCCCCAGGCTATCGCTGATATACCTATTCCTAATTCTACGTACTGCGGCACCACTCATTTACCGCAGCATTCGCATCTCGGCTACTTGCATTCAACAGGCGATAAAATGAATAGCAAGAACTATTCAAGTTCAGTTCCAGCTTCCACCTAGAGGCGACTCGGCGGTCAGTTTCTCGGGCCTCAGACCCTTGCTTTGTGGTGAGAAGGGGAACCGCAGTTTAACATTTTTAGAGAATTTTGATCTTTGCGTTTGAACACCGTATTCTTCAAAACCTTTCAAATCCTCCAGCCGGGCTTGCTAAACCCCATCATAGGTGTTCAGGTTTCGTATACGTGCAAATGACATCGTACTGAACCATGGCAGTTTACTTTCAATACGATTGACGGTGCATTTTATCATTCCCCATTTTTGAAACAGAGTTATTGATTTTTTGGATGAGCGCTTTAATAGATGAATTGCTGCCCTGTAATAGGAAATAGTTTCGAAATGTTAACCACCGACATTAATAGTGAAAATATTAATCTCTAACCAGCGGATTTTTCCAGGTAGTTCCCGGTTAAAATATTTACAACGTCTGCTATATCTTTAAAGGTTGGAAAAGGTGACCCCAAGGTTCAATGTTTTCCTGCAAGGTCGCTCACTTTTATCATTTGTTCCCCTTTATTTTACAGCACAGGTTTTACCCTCCCGAATTTCATACTTTAAAACACTAACACTGTGGTAAAATCCATGTGTTCATATTTTCCCAGTCGAACACGTGCAATTTTCCTATACTAATTTACGCAGCAACTAGATTTGTAAAGAAAACATTAATATGAATATGAATATGTAATCCTTTGCGACGGATACCTTGCTAGCGAGATTTTTCATGCCAGGCCCATATGCCTAGATCTCCACCAGCACCCTGGCAGTACCTTTGCCTTTCACACCCACTCCAGCCGCTCCACACCAGAACCCATCAACCCCAGAACCTCTTCCAAGGTGGGGGTTCCCCAACTCATCCTGCAGTGGCCCAGCGCTGGACAGGCCAGGATCACATGCCTGACATCCTCCACTCGAACCCCACACAATCCACAGCCCACCTCTCCACCTGTGATCTTTGCCATCCTCTGTTTCGTCTCCAGTGAACCAGCTCTTGCCCGAAACAGAAGTGAGCTCTCCCACGTATTGTCATAGATTATCTCCCTCTCTATGTTAAGCTTGCTCCCATACACCATCAGCGTTTTCTTTGCCGCCCTTCCCTCCATACTCTGCCGCCACTGCCATAACCCCCATTCCTTAACTTTGTCCTGTACTAGTCTTTGCAATGTTGTTGCCTCCTCCTTGCTCTCCCTGGGTTGCAGTGTTATGCCTATCTTCTTTGACATCTGGTTTACCCTCCTCTCCCAGTTGGTAAATACCTTCATGTTGTTTACCCATGCATTGACCTGCCATACTGGATTCTCCTTCCCTAGCCCCCATATCCTGCATAAGTATAGCAACTTACTTATCATTTCTCTCTGTTCAAATGCAGACCACCCCATGTCCCCTTGTATTGCTTCTACTGCTGTGAACCTATTTCCCCCTAATGCCATCCTGCCTAACCTTCTTTGGGCTACTTCCATACAATCCCTTACCTTTTTACTAATGCACAGAACCTCATTTCCATACGTTAGCCCTGGAACTGCTACTGCTTTCCATAGCCCCCTAACCATTTCATACCTTGAGAATGAATCAAACGCCAGTTTCCTTATTAATCTTTCTCTGGTTTTTATCTTACACATGATGTTTTCCTCCATTGCTTTTAAGTATCCCCTATCATTTGTGAGTTTAACCCCCAGGTATGCAACCTCTGACACTACCTCTATCTCCCTCTCCCCAAGCTTGATTGGCATCTTATTACTAGGCTGCATGCCATCCTCTCCTATGATCATCAGTTTTGTTTTATCTTGACCAAATTCTAACTGGAAATCCCTACTGAACTGCTCACAGATATCCAGTTCTTCTTGGAGCTCTCCCTCACCCTCTGTCCACAGAACTATGTCATCACACTGAAAGATGGCTGGCAATTTGTTACCATCCCCCAGAGGAAACCCCAGCCCACTATCTTGGAGCTTGAGCCCCAGTTCATTGATGTACACTAGGAACAGCATTGGTGATAATGGACAGCCCTGTCGCAATCCCTTGTCCACACCTATCTGTCCCATATTTATTCCCTCCCAATGGAAATCATACCTAGTGCCCATATATAGCTTCTGGAGCAGCTCCACTAGCCCCTTATTAACCCCATACTTGGGAAGAACTGCCCATAGCTTCTCTCTATTCACCCTATCATATGCCCCCTTGGCATCCAGGAAACAGAGGTATGCCTTCCCTTTCTTTCTTTGTACTACTTCCATAATCTGTGTAATCATGTACAGACTATCACCCATTCTATGCCCCTTTCGGAACCCATTTTGGAATTCTACTAGTTTGCCTGAACCTTCTATTATTGTCCCTAATCGCCCCCTTACTAGCCCAGCAAATAGCTTATACATGCAACTGTTTATAGCTACTGGCCGGTAACTGTCCAAACTTTCCTTGCTCTTTCCCTTGCCCTTGTTCAGCATCACTACCCGTGTGATGCCCCAGTCATCTGGTAATTTTCCATTCCCTAAACACCCATTAAATATCCTTAAGAGCAGTTCTCTACCTTTACTTCCTAGTGCCTTGAGAAACTCATTTGCAACCTTGTCCTCCCCACATGCTTTTCCCAACTTCAATGCATTTATCTCCTTATCTAACTCTACCCTGGTAAAGCATGCCTCTCCTGCTTATTATTGGTCTGTTTGGTCCTTCCACCAGTAGAGGAGAACCCACATCCATACTCCATCAATATCCTTCTAATGCCTTCTCTGCTTGTTATATTTCTGCCATCCTTATCCACTAAAGCTTTCCTACCATCACCTACTACCTCACTCCTCTCTCTACATCTATCCCTGACATATCTCCAAAATTTCTTGGTCATCTGTTTTCCCCCATCCATGATTTCCCTCCATTTCCTCCTATCCCCCTCTGCTATCTTCCTACCCACTACTTCCTTTGCCTCTCTTTTCTTCTGCTGATAGGCATCCCATGCTTGTCTAATGCTTTCCTCATCTCCCCCTCTAACTGCTTGCCTATGCTTCCTATTAGCTTGACGTCTACTTTCAATAGCCTCCCATGCCTCAGCATCCATCCATGGTTTCTTCCATTTATTCCCATTTCCTTTACCTCTTCCCTGTCCTTCATTAGCTTTGTCTATTAGGGCACTTATAAGTTCAGCATATGTGGAACTCCTGGAACTCCTCCTGTGTAAACCATTTCTTCAGTAACCAGCTGACTTTCCTTCCCACATGCATCCGTTTTTCCTTTATGTTCCTATCCTTCATAGTAATCATAAGTTATCATAAGTAATCATAAGTTATCATAAGTAATCATAAGTAATCATAATATTTACTCTTCGAAATAAAGATGATTGCTTTTCGTCTTTTTGGCCATCCTCGCTAGGGCAGGGAGAAAAGTCAGATGATTTGTGTTGATTCACAGTTTTCCTACAGCTTAAGAAAGAAATCATGATAATGGTCTTCATTTGATGAAGTAATGAATAAGTTAACGGAATTAAAACAATCTCTTGGGCCCTAAGGACAACTGAAGTTCATCGGCCCCAAAACACAACATCTCTTAAATTATTCCTACCGTTTCTTTAAAAGCAAGAATATCATTGCAATGGTTGCCACGCTTAGAAGAATTACTAGGGCAAGGCAAATGTAGGCAAATGTAGAGTTGTGTGATGTTGTTATATTGGACGTTACTATAAATATACAATTTAAATATCTCGAAAATCAAAAAGATATCAACATTTCTGTTTGTAATGTAGTTTACCTATTAAGAAAGCAGAATGAGATATTAATTTGGCGGTATGTGGCAGCCGTTGATGCCCACAACTCCATTCGCCTGCAACTTCTGAGGTCACTGGCCCAATTTCTAAGCTACAGTCAGTTGTCTCTACTCCTTGTTTCTCATTCATATAGCAATAACGTCCTGCAATGTTCATTTCAGTTCCGTTCAACTTCCACAGGCAACTGACTGGTATATTGAATCGACATCCTAGTATTGCCATGTCTCCATTTTTGACCACTAAACACCGTGGTTGTTCCGTCATTTGTATAGACGAGTAACCTTAAGAAATGAAAGACAAGAACAGTTCATATGCACGTCATTGTAGAGGAACGTGCCTTTCATCAACACTGTTATTCGACACTTACTTGGACCCACATAAAACACTGCTACCTCTGTATCTCCTTGCCTCTCACCCACACATTCCCATTTTCCAGCATCAGCTATTTGAAATCTCCGAATTTTTAGACTGCAATCCCTTGTGTCTTTGCCGTTATGATTAGCATTTGTGGAATTGTGTTCTGTCGTGAACTGATACGTGCGGTTATTCTTCATCCAGGCACAGTCAACCTTATGTTTGAAACGACACACGAGAACAACAGGCTGTCCAACTGGAATCCATTCAAATTTCTCACTTTGCAATGATAATATGGTTGGGTCTGTAACGAATATGTTGTGGAATTCTAATTTCCTCGTACGGAAAGATGTAGCAGCTGGCTGTTGACCGAAGTTGGAACCATCTACAGCAGGGGTAGCGAACGCAACCATTTCACCAATTGATTGGTAATGCGCTGGGAAACTGCGTCCCTAGTTCTAGGTTCGATACTGGACCGAGGCGGGCTGGCTTCTTTCGAATGACAATTAAAACCGAGGTCCCGCGTGGTGTAAGATGGCATTTCCACGTAAAACAACCCACTCTACTTTTCAACGGGTAGATGAGGCAAAAATTTCCAGGTGCAGGAGCTCGCCCCTTAGCGTCGGTGGGTGGAATGCCCCAACGAACAGCAGGCCGACGATAAATAAACGTAGGGGGTTGCAGCTGTGGTCGGCAACCGGCAGTCCAGTATATCGCCTTTGTGTCCATTGAGAGGGACAAGATGGGTGCCCGACCCTACCAAAGGCGGGAAAGGGGTTAGGAGTTGCTGATTGGTTTGGCTTTATATTCTGTAGGTTACCTTGTACATGTACCTGCCACATGCGAACAAAATTGCTCTACGAGCCATCCCTGGCACGCGTGCCATAGGTTCGCCACCCCTGATCTACAGCATATCGCAACTGGGAGCGGCTCTATAGTGTTCGGCACACCAGTTCTGGTCTGATCACTGAAGTATCGCAACCCCAGCTAGTACTGGCATGAGTGACCGCTGGGTACACTGGGTACTGCGAATACCCAAGGCGAAAATACATCGAAGCCACACCATTCATGATTTTATCACTTACTTCTTTTTATAGTGTAAAGGCGTTTTGGCAAGAATAGTCTCTGAATAGTCGGTTTCCAAGTAATGATTGGTTTCGCTTTGGTAAAGAAATCGTTATTTTCTTTTACTTCTACTTGTTTACCAACACATAGCAAGAATACAATGTCGTTCCAGAAACATCCAAGCCTTAAAAAGAACGTGGACTGTCCGGCCCTGCTATCGACTCCAATAAAATCCCATGTGGACCCAATTGTTTTATTGCGGAAAAAAGAGGGCAGCGTTTTTATATGTGATAAGGGTGACAGGAGAAATGCTGGTAACCATAATAATGACAGAATAATTGTAAAGTTTACGAACCATAAAAATCAACCCACGATTGCCGCACATCAGTGGAATGGTTAGGCTCTTCAGGCGTATATATGTGACATTTCCACTCGCCAACGTCAATTTCCTGAAAATTGTCAATTTGAAGACTGCAGTCCTGTAGATGGTGTCCATCCTTTTTAACATAATGATACCGTCCAGAAATCTCGACGACAGAATCACGCCTTTCCCATGCACAGTCTATGACTGACATGTGGGTGCATCTCAAAACGACATTGCTACCTTTGGGAACAACACTTGCTTCTCCACTTTCCACGAAAATGTGTTCTAAGTGCAGAAACAATATATTTTGACGAGACTTAATATTTTCTTTTGCATTAATCGGTGTGTGGGATTTACTAGGAGCTCAACAGACTAATGCAGTCCATCGAGGTTAAAAATGTATTTTAAAAAAAGCATCACCCTACCTGATAAATGACATTTGTCATCTCCTTTATACTCATACCTAAAAATAAATGTATAAAACAAAATTATGTGCTTAAAAATCCTTAAAAGACTTTCTAATGTCCACGATCTTTTTTACCGTTTGATAATTTTTACAAAAGAATATGACATGAAGCAACTCACCCGGGGAAGCAATCTCCACAATCAAAAATGGTGTTTTCACAGAATTTTGAGGCCCATTTCCGAAATAGCTCATTGCACGGATAACAGCCGCTCGAATTACCACTTGCAACCACAGTCTTGAAAATAATAATGACAAATTTGATGAAATCATCTGCAATTTTCATAGCAGCATAAAAATGAAGTTTCCGACTTACTGTGGCCAATAAATGGAGTAGAGCAAGCAATAACATTACTGTTGACTTCATATTCGGTTTCCAAACAAAATGCAGTGGTTCTGGAATCCCAGCCCTGATAATAAAAATTAGCATGGTCATAATAACAATGAACTATTGTACGGTGTTCTCACAGGAATTGTGGAACGGCTTCCAACTGCCCCGGGTGCTTCCAACCACCTTCATTCCTGAAATGGATCTAACGAGCTCCTCCTCCCCTCTTCTAACGATGTGCCCATACCACCTCAACCTACTCTCCCTCACTTTTTTCGCGATATCTCCCACCCAAAGGCTACCTCTAATATACCCTCATTCCTAACTATCAGCTCTCAACATCCCACACAAAAACCGGAAGATTCCCATCTCAGCAACTTGCATTCTATTGACGTGGCTTTTCCTCACTGAACAACACTCTGATCGATATAGCGTAGCGGGCCTAACCACTGCCCTGTTAAACTTCCCTTTCAACTTGATTGGGACTCTCCTATCATACAGGACTCCACTTGCCTGTCTCGAATTCAACCATCCCCCATTGATTCTATAGGTCACATAAGAGTCTAGCTCCCCATTGCTTTGGAACGTTGACCCTAAGTCCTTAAGGTGCCCACTGACGATCACGAAATTCCAATCCCTCCACGCCAAAATGAATGCTGCACTCCAATTACTTATCGTGAATGCATAATATCATGTGGATTGGATGGAGTGATGAGAAACGGACGGATTTCCATCTGTCCAAAAATCCTTCACTCTGCTCCAACCGTCCATCACTCCAATCGACCATGAGTGTGAAAAAGTGATTGGATGGACCGATTTAGTGGCCCGATGGAGCGTTCGTGAGTGCCAAATCACTGTTGATTTTGGACCATTGCAATCTCGACACGTGTGGTAGATGGATGGGACCTTTTTTTCTCTCTGCATACTGATAATGGCTGATGATTAAGCTGTTGATATAAGGAGCAATTCTTCAACCATGAGGACACTTGTAATAATTACTTAATAACACAAAAAATTATTAATAACAAATACAATATTACTAAACAATTTGGTGGTTGAATTAAAGTAATTCATAATAATTCAGGTTTGGTGTCATGGTGCTTTAGGGCCCTTCAACTACAAGGTCATTAGAGCCCCGCCCACGACGTAGTTCTATGGCAGAGACTGCACACACGCTACATAATGTGACGATTTTCGGATATTAACAGTATCCCGTTTTCCGAAGCAGCCACCTATGCCAGTACCTATGCTTAACTTCAGTGATCAGACGATAACTAGCCGCCTCCTATTAATTCAGGAGTGATGCATTGGAGTGGAGTGATCATCCGTCAATGACCCCACAACATTTCTCTTCACTCCAGCCGCTCCTGACACTCCACTCCACTGAATCACCACTCCATTTGGCATGATCCTCAGTGGGCACCTTTAGAGAGCACGCCACCACTTTTTTCTTGTCTTTCCCAATTCAAAGCTAAATATTCTGTCTTCTTCATGTTTATCTTTAGCCCTCCTTTTTCTATAACACCTCTAACATCGTCTAGTCCCTTCTTTACTTAGTCTTTTGAATCAATATGATTCATAATATAGTCGGCACTGCGGGGAAAAATCAGCCGAGGAACAGAGGAGGGGGGCGCTTCGTATGCCTCTTGCCCCAGCAGCCACAACTGAAATTACGCCACTGTTCAACAGTAAAAAGTTTCAAGTAACTACGTTGTCAAGCTTCTGTCATTAACAAAATTAGAATTGAGGCGCGTTCTCACGAGTCAAGTTTTGTGGCCCAATTGTAGTTGTTCAACAAAACTTGAATGAAAACTGTAGTGGGAACCTCTGTTTCAATCGAGTTGATCAAGTGGTGAGTCATTCACCATTACCCTTCAAGTGAACAATCGGTCTTTTGTTTAAGGCCCTTGTAGATACACAAAAGTGGACCCATCAGAGGGGTGGACCAATTGGGGGTTAACCAAAATACAGTGTTATCCACACAACTCCTTTTGACCCCATTTGTATTGTACCTGAAACCCCATTTGTACAATGAAACTGCTGATCAGTTTCCATTTAAATGTGTGAACGAAAATTGATTCCAGTAATGTTCAACTTTTGTTGAACAAGTACAATTGGTCAACAAAACTTGACTAGTGAGAACGCGCCTTTAGTCAAGACAAATGACTAACAACGGCTAAATTCAAGCTGAGTCTAAATGTGACTGTTAATCAGATAACGTTTTCACTCTGAATGTGCTAAATTGCATTGTATAACATTAATGATTACGAAAAATTGAACTAACCTAATCTTCTGGTCTGGATGACATCCAATGTCTATTTGCTTGTTTCAAAAGGTTCTTCCAATTTAAAAACGTACGTTGCGGATTATGACCTTATCAACTATGATAAGCTATCGACGACAACTTTCGACTTGCAACGGAGCTGATAATACCAACAAATATACTTGGGCTGTAATAAGATCTGATAATTATGTCACCCTTTTGAATAGATTCGAATTCTGGGATTCCAAAAAAATTAGGTAGTCTTGTATTATCGGCGACGTGATGTTCGATTTACAGTAAAACCTCTTTAATTGGTACACTTGTGGGAATTGGCAAAGTGTACCCATCAGAGGGGTGTACCCATAAGAGGGGTATGGGACATTAATAATACTGATGTTTAATTTATTCAGTTACAGTACATACCGGGTATATTGTTTTATATTGTGTTTTTTTTTAAATGATAAAATGCATTGTATAATATTACAGTATAATATTTCGCAAAATTCTTGACGTACACAAATTTAGTCTTTACAAACAAATCAATGAAGGGTCGTTTGCCTAGAATCAAGCTACCTTCTTATTTTCCTCCTATGGCAGGGTCGGGTACCCATCTTGCTACTCTCAATACATGCAAGGGTGATCTTTTGGACTGTGCTTTTCCGCAGCCGGTTGCAGACCAAAGCTACAACCCCCTATGAGTGTTTATTGTCGGTCTACTTTTCTTTGGGGTATTCCACCCATGCCAGGGGTAGGGCAAGCTCCTATACCTGGAAATTCGGCCTCATCTATCATTTGCATTGAAGAGTTCTTTTATGTGCAAATGCCATTCAACACCTCGGTCCAGTATCGAACCTAGAACCACTGCTGCAGTTACCAAGTACACTACCCACTACGTCACCTAGGCGGGATGTAGCCATTACAGAGGTGGTTTTCTGAAAAGTGGCGACATGTATCAGGTGTACCAATAGAGGGGTGTACCCATTACAGAGGTGTACCGTTAAGAGGGGTAGTAATAGCATAACGCCTATGAGCGAAAAATCGGGGCCTGAATTATCTGTACCGATATGAGGGGTGTACCCATAGAGAGGGTGTACCCGTCCAAGTTTTCACCAGTCTGCTATGCTACACAAAGAGAGAATTAAGTTCTTTCAAATGTTTTATACACGCCAGATCCAAAAATGTACACTGCGAGTTGCAAGCAACTCTTAACCCTTTTCGGCCTTCGGTTGGGTCGAGTACCCATCTTGTCCTCTGAATGGACACAAGGGCGATATTTTCAACGGCGATTTTCCGCAGCCGGTAGCTGATCAAAGCTGCAATCCCTATACTTATTTATCGTCGGTCTACTGTTCGTTGCGGAATTCCACCGACGCCAGGGGACCGAGCTCCTACACCTGGAAATTTTGGCGCATGTGCGTTTTGCATCATTGTACGCGCAAATGCCAGCGTACACCATACGGGACCCGTATTTTTCATCTGAAGGAAAGCGCACTCGGATCCTCTCCCTCGTCCGAAAAAAGCCAACCAACTTCGGTCCAGCATCGATTCAAAAATGACAGACGCAGTAACCGAGTACGCTGCCCATTGCGCGGGATTATCTCTTTATATTTTAAAATGTGACAATAAAGATTACTCTCAAAATACAGTCGAACTTCGCTATAACACACCCTGGTTTAACTCTTTTTGGTTTATAACACACACAAGGGAAAGTCCCAGCCAGCGCTAATGCATATACATACAGAAATTGATTGGCTATAACACACTCGGATATTGCATATAACACACAACTGGTTTGGTCCCTACAGCACTTTCAACGTGTGAGAGACCTCGGATATAACAAACAGCTGTAACATGAAACTAGATGGCATACCCCACAGCTTAAGTAAGGCTATATGGTGCAAGAGTTTTCCTATCTAGGATCATTTTACCAGAGCAATGGGGAAATCGACTCTGACATGGCCCATAGGGTTAATGCAGGATGGCTGAAGTGGAGACAGGCAAGTGGGGCAAATTTTACAGAACTGTCATTAGGCCCGCTATGCTATATAGCTCAGAGTGTTGGGCTGTTAGGAAGACCCATGAAAGACCAATACAAGAGGCATAGATACGACAGCTATGCTACATGTGTGGGATGTCATGCTCTGATAGAATTAGAAACCACCACGTTAGTAGTAGCTTGGGGTGGCAGATATTGCGGAAAGGATGAGAGAGAAGCATTTGAGGTGGTATGGGCATGTTATGAGGAGGGGAGAGGAGGAGCTTATTAGGTTCATTGTGGGACTGCAGGTAGTTGGGGCACCAGAGGTAGAGGAAGACCAAAACGTGAGTGTAGGTGGTGCAAAGGGATATGGTGGCATGTGGGGTGGAAAGGGACTTGGTGGGGGATAGGCGGGAGTGGAGGATTAGAATCCACAGACCAGAACCTGCCTCAGGTGGGAGAAGGGTGAGATGATGATAAAAGGTTAAAATTCTCAGCAGTGTGGAATCTGGCAAAATTGCAGCTGACTGCAAGTGTGTGCGTCTTGAAGTATAATTATACAAGTCTAGGTCGACTAGTCTAGGTTGAATTTATCTTGAAATTAGCATATTTTTGTTCAGTTTACATAGCTTTGGCATAATTTAGCATTGTTTCTGTTAAAACGCACACTCGGTTATAAGACGCAGACACGAGCAGTCCCGAAGGTGTGTGTTATATCCGAGTTTGACTGTATAGCAAATTTTTGTTTACCTTTCGATTCAAGAAGTACTGTACAATAAAATATATTCTGGCAGAGGCGGATCCAGAGGTGGATCAGGGGAGAAACACTTCAAAAAAAGAGTCCCTCTTTTTGCAACAAACAATAAAATGAATTGCAAGATGACTCAAATTCAGATCCTGCCTCCAACCAGAGCCATCTCAAATGTGGCTCTTCGGTGGGTCTCAGATCACGGCCTCTTGCTCACAGGGGCTATGCATTTTAAAATTTGATCTTTGAGTTTGTGATGCTTCACGGTTGTACTAATTCTTCCAATGCCCTTCAAAACCTCCAGCCGGGCTAGCTAAATTCTATCTTGGGTTTATTATTACAGTGGTACCTCAACATACGAGTTCCCTAATATACGAGTGTTTTGAGATACGAGCCACCGAGTGAGCAATATGTTGCTTTGAGATACGAGGAATTGCACACTACACCGCTGCACATGACCCCAACATGCAGGGTGCATGTTGGGGTTGTGTGCAGCATCTAACAGTTTCTCCCACCTCAGACTAGACCTTGGTCTGTGTGCTTGTTTCCCTCGTTTTCGAAGCATTTTTGATAAGTTGGGTTCGCGTTTTTTTTTGCTTTCTGTACATTTACAAAACATTATCACATTTATTTTTATAACCATGGGTCCAAAGAAGATGATGTCTATTGAATTAAAGTGGGAAATCATAGAAAAACATGAGCAAGGTGTACGAGTAATTGACTTGGCGAGGATGTACGGACGTAGCACATCAATGATATGTACTGTACTTAAACAGAAGGAGTTGATAAAGGGTATAACGCCTGCCAAGGGCGTTACAATAATTTCTAAGTTCCGGACCTCTCTCCATGAAAAGATGGAGAAACTACTGATGGTGTGGGTGACAGAGAAGCAGCTTCAAGGAGGAACCCTAACACAAAGCATCATATGTGAGAAGGCACGAGCGATTTATGGTGATTTGATGAAGCAGATCCCACACACTTCCACAAATGAGGAATCAGTTTGATGGGGCTGGTTTGACAACTTTAGGAAGAGGACCGGCATTCACTCTGTCATCAGGCATGGTGAGGCAGCAAGTTCGGATGTGAAGGCAGCTGAGGTTTACATCAAAACGTTTTCCGAACTGATAGAAGCCAAAGGATACATCCCCCAGCAAGTCTTCAACTGTGACGCGACAGGGCTTTTCTGGAAAAGGATGCCGAATAGGACTTACATAATGGCAGAGGAGAAGATGATGCCAGGTCACAAACCCATGAAGGATAGATTAACTCTAGCACTTTGTGCCAATGCGAGTGGTGACTGCAAAATCAAGCCTCTGCTAGTATACCATTCAGAAAATCCTTGAGCCTTTAAGTCACATAAGATTTTAAAAGAAAAACTGCAAGTTATGTGGAGGGCAAATCCGAAGGCATGGGTCACCAGGAAATTCTTTGTTGAGTGGGTAAACCTGGTGTTTGGCCCTTCTGTTAAAAAATATCTACAGGAAAACAACCTACCCATGCAAGCTCTTCTCATCCTTGACAATGCCCCTGCTCACCCACCAAATCTCGAAGATGATTTATATGAAGAGTTCAAGTTTATATAGGTTCTCTACCTACCACCCAACACCACTCCTATCCTGCAGCCCATGGATCAGCAGGTGATTTCCAATTTTAAGAAGTTGTACACCAAGCACATTTTTCGGCACTGCTTTGAGGTGACTGAGAACACAAACCTTACCCTCCGAGAGTTCTGGAAGGACCACTTTAACATCGTGATATGCCTAAGAATTATTGATCAGGCCTGGCTGGGTGTTATAACGAGGACGTTAACCTCTGCATGGAAGAAGCTGTGGCCTGAGGCTGTAGCTGAAGTGGCCTTTGAAGGATTGAAACCCAAAATGTCAATGGTAGAGGAGATTATTTCTCTGGGAAAATCCATGGGTCTGGAGGTGGATGAGAGAGATGTGAACGAACTTGTCGAGGAACAGACTCAGGAGCTGACAACTGAGGAGTTACATGATCTACATTCACAGCAGCATAGGGTGGTTCAACAAAAAATTAGTTTTGAAGAGGAGCCAGAGATGGAGGAGGTCGTTTCTACAAGAGATATAAAGGAGATCTTGGGAATGTGGGAGAAAGTAGTAGAGTTTGTGGATAGAAATCACCCCGAAAAGGTTGCAACTGGTCGTGCATCGGAGTTGTTCAATGAAACTTGCCTAACACATTTCCGCAATATCCTGAAAGGGAGGAACAAACAAACCTCCTTGGACAGTTTTTTTAGACGATCTGCAGGTGAAAATGAGCAAAGAGTGAAGAAAAAAGTGAAGACCAGTGACGAAAATTAAGCGCTTCTGTTAGAACTTCACTTTTCCTTTTATTATGTGTTTATAGAATATGTATTTGTTATTTATAAATACTGTAAATGTTTCTTCTTGTAAATTAAATACATTTTTCTTTTTAAAAACACTTAACAAAAACAACTGAGGTGGTTTTTTGGGAGCTGAAACGGATTAATGGCATTTCAATTAATTTCAATGGGGAAAATTGCTTTGAGATGCGAGCAATTTGACATACGATCAAGGTTATGGAACGAATTAAACTTGTATGTCGAGGTATCACTGTATTATTATTATTTATTAGTATCACATACCGAGGTACATTCTCTAATTCAAAACACAAACAACCAACACACACTTAACATGGCATCGTCAGCAGATATTCATACAAAGATTTTCTGAAATGACTACAACTGGTAATTCACCGGAATTCAGTACATTGGAACACCAAAGAACGAACAGAATATGGGAGGGCATTCCACCGAGAAAACAAATTGACCGGGGAAAATCTATGGCGGGGATCTGAGAACGGCAATTTAGAAACAAACTTGAAGTGCCGTGGTCTCCGAACTTCAATTGAGGTGAAGAAAAAGTCGACAATATAGTGCCAAGGGTGATTTTGGGATCTTAATGCGCAGGCTATCTGATTCAAACTACAGAAATAAAGAAAATCTGTAAAGGGCAATAGACCATGGTTCTTGCAGACAGGGGAGACCCGCCGCCCCCAGGGAACACGGAACACAATGCGGAGAATACAGTTGTAGGCCCGTTGCAGGGCAGAAGTCCGAGTAGCAGGAAGACTCACTTAGGCAAAGGAAGAAAAGCCTATGAGGGCTTGGACTTTGAGTCTGAAAATAATAGCTAATTTGGGACAGTTCACAACTTGTCTAAGGCGGCGGAACAGATATATAAGGGAGGCCAACTTGGCGACCAAGGAACCCACTAATTCTGAAAATTCTAGATGTGAATCGAGCAGAACCCCCAAAACACGTATGGATGTAGTGAGACAGGAGGAAGGAGGTAAATCTACAAGACCCCAAGATTTAGGGAAAAAGACCACAATATTGGTTTTATTCAAATGTAGACTCATATGACGGGAAGCATACCATAAGTCTAAACGCTTTAGCAAATCGTCAGCAGCCTGCAAAATCCGAGGTAGTTCGTGCCAAAAAAAATTATCGTCCCCAAAGGACCAAGTGAGCCAGCCTTGGGCCTGAGATGGAAGGTCAGCAGTCGCCAGGTTAAACAACAGAGGACCCAGGACAGAGCCCTGAGGAACCCCCCTGACAAGGGAGCGATCACAGGACCCTGCATCAATAATTACTTTGCGATTTTCCAAAAAGGACACAAGTATGTTTACTAAATATGGGTTTGTAACACAGGCAGCAATTTCTGTAAGCAGGCATTGGTGGTCCACAGAATCGAAAGCCTTAGCTACATCTGTTTTTCTCAGGACAAATAGATTACCTGTGGACCAAGCATTGAGAATCTCAGATACCACAGCAAATATAACATACAGTACGGAAGACTTAGGTCGAGAGCTGTACTGGGATAGGGGGAGAGCTGCAACCATAGGGCCACGACACAAGTCCAATATCCACCACTCAAAAATTTTTGAGACCGTAGGTAAAATCGCAATAGGCTGGTAGCTTTTCGGGTCAGTCAGCTTACCGCCCTTGTGAACAGGAGTAATAAATGCAGTCTTCCACAAGACAGGGAAGCATCCTGATGCCATGCATCGGTTCAACAGGCAACACATAAGGTTCAAGGAAGCAGGGAAACAAGCTTTTAAAACCCCTGCTTGGATACCATCTGGACCAGCAGGAGAATTAAGTCGCAGCTTGGAAAGATATCCACTCAAAGAGAGCAGTGTAAGCTGTGGAGGGGAACCACACCCATCTGTTGAGACCCTAAAGTAAGGGTTTACAGGCTGGAAGGAAACTCCTAAAGGATTGACTAGAATACCTAGAAAACCGTCTGTAATGTCAGAAGGCATAGCTGGTCCAATGGATTGGATCCTCCAGACATAGGACCAGAGGAAGCGCATTGATGAGTTTGGATTGATACGTGAGCATTTAGCCTGCCTTACTTCATGCTTATACCGAGAGCGAGTACTCCTAAAAAGGGCTAAGGCAGAAGGCGCAAGGGTCGACTTATACGCCAGGTGGTAATGAGTAAGCAACTCCCTAAGGACAGAGCAAGCAGGAGTCCACGAAGATCGAGCATGGGAAGAACCAGCAGAACGAGAAGGGCAGGAGGAGAGCAACGCAGCACCCACTCATCGGTTTTGTAGACGTACAAATGACATCATACTGAAACATGGCATTTTTCAAATTCCAATACAATCAATGATGAATTTAACTGCTCCCCTGTTTTGGAAGAAGATTATCATTTTCTTTTCTGGACTGCAATAGAAAATAGTTTCAAAATGTTAGTAATCGTAATAGTAATCATAATCTATAACGGTAATCGTAATCAAATCTATATCGTAATCTATATCGGTAATAGTAATTTATAACCCGCGGATTTTCCAAGTTAATTTCCGGTTGGAATATTTACAAGGTCCGGTATACCCTTACAGTTTGGAAAAGGTTACCAAAAGGTTTAACATTTTCCCGTAAGGTCGGTCACTATCTATCAGTCCCCTTTATCTCAAAAATTCGACCCAGGACATCCTCGCACGTGGCCAGCGGGGACCTTTGGCATGCATTATGATCATAAATTTCAAGACACACGTAGCACTCTTACAGCATACAGTGACGAGAGTGAAGTCAGTATTTGGATATACTGTATTACTGGTCACTACGGTATTTGCACTATTCCAAATTTTGAGTAGACAGGGAAGAGGAAGGTAAATATGCTGCCCCATCCGCCGCCAGCTCCCTCCAAACAGGCACTTGCAAAAAATGTCAACAAAGTGTGTATGCCACCCACATGAGAATCCCCTGTGGCCATTACGCCCCCCCCCCCTCAGCAAAATGAATTTGAGACCCGTGCTATATAGGTTTTGCCCTTCCCGTTCAAATCGGCCAGATTCCCTCTCTCTCTCCGCCTAAATATTTCTATTTGGCCCTGTAAAACACCTATTATTTCACGCGACACTACCATACATAGCAAATACGTTTGCAAATAAATTATCAATAATATTTACTCTTCCAGATGAAGATGACTGATTTTCATCTTGTTGTTTCCCTTTGCCAAGACAGCAATGAATGGAAGATGATGATTCTTGTTGATTCACATGTTCCCTAAAATTATAGAAATCAACGTGGTAATGAATTGTATTTGTTGAAGTGACGATATCTGAACGAAATTACACAGAATATGTTAATCATTCCTACCATTTCTTGAAATGCGTGAAAACCATTGCAACGATTGCAACGCTTAGCAGAATTACTAGGGCAAAGCAAATGTAAAATTTCGCCTCCGAGGGTTTTTCATATGTTGTATAGTTGTGTGCTACTGTTATATTGGACGTTACTATAAATGTTCAATTTAAATATCTCAAAAATCAATAAAATATATCAACATTTCTATTTGTAAATATACCTTACCTGTTAAGAGAGCAGAATGGGATATTAATTTGTCGGTATATGGGACCTGATGATGTCCACAACGCCATTCACCAGCAACCTCTGAGGTCACTGGCATAATTTTTAAACTACAGTCAGTTGTCTCTATTCCTTGGTCCTCATTCACATATCGATAACGTTCAGTAATGTTAATTTCCGTTCCGTTCAACTTCCACACGCAACTGATTGGCATATTGAATAGACATCGCAGTGTTGCCATGTCTCCATTTTGGACCATTAAATTCTGCGGTTGTTCTACCATTTGTAAGGACATGTGACCTTCAGAAATGAAATAGAAGGAACAACTAATTTATACGTCGTTGAGGTGCAACAGCCTGTTGTCAATGTATGCTAGTCGACACTTACTTGGGCTCAAGTAAAACACTTTCACTTCTGCTGTCCTTTGGCTCGCATCGAAACATTCCCATTTCCCAGAATCAGCTTGTTGAAAACTTCCAATTTTTAGACTGCAGTCCCTTGCGTCTTTACCTCTGTGATATGTATTCACGTAATTACGGTTTGTCGCAATCTGGTAGGGGGCGCCGTCTTTCTTCCAGTCACAGTGCACCGCATTCTTGAAATGGCATAGTAGAACAACAGATTCTCCAATTCGTACCCATTCAAGACCATTGTTTACCACTGGAAGTATGGCAGGATCTGCGATACAAACAGTTACAAAACATTTACAGTCATCGAAGTTGATGATTGATTTGACAAGGGCTTGAATTCCGATTTTCAGGAAGTAGAATGCCCCCTCCCCAAACGATGGTATCATTGTTAGAGCAAGCAATGGGTTGAATAACTAACTAAAGTCCCTAGGTGTATAGTAAATGATGTTCTAGTTCTAGTGGAATACACCGCATGAGCCATGATAGGCCAAATTGGCAGTGGAGAGAATAAACTCTCATTCCTAACAATTGACTCATTCAAAAACCCCAAGGAACCTGAAGCATAGCATCTATTCTGTTATACATAGCATGCCCTCTATAATGGCTCCTTCTTCCAGAAAGTTCTTCGTTATCCTCATCAAAAACATTCCATTGCCAAATGACCCTTGGAAAAAGGGACCAGTAGTATGAGTTTATTAGGGCCCTAATCTCCTTCAATTTGAACAAATGATCATTTCTCCCCCTATATTCTGCAAAGGATAAACTGCCATCTAGAGGACCCTCGTTCAAAGTTATATTCAAAGGTATTTTTAGAGATGCTACTCACTGTTCAAGTGTTCAGACAACTTTCTAATGCTGCCACTCCAGTCATTTTCGTGACTGCGGACTACTACAAACATTCATAGTGCTTTCGCGAACAAATACCAGTACTATATTTCAAAATTACTTTTGTTTTGTAAAGATTAAAAGCAACTCCTAATTCTTTTCCCGCCAACGGTAGGTTTGGTACCCATCCTGTCCCTGTCAATGGACACACCGGTGATATATTTGATCCTATTTTCCGCAGCCGGCTCCCACCAAAGCTGCAACCCCTAAGCTTTTCTTTATCATCGGTCTACTGTTTGTTGAGGCACTCCACCAACGCAAGGGAGCCGAGCTCTTACACCTCGAAATTTTACCTCATCTGCCGGTTGCCGAGAGGGTTCTTTTACGTGCCAATGCCATCGTACACTTATACGGGACCTAGGTTTTACTTCTCATCCGAAAGAAGGCTCACTCGGAGTATCTCTCAAACCCGAAAGAAACCAACCCACCTTGTCTTTTATTGAACCTAAACCACTGACATAGTTACCGAACACGCTACTTACTGCGCCACCAAGGCAGGTTCTTTCATTTGTAAAGATTGTAAGTAAAGTGGGTGTTACACGCTCAGTCTGGCATCAGTTCAGTCTATGACTGTGGTCAAAATGACGCCAGACTGATTGTATAACATGATGACTGACAGACTGATGAAATGGATTGACGGATTTATAAATTTTTTGATAATTTTCGTCAGTCTGTGCGTGACTGACGTCAGATTGATCGTGTGAGCGCCTTTCATCAGTCTGGTATCGGTCACTGCTTGGACAGCAATGGAGACACATGCGTTTTAACCCCTCCCCAGTCTCTGGGACTAAGTGCTGGATTTACCACTATGCTCGGTAGGCTGAAGCCTTGGTCTCAACATTTAGCGGGCTTCAAAACTTAAAAAACGGGCTTTAAAAAAGGCCTGAAAATTGAAATAGCCTAGGGCCTCTCAATATCTATATCCGGCACTGCCTGCAACAATGCCTGTACAACTGTTGGAGCCAGAGAAAGACTTATATGAGTACAATGCATGTGAAACGATATGTGGGAGGGCTCCCTTCTGTTTTGGGCAAAAGCTGGGTCACTGGAGAAGAACAGAGGTTGTCAAAGATAACAGGTGGAGAGGAGGGCTGTGGGGATGAAGGGGAGGACGTCGGGCATGTGATACTGGCATGTCCAGTGCTGGATCCCCACAGGGGAGGTTTGTGGAACCACCACATTGGAAGAGGTTCAGGGGTCGTGGGTGTTGGGGTGGAGCGGCTGGAATGGGTGAAAAAGGCAAAGGTGTTGCCTGGGTGCTGGTGGAGATCTAGGCATATGGGTCTAGCATAAAAAATCTCACTAGCAAGGTATCTTCTTCATGCATGTATCTTGCTTTGTCAAAAATGGCTTCACCCCAGTTGCGGCATTGAGGGTGGAGTAATTGCTGCATTGCTCCCCATATGGTTCCACCCCTGGTCCAACGTTGCCTTTTACCACTTGTTGCTAAACCTATTATAATTGCAATACAAGCTTTTTCCTTATTGCAGTGCATGGTTTCTTATGCGCAATCAGGGTTTTTCAGGAGACTGATGGATGACATTGCACCATAAGTCTCCTCAAAAACTGATTTTGCAAAAGAAACGATGGATTTCAATAAGGATGATCATCTGGAGGGGCAAAGATAGGTAACCAACCATTCCATAGGCGAGAACCCTCAAGTGCCTCAATGGGGCGCATGTTTCAACCGATGCATGATTCAACTTTGCAACTGATGAGGC
Organism: Trigoniulus corallinus; assembly: GCA_013389805.1. Lineage (NCBI taxonomy): Eukaryota > Metazoa > Arthropoda > Diplopoda > Spirobolida > Trigoniulidae > Trigoniulus > Trigoniulus corallinus. Next base: position 14,679,674 of record JAAFCE010007744.1, read on the forward strand.
ATTTTTGCATTTGTTATTCCTTATTCTATACTGCCAGTCCAATCTGCTGTTGGCTAAACCACTGAAGAGAGGACATTGTATTTGCTAGCTAGATTTATACTAAAGCGGGGGTTACGCGCTCAATCTGGCATCAGTTCAGTCCATGATCTTGATCAAGACTAGACTGATGCCAAACTGATGGATTGATGGATGACATTGCACCATCAGTCTCCTGAAAATCCCTGATTGCGCAAAGGAAACTATGCACTGCAATAAGGAAAAGCTTGTATTGCAATTATAATAGGTTTAGCAACAAGTGGTAAAAGGCAACGTTGGACCAGGGGCGGATTCCACAACCCCCCCTGCAGTGATCCAGCGCTGGACATGCCAGTATCACATGCCTGACGTCCTCCACTTGATCCCCAAAGCCCTCCTCTCCACCTGTAATCTTTGCAATCCTCTGTTTCTTCTCCGGTGATCCAGGTTTTGCCCAAAACAGAAGGGAGCCCTCCCACATTGTTGCAGGCAGTGCAGGTGTTAGATATTGAGAGGCCCTAGGCTATTTCAATTTTCAGGCCTTTTTCAAGCCCGTTTCTTAAGTTTTGAAGTATGCTAAATGTTGAGACCATAGGCTTCAGCCTTCTGAACATAGTGGTAAATCCAGCACTTAGTCCCAGATACTGGGGAGGGGTTAAAGCGCATGTGTCTCCATTGCTGTCCAAGCAGTGACTGACACCAGAATGATGAAAGGCGCTCACACGATCAATCTGACGTCAGTCACGCACAGACTGACGAAAATTATCAAAAAATTTAAAAATCCGTCAATCCATTCCATCAGTCTGTCAGTCATCATGTTATACAATCAATCTGGCGTCATTCTGACCACAGACATGGACTGAACTGATGCCAGACTGAGCATGTAACCCCCGCTTATTACTGTCATACTGTAAGTTTGCAATGGCACGGCGTTTTCTTTTCGCTCCATACGAAAAAGGCTCCCTCACACCAACGCCAAAACATCGCAGTCACAGCGGATCTTTCGTGGCGAATTATTCACATCAAAACGCTACCCATGACGAGCAATGGTCATGTGTGCACCACAGCGAATGTATCGCGCCCGCGTTTGCGAAAGTGCAGCGAATTATTTAAATTATTTACAAGCGTTGCATGGCACGGCTTCAGTCGTCATCCTTGTTCGAATTTTGATAGAACAAGATGGCGTTCACAGAAAAACTAATAGAATTAATAAGAATGTATCCAACTAAACTGACGCATTGGTGTGCATATCAAGGCGAATTAACCGCATCGCAGCGCGTGCTGCTGTTCGGCACGTGCTCCTGTTCAGTGAGTGTTCCTGTAGTGAAAATTCCGCTGCGACTTCGATTGCTTCACGTTGGTGTGAGGAAGCGTTAAAACTCTGGATGCAATCTCCTCCACCTTGCAGTTATGGCGATCCGTGGCTTTGGGCAAGCCATTCGGTACAACAACTTATCACTCGACGGAGAGCACATTAGGGGCCTTTTTTCGCACAACGCTACCTCCGTTAAATCAGTGTTTAAAAAGTGACTTCTCCCTCACCCTTCCCACCATAAAAATATTTCTTCACTACTGATCGCTAAAAGATAGAAGATTGGAAAGCAACACCGTGAAGCATTCCACATTTTAACGGTGGAGGGGATTAAAACTCCAGTGCCGGTGGCCATCAAGGGGGCGCAAGCGGGTCCCTGGCCGCCGCATCAGTAGTCCTCAATGTCACGGGGGTTGGGACGTCGGACCCTGTGGCAGATAGTGTACCGAGAGTTCTCTGTGGGGTAGGCCCGCATCCCCTCACTGCAAGCAGCGCCAACATTCCTGCGGGTTTCAGACGCCTGGCTGGCATGGCCCCAGTCACAGCATGTCCAGGAAGCTTAGGGGCCAATCCTAGATTAGGAACGTGGAATGTGGATGGCAGTGTGTGGGGTGGACGTGGCCCTGGTGGGAGATAGACGAGAGTGAAGATCTAGAACCCGCGGACCCGACCCTGCCACAGGAGGGATAGGGGTGTGATGATGATGATGATGTTGGGAAGCGGCAACCAGCTGTACGAATTTTGTGACATGATTATGATGATTTAAAAAAGCGTTAAAATTTACAAACCATATAAATCGACCCACGATTGTCGCACATCAATTGGTTCATTAGGCCACTGTGGCGTAAATATGTGACATCTCCATCGGCCAACGTCAATTTGTTGAAAACTGTCAATTCGAAGACTGCAGTAAGCCTGTTGTCCATCATTTTGAAAAGAGTGATACCGACCACCGAGTTCTATAACGGAGTCTCTCCTCTCCCATACACATTCTGTGATGTAATCATGAATGCATTTCACAGTGACAGTACTATTTTGGGGAACAACAGCTGTACGTCCACTCTCTACCACAACGGGATCTGAAAATAAAGACATTTTCATCAACATACAATTTGGAATAAAATCAATAGTATGTTTTTTGTGTGGCCCTCATCATTGGCTTGATGTTTTTGATTAGGCCTTGTTTCTCCAGTCATCTTAAATTCGCAATAGCTAACATTGTCCCAGAGAATCCAGATCTAACGGCAATTCTGATTGGATCCTATCGAATTCCATTTTTCAGGCTTCGTGGAAAGGTACGGGATGTCTACCACCTACTCACACTACCGAATACACAGTTTTCAAACACCTCATTATTTTTTTAGCAATCCCAGGCTATTCACTCTTTAACGGGGTGAAAGGAATTGGGGCGAACGTGCCTACTTGGAGCTCGCAAGGTAAATTCACTGTATCAGTACTAACATTGCAAACACTTCAAAGCTGTGGTAGTTTACCTGGTAAGCGACATTTCTCTTCCCCTTTATATAGATACCTATAAATAAAAGTGCAGAACAAATTATGAATATTAAAAATAATTCATTGTCTTTTAACATTAGAGGATTTTATTGAAAAATATGTCAAACAACATCATACCCTGGAAAGCAATCTCCACAATCGAGGGTGGTGTTTTCACATGAGTTTGAAGCCCATTTTCGATACAGCTCATTGCATGGATAACAACCACTAGGATAATCTCCAACAACAAAACCCTTTGAAAAGAATTGAAAGACAGCTGTGACAAACGTTCAACTACTAACAGGGGCGGATCCTTCAGTGCCTCAATGGGGCGCCTGTTTCCCCTGATGCATGATTCAACTTTGCAACTGATAATGCATTTTTGCATTTGCTATTCCCATTTCTGTACTGCCAGTCCAATCTGCAGTTGGCGAAACCACAGAAGATAAGACATTGTCTAAGGGGCAGTATTGAACCTATTGTAAATGCTAGCTAGATTTATACTGAGGGATTCTCAATGTTTAAAAATATTTGGGGCGCACTTTTTTTGATGTGCTCCTCCTGATCCGCCCCTGACTACTAATCTTGAAAAGATCCGTGACATCAGCAAAAAGAGGTTTCTGACTTACGACGGCCAATCCAACAAGTAGCGCAAGAAACATCATTAAATATGGTTTCCACCGATTGTTGCTAAACGGTTCAATGGCTCTTCTGTCCCTGTTTTGGTAAAGAAATGAGCATCTTTAGAATAACAAAAGACTGATATATAACGACGTTTTACCCGTGTGGCTTTCGAGAGGTCATCTTGTTAGAAAAAGTGGTATCAAGTAATTGTACAAAAGAACACTGGTAATGAATAGGATTATGTTCTCCTTTTTGTTGAATTCATGTGTTCGACACACATTTTGAAATTTTAACTGCTTCCACATGATCCGTACGCTCTTGAAAGATTCCGAAAGACATCATTGCCTTCCGAAAGTGTTATTTTATAACAGTATGATCACGTCTAGTACTGTAGCAAGCATTTCTATCTAAGTTTCAGTGTTGTTTTAGGGCCCTTCAACTACAAAGGTCATTACGGCCCCGTCCACTGAGTAGTTCTAACGTCGAGTCTGCACAGACATAAAGCATAGGTATTAAGAGTACTCAGTGTTCCCTTTGTTGTTTGTTTGTTTGTTGGTGTTTTAGTGCCCTTCAACTACAAGGTCATTAGAGCCCCATCCACTGTGTAGTTCTGATGCAGAGACTGCACAGACACTACACCAATGCGACGATTTTTGCATACTAGCGGTACCCAGTTTTCCCAAGCGGCCACCCATGTTAGTACTAACTGGGGTTGCGTTGCTTAACTTCAGTGATCAGACGGGAACTGGTGTGTCCAACGCAATTTACCACTCCCTCAGTGTTCCCTACCGGTCACCCACGCTGATACTAGCTGGGACTGCGTTACTTAACTTCAACGATCAGACGGGAATAAATGTGTCCAACGCAATACAGCCGCTCAAACACTTCCATCATTTATAATGCCTGGTTCCGTACAACCATGCGCTAACGGTTTTAACGTCGAATCTGACGACATCGCACAAAAAGTGGTAACGTCTCGACGCTACTTCAACTACCACAGAGTAGCTACGCCACGTAAAAGTTGAGTTGACTACCAGTAAACTCAAATAGCGTCAAGTAAGTCCATCTACTTTCTGACTGGCTGACGGTTGAGCTGTCTGCTTAGAAAATGGCAGAATATAAACTGAGGCATGACGGCGATGTGACGTCAGTGCAAAAACCGGTATATTTAAGGAATTGTGCTGGCGCTTCTTCATAAAGCGCTAGCACAAGACGACATCAAAATGTCATCAGCTTCGTCGCGATTAGCGCATTAGTGTGGTGATACGGAACTAGGCATTATCGCATTATCTCTACTAATAGTGATTACGTTTTTCTCATCCTGAAATTATAATAGGCTATGTATTATACAGTAAAACCTTTCTATGCTTACACCAATCTAAAGGGTACAATCGTCATATCGGTACAAATTCTTGAGGCACCGATTTCTCACCAATAGGCTTTATGTGATTACCACTCCTCTAAACGGTACACCTCTATGATGGGTGCACCCAAATATATGCCACCATTTAAAAAAACACCACTGTAAGGCCCAGCGCATGTGACGCAGGGTGACTCACCACAAATTTCTGTAACTCATATGACATGCCTGTGTTGCATCTCACCTTTTTTTGTACAGCCCCTTTTTCTGATATTTCGCTGTATTGTAACTTAAATTTTACTTTATGATTTACTTTCATTCTCGGTGTTACCATAGCAACACACGAGAATGAAGAGGTATAACAAACATTCCTTTATTTGAAAAATGTTCTACCATTTAAAATTTAAAATTTTTAAATGTTGCACATGCTCCAAAAACAATGTGTATTCTTCTTAAAAAACAGCCAACTCAACAAGTTTAAAAAAAGAAAAAAAACAGTTATTCAGATTCAACAGACAGAAACGGACGTGTTTCTATCTTCAGCAGTTTATCAATTTTTGCATCAGTGTGAATACAATGTATATATTATTTAATTGCTTATCCATTATTAAATAGTTTTATTAACATTTCATCATTTCTTCGTTCCGTGAATTTTACGTTTATTACGAATATCCAAAATATTTGTAAAAAAAAGGAGTAATCCAGGTTAAGGATAAGAAAATCTGCGGGATTATAAAATGTTGTGACCTGAACATCGCACCTATAAATATAAAGCCTTCTGATACTTACAAGATTGAACCACACTCATAGATCAAGAAATCAACACCACCAATAATCACGCTTATACCCGCTACACCTGGTTCCGTATACCCACGTGCAAATGCTATTAGTGTTGAATCAGACGACACAGCACAAAAAGTGGTGACGTCACAACACGACTTTGGGCGCCACAGAGTGGCTATGCATGCCACAAGTCATGCTGCATTCTGATTGGCTGGTGGTTGAGCTGTCTGCTTCAGAAACACATCATATGTGGTGCGTGACATGACTCCAAAAAAAGCGCTACATATAATAAATTGCGTTGGCGCTTCTTTCTAAAGCACTTGCACAGAACGTCATCAAAATGTCGACAGCGTCGACTTTATAAGCACTTAAGTGTGGTGATACGAAACTAGGCATTAGTACGTAGTTGTGCATGTTAAGTTGCAGCATGACGTGACTCAGACCATGCACCACGTGACCCTGAGGACCACAGTGCCCATGCCACAGTTTCCTGCATGAAGTTGGTGTGACTTTCAAAGAAAACTAAATGAAAACATTTTTGAAGCCATGCAAAGCAGAGAAACTGCAAGTAATTGAGATGTGAATGCTGTGATACATGAGTGGGGTGTAGAGTTTCCAATCCGGATATATTCGGCCTGTTTTGAAGTATTCGATATTTGAATAATATTCGGGGAAAATGTAGAGCCATTTGTAACTAAATATTTTGCAAATATCGGCATTATATGATGAATTCAGCAGGGAGTACAGTCGATGGTTTGATGCATAACTCATATACCTAGATTTTCCTGAAATATTAGTGCTTATTCATGCATGTTAGGGTTAGGGGTCTTTGCTCGACTATCTAGCCGGCTGGTACTCCAGCCACCGAATGCAAATGCATCCACAGAAGACAATTGCTCTGTTATTTCCTTCTTCTCCTCTTTTCTCTCGTATCTTTGCCTCCTCCGATTCTCTTCCTGTGCCTGGTATCTTGTTCGACCTTGATTTATCCTTTTTTCCCCTTCGGGACAAATTGACTGCTAAACTACTTTCTTTGTCACACCTCCTCCGTCGTCTCAGGCTTTTGGTCCCCTTTCCTAAGTTGATCATGATCTTTAGAGCAAAAGTTGAGTCTGTACTTCGCCACCCTGCCCCATTTCTCACTTCCCTTTCATTAACCCAACGTCGTCCACTGAAGCTTGCTTACAACTTGCCATCCTCCTTGGGGGAGTAGGTTGACCCCCTACTGTGTTAAAGCCCGGCTTCTTCCCTTCAATAGCTTCCGTTCCTGGTGCCTTATCCTTGAATTGGCCTCCAGTTTGCGGAACCCCATTCATCCATTTCATCATATTTCCACTGACTTCTCGTCTCAGCTCTCTGTTAGGGCTCCTTCTAGATACCGTTTTGTGTCTCGGTTGCATTGGGCTGAACCAAGGAGGTCTTACTTTCCAATTAAATGTTATGTTCTTTGGAATGAAGTCCCCTATAGTATCAGATCTCAAGTTTTTCAGTGTTCTTTATTTAAATGCAGGAACCTCTGCATTAATTTTCAACGAGCCCTTTTCAAGTATCTTCTTGTACAGTGTGTTTAATTATACTTCTTTTAGTTCTGTGTTCCCAGTGTACTATGTACGTGTTATAATAAATAAAATAAATAAATAAACCATCTGCTCAAACTGCGTTTTTGATGGCGACCATCCCATGCCAAATCTTCTCTTCTTTATCGTTTCGTTCTCTCAGGACGATTCACTCAATCTCCCTATTATCGGATTTAAGCAATAAAAAGATTGTGGTGAATGTCGATAATGACGTTGTGAACAATGAGAGGCAAAAATAAGCAATAATGAAAGGACAACACTTTTACATATTACGAGTACTTAAAAGGGCTTTTCCATTAGTACAGTAAGTATGTGTACCATACTGTAAATGAAAGTCATTGCTTGCTGAACATCTCGATCAAAGTAAGCTGTTTGACTTTCAGGATCCGTTTTCAGGCAGCCAAGTCGCGCATTGTCTTGAAAATCGCAGTACGTTTTCTCGTAATTTTTTTTTCTGAAATTCTGAAAGCGATTCGGATAATTGGCGATTCGGATAGTAGGAGTTTGGAAAATTGGAGTTCTACCGTACATGCCCATCCAAATGCGTGGTACACGGTATAATCTACAATTACAGCAAAAATGTTGTTTAGCCTCTGCCATCCTAATTAACATAGAACTACTAACACTGTCAAAAGCGAAACAAGGAATATGACTGAATTGGGTCCAAATGTAACACTTAAACAGATGGTTCATAACGGAATGTTAGCTGTATTACATTTTTGAAAAAGTTCTGAAAAGTGAGGTTCCTTTTTTAGTTTATCAACAAGTGCATCAGATTATCCATTGATGCTATATCCCCATGTCAGGAGTCAATTTATTGTTCATCAGGGGTGGATCCAGTGCCTCAATGGGGCGCCAATGCTCTCTGCCATTGGCCAGAGAGCTTGGTTGGACGAACAAAGGACACATGGCCCACAGCAGTAGTGGGGGGTGTCCCCACTATCTTTCCTCCTGTCACACCCACCGCCCCCTCCGTGGAGGAGGTTGGCTGGGCTGGGACAGGGAGGGAGGCCTTTAAGGGAGATACCTCTCTTTGATGAGTGGCATCAGGGACCTCCAAAGAAGCTGCCACCGCCATTATTGGGGGGCCCATGCATGGGCCAGAGGCGGCGGTGGAGCCAGAAGAAGCCATGGAAATGGGGTCGGGGTCCGTCTGGCAGCCAATGCTTGTACAGACTGGCACCCCATGGACCCCGTGGGCCCAAGAGGGCGTTAAACGGATGAGAAGGGGAGCTGAGGCAGGGTGTCCGTCTGGGTACAGACAGAGGACACAGCAGCTGCCTTTGCAGCACCTGCATAAGTCACTCCACGACAAGGCCCTGGCAAGGCTAGCAGCCGCCATGCATCCGGAAAACTGATACCCTTCTGGACACGCAGCTCCTGCATCGCGCGTTCCTGCAGCCAAGTAGGGCAATCCCGAGGAGAGGCGGGGTGGTTGCCCTTACAGTTTAAGCAGACAGGTGTAGTCTTACAAGGCTCGGGGGAGTGGTCACCCTGTCCACAAGTGCCACACATGGCCTTGGCAGAACACGAATTCTGTCCATGGCCATATCGCTGGCACTTGAAGCATCGAAGTGGACTCGGGATGAAGGCACGTACAGGCAAGCGCAGGTAGCCAGCCATGATGTACTCCGGCACCTTGGGCCTACCAAAGGTCAGCACCAAGGTGTCAGATGGGTGGGATTCTCCATCCCGTCAGACCGAGGTGCGGCGAACAGCCACCACACCTCTGCTCCTCTGATTCCCCGCATAGGTCAGGGCACTGCACCACACCTCTACTGGTCTTTGAGGTGCAATGGGGTTCAACCACAATGGGGATATCACCGAGCTTTCGCATTTTTAATAATGCTTCGGTCTGGTGGGGGGCAGATGCCTCCACCAACAAGGTGCCATTGCACAGTTGCTTGACTGAGGTCACATCACCGGCAATGCCCTTGATGGCTTTGGCGATAAGGTAGGGCGACGCCTTCCCCAAGGCTGCACCATCCTCCCCAGAGATGGAAATAAACCGGGGAGGATAGGAAGAAGGTATGGATGGTTGTTGAACTGCACCTAAAATCTTAGATGCAGGAACATTCTTTGCATCGGCGGTGGAACCCTGCACCTTAAGGCTAAGAGGTCGTTGCCTCTTGTTAAGGGCAGGTGCCGATGCCATAGACGTCACAGGTTCATTCCCTGATCCAGTTGGCTTACTGGGGGAACACGGCCTCTTTGTTGGAGCAGTACATGTCTCCATCAGCTCAGTGGCAGCTGGCCCACTCAATTGGGTGGGACCGAGCCTGCCGTCTTCTGGCTCAACACAAGTCAGTAAAAGTAAAGAAGGGGGAGGGGTGGGGTTATTTGTAGAGGCCGCCAGCCTCTGGGTTATAGTTGCCATAATTTTTGATAATTATGTTTTCGCTGCCCACAGGTATTACCCACCACGGAGCCCAACGAGGGGACGCCCATTCGGGTCGCCGAGTTTCCTCGGTTTGTTGTTTGTTTGTTGATGTTTTAGGGCCCATCAACTACAACGGTCATTAGGGCCCAGAAAGACAATCATCATGGTGGGGGTGTAAATGGCCTTTCCACCATGATGGCAATAAATAATGGCAAAAGCCAACTAAAACTAACATGTGCAAAGGCAATAGCCAAATAAATACCAAGGAATAATTATAGGCAAAAGCCAAAATAGAAATAAAAGAAAATTCAGCAAAAACGAGAACAGACATAACAATATAAGTGGCAAAAGCCAAAACAGACGTAACAATAAAAGTGGCAAAAGCCAAAACAGACATAACAATAAAAGCGGCAAAAGCCAAAACAGTCAAAACAATAAACACGGCAAAAGCCAAAACAGTAACAACAATAAACATGGCAAAAGCCAAAGCAGACACAGAAATAAAAAGGCAAAAGCCAAACCAATACAACAATAAATACAAAGCTGCCTAAAAATACATGTATAAATGAGTTCAAATGTGGTGAAAGAGGCCAGCCTCTTTCACAAATACCAGTGAGCTCTCCACAGCCTGGGGGTTATCCCCAAGTGATGTGGAGAGCTCTGCGCTGACTCCCAGTCGCCATCTAAGTTCTTGGTATCTCTCACAGTGACTAAAGATGTGCGCCACTGTGAGAGGCTCCCAACAGAAGTCACACCATGGCTGATCCTCACCCCATAGAATGTAAGAGTGGGTGAGGAAGGTGTGACCGATTCTCAGCCGAGCAAGCACAACCTCCTCCCTCCGTGATTGGCGGCACGAGGACACCCAGTGCACTGGAGTGTCCTTCAGTGTGCGGAGTTTGTTCGTGGTCTCCGCAAACCACTGGGCCCGCCATTGGTCGTGGACGGCCCGCTGCACCATCGGGAGAGCGTCGGAGGAGGGGACAGCAGTGTCAGGTATTTCTGGCATGTGGGCCACCTGACGGGCATGGGCATCTGCCATCTCGTTGCCCACGATGCCAACATGCCCCGGGACCCACATAAACAACACTGTCTTGCCCTGCTTACGAATCACAAGCAGCAATCTGTGCACACCCTGGACGATGGCATGTCTGCCATACAGGGTGTGCAACAGCTGAAGGGAGCATAGGGAGTCAGTCGCAACAACAAAGTGTCTGTTATGCAATACTAGGATGAGTTCCAGTGCCCTGTGCAGAGCTGTGAGTTCTGCAGTTAAGACACTGGCAACGCCTGGAAGGCGGCCCCCTATGAGATGACCAGTTGTAAAGACTGACCAACCCACATAGGAACCATCCTTCGACCCATCCGTGTAAATAAAAACATGGCCTCGATAGGTCCAAGAGAGGCGTCCGAACTCTTGTTGGTACAATGACCTATCGGTACTGGTTTTGGGTAAGGCTGCAAGCATTAAATTTAAACTTGGCTCTGGCACTGTCCAGGGCGGCACAGAGGCCGGCAGTACAGGCTGCACCCTAGGTAGAGTCACACCCAGGCCGGCAAGACAGTCCATCCAACGCACACCGAATGGAGGGGGAACCCCCTGGCGGCGGTTGAATGGCCGTCTCACAATGTCACTAAAGACGGCTGGGTGTGTAGGGTGCTGTGGCTGACCCTTCAGCCGCAAAATGTATGCAGCTGCCAGGCACTGCCGCCGCACAGTCAATGGTGGCTCACCAGCCTCAGCATAAAGGCTGAGTACTGGACTTGTGCGGAACGCCCCAATGGACAACCGGATGCCAGCGTGATGAACACTGTCCAGCATCCGGAGAGTAGATGGAGCGGCCAGGCCATATACGCCGCAGCCATAATCGAGACGGGATCGAACGAGTGACCGGTAGAGTCGTAGCATCACCGTTCGATCTGCCCCAAAACCAGTTCCCTGCAGGCACCGCAAAATATTCAGGGACCGGAGGCACTTAGCCTTCAGCTCCCTCAAGTGTGGGACCCATGTAAGACGGCTGTCAAAACGGAGACCAAGAAACCGGGCCGCCTCTACCACTGGGAGGAGGCGGCCATTCAAGGTAAGCTGAGGCTCAGGGTGGAGCCCTCGCTTACGACAGAAGTGCATGACCATTGTTTTGTCAGGAGAGAACTTATAGCCACGTGAAGTGGCAAACTCGTTGGCACTGTTGAGTGCCAGTTGCAGCTGACGCTCAATGCTGTGCATCGTGGCAGCCCGGTACCTGATAGAAAAGTCGTCCACAAAGAGGGACGACTTTACTGGGGGGTGAACGGAGGATGGTAGGCCGTTCACTGCAACAGCAAAGAGCGTCACACTCAAGACGCTCCCCTGTGGGACACCATTCTCCTGCAGAAAGGCAGAGGAGTAGGTGTTACCCACACGCACTCTGAAGGTCCGTTCGGACAAAAAGCTATGGAGGAAGAGGGGCAGATTACCCCTGAGCCCCCACTGGTGCAAGGTCTCTAGTATACCATGGCGCCATGTGGTATCATATGCCTTCTCCACATCAAAGAAGACAGCCACTAAGTGCTGTCTGTGGAGAAAGGCCTCACGTACTGCAGTCTCCAGTGAGATCAGATGATCCACCGAAGACCTGCCAGCACGAAAACCACATTGGGCATCGGCAAGAAGGTGGTGCCGCTCGAGATACCACACCAGGCGCCAATTTACCATTCGTTCCATTGTTTTGCAAAGACAGCTCGTCAATGAAATGGGTCTGTAATTTATTGCAAGGCTACTATCCTTCCCAGGTTTTGGGAGTGGGATTATAGTAGCCTCTCGCCAGCCTGCAGGGACTTCATGCTGCTGCCATATCATGTTGAATACCTCAAGGAGGTATTTAACGCCATTCTCTGGTAGGTGTCGTAGCATTTGATAGTGGATGCTATCTGGTCCAGGGGCAGTATCCCTGGCTCTTGCTAGAGCTGCCTGCAGCTCCCAAGGGGCGAATGGATTGTTATACCCCTCGGCGACACCACCAGTGAAGTTCAGTGGATGGCGTTCTGCAGCCTGCTTCGTTTGCAGGAATGTTGCCGTGTAGTGCCGGGAACTGGAGACGGCTGCAAACGTCCTTCCCAGTTCCTCAGCCACCTCACACGGCAGAAGGCAATGTCTTCCTTGTACAAGGAGACCTGAGCCACATGATGGTAAATATCTCCCTTGGATCTTTCTCAGCTTTTCCCAGACCTTCTTGGAGGGCGTGTGACGGGTAAGTGAGGAGACGTACTGACTCCATGAGGAGCGTTTGGCCTCCTTGATCACCCGTCGTGCATTTGCCCGGGCTCGGAGATAGTCAATACGATTGGCCTCGGTGGGACGAGATTGAAAGCTGCGAAGGGCTCGTCGGCGAGCCCGAATCGCACTCCGACAACCATCCGTCCACCATGGCACCCGTGCTCGTTGTGGGTTACACGAGCTCTTGGGGATGGATGCCAATGCCGCCCCGACCACCACCTCTGTGAAGTGACTCACTAGATCGTTGACCCCATCAAAATCACACAGTGGGCGGAAATGTATATGGTGGGCGAACTCCTCCCAGTGCGCCCGACGCAGACACCACCGTGGTGGGTGTTGGGGCAATGCCCCATCTCCACTGCTAATCTTGATAGGGAAGTGGTCACTTCCACAAGGGTCTGACAGAACCTCCCACTGCAAACCTGGTGCCAACCCAGGAGAGCAGATGGAAAGGTCTATACACGAAAGACCACCGGTGGCAGTCATCACATGCGTGGGGGCACCTGTGTTGAGAACAATGAGGCCATTGTGTGACACCCATTGTTCCACAAGTCGCCCTCGGGGGTTGTGACTGTCCGAGCCCCATTGTGGATTATGGGCATTGAAGTCACCCATAATCAAGAAGGGTCTTGGAAGCTGGGCACTGAGGGAGTCGAGGTCTGCCCCTGGGATATCGATCCCAGGAGGCATGTAGAGGGAACATAGAGTGGTAGGCACATCCAGTTGCAATGAGACCGCCACTGCTTGAAGAGGCGTCTGCAAAGCAACCGGCACATGCATGCACCCATTCCGGATAAGGATAGCCACCCCTCCCACAGGGTGGCTTCCTTGCTGCCGGGTGTCTGCAAATGTTGTGTACCCCCGTAGTGAAATGGGGGTATCACTCTGACACAGAATCTCCTGGAGGGAGATGCAGACAGGGTTGTGCCGAGAGATCAGAAGTTTGATCTCGTCCCTCTTGTGGGAAAATCCTCGACAGTTCCATTGTAGGAAATTTACCATCAAGTGTTCTTTGGTGGCTTATTTTTATTCCTCCCTTTTCTCCGTCCCACTGCAGAAAAGGGAGGGATGCCTTCAATTGGTTCATCCTCCTCCATCTCGAAGGAGGAATCCCCATCTTTCCCCAGTTGGGGCATGAAACCACCCCTTGCTCTCTGCCGTTGGCTAGAGAGTTTGGGTGGACGAACCAAGGACACCCGCCCCACTGTGGAAGTGGTAGGTGTCCCTACTTTCTTTCCACCTGTCTCA
>JAAFCE010007744.1:14703722-14736951 GCA_013389805.1 Trigoniulus corallinus
TTAGCAGAATTACTAGGGCAAAGCAAATGTAAAATTTCGCCTCCGAGGGTTTTTCATATGTTGTATAGTTGTGTGCTACTGTTATATTGGACGTTACTATAAATGTTCAATTTAAATATCTCAAAAATCAATAAAATATATCAACATTTCTATTTGTAAATATACCTTACCTGTTAAGAGAGCAGAATGGGATATTAATTTGTCGGTATATGGGACCTGATGATGTCCACAACGCCATTCACCAGCAACCTCTGAGGTCACTGGCATAATTTTTAAACTACAGTCAGTTGTCTCTATTCCTTGGTCCTCATTCACATATCGATAACGTTCAGTAATGTTAATTTCCGTTCCGTTCAACTTCCACACGCAACTGATTGGCATATTGAATAGACATCGCAGTGTTGCCATGTCTCCATTTTGGACCATTAAATTCTGCGGTTGTTCTACCATTTGTAAGGACATGTGACCTTCAGAAATGAAATAGAAGGAACAACTAATTTACACGTCGTTGAGGTGCAACAGCCTGTTGTCAATGTATGCTAGTCGACACTTACTTGGGCTCAAGTAAAACACTTTCACTTCTGCTGTCCTTTGGCTCGCATCGAAACATTCCCATTTCCCAGAATCAGCTTGTTGAAAACTTCCAATTTTTAGACTGCAGTCCCTTGCGTCTTTACCTTTATGATATGTATTCACGTAATTATGGTTTGTCGCAATCTCGTAGGGGGCGCCGTCTTTCTTCCAGTCACAGTGCACCGCATTCTTGAAATGGCACAGTAGAACAACAGATTCTCCAATTGGTACCCATTCAAGACCATCGTTTACCACTGGAAGTATGGCAGGATCTGCGATACAAACAAAGTTACAAAACATTTACAGTCATCGAAGTTGATGATTGATTTGACAAGGGCCTGAATTCCGATTTTCAGGAAGTAGAATGCCCCCTCCCCAAACGATGGTATCATTGTTAGAGCAAGCAATGGGTTGAATAACTAACTAAAGTCCCTTGGTGTATAGCAAATGATGTTCTAGTTCTAGTGGAATACACCGCATGAGCCATGATAGGCCAAATTGGCAGTGGAGAGAATAAACTCTCATTCCTAACAATTGACTCATTCAAAACCCCATGTAACTTTAAGCATAGCATCTATTCTGTTATACATAGCCTGCCCTCTATAATGGCACCTTCTTCAAGAAAGTTCTTCACCTTATCCTCATCAAGAGCATTCCATTGTCGAATGACCCTTGGAAGAAAGGACCAGTAGTACGAGTCGCTTTGGGCCCTGATCTCCTTCAATTTGAACAAATTATTATTTCTCCCCCTTATATTCTGCAAAGGATAACCTGCCATCTAGAGGACCCTTGTTCAAAGGTATATTCCTAGGTATTTTTTAGAGATGCTACTCGCTGTTCAAGTGTTCAGACAACTTTCTAATGCTGCCAGTCCAGTCACTTTTGTGATTTCGGACTGCAACAAACATTCATAGTGCTGTCGCATACAAATGCCAGTAGTATATATCAATAGGACTTTTTTAGTAAAATTAAAAGCAATTCCTAATCATTCTCCCGCCAACGGTAGGGTCGGGTACCCATCCTGTGCCTGTGAATGGACACACCGGTGATATATTTATTTATTTCACAAACGCACGAACTGTACACACACCTCAAATACGCCAGTAGAGGGAAGGAACACTCATGAGTAGGGAGACAACAAAGGGAGCACACAGGGCCGGCCATTCGGGGGGGGGGTGCAGAGGGTGCATTGCACCCGGGCCCCACGATTGAGGGGGACCCCATCATCAGTACCCATCAGGGCCCAGATCACTGCTAATATTAAAAGTTTAATACGTCATTGTAGGGGCAACGTCCCTCATTCGACCCTGTCAATGCAATATAATCTAAACGTAACCTAACAACCCTGCCATTGAACTACACCAGGGTTGTACAACCTTTCTGGTGTTGTGGGTCACTCGGCTGCTCTAAAAACTGATTGCCAGCCACAGGCTGTAAAACTAAAACGGGTGAAGATAACGTTAGGTGTTATATAGCAGGTAGGCAGGATGCACCATGGGCCAAAGGTTGGACAACCCAGAATTAGAGGATAAGAGTCAATAATTTAATGTTATTATTTTGGGTTTGTTAAAACCAAAAATACCTTTAATAATCAGAAGTGTAATAAAAAAAATATAATGACACAAGTCCAACTGAAAATGTTCCAAGGTGTGGACGTCCACATAAGCTTTCAGACCAACTCATAAATGCAATGGCGACATATTAGGATACATGGCATCATCCAAAAATGTAGTACCTTCCAAAATTAGGAAAGATCTCAGAATGGGATAGCAGGGCATCTAAGAGGAGTCCATTTACTCTGAGTCCTTTTATTTTTACTTCTGGAAGAATATTTTGGGGCCCCAAAAGGATTTTTGCACCCGGGCCCCTTTATATAGAAGGCCGGCACTGGGAGCACACAATACTAAGGGTGTCAAGAGAGGGCCACTTGGCCCATTAAATGCATCTTAAGGGAATTATTAAAGTATTTACAATTCAACAAACAGCGATGATTAGAACAGTCAAAAATCGTCGCTCTGAGACAGTAAGAAGAGCGTTCCAAAGCAGAAACACAGCCCCAGGGCTATTTTCCGCAGCCAGCTCCCACCAAAGCTGCAACCCCTATGATTTTCTTTATCATCGGTCTACTGTTTGTTGGGGCACTCCACCAACGCTAGGGAGCTGAGCTCTTACACCTGGAAATTTTGCCTCATCCTCCTGTTGGCGAAAGGGTTCTTTTACGGGCCAATGCCATCGTTTACTATTCGGGACCTAGGTTTTACTTTTCATCCGAAAGAAGGCTCACTCGGATTCTCTCTCGAGCCCGAAAGAAGCCAACCCAACTTGTATTTCATTGAACCTAAACCACTGACATAGTTACCGAGCACGCTATCTACTGCGCCACCAAGGTAGGTCCGTCTTTTGTAAAGATTGTAAGCAAAAATCAAAATCATACTGTCATACTGTAAGTGTTGCAACTGCGAGGCGTTTTCTTTTCGCTACATACGATAAAACTCATGAAGCGATCTCCTTCACCTTGCAGTTATGGCGATCCGTCGCTTTGCGCAAGCCATTCGTTACAACAACTTTACTTATCACTTGACGGAGTGCGCATTTGGAGCCTTTTATAAAGAAGTAACTTGCTTCGAATGAATGAACCAGGAACGAACCTGTACAATAGATTCATATTTCGCAAAACGCTACCTCAATTAAATCACTATTTAAAAAGTAACTTCTCCCTCACCCTTCACGTCACAAAAATAATTCTTCACTACTGATCGCTAAAAGATAGAAGGTTGAGAAGCAACATCGTGGAGCGTTCCACATTTTTACGGTGCAGGGGATTAAATCCCAAGTGCCGGTGGCCATCAAGGGTGCGCGAGCGGGCCCTTTGCCGCCGAGGTTGGGACCTCGTGCCCCGTGGCAGATAGAGTGCCGAGAGTCCTCTGTGGGGTAGGCAGGCATCCCCCCACGGCAAGCAGCGCCAACATTCCTGCGGGTTCCAGAAGCCTGGCTGCAGCGGCCCCAGTCAGAGCATGTTCAGGAAGCTTAGGGGCCAATCCTAGATTAGGAACGTGGAACGTGGATAGCAGTGTGTGCTGGATGGACGTGGACCTGGTGGGAGATAGAGGAGAGTGGAGGGCTAGAACCCGCAGACCCGACCTTCCTGCAGGCGGGATAGGGGTGTGATGATGACGATGTTGGGAAGCGAAAACGTGCTGTACGAATTTTGGGACATTTGTATAATGATTAAAGAAAACGATAAAATTTACAAACCATATAAATCCACCCACGATTGTCGCACATCAACTGGTTCATTAGACCACTGTGGCGTAAATATGTGACATCTCCATCGGCCAACGTCAATTTGTTGAAAACTGTCAATTCGAAGACTGCAGTAAGCCTGTTGTCCATCGTTTTGAAAAGAGTGATACCGACCACCGAGTTCTATAACGGATTCTCTCCTCTCCCATACACATTCTGTGATGTAATCATGAATGCATTTCACAATGACAGTACTATTTGGGGGAACAACAGCTGTACGTCCACTCTCCACCACAACGGGATCTGAAATTAAAGACATTTTCATCAACATACAATGTGGAATAAAATCAATAGTATGTTTTTGTGTGGCCCTCATCATTGGCTTGATGTTTTTGATTAGGCCTTGTTTCTCCACTCATCTTAAATTCCGCAATAGCTAACATCGTCCCAGAGAATCCAGATCTAACGGCAATTCTGATTGGGTCCTATCGAATTCCATTTTTCAGGCTTCGTGGAAAGGTACGGGATGTCTACCACCTACTCACACTACCGAATACACAGTTTTCAAACACCGCATTATTTTTTTAGCAATCCCAGGCTATTCACTCTTTAACGGGGTGAAAGTATTGAGGCGAACGTGCCTACTTGGAGCTCGAAAGGTAAATTCACTGTATCAGTACTAACATTGCAAACACTTCAAAGCTGTGGTAGTTTACCTGGTAAGTGACATTTCTCTTCCCCTTTATATAGATACCTATAAATAAAAGTACAGAACAAATTATGAATATTAAAAATAATTCATGGTCTTTTAACATTAGAGGATTTTATTGAAAAATATGTCAAACAACATCATACCCTGGAAAGCAATCTCCACAATCGAGGGTGGTGTTTTCACAGGAGTTTGAAGCCCATTTTCGATACAGCTCATTGCATGGATAACAACCACTAGGATGATCACCAACAACAAAACCCTTTGAAAAGAATTGAAAGACAGTTGTGCGGATCTCTTAGTGCCTCAATGGGGCGCCTGTTTCAACTAATGCATGATACAACTTTGCAACTGATGAGGCATTTTTCCATTTACTGATCCCATTTTTATACTGCCAGTCCAATCTGCAGTTGGCTAAACCACTGAAGATAAGACATTGTCTAAGGGGCAGTATTGGACCTATTGTAATTGCTAGCTAGATTTATACTGAGGGATTCTGAATATTTAAAAATATTTGGGGCGCACTTCTTTTGATGTGCTTCTCCTTATCCGCCCCTGACTACTAATCATGAAAATATCCATGACATAAGCAAAAAGAGGTTTCTGACTTACGACGGCCAATCCAACAAGTAGCGCAAGAAACATCATTGCATATGGTTTCCACCGATTGTTGCTAAATGGTTCAATGGCTCTTCTGTCCCTGTTTTGGTAAAGAAATGAGCATCTTTAGAATAACAAAAGACTGCTTTCGAAAGGTCATCTTGTTAGAAAAAGTTGTATCAAGTAATTGTACAGAAGAACACTGGCAATGAATAGGATTATGTTCTCCTTTTTGTTGAATTCATGTGAGGGGGTTAGAATCAAAACAGTAATTCTCCCAAAATCTCATTCCAAGATAATCACCAAAAACCTTCTGGAGTTTTGCCAGCATGTATGCAAAATGTAGTGATTGTTTTGCAAAAATACTCCTTGTATTTCATCATCATCACACCCTTCTTCAGCACGAGACTGGGTCGGGTCCGCGAGTTCCAATCCTCCACCCCCGCCGATCCCCAACCAGGGCCCCATCCACCCCACACACCCCCATGTCCTTTTGTACCACCTGCTCCCACGTCCCCTTCGGAAAAATACTCCTTGTATTTAAGAATATTATAATGTAGACTATTGCATTCGAATGCCACGTCCTCCACGAAGCAGGATCCTGCAAGTGACGTCTCACTGTCTCGTGTCACTCGTTCTACGAAACATCGCTCGTTATGGGAGTCGTTTACATTTTTTTTTGCCCGTTATGAGAATTACGCTATGCGAGGTGCTCTTTAAGTGAGGTTTCACTGTATAGTAGAACCCCAATTTTCCGAACTCCTATCATCCGAATCGCTTTCAGGATTTCAGAAAAAAAAATACGAGGAAACGTACTGCGATTTTCAAAACAATGCGCGACTTGGCTGCCTGAAAACGGATCCTGACAGTCAAACAGCTTACTTTGACCGAGATGTTCAGCAAGCAATGACTTTCATTTACAGTATGATACACGTACATACTGTACTAATGTACAGCCCTTTTAAGTACGCTTAATATGTAAAAGTGTTGTCTTTTTTATTTAAAAATACGTTTTTTTCTCCCATTTAGACCGTTTTTTCGGAAAAAATCCAATTATCCGAATTTTTGATTATCCGAATGGGGTCCGGTCCCAATTGATTCGGATAATTGGAGTTCTACTGTACATCCATTCGTAGAACCTGTTCCTCTGTCATACTCCTCTTCTTATAACATTCTGAAACTACCACACTATTCTCTCCAATTTTTTTCATTGATGTCTCTCACCCCCGAACAGTGGCGGTTTTAGCATGCGCGAGACCCCGTGCAAAATGAAAGTGCGAGGCCCTTTCCAAAAATTGGCAACTTGCATAAGCGAGGCCCCGTGCATTTGCACAGTTTGAACGTGCCTAAAACCGCCACTGCCCCCGATCTACCCCTAAAATACTCATTGCTAAGCACGTTATATACCATTTCAATGTTCATTTCATTAGATACCTATTCAATGTTCCCCAACACTTGGCCGTGAAGTAACCATTAAATGCAACTATTTCGTCTTGCAATCCTAACGCGCTACGTAATTAGATTACTCACCACTTACCATAGCACGTTAATTCCTATTATAATTACTAGCGTGGTCCAAAATGACACGGATCCAAACATTCACTGCTGTCTGCCATGCTGCTCTCCGCCACAAAGCTGCCCTCTTTTGACAAGCATAATCCCTCAAACAGCGATGCCTTCTATATATACCGCCATTCTATATTTGCCATCAACGCCGCTCCGCTTTTATTAAATACGAACAACGATGTCAACAAACAATAAGAAAATTGGCATTTCAGAAGTTTGGCATCGCTTCGGATGGTGGTGATAACAAACGATAAAAAAGTTGGCACTATTGATAACTAGGAGTGGTTCTCCTATCGTCTACGGGAATAGCCTTGATTTGGTGACTGTAATAAAATTTTCAGTATGCCATATTGTTAAAAGAAAACGAATGTCGGCAACAATGAGAAATTCTTAAAAATAGAATGAAATGCATTTTTTGATTTTCTTTTATAAACAGTTTTTAAAAATACATATTACACGTTGAGGTGCAAGATTACAGCCATCATTCCTTTGTCAACTTTTTTTAATAATTCCTTTATAAATAATTAATTATAAAATAAAAACAAAAAATGCGTGTTATTCTATTTTTAAAGAATTTCATATTACTTTCTATATTCGTTTTCTTTTAACAATCTGACATATTGAGAATTTTATACCAGTCATCAAATCAACACTAATCCTGTAGATGATAAGACAACCACTCATCCTTATCAAACGTTTTGATCAAACATAGTGGCATCACCTGTCTATTTTAATTGTAACCTTCCTTAAAAAGATAGGGTATTATAGGCGAAAAGTACAGTTTTATGACGGTATTGTTGTTATGGTACAATGCGCGGAATGACGATAATAAAAATTAAACGATTATGTCCTGGGTAACGGGTGCTATGGTGGTTTCGACATGCGCGATAAATGAACTCGTTGCTTGCAGCATATGATACGTGTTATTGTCCACATGTAAAGCTAAATTATTAGCAAATTTTACAATTATGATGCACCTCGCAATAAATACGTGAGTGACTGTATGTACAGTGAAACCCTGTTATAACGAATTTGTAGGAGATTGCAATCACAGTCATTACAACCAGGAAAGCTGTTTTTAACCCCAGATAACTAACCAGTAGTCTGTGAAACTACCCCAAATATCAAGAAATTGTGGTTTTGGTAGTTCTGCAAAACATTTGGTTTCTAATCTTTGTGTACCTTCGTATTTACGCCAATGACACATTTCTGCATGTTTTTCTTACTATTTTAATGCCCGTTGATTTAGTTTTCTTACAGTTGGTATTCTCCCAGACTACTGGTTAGCTGTAATGACCGCCCTTAAGTATTGAAGGGCAGTCAATTCTTGAGGAGCACAGGTTATTAGGTGTTGGAAACAGGAATTCATGTAGGAAGTAGATAGGCAAGTAGACTGGGATTTGGAAGAGACAGCTGATGCAGTGTGGGTCAGGTTTGCCAGAAAAATTAGAAAATTTGGGGAAGCCATTTTAGGTGCGGCTAGAGTAGAAGTTGGACACACCAGTTCTCGTTTCATCACTGAAGTTAAGCAGCGCAACCCCAGCTAGTACTGACATTGGGTGGCCGCTTGGGAAAACAAGGTGCTGCTAATACTCAAAAATCGTCGCATTAGTGTAGTGTCTGTGCAGTCTATGCATAAGAACTATGCTGTGGACGGGGCTCTATTGACCTTTGTAGTTAAAGGGCCCTAAAACACCAACAATCATCATCATCAGCTTGAGTAGAAGGTACATAGTGGTGGAATAATGCAATAGAGACAGCCACCAAAAAATAAAAGGCTGCATTCCACAGGTGGATGGAGATAGGAGACTATGATTCTAAAATATGTCCAGTGTCCAGCCAGACACTCTGAGGTACTCAAAAATTGCCTCTAAAATTTTTGAGTACCTCGAAGTGTCCACCGTTTAGATCCGAATGTTGTTGCCCGAATTAGTCTCTTTTCTGCATAGCACATATGCACTGCAGAGAAGATATGCAACGTGAATCAAGGCGTAATTTCTATCAAATGTTAACTTACCATCTCGTAGATCAGTGGTTCTCAATCCTTTTGAAGCCAGGGAACTCTACACTGTGAATTTTACTTGCACGGAACATTTACAATTCAACTTAAACTTTAAGTCAGCTTGTACACTTTCTACACTTGGTACTTACTACCACTTCATATAACAATAAAACGAACAACTATGTCGTTTGTTGATTACAATCCCATCCAAAAATAATTTTAAATTGTACCGATTTTTTTCCAACGAATTTATTTCTACATTTAATTTGTTTGCAGAACACACATTGAGAACCACTGTCATAGATGATGCAATGTTCTTCCTTTTTTTGGTGTACGCTTTCCATTTTACCTGGTTATTAATATTACCTAGCGATTGAGGTGAAAGATGAAGGTGATGAATTGTGTTTGGTATATACCATTACAATGATCTCTATTTTCGGTCCCCCGCCCTTCTCCCCGCGAACAAGATACATATCGATTCTGTGAATGATTTCGTGTAGCCACGAATATTCCATTTGTACGAATCTCATTTTTCTAGACACAGAAAAATCTCAATTCTGCTTTCCTTCTGCCTGGCCTCAACGTCCCCACACTCAAGTTGGAATTCTGTCATTACAACAATATTGTTTATTCATAAAAATACTTGTTTTTTGCAATAATTTTGCCCTAAAATACCAACGAACCAAAAAAAAACCTAACCAGGTAAAATGGACAATGGCCCGGACACTTTGACGTAAAAGCGGACACTTTGAGGCATGTGCTTAATTACCTCAAAGTGTCCGCCGGACACTTTGACGTGTAACACGGGCTAATAATCGGCTGAATACACTGAATTCAGTACATTGTCGGCACGATGAGTACGTTATGACGATTTGTGGGTATTAACAGATGCCTACCTACCCAGTGTTCCCAAGCCGTCACCCATGCCCATACTAGGTGGGGTCGCGTTGCTTATCTTCAATTACACTTAAGAACAAATTTTTACTTTGGAAAAAATACATTTCTCACTTAGTGCTAGATTTATTGGATAAGTTATGCTGATTATTTATCTGATCTCCATTTTGCCCTAGGACGTTAGGTTCTCTGGTAATTCATAGGGCTGCAGTTCCATGAAAACATTAACTGCGAATGGACATCATACATCAGATATCACACTCTACAGAATTTAAGTTAATAATATAGGACTTCACATGATATAGGGCATTTATGTTAATGACATAGGGCTATCTGCAGATGACACCTGCATTGCAAGGGTGGTGGATGAAGGGGTTATCTTGCTGCACAGAATTGCAACAGGACCTAAACAAGATGCATACCTGGAGCATAAAGTGGGAGTCATTGCCATTAAACCTGCACAAATGTAGCTTTCTTATGGTAAGCAGGTCTTGAAGGCGATTTGATCTTGTGTATTGCATAGGTGGTGTGAGGGTTAAGAGGGTTCAGATCCAGAAGTTGTTTGGAATTATTCTAAATACTATGGTCACCTGGAGGTAGCACACTGACAAATTCATTGGGAATACTGGGCATACCCTCCGTTTGGTTAGTAGAGTCCCTTTTAGCCAGGGTTTATTTTGGGAAATTGAAATGATTCAAAGGAGGGCAGCAAGAATTGTGTTACATCACTTCTCTCGAACATTGAGTGTCTCACACATGATCACAGAACGTCTTTGGCAGCCTATCCCTTGCAGAGTATAGAGGGAGAAATGATCATCAATTCAAATTGCAGGGGATCAGGGCACAAACAGATTTATATTACTGGTCTTTTTCCAAGGGTCATTTGGCAATGGAATGCTCTCAGTGAGGCTACTGTGACGAACTTTCTGCAAGAAAGTGCCATTACAGCAAGTAGGCAATGCATGACAATAGATGCTATGCTTCAGGTGGGTTACAAATTAGGAATGAGAGTCATTCTCTCCACTGCCAATGTGACCTATAAGGGCTGCTTGCAGAGTATTCAATTAAAGTATAACGCAATCATGTTCCCAGTGGCTCACAAATCTCTCAGGGAAACAAAACTCCACTATAAACTGGTCACTAGCTGTATCCTAGAAGGCCTACCTAGGACTAATTGCTGGCCAGTGACAATAGGTAGGCTATGGTACAGCCAGATTTCTTTCATACTGTATGTCATTTACTGCTTTATTGACAACTGTCCCTAAAATTTTAAAAAAGGGGAATTACAAAAAAACTGAGGGTCGCACAGTAAAACGAAAGTCATTTTCGTGAACAGCATACAAAAATACATAAAATAGCTCTATTGGTGTTTCCGTATTTTTTTGGCTGTTCCACAGTGTAATTAAAGATTGCTCCTTAAATATTGTGTTCCAGTTGTCAGAACCATGTAGTTGTGGTTGTTTGTTCAAGAGATGGGACTTTCTCATTTGTTATTGCTGGGATCCTAAATCCGTCCCTTTTTAAATTCCCAAATTCGTCCCTGGGACTGATTTAGGACCCTCATAATGTATTGCTCTTCTTTTACATTCTATAATTTTCCAACCTATTAGACTAGTATTGATTCATATATGATCACGTGTTGACCTTTTTATAATGTGTTTATCACTTCTATGCCTTATTATTATAATGTAGTAGAGCGGAAGTTCTATGACGAATATCATTCCAAAATTGATATTAGGCTATTTTATTTAAACAGTCAATAAAAAGTTTTCTCTCAAGAAATTTATTATGAGAGATGTCAACTGTGTTTTAATGAAATTTCCCATAAAAATAATTCAGTAGATGTTAGCTGGAAAGAGGGAACGGAATTAGAACACCTTTTTGTAAAAATCAAAATCTGCGTTCTTATAAGTTTTTAATTTTTTATGGTTTAGAAAGTTTTATTTAATAGTATCACACTAGCCATACAAGTAGGTAAGGAGTTGATAAACTTAAATCAGTTTTTAAATTATTTTTCCTGTAAATAATTTTCTCAGAATTGAAGATTTTGTTTAGGGGGACGATATTTGGGCACTTTAGCATACTGGGTGTTTGCGAAAAGTATTGGTGATCAAACCTATATAAAGGCAAACCAATCGATTGATGGAATTTCCATTTCCTGTAAATAAAAACCCGGAATTACTCCGGGATACCCCACTAGGCCCTATATCAGGCCTGCCCTATATAATGCTGTAACAAATTATCTGGCACGTTAGTCAGTCAAGAAATATGACATCTCAAGTACTGGCACACGACCAGAAATAGGTTCATCACCTCTGCAGTAGACCGTTCTTTTGCAGATCCAGCTGGCGATACACTACTATTGGGACACTTTCCCTGTAACCGAAACGTTGAAGGGTCAAGCTCCTACAAATGGAAAATATTTTAAAGTGTAGGTGACATCGTAAACATCACACGAATCTGAAATATCGTTGCTCATACGTCAAATAAAAGCCAACTAACTTCAAACATATTTTGTGGTAGAAAATTTTCGCCTCTTGTCGTGGTTGCTGCAACACAACATTTTATACACTCGAGCAGACACACCGCATTTCACCTCAAAATATAATCGATTACCAAACTACTACACAATTTCCAACCTCTTGACGGGATAAAATACGTCATCATCCTCGCTAAACACGAGAAGCGCATATGATATATCAGCATCCCAACGCTCATCATGACAGTAGGATGATAGCATTTTCACAGCGATGGGTATATTAGAGGTGGCTTGTAGCTGGGGTTGTTGTTGTTTGTTGGTGTTTTAGGGCTCTTCAACTACAAAGATCATTAGAGCCTCATCCACAGCATAGTTCTTATGCAGACACTGCACAGACACTACACTAATGCGACGATTTTTGGGTATTAGCAGTATCCAGTTTTCCCACGCGGCCAGCCAAGTCAGTACTAGCTGGGGTTGCGCTGCTTAACTTCAGTGATCACACAAGAACTGGTGTGTCCAACGCAATTCACCGCTCCCTTGTGGCTGGGGGACATCGCGGAAAAGAATAATGGAGAGTAGATTGAGGTGGTATGGGCATGTAATGAGAAGTGGGGAGGAGGAGCTCATTTGGCGCATTATTGGGGTGCAGGCAGTTGAAAGCACTCGGGGCGAGGGAAGACCATGGTGATGTGGGAGGTGGTTGTCCCAAAGGGTGTCCCGACAATAGGGTGAGTGACAATTGGATGAAAAACTTTTTATTTTCTTTTTTTCTAAGCTAGAAAGCTGCATAGGGCACACTAGCAATGCGTACCATCCGTTCCATGCGTACCATTACGAACGCCATTGCTTACCAGGCTCTGAATGGGTATACATATGATATAGGCCTATTGGTCGGTATTTTTTTCACAGCCGGTTGCCCACCAAAGCTGCAACCCCTATGCTTATTTATCATTGGTCTACTGCATCAACTGCGGCCCTACACCTGCCTCATCTACCCGCTGCATAGTAGAGAGGGTTCTTTAACGTGCAAATGCAATCGCACACCACACGGGACCTCAGTTTTATTTCTCATTCGCGGATAGACGCACTCTAGGCCTCACTCTCTCGTCCGACGGAGGCCAACCCACCACGATCCAGTATCGAACATGGAACTACTAACACAGTAATCGAGCACGCTACCTCCTGCACCACGAAAGAGGGTCGACGCTCAACAATGTCCTCACATTAAAAAATCGGCAATTCTGGTCGTTACTAAATTATAACTTCCATTTGATTTGGTTAGATAAATTGACAGTAAAACTCACTGGTAGCGCGCCTGACTTCGGCTCGACTTGGTAAATTCTTTTGGGGCCGCTGACTGGACTACCTGAAGTGTTCTCTCCATTGGATAAGAAAATACTCTGCATCCAATGACCTAATGCAGATGACACTTTCTTGGTAAAATAATTTTTTGGCGTTCATATAATTCATTGGTACACATTGCTAGTGCGACCTATGCAGCTTTCCAGCAGAGGGAAAAACCCAAATAAAAAAACATGTTTTCACCCAATTGTAGTTCACGCAATTGTCGTAGACCCGTCTGAGGTGGGAGAAGTTAGGAGATATGCCAGAGCTTGTAGACCCCACTCTGCGACAGGCAGGATAAGGGGATGATGATAAAACCTAAAACTGAAACTTAATTAAAACCGTTTTTCTGGATGAATTAAAAGACAAATCCAGAAAAATGACATAGCATTCACGACAGCATTTTGTAAAAGAAAACATTAACTGCGATACGCTCCTTCATCATCGTCTTAATTTTTATTTACTGGTAACAATAATTTGATAAACTTTGAAATTAATCATAGAATTCAATTTAAACTACTGTACTAATAACAATCAGTATGTGATTATACAAATTATGGAAAATAATTTATTCTTTAGTACGCATTAGGGGTCAAAGGTAAATCGCTCACCAGCTGATTTACTTGCAGAGTTTTAGGCTCTTTGCATAGTGTTTGAAGTTATTCACCAACAATTGGAACTTCACATGGCCTGATCACCCTTATTATACCTCACTGCGAGATATCTGCGTGAGTCCCCGAAATTCTGCCTTTCTCCCAGAATAGTGCATCTTAATATCAAACGAAAGGGGTCTCTCGCAGAAGAGAGCATACCAAGAGAAGTGAAGAACGAATTTAACTAATGGGACTGTGCAGATGAAAGCTGGTATGCGATGATAAATGTCTATCATACACTGCCCCTCGCTTCATTCGTATTTCGTGAGTCCATCGATTAAGATTCCATCAGTACCGTGAGTGTTGGGCTAGAACTGGTAGGGACGGTTGGATATCAATTATTCAAAATCTATTAGAGTGCATACCGTAAAATCTCAAGTAAAGTCCGCACCTCAAATATAGTCCGCCCCCGTCTATAGTCCGCATTAGCGATGGGTATGTTTCAAATATAGTCCGCACTCATGTATAGTCCGCACTTTAAAATTCCTACTGTAGCCAGTGGCGCAACTTGTAGAGGCAATGGGATCAAATGAATTTGAACATGAAATGTCAGATTGCCCTGACGATGAAATTGAAATGTGAAAGATTTTATATGGCATTATCATATAAATAAGAACGTACTGTGTAAAATCGTGTTGTTAAGCGTAATAAAATGTTCAGAAAATGAAGAGCAGTTTCCATTGAGAACCCTGGATTTCATTTATAGTCCGCACCCATATATAGTCCGCCCTCGCATATAGCCCGCACTAAATGACCCTATGTTTCGCGTATAATCCGCGGGCACTACATGAGATTTTACGGTATCAAGGGAACAACAATTCATTTTTCAGGAGAATTATTGTAATATGCATGTAATATGAATTGTTGTTTTCAGCGCACATTTCAATTATTTAAATGAGAAAATCCTTTAACGTATTTAATCCTAATCCAGAACAGACTTTATAAATTTCATTTCGTGTACTTTCATGGAGTTATTATATTTAAATTATTACAGCTGGGTGAAACTTGGGGGTTGAAGCAAAAACGCTATGGCATTTTAGATGTGATATCAAAACAAATTCGGGCCACAAAAACAATGTTTTGCTGTATAACCATGGGTTACACGAGTAGTTTGTGATACGACTGATTGATGGATTGTGGAACATCATCGTACATCTCATTAAAAGAAGTGCGTGAGGACCTCATATTATCAGTCTGCCTAGAAAATCGTGCATCTCACAATAAATTGGAACAGACAGCTGTCCCAGATGAGAGCATAATAATAGCAGGGAACCACAAAACTCACCCACGCGACGGAATACCAGAGAATAGAAGTTAGGGCAAGAACTACCACTGTTTTCAATTACTAAAATGCATTTGAATGGATCGAGGATTGTGCCTAAGCAAACTGGCGTGCGATAATTTTTTGCATCCTGCGTAGTGCCGGATTTGCCAATAGGCAAATTAGCCTGAACCTAGGGTCTGAACATTTAGCGGGCTTCAAAACTTAAGAAAAGGGGTTCAAGGGGGCTTGAAAAGGACCTCAAAATTGAAATAGCCTAGGGCCTCTCAATATCAAAATCTGGCACTGATCCTGCGTTACTTCACATCTGGTGAATTACGGCCCTGACTTCGTCTTCTTTCGTCTAAACGAAGCCATTCACCACGGCCTGAAACGAACCTTCATCTATTGACTCACGAAGTTATATTAAATAACCATATGATTCAAATGAATAAAAATATTCGACTAATGTGAGGAAATTCGTTACTAGATTTCCTCCACCTGATGCTTTGGCATCCAGCACGGAAGACATTGACTTGATGTTCCTTTAGGTCGCTAAATTTAGAGAAAATTATTAGTTTACATAAATCGTAATCTGGAGGAGTAGCATAAGGCAAAATTCATGTTATTTCAAAAATTTAATAATAAGCACTGCAATGTGTTACATATACGGATCACTTTTCTGTTGAGTTTGCTTTGCAACAACATCACGCTGAACTGAATGTCACCGTGGACCTAACAACTTTGCAAACTTCCATCTCAGTGGCGGAACAAGGGGAGCACTTCAAAAGAAGGTGCGCGCCAAATACTCTTAAATATTCCTAATCTTTTTAGTGTAAACTAGCTAGCAATTACAATAGGTCCTCCATTGCATCAGTTGCAAAGTGGAATCATGCATGGGGCGAAATATGCTCCCCATCGAGGCACTTTGGGGTAAGCAATTGATGCACTGCTCCCCCCGGAATCCCCTTGGTGCATCTCAACAGTTCCATCTAACAGTTGATCTTACGCCAACTTATACTGCATTATCGTTAACGCCCAGAACTTTAGCACCATATGATGAGTGCAAAGTACAGCCCCGTTAGAGTGGACAGTAAAGCAGTTCATTTTAAAAAATCAATTAGCTCTAGGTTTTACTTTTTCATGCTAATTAAACATGCAAAGTATACGAAACGGGTAAATAACATAATGTAACCAATGGCATTAGAGGTACTTACATTTACTTTAGGTTTGTTCATCAATCCTTCTTTTTCGGGATTACTTCCCTTCAGAAGTTCAGCCTTAGATGCCGTTTTCAGGCGTTTAACGTGTTTCCTACAAACAGAGATAGTAAATTTCTGTAAATTTCACTTCAACTAATGGCCAGAATAAAACGCCTTACTTTTCTTTAAAGTACAAATATATCCCAAGGACTGCAATACCCAAAGTCAAACAGTTAGTAACACTCAAAACAACAATCTTTGGAAGTGCTGACATAGTCCCGACATCTCCGCCACCCGTTTCTTGATGTTCACTTTCTAAAATAGAGAATCGTTATTTAAAATCGAGGAGCAACGTACTCCATCCTTTAAAGAAGTATCAACCCTCTGGGTTCTTAGTCAGTGAGGGTTCACCATAAATTTGATATGAAAACCACACATATGGGAGGCGCCCCCGCCCCCTCCGCTGTTGCTTGTCCTGAGAAGACAAGGTACATGTATGTAGGCAGATTTTATGTGCCGTAAAGTCGTCGCACATACATTGTCTCCGCGGCTGATTTTCAGCAAGGAAGGCACGGCACCTCCACTGGTGGCGTTATGCACCCTATTATAACTCTATTGCCCCTTCAAGATAAGCCACTGCTTTGACGACAGTTGTAAATTAAGGAAATCTGCAAGGTGGCTTATATTTTAGGATGTTAATTACCTTTTGTGGTTTGCTTTGCTTCGTTGGCATACATTTCCATTGGACTATTAAATGTTGGGTGACGAATGACACACTTCAAGAAATCGACATCGCCTGGGAGAACTTGAAATTCAGAAGTAGTGTTGTAAAGTTTCGATTCATAATCTTCAGCTTGACAATAACGTCGATCCGGTACGTCGTTCAGAAACCACAGCATTTCAGCTTTAGGGAAAGCGTCCGTAGCGGAACAACGAAATGATTTCATGGCATCTTTTTCAGCACTATTTAGCTGAATTAGGCTCACTTGGGGTTTCACTAATAAAAACAGTTCAATGCACGAGCATGTATTAGAAACAACACGAAATACAGTAACAACCAATTAGAGTGCATTCAGTCAATACCCATTATTGAAGCAGAGGTGAAAATCAACTCATTTGGCCTGTCACTGGGCTTATGTCCACACTTCCATATTCCGAGATCGCTTGATGTTAAATACTTAATGCTAATGCTGCAGTCCTTTGTGTTCATACCACGGTGATTGCTCAAATAGTGATACGTGTGCTTAATTATCAGAGGTAATCCGTTCCTCTCCCAAACACAATTCACCTCGTAGTTAAATTTACATGGCAGGGTCATCGCTTCTCCTAAACGAGTTGTCTTATTACTTAGCTATTCGATGATTTTAAGCTTAGGCAAAACTGAAAAGAATACCGATTTGAAGTGAATAAGTGCACTAAAAATCAACATGTGCTGAAAAATGCAAGCACGGACATACCTTTGTGCAACTCAAAATGTATTCTACTCTCCGTTCCACCAAGGCATTGCCATTTACCGACGTCTTCTTCTTGGAATCCTGCAATTCTAAAGCTGGAATAGGAGGAAATCTCACTACGACGAGCAACTTTCGAATACTTTGTCCCAGTTATCATTTGATCCACCGCATTATTCCGTATCCAATTACACGCATGCCCACTCTTATCAATATGACTCAACATGATGGTCTTTCCATATGGCACCCGAGCTATTTCTCCTTTCTTTGGGTAAATCATATGTGCATCTGCCAAAGAAATTTAAGAACTTAGTGTTTTCATTTCTTTTACACGCTGGAGGGGTACCACCAGTGCTGGATTTAACACTAGGCTAAGTTGGCTGAAAACGGGTTTCAAAATTGAAATAGCCTAGCGCCTCTCAATATCTAAATCCAGCACTGACTCAAGTTCTTTTATTTACCAAAATGTGACATCCAATAAGACTTTAATTGCGCAGGATCATTATCTGCTGTACGTGAATAAATGTTACACCGCCACTCTTCAGCATCAATTTCTTGAAAGTCAGAGATTTTAATACTGCAGTCCTGTGACTCATTGAAATTCCGATTGACGTACTGATAGCGATCTTGAATGAGGACCCCTCTTCCTCCCCTCTACCATGCACAGTCAACTATTTCCAATTCAGACTTGCAGACTAAAGTCACGATCTTTCCTCTAGCAACAAATGCTGGTTGGTCACTTGTAACAACACCGGCTTAATGTAAAAGCGGGCATAATAAAGTAATTTTAGTGTATAATTAAAGGTATATTCAAGGGTAGAGGTAGCTTACAGTATTCACAGGTGGTAACCGAATTGGGAGATGGTGACGTAAACCTGCAAGGACATTTATAAATAAAATACATCATCAAAACAACGTGACTAACACAATGTTGTTTATTTACCCCATCATGCAATCACCACAATCACTAATATCGTTTGTGCAAAAATCGGATTTCCAAGTTCGTCCGAGGGTCTCGCATGAGTAACATTCTTCCGAAATCTGTACACCATATGTTGACTGCAAAATATATAATGGACTTGTTTATTGAAATTCAAATTCTCAGGCAGCTACAATACAATGACGAATACTTACAGGAAGGAAAACTCCTAAGACAACCACAAAGACGAGTAGCATCTTTATTGGAAAACGCTTTCTAACGTCTTAATTTTTATTACAGAATAAGTGATGTCTTCTTTTCTTCAGCCAATGATGAAAACACGAAGAATCTATCGGAATTAGAAAGTAAATAAATTAATCTTGTTTGTTTGTTGTCTATACAGTGAAATCCGTTTAACACGAAAATGCTTAACATGAAATAACGGTTAACACGAAACAACACTGCGGTCCGGAAAAAGTACTCTGTAATTCCATACATTTTTTTCTTTTAACACGAAACAAAAATCGCTTAACACGAAATTATTTTCCTTCTCTGCTCACAAAATACTGGATATACAAAATATACCGGAGTTTTCGTTAAACTAAACAAATAACCATGGTTGCGTCAATTGCTAGATTACAGCCTGGGTTTCGGGTGATAGAGGCATGCCATTGACTAACCTTTCAAACTATGGGGAGGGGGTGCCTCTTGATTGACAATTTATGCTCAAAAGGACACTGAAAAACAAAGCACATTTTATCCCAAAAACAATCATTCTTTGAGGCTTTTTTTAAATTATGCATTTGTAGCCTACACCATTATTTAAATTGAAAATGAATATAATATGATGCCCACAATTGTAACTTTTAGTAAACACCATCACACCCTCATCCCACCTGCAGCATGGTCGGATCTGTGGGCCCACTGAACATGCCCTGGATTGGGACACCCCAGCCAGGCATTCGGAACCAACAGGAATATTGGCCGGATTGTCTGTGGGGGATGCTGACCTACCCCACTTGTGACAACATTGCATTATACAACCAAAATAGAATCTTTGGCAGGTAAATTAATGCTCTGTTGGTTATATTACTAAAAATTACAAGTGTAACTTTTAGCAATAAATCCAATTAATAAAATATGACGGCAAACAAAACAATGATGGGTTTTCTGCATGAATCGCTTAGCACGAAATTCTTTTAACACGAAAAAATATTTTGGTCCCGTCAGTTTCGTGTTAAACGAGTTTCACTGTACATATTCAATAGAACGGCTTATCATCGATATATTATATATTATCTCGAGGTGACATCAGTCGAAAAGATGACAGGGGATTTCGACCCAACTCCGACAATCATACTTTATATTTACTGATGTTGAGTCAAAAGGAGTGGATATCATTATCAGTACAGTATAGACACGCTTATCTGAACTGCTAGACAGTATCTTATTGCGTTGAATGCACCAGTTCTCATCTAATCACTGAAGTTAAGCAACGCATTTTTGATTGCATTTCGTTGGTGTTTTAGGCCCATCTACTACAACGTTATTAGAGCCCCGATCATTGCATAGTTCTAGTGCAGAGACTGCACAAACACTACACTAATGCGACGATTATTGAGTATTAGCATTAGCATAACAACTGCGACGCAATAATGAAGACTCACAGGAATTGGAATTCCCAATGCGATCAGTAAAATATACAACATCTTGGTCAGGTTATGAATACTTCCTCATCAACGCCAATTTGTAAAATATCCCTGGGGAATTAATTCCTTAAAATGTAAAAGAAAAACAAAACTTCCGCAATCTAGTCTCTAGAGCAGTGCTCCGCAACCGTTTCACACCTATGGCACACCAAAGCTCTTCCTAGAATTCCATGGCACATCAAAAGCTAAAATACATAGCAATGGCATAGCTAAGGTGGGGTCGCGTCCCACTCCGCGCGCCAGGTATTTAGGAGGCGACCAAACTATGGTAGTTTCCTTTTTTTGTTCCTTGAGGAGGCGCAAAAAAAATTTCTTTCAGCTTTGGAGCATCAAATTTTTCAACGCCCTGGACAACATGAACTCCAATTTATTTTTCAGCTTTAGGGCTTCAAATTTTTCACCACCCAGAGCAACATGATCTCCAGCTATGCCACTGATATATAGATATTAATTTAATAAACAAATTTTACAATAAATTTTAGAAGGCTAAAACGCGAATATTTCATTGCAAGTATCCTCGTTATTGTGTTTGATCTATCTAATCTATTGAAACGTTATTTAGTTAGAAAATTATCTTATTTGACTGTGGCACACCTGTATCGGCTCAAGGCACACCGGTTGCGGAGCACTGCTCTGCTCTAGAGGATAATCTCTTGCATCTCTACAAGAATTTAGGAGGTGAAATTGTCGCTGAAGATGCATTACTTTCTCTAAACAGAAAAATTTAATATGGGCTGGAATTTTACAAGTACACCTATAAAAACTAACAATAGAATCAAGATAATAACTTATTGTTGGCCCCATACGCAAATGGGGAATAGGTTCTTTAACAAATCATGTTAACTGATAAGGTTTTCAAGGTTATATTTCAAATTTGTGGTAGAAATTCAGTAAACAAGGCGTAAAGTTCGAAATGCTATCGAAAGAAGGGATGTGATTTGTGATAATGCCAATGTCGAATGATTTTTCGACTTTTCAATTAGTTGAATAATCAGTTGAAAAATTAATTTCGAAAGGGTTAAAAATAAAATAGATTGCGTCATCAACTTTCAAGACAGGAGTTATATCATAGCTTTAAAATTCTCAGCTTCCTCACCTTTATTCAACAGATCATCGTAATCATACCCTTATCCCGCCTGTGGTAGGTCGGGTCTGGGGGTCCAATGAACATGTTCTGACTGGGGGCATTCCAGCCGGGAATTCTCGAATGACTGAATTCTCTGTGGGGGTTGAATGTTTTGTTGGTTATAATATTGCATGGTATCTGACCTTTTCCACAATAACTGCAATGCAACAAGAGTAAGGTTTGCATTCAACAGATGAAGTATAATTAGATTGAAACTCTATTGGGTTGACGCAGGTACCTCATTTTATCCCTGCCTTTACCACAGCAGTGTTCCCTTCTTTCTTTGTCATCCAAGGTTTATCACTTATGAGTGCACGGGCCATTGTAAAGCAATACATATATGCGGAAAGTTTTGGCCTAATAAAAGAAGGATCCGTTTGCAGCACCGAAGATCAATAACGTTTCTGGAAGAGAAGTCGGACTAATTTGATATGCTACGTATTTATGGCAACAAATTTGTTATAGAAGACCCCCCCTCTCTACATATCTGTCTATGGAACCCACACTCACGGCGATCCAATGCGTCCCGTCGCGAACCTTTCTCGGGGTGCCCACATTCGGTTAATTCATTTCAAAAATAAGAGGATTCTCAAATAATGCCATCATAGCTCTTGAAGAGTTCCAACACTTTAGTACAGCGATTCTCAACCATTGTGCCGCGGGATTCATAAAATGTGCCGCCA
This sequence comes from Trigoniulus corallinus, assembly GCA_013389805.1. NCBI lineage: Eukaryota > Metazoa > Arthropoda > Diplopoda > Spirobolida > Trigoniulidae > Trigoniulus > Trigoniulus corallinus. The sequence goes on from JAAFCE010007744.1 coordinate 14,726,140, forward strand.
CTGCGAACACCCATACACAAGTGACGTCAGACAAGTAGTTCAATCGGTTTTGCCTTCCTAGGCGGGACTGGCTTAACCATCATCATCTTCATCGAACCCTCCTCCCGCCAGTGGCAGGGTCGAGTCTGCGGGTTCTTAACCTCCACTCCCGCCTATTCCCCACCAGGTCCCTCGCCACCCCGCATGTCAACATGTCCCTCTGCACCACCTGCTCCCACGTCCGTTTTGGTCTTCCCCTACCTCTGGAGCCCCAATCACATGCATACCCATAATGGACCTAATGAGCTCCTCCTCCCCTCTCCTCATCGCATGCCCATACCACCACAACCGCCTCTCCCTCATCTTTTCCACAATGTCCCCCACCCCCAAGCTACCTCTAACGTAATCATTACAGACTCTGTCAGCTCGGGACACCCCTGTCATGTAACGCAGCATTCGCATCTCAGCCACCTGCATTCTCCTGTCATGGTTCTTCCTAACTGCCCAACACTCTGAGCCATATAGCAAAGCAGGCCTAACGACTGCTTTGTAAACTTTACCTTTTAACTTTATGGGGACCTGGCGGTCGCACAGGACACCACTTGCCTACCTCCACTTCAGCCATCCGGCATTAATCCTATGGGTCACGTCTGAATCTATCTCCCCATTGCTCTGGAAAACTGATCCTAAATAACGAAACTCTTGCACCACTGGTATACCCTCACTGCCACAGCGGATCTCACCTCCTTGCCCCTGGCAACTAAAATTGAAAGCTAGGTACTCTGTCTTCTTCATGTTTACTTTAAGACCCCCTCTCTCCATTGCTGTCTTAATGTCCTGTAGGCCCTTTTGTGCATTCTCCTTGGACCCCTCAAGCTTCCCCACGTCATCAGCAAATACCAGGCACTGAGGGGCCCATTCTCCTACTCCTGTCAGCAGCTCATCCATTACTAGAGTGAATAGATATGGGCTAAGTGCTGACCCTTGATGCACACCAACCTGGACGTTGAAGCAAGCAGTGTTTCCCCATGCTGTCCTCACCCTAGCAATGGAGCCCTCATACATATCCTTCACTATCCTAATATCGCCTTCATCAACTCCTTTCTTCCTTAAAACACTCCATAGCACCTGTCTAGGGACACTATCATATGCCTTCTCCAAGTCAATGAATACTGCATGGAGGTCCTTCCTTGCTGCTCTATGCTTCTCTATCATCTGTCGTAGAATAAAGATTGGTTCCATGGTGGACCTACCAGGCATAAACCCAAATTGGTTTCCACGGACCCTAATCTGGGCTCTGAGGCGACATTCTATGACTCGCTCCCACAGCTTCATAGAATGGCTCATTAGCTTTATGCCTCTATAGATTCCACAGTCCTGGGCATCACCTTTGCCCTTGAACAGTGGAACTATCCAACTCTCACGCCATTCAGCTGGCATCCTGTCACCATTTGCTAACTTATTGAAAAGCTTCCCTAGCCATGTGATTCCTGTAGCCCCCAAGGTGTGCCAAACATCAATGGGGATCCTATCTGGGCCAACCGCTTTGTGACCTTTCATTCTTTGAAGGGCTGTGACTATTTCCTCTGCCCTCACAATGTTCACTGCCTGTGTAGTGATTGGGTTTCTGTCTGTGGTTTCTGCATGGGTGGTAGTATTTAAGAGACCATGGTAGTATTCCTCCCACCTTTTGATTACCTCTGCTGGTTGGAACAAGGGGGACTGGCTTAACCAATGAGCATGAATATTACTGTTCTCACTACTGGCTAACTAAGCTAACTTAGTGTACTAGTAACCCACTTGATGTGTGCATAGGGCTAGGGTACAAGTAACTTCTAACCCTCTTCCTGCCTATGGCCGGATCGGGTACCCATCTTGTTCCTCTGAGTGGGCACGAGGACGATACATTGGACACTGTTTTCCCACAGCCGGTTGCCGACCAAAGCTGCGACCCGTATGCTATTCATCATCTTTCTACTCTTCATTGGGACATTCCACCGAACCCAGGGGCAAGATCCGACACCAGGAAATTTACTTCTTCTACCCGTTCCATAATAGAGAGGGTTCTTTATCTGCAGATGCCATCGTACACCACACGGGACCTCGGTTTTACTTCTCAACCAAAAGAAGGTACACTCAGGGTTTCTCTCTTGTCCGAAAAAAGCCAACCCACCTCTGTCCTATATCGAACCAAAAACTACCGACGCAGTTACCGAGCGTGCTACAAACTGTACCACCGAGGCAACTTTTGTAGAGGGTTAGGTTACAAGTCATATACATTACAAGTCATGTATTTTCTTTGGCGTCTGTGGGCCCCAAAATGTGTCGTTGTTAGTGTGCCGCCAAATTTTTAAATTATTGAAAGTGTGCCACAACGAAAAAAGGTCGAGAATCGCTGCTTTAGTAACTAACCAGGTTATTACCCAGAAATAAATGTTCCATTAAGGAAATCCGATCTACCAAATGCTGACAGTACAACAACATCAACTACTACAATGTAGTTGACTCCAAACACAAAAAAGTTCTTGCCGTTGGTAAAATTTAATTGCTCTTCTAATTCGAAAGAACTTGTGACTTTCTCATAACTTTAGATTTATTTGTACATATTTCATATCTCACTGCACCAATCTCCAAATTATTAACATACTACTGTCTAAATGAATGAAAGAAATAATAAAAAATAAAAAAAAACCTATTTTAACTGTACCTTCTCAGTGCTGGATCACTCAGTGTCAACTCCAATAGATTTGCTTACCTCAAGAATATAATCAAATGCACAGGCACCCTATTAAATAATCTATGTTATCATCTACTTAATCTTTAGAAACTTAACCGTTTTATCAAAGTCTTATTTAATCATAAATCGTCAAGTGATTAAAATGATTCTAATCTGATATGGTGATCATCCTCGCAGATACTATTCTTCAAGGTGACACTGTTATAACCTTTCGATGCGATGAGCAGTAAAACTGAGATTCCGTGTGGTGTACGATGGCATTTGCACGTAAAAGAACCCTTTCTATTATGCAACGGGTAGAGGAGACAAAATTTCCGAGTTGCAGCAGCTCGTTCCTTGGCGTCAGGGGAATTCCCCAACAAACAGTAGACAGACATAGAGTTTAAGCATAGGGTTTGCAGCTGTGGTTGACAACCGATGTGAAAATACATTATCTAATATATACCGCCCTAGTGTCCATTCCGAGGGACAAGATGGGTACCCGACACTGCCATAGGCTGTGTCCGAGTTTACGCTTCAACTCTCTTTTGATCATTTCGAAAATGAAAAAGATTTAACTATCTTTCATCTTTCTTAGTAGATATTCCACCCCAACCCTTGAACGCGACTCCTCTAGGCCTATATCTTAACGGGCTAACAACCTGTCATGTAGTTGCAAACGTAAATACAAATTATAAACCAAATTATAATACGAACCTAGAAATGACGCTTTCATAAAAATGAATTCTTACTTGCATTATTTTCAACGAAATCAGAAGTGATAATAATGACTAGTGATTTTCAATGTAGTTAGGAAACTACTTGCAGCAGAATAAAATTTAACTTTAATTTGGCAACGCGAATGTTACCACACTATTTCATTATTTCAATCATTATTTGAAACAGATTTGTTTTCTTAATTGGCATTGCATTTTTGAATATACAATACCATATTGAAGGCTTCTGAAGATTTGAGCACCATGTCCATTATCTAAACGGATAAATTATTAATGTATAACGCAAAGATAGTTTCAGTACCTATTTGTTGAAGAGTTTAGTGGTTGGGCTGTGCGAAATATCCTCTTGTGTTAGCAACTAGTGAATAAAGATCTGCTCATAGCAAATTTATACCACCGAAATATTATTGCACTATTGACACTGTTGTTATTCACTGTAGAAGTCAAGCGATGAGATTAGAGCAGATAAGAGCCGATTAGTTAAGGATTCCATCGTAACACTATCCCTCGGAATCATACTACTACTAGGGGAATCGCGATGCCGTAACGGGGGTATGGAGCGCCTGTGGCATATGCCTATCTTGCGCCTCCACGTAACCCAATAATAGGGAGATTGAGCGTACAGTTACCGATAACCATTTGTCCCATGCGCACCTTAAATTTCGTCTGCTTATGGGACAAATGGTTATCGGTAACTGTACGCTCAATCTCCCTATTGAAAAAAAGACGAAAAAATTTTGCAACCCAACCCAGTTGCGCCCGTGGCGGCCGCCTTTTTCGCCACGCCCTCGTTACGGAACTGTGGGCAACAATATAGGAACGATAATAAAACAGTTGGTCCCAATAAAGTTAAAAGGCAAAGTTTATAGAACGGTCGTTAGGCCCGCTATTCTGTATGGCTCTGAGTGTTGGAGAACTAGGAAGAACCATGATAGGTAAATGCAAGTGGCTGAGATGCAAATGCTGCGCTACATGAGAAGGGTGTCCCGAGCCGACATAATACGCAACGATTACATTAGAGGCAGCTTAGTGGCCTTAGCCCTTAACCCGTGACGCGTGGTCCCTTGGACCACGTCATTTAAATTTTCTTTAGTAACTTCTAGAACAATAATGTTACAAGGGTCATTCCATCAGTACCTGCATATCTTTTACTATCTAGTAAAATCCTGGTGAGTGAAGATACCTAGGTAAAAAGGGAAATTGTAGACAGAAAAGTCGTGGTCCCGGGGTCCTCACCTCACTGATTATGTAACTATTTGACAATGTTATATGCTATTTGAGATTAGCATGAGATTTGCAAAAAGTACTTTTTATTCAGTGTATGATAATCTTTTCATGCTCAAAATTTAATATATTCTATGTTCTATTCTGTATTACCTTGTGTTTTTTTTTTTTTTTTTTTTTGGTAAAAAAACGATTATAGGAATCGTTTCAAGGTGTTTCCTGAATCATAAGGACCCTGTTGGCCTTTGGCCTATTGCATGACGGACATTTGAAAAAGCAGCTATATTTCATTTAAATTAGTGAATAATTGACATGGTCCCTGGGACCACACCTCACCACTTATGTACCATGAATTGCAGGTCACGGGTTAAGGGTAGGAAACATCACAGAGAAAATGAGAGAACAGGGGGAAGAGGAACTTATTACTGTAGGTCCATTATGAGGCTGCATGTGATTGGGGGCACCAGGAGTAGGGGAAAACCAAAACGAACGTGGGAGCAGGTGGTGCAGAGCGACATGGAGGCGTGCAGGGTGGAGGGGACTTGGTGGGGGATAGGAGGGAGTCGAGGGAGACTTGGTGGCGGATAGGTGGGAGTGGAGGATATGAACCCACAGACCCGACCCTGCCACAGGCGGGATGAGAGGGTGATGATGATGACGATGATGATACCCTGATCAGAGATATCACTAGGGTTTGTGTCATCTTGTGCGGTGACACCATGGTGTAACCCCCTCTCCCAAAATAGCCGCTCTATTCCTTCTTCTGCTTTGATGTCACCCTATTTGTCAATAATTTTCATGGTGTGAGTGGTGTCACGTTATTGTGTTGCTCACATTCTAATGAATTAATTTCAATAACGCGGGGGTGATAGGTTGAGTTTGACAGTAGTCGATGTTTATGAAGGCGTTTGTTACAGCGCATGACAGTAACACAGGGAAACATACCGGTAGTTTGTAGCAATAACTAAGTTCAACAATTGCTTATTTGCATTGCTCTAAACATCATTTTTGTTGAAGGATAAACAAGCGTCCATATACTGAATACGTATACTATGAGTTGAAATTTCCAAAAATATCACTGAAAGTTACATCAGCATCCGGGAAAACATCAGACTGAAGATAAGTAACGTGACCTTCACTACTGGTGACTTTAACAAATATATTTCGATTAATGGATATACAGTATAGATATACAGTATAGATTTGCAGTATACAGTATGGATATACAGCAGTTCACGTATGAGCAAAAAAAAAGCTTCACAAACACAACATGCATTCGTTCGTTCGTGTTTTAGGGCCCATCAACTTCAATGGTCATTAGGGCCCAAACACAACATGCAACTAGCTATCAATACATTGCCAAGTGCAGCTCTGTTTTTTTTTTTTTTTTTTTTTTGGTGCTGAGGGGAGGGCATCGAATTCTTAAATATGAATTACATCAGAGTTTGCAGAATGCATATCCAACTTAAGACCATCATCTCATATAGCACGTCACCCAAATATCCATCCTCACCTTGATCCAAGAGATCAAGTAAAATTATTTTTAAACTGTGTTGGACTGACACAGGTACCTTATTTTATTCGCTGCCTTTCCAACAGCATTGTTCCCTTCTTTCTTTGCCTTTCAAATGTTTAAAGGTTTATCACTCATAAGTGTACCGGCCATTTTAAAGCAATAACTATTTTGCATGGATTTCTGGATTAGTTTGTGGGTTGGGGAGTAAGCCAGGCAGCCATAACAGGGCGAACCCTTATGAGGCTGCCCACGGGAGATGAGGAGGTAGGTGAAAGGACAATGGAGAGGGTTAATTTGCAGCACCCACCATTCTTTACCAACCACCCAAGTTGGTATCGACGTGGGCTTGCGATGCGGACATTTTTGGGCTAATAAAAGAAGAATCCTTTTGCAGCACGGAACTTTAATAACTAACCATGTTATTAACCAGAAAATAATTACAGGGGCCGACTAATAACAATGTCACATTAAAGAAATCTGATCTACCAAATGCAGACATTACAACAACATCAATAACTACATTGTAGTTTCCTCCAAATACAAGTAAGAAAGTTCTTGAAGTAGGCGAAATTTAATTGCTCTTAACTTCTAATTTGAGAGAATCTGTGACTTTCTCATAACTTTAGAATGATTTCTATTTTAAATCTCATTGTACCAATCTCCGAATCTTCTTTTCCGTAGAATATAATATCAAGTTATGCCCATAACGTCTTTTCATTTTCACAATTACAAATTAATCTAGTTGTCATGAAACAAATTTATTGGGGAGTATGCTCGGTAACTGCGCCAGTAGTTCTAGGTTGGATACTAGACTTGAATTGGGTAGGTTCTTTCGGGCGTGAGAGAAGCCCCGAGTGCGCCTTCTTTCAGATGGCAAGTAAAACTGAGATCCCGTGTGGTGCACGATGGAATTTGCACGTAAAAGAACCCTCTGTATTATGCAACGGGTAGATGAGGCAAAATTTTCAGGTGCAGGAGCTCGTTCCTGGCGTCGGAAGAATTCCCCAACGAGCAGTAGACCGACGATAAATAAGCATAGGATTTGCAACGAAGTGGAAAAACATTGTCCGATATATACCGCCCTTGTGTCCATTCTGAAAAACAAAATGGGTACCCGTCACTGCCATAGGCGGGAAAAGCGTTAACAGTTGTTTTCCCATAAAGGAGAACAATAAATTATTCAAATATCTAAGAGGGATATTTTCAAATATGGTGAATTTTTTAATACAGTGGTACCCCGCTTAAAGAGCGCCTCGTATAACGAATGTTCCCTATAACGAACACCGTCAGGCCTCGTTCACATGGCAATGTTTTTCCCGTATATTGTATACGAGTTTTTCCCGAATAAAGAAGTGACAATTAAAATCATATGGGATTGTTCAGATGGAGGCCATGCGGGGAAATCTCGAATACGAGAAAAAATTTTCCCGTATACTGACCGAACTTGTCACTGAGATGCGAGATTCTCGAATACGATATTCTCAAATACGAGAAGCAGTGGCACTTATTTTGCTATTGTGCTGTTCACACGACCAAACTTTTTCCCAGTACTGAGTCAGAAAAGAAACTTTAGCAAAAATTTTTCCAGACTTTGAAATGTGGGATGCTTGTGCACCTGCCTCATCATCAACCTCTTATTCCGCCTGTGGCAGGGTCGAGTCTGTGGGTTCTAGCCCTCCACTCCCATCTATCTCCCATAAGTTCCCCATCCACCCCTCACACTGCTATATCCTTATGGACAACCTGCTCCCACGTCTGCTTTGGTCTCCCCCTGCCCTGGGTGCTTCCAACCACCTGCATTCCTCAAATGGACCTAACGAGCTCCTCATCTCCTCGCATTACGTGCCCATAGCACTGCAATCTATTCTCTCACTTTTTCAGTTTCAGCGATGTCCACCAAATGCATGCTACCTCTATTATACTCATTCCTAATCCTATCTACTCTCTACACCCCACTCATGTACTGCAGCAGTCGCATCTCAGCTACCTGCATTCTGTTGACCTGAGTCTTTCTCACTGCCCAACACTGATCCATATAGCATAGTTGGCTCAACCACTGCCCTGTAATTGTTTGTTTGTTGCTGTTTTAGGGCCATTCAACTACAAAGGTCATTAGAGCCCTGTTTACTGCATAGTGCTAATGCAGAGACGGCACAGACACTACCCTAATGCGACAATTGTTGGGTACTAGCAGTACCCAGTTTTCCCAAATGGCCACTCATGTTAGTACTAGCTGGGCATGCGTCGCTTAACTTCAGTGATCAGATGACAGCTGGTGTGTCCAATGCAATAAGCCGCTCCCAGGCCTGTAATAAGTGGACCCCTTGAATGCGTGCATTCGTGATGACGACTGTTAGTTCACTTACTATCTGTGCTTCCCTGCAGTGTCCCTCTATACGTGAAAACTCGAATTGAATAGTCGCCATGTGAAACTCTGTCTTTTATTCGATAAAATCGTGTACGAATAGGTTGCCGTGTGAACCAGACCTCAAGAAAGCGCGGGAGTATGGCATAACGAACTTGTTTCACATAACAAACGCTTGTTCAATGTGTTATTGTGACCCGTCTTCAAAAACGGTTTGTCACCACTGGTATAGGATGTCCAAGATTGCAGTAAAAATAGAGGTATTAAGCCATGAGTTATACCAATTTAATGTAATAGAATGTCGCCTGCCAGATAGAACTAGTGTCTTTGGAAATCAGTTTGGATTCATGCTAGGCAGGTCCACGATGGAACTAATGTTCATTCTGAGGCAGATGATAGAAAAGTATAGAGCAGCTACAAAAGATCTCCATACCATCTTTGTCGACTTGCAGAAGGCTTACCAGTGTTCAACAACAGGCATTATGCAAACGGGAGTAGAAAATGGGTTTATTCGAATAGTTTAGGATATGTATGATGGTTCCATTCCACAACCAGGGTAAGGGCACCTTGGGGAAAATACTGCGGGCTCCCCAGTGAAGTTTGGGGTGCACCAAGGTTCAGCACTAAGTCCATACCTTTTTATTCTGGTTATGGACGAGCTACTGGCGGGAGTAGGTGAATGGATCCCTCAGTGCATGGCATTTGCCAACGAGCACTGTTCAACTGCGCATTGCAAGTAATTGACTGCCTGTGAAGTATGAACCCCCGAAAAATGGGTCCTAAGAGAGTTTTCACTCATTATCAATACAGTACTGTACTTTGTTTTTAACTTCTTAACAATTTTCACAATTTTTCGTGGCAACCCAGAACGCATTACACAATATAACATAGAGATCTATGGGAAATTGTGTTCCACACAACGAACACCCCGCATAACGAACGTATCGCTGGAACGAATTATGTTTGTTAAGCGGGGTACCACTGTACACAATTACAATCCTATACACCTCAGAGAAATCCCCGTCCTTCTTCTGTTCATACCATTCTAACCGTCCAGTACTCATTGGCCAACAATGTTTTAACTTTCTTCAACTCTCTTTTGAGTATCATAATCATTATCACACCCTTATCCCGCCTGTGGCAGGGTAGGATATGAAGGTTCTAGCCCTCCACTCCCCGGTATCTCCAATCCGGTTCCCACTCATCCCATACGCTACCATATCATTACGGACAACGGACCTAGTAATGACGCTTTCATAAAAATGAATTCCTATTTACCTTATTTTCAACAAAATCAGAAGTGATAATAATGAGTAGCTATCTTCAATGTAGGTAGAAAATTACTTGAAGTAGAATAAAATTTAACTTTCATTTCGCAACGCTAATGTTACCACACTGGTTTTAGGAAAATTCGTCCCCGACAGCTCGTCCCCGACAATTCGTCCCTGGGAAAATTCGTCCCCAGCAGTTTGGCCCCGACAATTCTGTGACAGTTCCGACAGTCTGTGAACAATATGGCATTAACAAAGGAAAAAATTGAGTAAATTCTGCGATTTTTAAATTTTTTAATTATTCTTAAAATTTTTTTAATTATAGTTAAAAATTCGTTAATTAAAATTTACAAATCGGCATTAACAATTGAAAAAAAAATTGAGTGAATTCTACAATTTGTAAGGGACAACAGCATTGTAAATGACGACAGCATTGTAAGCGAAGATAGCATTGTAAGGGACGAATCGTGTGGGGACGAATTGTGTGGGGGAATTGTGCGAGACGAATTGTGTGGGGACGAATTGTATCAGGGACGAATTTTCCCAGGGATGAATTGTCTGGAGACGAATCTTCCGCACGCCTACCACACTATTTCATTATTTCAATCATTATTTGAAACAGATTTGTTTTCTTAATTAGTTTGTATTTTTGAATATAGAATACCATATTGAAAACTTCGAAAGATTTGAGCACCATGTCCATTATGTAAACGGATAAAATAATAATGTATAATGCAAAGATAGTTTCAGTACTGTGGAGACTCACTACTCCATCGCTACTTACATCTTACTTGCTGTACCCATTTTTCAGTATGTCGTGACAATACTTTGGAGACACCCTCTCCAACATTACTAACACATATTCCAAAAGATATTTGGATGTCATTATTTCAAATTAATCACACGTGCTCTTCAGCACGTGCACCCTATTTTTTAGAATGACACTTTTAAAATACAAAAAAAAAGAACAACAGAAACAATAACATTTCTGTTCATTCCATAAA
>JAAFCE010007744.1:14741951-14834868 GCA_013389805.1 Trigoniulus corallinus
ATCTTTATTCAAATTTTCTACAACTTATAAAAAAAGCCTTCGCTACAGTACCTTATTTGTTGAAGAGTATAGTGGTTGGACTGTGTGAAATATCCTCTGGTGTTAGTAACTATTGCGTAAAGATCTGCTCATAGCAAGTTTATACCACCAAAATATTATTACACTATTGACACTGTTGTTATTCACTGTTAGAGAAGTCATCCGATGAAAAGATTAGAGCAGATAAGATCCGATTAGTTAAGGATTCCCTCGGAATCGACACTACTACTAGGGCTGTAAATCAATGCAATATACATTTGTAGCCGTTTCGTTAGCAAGGACAAGATATACTTTTCTAAAGGTGGGACAGGGTTCCCCCAAAAACATCTTATAGTTCTAAGGGTTCCGTGAGTCGACAAATTCTGAAAACCACTGGTATAAGCAACTCCTAGCCCTTTCCCCGCCTATGGCAGGGTCGGGTGCTCATCTTGTGTCCCTGAATGGATATAGGGCGATATATTGGTCATAGTTTTTTCTGCAGCCGGTTGCCGGCCAAAGATGCAACCCTACGCTTATTTATTGTCAGTCTAGTGTTCGTTGGGGAATGCTACCGACCCCAGGGGGCGAGCTCCTACACCTGGAAATTGGTGCTCATCTACCCGTTTCATAGTAGAGAGGGTTCTTTTACGTGCAAGTGTCATTGTACAGCCACACGGGACCTCGGTTTTACTTCTCATCCGAAAGAAGGCGCACTCGGGGCCTCTTTTTCGCCAGAATGAAGCCAACCCACCTCGGTCCTGTATCGAGTCTAGAACTACTGACGTAGTTGCCGAGCGTGCTTACCACTATGCCACTGGTATAAGCCAAAGATAATTCATCACCTGCATCTTTCTCTGCAGTGCATAATTGCTCTGCAGAATTGTTGGCATTTGAGGCACCAGACACTTTGACGTATGACACCGGCACTGCACGGTTGTTACTCTGTGCCCGGCATTTGAAGGCCAGAAATCTAAAGCCGGCATCCTGCCGGGTCCCGAAGGCTAAGTTTGCATCGAGCTCCACAAGTGAATTTTGAACCAGGCCCAATTTTTGTATGGCCGTCCCTACTTACTGTATATTTCTTTTATATTTAGAATATTCTTTCTCAAAATTTGGACAGTTTATTATATAGTTACTTTGTCACATAAAACAGTCTCCTTCCTATAATGGTTATTAAGAATTTCTCCCACTTTTCTAAAATGCATTACGGTAGTGATCCGTCGATAAATATGGCTCTTGAAAAACTGCAACTATATTTTCAACAGCTTGCATTATATGTCTACTTAGAAGTTTGAAACTACATAATATATCTCACAATCGGCTTACTGATTATTGAATAAGGTTTCATACAAATCTGGTTAACTTTCAAGTGTCAACTGCTCCCTATAAACGCCCTCTACCAGACAGTGGCGTAGCAGTAGTGTCTCGGGCCTGTATGCAAGATCTTATTTGGCGCCCCTATCCCAGTCGACTTGCGTGATACAAAATCGCTTTATAAAACAAAACTAACACTGAGGAACAGTAATTTATGCAGTTTGGAATTAAGTCCCTGTGAATTGCACCTTTTATAGATGGTTAAAGCAAATGCGAATATTTTCTTCTTCCTTGACATCTTTGGCGTCTTTAATTAGGAAGGACCTAAAGCATCTGAAAAAGTACTCAAAACCTATTTAGAAAATCCAGAGAAGGAATCAGAGACCAACTGCCCTTATGAAAGAGGGCCTTAAGCGTCATTTGTATAATGCAGAGCTGAGCCAAGCAAAATAACCAAACCAACAAAGAATTGGTTGTTGTGAACTGAAAAAATCACCTAAAAGTGATGTCCACTGGAACCAGAAGGTACAGAAGGATCAAAAAGCAACAAATAATCATCAGAAGAGATAAGACTGAAAAGCTTAACTTACATTTTAATCACGTAAGTTGTTGAACTTCACAAAATGGATTGTAGTTTTAAAGCTAAAATTGACATTTGAAATGCTGACAATCAGAGGCGTACCGAGGGGGGCGCGGACCGCACCGGGTGACACTATTTCAGGGGGTGACACTATTGCAAAGTTTCTGATCCATCCTTTTCCTACAGCACTACACCCATTTCAATTTTAGTTTCAATGAATGCGAATTTTGTATGGGACACAGTCCAGCTAGTGGATTCACATAAACTCGTTTGGTTCGTTGGTATTTTAGGGCTTGTTTTGACTACGAGGTCATCAGAGCCCCGTCCACTGCATATTTCTAAGGCAGAGACTGCACAGCCACTACACTAATGTGACTATTTTGGGGTATTAGCACACTGTAATAAGCTTTCTCCACGTCAATGAAGAAGGGTAATAGCCAGGGTATGAACATCTTGGGGAAATACTGGGGCTTCCCAGTAAAGTCCAACTGGTGAAAAGGTGCAAGAGTAGTATTAGTAGGAGTAAGTTACACTATCGGGTTGGGGAGTAAGCCAAGCAGCCCTATCAGGCCAAACCCTAAAGAGGCTGCTCACAGGTGAGGAGGGGCTAGGTGTAGGGGGCGTAGGAAAGGGGAGGTTAGCAGCACCCAAGGTTCACTACCAACAACCCATGTTGTTGCTAACATGGATCTGCGTTGCTTAACTGGTGCGTCCAACGCAACTTGGCTACACCATGGAGGTAAAGCACTTAGGATCAACGTTCCAAAGCAATGGGGAGATAACTCTGATGTGACCCACAGACTCAATGGGGATGATTGAAGTGGAAACAGGCAAGTGGTAGGAGGGTCCCAATCACGTTGAAAGGGAAGTTTTGCAGGGCAGTGGTTGGACCAACTATGCTATGAATAGCATAGCTGGTCATTCCTATGAGGGTTTTCCACATCGGAGCGAGGGAGAATAGGTTAAAGTGGTATGGACACGTAATCCGAAGAGGGGAGGAGCTCCTTAGGTCCATTTCAGGAATGCAGATGGTTGGGAACAGCTGAGGCAGGGGAGACTGAAGCAGACGTGGGAGCAAGTTGCCCACAAGGACATGGCAGTGTGTGCATTGGACGGGGATCTGGTGGAAGATAGGCAGGAGTGGAGGACTGGAACCTGCAGATCCGGCACTGACAAAGGTGGGATACCTGATTTCCACCCGCACTAATCCTATCCCAGAGGCGACATTCCATCACTCTCTCCCAGAGATTCAAGGACTGGCTCATCAACTTTATACCTCTATTGTTACCACACTCTTGGACATTCCTTTGCCCTTGAAGAGTGGAACTATCCAACTCTCACGCCATGCCAATGGCATTCTATCTCTGCTGGCTATCCTCCTGAGAAATTTCCCTAGCCACCTGATACCTGCCCTCCCTAGGCTATGCCACACTTGAATTGGGTGTTCCATCTGGGCCTACATCTTTTTGACCTTTCATTTTCCTACACGCTTTGGTTACACAGTTCACCATCCCCTGCCAATGCTGGATAGGTGGCAAGGTTCTCATTTTCCCCTGCAGAATTCAAGAGGATATGGAAGTACTCTTCCCACCTCCTCTTTGCCTCCATCAGGGAGAGTAGGACCCTACCGCTGCTATCCTTCACTGTTATAGCCCAGGGTATATCTTTAGCTGCCCTATTTCTAGCCTTGGCCAATTTGAAAACCTCCCCTTCCCTTGTCCAATACTGCTCATAGAGTGCCTCATACTTCCGGTGCTTGGCCAGGGCAATGATCCTACTAGTGTTGGTCTTAGCCTGCCTATATTGGCTGAGTTTCTAAATTACCCGAGTCAAACTCGAGTTACTCCGGAGTGACTCCAAAGCGTTTCTAAATGGCTTGCTCCAAAAGCCCCGCGTTCCTAAATGCGTTTTTTCACGTTTTAGAGTCACACTAGAGTCACTCCGGAGTGACTCTTTGTGAAAGCAGTCGACAGTTAACAAACGCAATCTATGCAGACGAACAATTAGGCATATAGAGTAGGGTTGCCATAATTGTCGGACCACAAACGTTCCTTAAAAGTATTTTTTCAACAAAATAAGAGTTTTATTACAACTTTATGATAAATTAAAATAGTATAATAGATAAATGGTGGTTGAACAGTCAGTTTCACTGGCAAAATGCGATGTTTTCGTGGATGCGTCAGTACCAAATCTTGGCATGTATATGCAATGATATTATCGGAAAAAAATTGTCCTGCATGCAAAAATTTTAAATCGACCTGGACAAATGACTGTCAGACATTGACAACAGACCTACGGGACAGCGGGACATATACAGTAACCCATATATATATAAATCCCGCTATTAGGGTTGTATATATATAATGTCAGTGTGAATGAATTAAACAGTGTTCTGGGTGGACAAATGAAGATCTGGGGGCATAACGAGAAAATTATCGCCTGTCATCGTCAAATTATCGTCTGCCATCTTTGTAAATTTTGCTCTTGTATCGTCCCTAAATGCATGACACCGGAGTTACTCCAGTGTTACTCCTGTGACGTCAGCCTGGGGCCTGCTTGCACACCCCGGATGGCCACCGGTGGTGCCTGAAACATTAATCTAAATACATTTGAAATGTTGGTGACTCAGGTGGAGTGCATTGAATAATAAAGTGTTTATATGGGGGGGGGGGGTCAGTGGTGGGGGTGACACCAGGATTTGCCGCACCGGGTGACACCAAGCCTAGGTACGCCTCTGCTGACAATGACAATTCTAAAGCTCACATTGACGAGTGACTCTCAGGGAAGAAATCGACTTAATGTAAAACTAATATAAATAAAATACAGTCGACTCTTGTTATAACGAACCCTAAGGGGATGAAAAATTCGTTCGTTATATCGAGTGTTCGCTATACCACAAGGCAGAGCTGGCACGAAGCGGGTTCAGCGCGTTTGCCGAACCCACCCCCGGCCTGGGCCTTCGGCCCGGATTTTGTATATTTTGTTAGTGTTTTAGGGCCCCTCAACTACAAGGTCATTAGAGCACTGTCCACCTCGTAGTTCTAATGCAGAGACTGCACAGATACCACACTAATGCGACGACTTTGTGTATTAGCAGTACCCAGTCTTCCCAAGCGGCCACCCATGTCGGGAGAGGCGAATTGCGTTGGACACACCAGTTGTTGTCTGATAACTGAAGTTAAACAGCGCAACCCCAGCTAGTACAGACATGGGTGGTCGCTTGGGAAAACTGGGTACTGCTAATACCAAAAAATCGTCGCATTAGTGTAGTGTCTGTGCAGTCCCTGCATAAGAACTATGCTGTGGACGGGGCTCTCATGACCTTGTAGTTGAAGGGCCCTAAAACATCAACGAAAAAAGCCACCCATGGCATTACTTACTGGGGTTGCGTTGCTTAACTGGTGTGTCGAATGAAATAAGCCACTCTCCTTTGGCCCAGGCTTGTGTCTAGGTGCAAGCCTGGTTCACCACTTTCACCAGAACCCGGCCTCACCTATACTAAGGCCCCATGCGCGGGCCTCTATATTACAGAATGTAAAATGTATTTCCTTATAAGCGGCCCCGCAAAATATTTATTTTTGGACCCAAAAGCTCAGGCCAGCTCTGCTATGGGGCCTTGTTTTACACATTGTTTTTGGTCCCAGGCAGTTTTCGTGGATTTTACCTAAATTTGCTTGCAAAATTTTTTCCTAATGGCACCAAAGGATATTCTTTGTCTCTGACTTACGACATCTAATAGCTGTTTGTTATAAAGTGAGTCATTTAGCACTGTGGGATAATGAAGGGACCAGCCAAACCGTTCTTTATATCAAGGGTTTCGTTATATCTTCTGTTTGCTATATCAAGCAGCTAATACATGGGAGGTATAGGAGTTTTGGCCAGGACCTGTTATGGCTGCTTGTCGAACTCCCCAATCCGTTAAGAAATAAAAAAAATTGACAATTATGCTGAGATTCAAGTTGGGTTGATGAGTGGCGTAATTGGTGCTTCCATTTCCACACATCGCAACTAATAGAAGTTTCGGTAGGCGGCTAGAAAGACAAGAACACATTAGTTTTTATCAGTTTGCATGATAAACACGTAGCATTAATAGAGAGTTTTCTGCCTGCGGTTCTATCCTACGTACGCTACGTAATACAGACGAATTGTCAACTGTGTAAACTCAAACGCTGCATGCGTCTGCACAGTTCACGATTCGTCTGCATTGCGTAGCTTACGTCTGATAGAGAGTTTTCTGACTGCAGTTCTAACGGCATTATGGTGCATGCTATTTCAAACGTTTATGAAAATATACCATATTTTCCGAACCATAAGACGCACATTTTTCATGAAGAAAAGGGTAAAAAAAATCACACTCCGTCTTATGGACCGGATGTCTCAATTTGTACTTTACTTATGCCAATAACTTTTTTTTCCAATTTTGGCTTAAAAAGTTAGGTTGCGTCTTATCGTCCAGTGTGGCTTATAGTCCGGAAAATATGGTACTTTTAATGCTAGAAAAACTTCTGAAATCTTTTGCAGTCCATTATAACAGTACTGTGGCAGTACTATGACGGTGCACTGACGTAGTGGACTGCAAAAGCGTTTCCAATTATTGGCTGAGTTTCTAAATTACCCGAGTCAAACTCGAGTTACTCCGAAGTCACTCCGAAGCGTTCCTAAATGGCTTACTCCGAAAGCCCCGCGTTCCTAAATGCGTTTTTTCACGTTTTAGAGTCACTCCGGAGTGACCCTTTTTGACTGCACTCAAAAAGGAGGAGTAAACGGAGTGAAAGCAGTCGGAAGTTAACAAACGCAATCTAAACAGACGAACAATTAGGCATATAGAGTAGGGTTGCCATAATTGTCAGACCAAAAACCGCCCCTTAAAAGTATTTTTTCAACAAAATAAGAGTTTTATCACAACTTTATGATAAAAAAAATTGCATAATAGATCAATGGTGGTCGAACAGTCCGTTTCACTGGAAAAATGTGATGTTTTCGTGGACGCGTCTGTACCAAATCTTGGCATGTATATGCACAGTATTGAATGCAATGATATTACCGGAAAATAATTATAATTGTCCTGCATGCAAAAATTTTAAATCGACCGGGACAAATGACTGTCGGACATGGACACAGACCTCAAAACCAGGACATGCCCTGGTGTAGCGGGACATATACAGTAACCCATATATATATCCCGCTATTAGGGTTTTATAATTAGGCCTCAGTATATATATATAATGTCAGTCTGAATGAATTAAACAGTGTTCTGGGTGGACAAATGAAGATCTGGGGGCATAACGAGAAAATTATCGCCTGCCATCGTCAAATTATCGTCTGCCATCGCCAAATCGTCTGCCATCTTTGTAAATTTTGCTCTTGTATCGTCCCTAAATGCATGACACCGGAGTTACTCCAGTGTTACTCCTGTGACGTCAGCAGTGACCCGAGTAACTCCAGAGTTACCCTAACTGGAGTAATTTAGAAACTCAGCCATTTACACTGCATCATCGCAGATGAAAAGATTACCATCTGGTGCAACAACAATATTTACCTGCTCTTCAGGTGTAGCCGTTAAGTCCACTTCTTTTTGACCTTAGTCCAATTCTTGTTGATCTTCATTAAGCAATTTATTATTTGAAGAGTTTTCCTTGGGTTTAACCCCTTTCCTGCATGTAAATACAGTGGCGACATTAACGATAACTAATTAGCAACTATCTCTTTAAACAACCAGTTACCAGAATAGGAAGCCCTACCTTTTCTTCAAATACAAAACTAGAAAAACGACCGCAAAGATCTGACTGACACAGATACATGCCACGATATAGGCAACAATGATAAACACAATATTTGCATGTTTCCAAGTCATACTGACGTTTCCAGCAACCATCTGGTGGTGATCCCCTACTACTAACAAAATTGTTTACAAAATTAGCCAGAAGTCTACCATGGTACATCAGATAGATTTGAAATCCTAGGACTCAGGTAAAACTAAAGCGGAAAGGTTCATGTACAGTGCCGGATTTACATATTCATAGGCCCTAGGCTATTTCAATTTTGAGGCAGTTTTCAAGCCCTTCTGGGGCCCTTTTCTTAGGGTTTGAAGCTTACTAATTGTTCAGACCCTAAGGCTTCAGCCTACTTAGCCTAATGGTAAATCCGGCATTGCTCATGTATCTTATTCATTTTACAACATGGTCGTTACCTGCTAGAACTTCATCGGCATCCCTTGCATAAAATATCATTGGTGTTTCAAGCGTTGGGTGGCTAACGACACACCTCAACGATTCGACATTGTCTGGGTGAACTTCAATTGTGGAAGTAATGTTATAAAGTTTCGCTTCGTAATCTTCTTTTAAACCATGATGGTTTTCCTTTCTGCCGTTCACCAACCAAAAAATCTCGGCCTGTGGAAACCCATTTGTGGCAGAACAACAGAAAGATTTTGTTGCTTTTTTAGTCGAGTCCCACGACTGGATAAGGCTCATTTCCGGCTTCACTATAAATAATGATTAAACCATGTATCTCATTGAATCATGACATAAGCAACAATTATTTAGTAGAAACCCCATACTCATCATAAACGCCGAAGTGAAAATCAATTCCTTTGTCATTTTGAGAGGTTCATGTACACACTTCCAAACTCCAAGATCGTCTGAGGTAAAATACTTAATGGAAATACTACAATCCTTCGTCATCCGTCCACGATTATTACTCATGTAGCTATAAGGCCCACCAATTTTCAGTGGTATCTCATTTCTCTCCCAAACACAATTTACTTCGTTATTAAATTTACATGGTAGGGACATCTCTTCCCCAAAGCTGATTGTGTGATTAGTTAGTCCCTCAATTATTTTCAATGCTGGTGATACTGGAAAGAAAATAGTTTTTATTTAAAGTAATAAGGTAAATTTAATTTATCTCACTAAATAACTTACCGCCCTGCAATTCATAATACTTTCGATTCGTAAATTTAGTCTGAAATTGCCATTTTCCGATATCTTCCACCCCGAAATTTGATATTCTCAAGCTAAAAAATGAGTAGAGGTCGCTACTGTTTAAATATTTTGTATATTTGTTTTGATTATTTGTATCAACTATTGTGTTATTTCTGGTCCATTCACAGGATAGGCCCTTCTTATCACTATGAGCCAACATTACGATCTTTCCAAATGCCACTGGAACAACCTGCCCTTGTTTTGGATAGATGATATTTGGATCTGTCAATGAATGGGGAGAATAAAAACGGTGTGCTCAGGTGTTCCACATCCTCTACTCATGAAAAAACACTTCAGAGAAAATAATATCCGACTATGACGACCAAATCGTAAATAAAAATTATTTACCGAAAAGTGACATCCAATAAACCTTTAGCCGGACGGGATCATTTAGGGAACTATGGGAATAAATGTTACACCGCCATTCTGCAGCATCAATATCTCGAAAATCGTGGATCTCAATGCTGCAATCCTGTGATTCCAAGAAGTTTGGGTTCGTGTACTGATAGCGATCACCGATGAATACCTCTATTCCCCCTCTTTGCCATGCACAGTCCACAATTTCCACATCAGATTGACAGACTACAGTCACTGTACTTCCTCTGGGAATAAAAGCTGGTTGATCGCTTGATCCAACGCCAGCTGAAAAGAAACCGAAATCAAACTTTGATTTCATATGCGCGAGGCCTTACAGGTGTTTTCATTGATAGTGATAACTTACAGAATTCACAGATAGGTGTCGAATGAGAAGGTGGCGATGTGAATCTATAACAAGATTAATTTATTATTTAGATTCGCTACATTCTGATTGTAATGAGACGTAGTTAACGTAATTTTTCTACCCGATCATGCAATCGCCACAGTCACTAACATCATTTCTGCATAGGCCTGATTTCCACGTTCGTCTGAGTTTCTCACATGGGTAACATTCATCCGAAGGTGCTTCACAGTGCACGGGCTGCAAAACATAGTGGAAATTGGATTCATGTGTTGAATCTCATCTTCTAACAACTGCGACGCAATAATGAAAACCTACGGGAATTAGAATTCCTAATACGATGAGTAAAATATACATCTTGATGAGGTTATGAATGCTTCTCGCAGTTAATAGTATCCAAGGACCACGCAGTTCACTTTCCTGCTCAATGCAATTTTTTTAATATATCTCTGGTGAAAAGATTCCTTAGAATGCCAAAGAAAAAAAACTTCCAAACTCGAGTCTTCAGTTCAGCCTCTAGTTAAATTGTCGCTGAAGATTCACTTTCTGCTATCTCACCTTTAATTTTCTCTCAGAACTTCGGTTGTGTAAGCAGTGAGAAAGGAAAGTTTCTGTCGAGACCTTGGAAAACACTCCTAGGGATGTCGGGGAGACACGTGATGACAAGCGATTGAGGACGAAAGCAGGAAAAGATGTGATGCGGTCTGGGTTGTATTGTCAACCGGAATTCCTCTGAAATTACCATAAAGATGGAATAAAGTATTACTTTCTTGAAACAGATAAATTTAACACATTTTAAGCGGGAGATGTAGTATTACGTTTTTCATGATTAGTAGTGTAATGCGGGACACGCAGTAATACGTTTCTAAAGTAGTACTACGTTTCATATTGGCTTGCCGCGAATTTTGACTTTTATGCCATTTTATGACAAATATCACAATAATGTTTGTAGCTAGTGCATCTGACTATGAAGCTTAGTTCGACTAGGATACGTTTTCCCGATGCAGGGCCCGCTCTAGGGGGGGGGGGGGTGCAACCTGGACATTAGTCTGGCGCGTAAGTAAAGTAAAACTGATGCTTGAACTTGCATTACATTCTTAAAGGGTGGCAATTTGTCATTTTGTCCAGGGCGACGTAAGCGCTAGAGCGGACCCTGCCTGATGGGGATGAAAGTGGCGTCAACAGAATCAAGTGATGATGAACCCATTATTCTTCATAAACGACCTCCATTATTTCCAAATATAATGGGTCTGCGGGTTCTAGCCCTCCACTCTCGCCTATCTCCCACCAGGTCCCCATCCACCCCTAACACTTCCATATTCTTAGGGACAAATCGCCCCCAAGTCTGCTTTGGTCCCTCCCTGCCCCGGGTGCTCCCAACCACCTGCATTCATTAAAGGGATTTAATGATTCCTCCTTCCCTCTTCTCATTAGTGTCCATACCACTGCAACCTACTCCCATCATGTGGCGAATTGCGTTGGACACACCAGTTCTTGTCTGATCACTGAAGTTCAGCAGTGCAACCCCAGCTAGTACTGACATGGGTGGCCGCTTGGGAAAACTGGGTACTGCTAATACCCAAAAATCGTTGCATTATTGTAGTTTCTGTGCACTTTCTGCATAAGAACTATGCTTTGAGCAGGGCTCTAATGACCTTTGTAGTTGAATGGCCCCAAAACACCAACAAACAACAACACAACTCCCATCATCTTTTCTGGATTGTGCACCACCCCCTATCTGCTTTCAAAACCTTGCTCATATACTGCAGCATTCACATCTTGGCTACTTGCATTCTATTTACGTGGCTCTTCCTTACCGCCCATCACTCTGACCATATAGCATGGCGACTGGAATGTGATCAGGTGCTTGTTCCTCCTCCTAAAACACATATTTGGCAATGCAAGGCCATGTGCTCTTCCTGTCTCAAGAATTGCCTGCCCTTCCATACTGATTGTTCCATTCCCTCATCACCCATTGGTTCATCAAGACTGAACGTGTTGTCTATGGGGGTGCCGGCCTACCCCACAGAGGACACTCTATGCACAAAGACACTCCAATGATGCTGCAGACACATAGTAACGACGGCCCGGGGCCCACTCACTCACTCCTGATGGCATTCTCTGTCTGTCATCCCTGCCCACCACAGAGTCCAAAAGGGGAACGACCATTGGGGCCTCCAGGGTTGTTCAGAAATGTAACCATCAGAAAGCCATAACCCCCCAAGTACCAGGATCAATAGGCATCTGAGGCTGCCCATGTCATCTCCAAAAGTAACCCACATGGGCAAGAACGCCCCCTCCAGCTTATTGATCAGACTGGGTATCTGCCTAACCGCTCGTTTTGCACTGGAGGTCTTGGCGAAAGTGGTGTGCTGGGGACTTAGGGTTGCAACCCCACCCATCAACGTGTTGGAGCTGTCTCATCAGCATGGGGCGGCCCAGAGATTTAGAAGAGAATGCGCCTCCTCAACTACCAAAATAGTCAAAATGGTGGGATTGTATCGAGGGGTCAGGCGGTGCCTAAGGTTTAGGAAGTTAAGTATTTGAATTCCATCCTTCGGAGTAATGGAGAAGTTGATTCAGATGTTGGCCACAGCACGAATGTGGGGTAGTTAAAGTGGAGACAGGCAGTTGGCATCCTGCATGACCAAATGGTAGTGATGGTGCAAGCATTTCCAGGGCCTTTTGTGGGAAAAAGTATTTTGCCTTTTCATAAGGTCCACTTACAGACGCGTGCACTGAACTCACCTCGTGACAGCCCTATGTATAAATGAATTTCCTGACAGCTCCAGGCAGTGCTAGCACAAGCTTTTGTGGGACGTTTAGTAGGAAAAACCATTTTTATGGTTTCATAATGCACGGGGCCTGCATAAACGTAGGGCCATGTTCCAGGAAACGCACTGAACCCACTTTGCCCCGGCCCTGTCAAAAGTGTCCGAAAAAATCTTAAGTGGAATTGTTGTTGTTTTAGGGCCCTTCAACTACAAGGTCATTAGTGCCCCGTCCACTGTGTAGTTCTGATGCAGAGACTGCACAGACACTACACTAATGCGACGATTTTTTGGATACTAGCGGTACCTCAGTTTTCCCAAGCAGCCAACCATGTCAGTACTAGATGGGGTTGCGTTGCTTAACTTCAGTAATCAGACGAGAACTGGTGTGTCCAATGCAATTTGCCCCTCCCTAAACTTAAGTGGAAGTTTTACAGAACAGCTATATGGCCAGCTATGCTATACAGCTCAGAGTGTTGGGCAATGGGATAGAACCACTGAAAGATAATTCAAGTTGCAGAAATGCGAATGCTATGGTACATGTGTGGGGTGTTGAGGCTAGATGCTTAGAAACTATTTGTTTCATTGGTGTTTTAGGTCCCTTCAAATACAATGGTTATTGGAGCCCTGAACATTTTGTGCATTAGCAGTGCCACCTTAAAGCATCAGCCTGCTGGGCATTTGCCCAGAGGCCCCATGTTAATCTGTACATGTGAAGTGACCATTTACATATTCAGGTGAGTGGTTGTTGTAAGGGCCCCAACACACTGTCATACCCAGGGGTCCCATGCCAATCTGTGTATTTGATGTGATCATTTACATATTCCTGTAAGTGGTTGTCACAGGGACCCCAGCACACTGCTTTGCCCAGAGATCCATAATGCAGTTAAGGTGGCACTGGTACCCAGTGTTCCAAAGCGGTCACCCATGATTGTAGTAACTGGGGTTGCATTGTTTAACTTCAGTGATCAGATGAAAACTGTTGTGCCCAGATGCTTACCACATAGAAATGAGTACAAGAGAAATTTCTGGGTGGGGGAGCATAGCAGAGAAGATGAGAGAAAATCAACTGAGATGGTATGGGGCTGCGATGAGAAGAGGGGAGGAGGGCCTAGCCCTGACAGTTATGGGGGTAAGGATTTGATGAATATAATAATAATGATGGTAGTATTATGGCTTTAGCAATTTCTCCATAAAAATATTTTCATATGCAGTTCACAATTTCACCCATTACAACAGTTTAGTTGGTTTGTATTAGTGCCTGCTACA
This sequence comes from Trigoniulus corallinus, assembly GCA_013389805.1. Taxonomy (NCBI): domain Eukaryota; kingdom Metazoa; phylum Arthropoda; class Diplopoda; order Spirobolida; family Trigoniulidae; genus Trigoniulus; species Trigoniulus corallinus. Next base: position 14,755,605 of record JAAFCE010007744.1, read on the forward strand.
ACAGAAAGTTTAAACACATCAGTGCCCGCTTAAAATGTGTTAATATGGGTTGGAATTTTGCAAGTATACCTATGAAAGCTAACAATAGAATCATTATCATACTGTTGGCCCCATACATAAATGGAGAACAGGTACTTTAAAAAATAATGTTAACTAATAAGTTTTTCAAGATCATATTTCAAATTTGGGGTGCAAATGCAGTAAATAAGGGGTAAAGTTTGAAAGGCTATCAAAAGCGGAATGAGATTTTTTGATAACGCCAATATTGACCCTTGCTCCACAAGATAGCATTGAGGAACAAATATTACAAGACAGTATCAGATATGACACTCGATTGTTTGTTTTTCACTTTTTGACTATAAATATGTTTTTTGGCTGGATATGTGTACAAATCAATGAAATATGATTGGCTTATTATGACCATAATTACATTCAAAAACTTTCAATTATTTTGCAACTATTTGTGCTCACACTAGATACTGTGATTACATGTGGTACAACAAGAATTACCCCTTCTATTTTCAGTAATGAATAAGGAAAAATATCAAGTTCCTTTACCACTGGGTTTAATGAAATTATCAACAATGTTTCTCTTTGAAGGTCTATAATATTTACTACATAATGGAATATCAGTCGAAATAAGTTCTAAATCCTTGCTCAAAATGAAACATCTGCCACTGTCTATTGTTTTATTTTGCAACTCACTACCAGGGATAAAATTTGGAGATCCTCCTCCACATTGCAAGAAAAAGATTCAGTTCTGATCTTGATAGGTGCCTTAGCAAGACATTAGGAAGCCATACTTATATGAATATTTGATTGCATACACCCAGTGGTGGATCCAGGTTTTTCATCAGGGGGATTGAGCTAAAGCTCACATATATTATGCAAATATAAGTTTATATGTGCATAGGGGGTTGCAACCCCAAAAACCCCACCCTGGATCCGTGCGTGCATACACCTCAAGACAGTGTCAAATGTGACACTCAAAAAAGACACTTGAATTTGAAAAGCGCATTTTAAAACGAAGTAATTTCAAAATTTTAATTAAATTCGTGTACTAATGGATACTCCACTATTACCTAGGAGGGTACAGAAAAAAATGAAGAGGCTACAATTTCCTGAATCATCCACATGCCAAAAAATATGTGTACAGTGTTATATCTGACCCTGGCTTGTGGATTAACGGTTAAATTTTGTTTCACCTTTTCAATTAGTCCAATGTTCAGTATCAGAATGCTCATTGCACTTCATCTCACCATCCCATATAGCATGCCACCAAAATATCCATCACTAATACGTGTGTGGGCGTTTCTAAAACAATACCTATCAAATACTGTATATGAAGTAGTGTTTGGGCTACAAAGTCTGAAGGGGACTAACAGGCTGAAGTTGGACTAATTTACAATTCTAAATATTGATGGCAATATATTTTTTAGAGAAGACCCCACTACATGTCTCTCGATGTCTCTTCATTTTAAAAATAAGAAGATTCTCAGTTAATGCATTATAGCTTTTGAAGATTTCCAACACTTTAGTAACTGACCAGATTATTACCCAGAAATTAATTACTGGGCTGACCAGTAAGCAATATGGTTACAATAAGGAAATCTGATTTACCAAATGCAGACAATAAATCAACATCAAATTAATAACCACTGCCTCATTGCCTCAACCTCCAAATAATTTAAATTGCCACTGTCTAAATGAATGAAATAATAAAATATAATAAAAAATTATTTTAACTGTACCTTCTCAGTGTTGGATCACTCAGTAGTCAATCCCTTTGCCACAAGAAAATAATCAAAATTACAGATTTCATTATTGCATTAAATCTATGGTATCATCACAATCTTTAAAAAGTTGTCCGTTTTATGACAATCTTAGTTAATCATTTGATTAACAGAAATCGTCAACTGATTAAAGTGAATCTAGTCTGATTTGGCGTGGGGCCCAGAGCAAACTAATGGTGCAGGGCCCTGTGCCATCACACCCTACATGCCGGCCCTGGTGACACTGGTATTTACCTGTCAATTGCCAAAAGTAGGAAGTGGTGTGCTGTGTGACCACAGAGTCACAATTAAATTGAAAGGTAAAGTTTACAAACTGTAGTTAGGCCCGCTATGCTATATGGAACAGTGTTGGGCAGTGAGGAAGAACTATGAGAGGAGAGTGCAAGTGGCCGAGATGCGAATGCTTTGGTACATGATTGGGGTGTCGCGTGCTGACAGAGTCCACAACGAGTATGTAAAGCAAGATGCAAAATGAGACGCAGGATTATGCAGGTGGCGAAGGTGAGGTGGCGAGGGTTGACACAAATGATTTTGCCAATGTGTCACACCCGAGACATGAAAATATGCACCAAATGGCATATCATTCTACGCCCAATACTGCCACCAGAAGGCTCTGAAAATAATATGATCCATATGTGGAAATACTCATCATCATCTCACCCTTATCCTGACTGGGCAGGGTCGGGTCAGCAAGTTCTTATCCTCCACTGCTCTCACGTCCGTTTCGGTCTTCCCCTACTCCTAGTGCCAGCAATGACCTGCAGTCACATAATGGAGAGAATAACTTCCTCCTCGTCACGTTTCCCACCTCCAAACTACCATTAATGTAGTAGTTTTGGATGCTGTCAGCTCATGATACCCCACTGATGTAGTGCAGCATTCGCATCTCAACCTCTCGCAACATCCTTTCATGGTTCTTCATGACTGCCCAACACAGCCATACAGCATGGCTGGCCTAATGACAGTTCTGCAAACTTTGCCTTTCAATTTATTAGGACCCAGTGTTCACGCAGGACTCCACTTGCCTGTTTCCACTTTAGCCATTTGTATGAGAAAATACTATAGAGGCCAAATTTATTTTGACAAATCACTAAACGAATTGTTAATTCAAGGACATTTTCTGGGAGGCATATCCACGCTGGATGGAGAGCTGAAATCCGTGACAAATGGTCACCCTAAATAACTAGCACTTGACTTTCAGTTCATTAGCACTTATATGCCTAATAGAAGTTTAAAATATAAAATGTTATTTAAAAATGCCATACAAATAAATAAACATTTGTTAGCTTATAGATGGGAAACAATGGTAACTTTTTACAATTTCACTCAAACTCATACAAATTCATTCAACCCATACCTAGGTTCTCTGCAGTATACAGAATTTGGTGCTCCATCATTCGGGAGTTTTATTACAGTGAAACCTCTCTAATTGGTACACCTGTGGGACCTAGCCAAAGTGTACCCATCAGAGGGGTGTACCCATAAGAAGGGGTATGGGTATATAAATTAATAAAAACAATATACCATGTGATCAAAATTGACCCAGACTGATCCATTTAAACCACCCCTAGTAAACTGAATGGGACATTTTTATTTCTCTAGGTTAGTACAACCTTCGTTGACATTCGTATGAAGTTTGAGCAGGATTCATCAATTAGTGTGTGTTTGTCAGCCATTTGTTTATGGGGCAAAAAGTTTGTCTGGCGATTTTTTCCCCTGGCCTTAATCGACTCATGGGGTGTTCTCCAGAGCGGATATTTGAGTGTTGGCAATAGGAAAAAGTCACAGAGAGCCAAATCTGGCAAATATGGTGCTTGAGCTGTGATTTTAGGATGATTGCTTGAAATTTTGTGTTCCCAATGGAATTACAGATGATTGAATTAGGATGATTGAATGAAAAGTCAAACTCTTTTTTCAATTTTGTTGCATTGTAAAAAAATCGCCTTACAAACTTTTTGTACCATAAACAAATGGCTGTCAAACACTAATTGATGAATCCTGCTCAAACTTCATACAAATGTCAAAGAAGGTTGTACTAACGTAGAGAAAAAAAATTTACCCATTCAGTTTACTAGGGGTGGTTTAAATGGACCAGTCCAGGTCAAATTTCATCACATGGTATTGTTTTATATTGTTTTGTTTTTTTAACTGATAAATATGCATTGTATAATATAATATTTCTCAAAATTATTGAAGTACACAAATTTAACTTTTACAAACAAATCAATCAAGGGACGTTTGTCTACAATCAAGCTACCTTCTCATTTGCTGCCTATGGCAGGGTCGGGACCCATCTTGCCCATCTGAATAGATGCAAGGGTGATCTTTTGGACAGCGTTTTTCCACAGTCAGATGCAGACTATAGCTGCAACCCCTGTGAATATTTATTGTAGGTCTATTGTTCTTTGAGGTAATCCACTGATGCCAGATGGCAAGTTCCTACACCTGGAAATGTTGCTTCACCTATCCGTTGCATAGTAGAAAGTTCTTTTATGTATAAATGCCATTGGACGCCACATGGAACTATGGTTTTACTTCTAATCCAAAGGAAGGTGCACTTGGGGCATCTCTCTTGCAGAAAAGAAGGCAACTCGCCTTGGTCCAGTATCAAACCTAGAACCACTGTTGCAGTTACCAAGCACCCTGCCCACTGCGTCACCAGGGCAGGATGTACCCATTACAGAGCAGTTTTCTGAAAATGGTAACAGGTATTAGATGTACCAATGGAGGGGTGTACCCATTATAGAGGTGGTTTTCTGAAAAGTGGTGACATGTATGAGGTGTACCAACAGAGGGGTGTATCCATTAGAGAGGTGTACCGTTAAGAGGGGTAGTAATAACATTAACCCTATGGGCAAAAAATCGGTGCTTGAAAAATGAGGGGTGTACCGATATGAGGGGTGTACCCATAGAGAGATTTCACTGTACAATGGTTTTTGCAAGCATATGCTACACAATGCAGACGAATATTCAACTGCACAAATGCAAACACTGCATGCTTCAAGCTGAGTATCCGTTTTGGTGTATGGATTGCCAGGCATATGCTCTGGTGTATGCTTGATGCAGTGTAAGAAATAAGAAAATGGCTGATTGGAGTAGGTCTCTCAGTAGGTGGTGCTCATGTATAGGCCATTGCAGAAACGCTGCAATAAAACTAATTTTTTTTAAATTCATATGCTAGTCACGTGGTCTATGTATGCCATTGTGTGTGTGCATTGACGTTGTAATAAAACTCTCTAAAAATGCTGAATTACTGTTCATCGACATCTAAGGGAAAATATTTCCAAAACAGCAAAGTAAACATGTATTGTGAACGTTTTGAAAAATTTCAACACTTTTCAATGTTTATTTCGATTCACCAATGATTTTCGTGGACGTATTCAAATCAGTCTTAATACAATATACAGTCGCTCACACTAAAAACCTACCATTATGCTATTTTGATTTGATGTTTTAATATTTTACTAATTACAGTATATCACTGAAAAAAAGAAGCATTTTTAACAAAAATTACAATGTAACTTTGGTATATGAAACTCACAGTATATCAAAATTCTGCCTATATTGAAGTTTAGACATTGGCCCCCACCTGACACAATGTTAATGAACACAAAAGATGCCCAAATACATTGAAACTCGTTTCAAAATCTCTCACAGTAAAGGGAAAAGCATTCATGCACCATGTTTTATATAATTAAAAGACAAATAGAAGCTTATGCAGAGAAAAACTGGATATATATCTTGCATATATATACAGTATTTAAGAAGAAATATATTTTAAATATATAAACTAAACATTTTTCAATTGGAGAAAAATAATTCATACACTGATAGGTAGTTAGGTTTAAAGCCAGTTTTAAATGCAGTCCTTTATTGTTAATTATAGCTTGAAGTCACTTGGTCATTGATGAAACTAGAGCTATTGTTGTTTCTGGGGTGATTTCTGACCATGAGTGATGTAAATTATTAATCACGTTATGCCTTGATGAACACCTATGGTGCCATCAACTGGTGACATAAATTTTTGATTTGGTTAATATCTGCTGATTGTGGAGGAGTTACTAATTTAGTTATTCAAGTCATGTGTTTGGGATCATTGTCTTGCTGGAAGTAATGTGTGTGATGCCTAATTTCTTTCACACACTTAGCCAAATTGCCTTAGATCATTTTGATGTATACCCTGGTAATCATAATTCCTTCAATGATTAGGGGAGACTGTTGCACCTAGGGCCACTTTTTTGAAAAATTATTGTAGCTTTAGCCCTAATAACATTTTCGTGCGGTCACCTGTCTCAGTTGATGCTTTGATATCTTATTGACATAATTACCATATACAGTGAAACCTCTCTATGGGTACACCCCTCATATCGGTACAGATTTTTCAGGCACCAATTTTTCGCCCATAGCGTTAATGCTATTACTACCCCTGTTAACGGTACACCCCTCTGTTGGTACACATCATACATGTCACCACTTTTCAGAAAACCACCTCTATAATGGGTACATCCCTCCATTGGTACATCTAATACATGCCACCATTTTCAGAAAACCATCTCTGTAATGGATACATCCTGCCTCGGTGACGCAGTGGATTCAATACTCGACCAAGGCGGGTTGCCTTCTTTTCTGAAAGAGATGCCCCGAGTGCGCCTTCCTTTGGATTAGAAGTAAAACCATAGTCCCATGTTGCGTTCAATAGCATTTATACATAAAAGAACTTTCTACTATGCAACGGATAGGTGAGACAACATTTCCAGGTGTAGGAGCTTGCCACCTGGCATTGGTGGAGTACCTCAAAGAACACTAGACCTACAATAAATATGCACAGGGGTTGCAGCTTTAGTCTGTATCTGGCTGTGGAAAAACGCAGTCCAAAAGATCACCCTTGCATCTATTCAGACAGGCAAGATGGGCACCCGACCCTGCCACAGGCAGCTAAGAAGAAGGTAGCTTGATTGTAGACAAACGTCCCTTGATTGATTTGTTTGTAAAAATTAAATTTGTGTACTTTAATAATTTTGTGAAATATTATATTATACAATGCATTTTTTGCAGTTAAAAAAAACACAATATAAAACAATATATTGTTTTGATTAATTTATATACCCATACCCCTCTTATGGGTACACCCCTCTCATGGGTACACTTTGGCTAGGCCCCGCAGGTGTACCAATTAGAGAGGTTTCACTGTATATGTAACCCACCAACTCACCTGAAAAAGATTCATGGGAAAAAAGTGAGAGGGTGCAAAGTGGATCCAAGGGCGAATCCAGAGGCTGGCTCAGAGGGGGTGATTATGATCTGGGGGGGTGATCATGATTCTGAAGCAAATTGCAAGTTTCAGCCAGTCCAAATTCTCAAAGTAGCCAGGCCTTCGGCCCAGCCACAGGGGGGTGATCACCACGATCCCCCCCGTGGATCATGGTACAATATGCTAGTGTACCTTGCAACAGCCACCTTGTACCTTGGGCCATGCTTACAAATATGCTACTAAAACCATAGTTAGTCATAGTTAACTTAACTTTCATAATCATGTCCACATTAGGAATTCTACCCATGCACAGGACGTAATTCGTCTGCTTTGCATAACTTCAATTATCTAATGCCTTCTACCCCAACACACAGATAGTGAACCCAATAGCCACATTTTATGCACCTGCACCATCAGGGCCCACTCTAGGGGGGCGCAACCCGGGCATTAGTCTGGGGCGCCAAAATTTAGGAGCGCCATTTTGGCTGTAAGTGTGAGAAAAACTGCTTCTTGAACTTGCATTATATTCTTAATGGGCGGCAATTTGTCTTTTTGTCTGGGGCGATGGAAGTGTTAGAACAGACCCTGTCACCATTTTTCTCCACTGCTGTCATTTTTGTTTTAATTCCAAAATCTGAAAGACACAAAATAAATGTTGACCAAAATAAATGTTGGCCCTCTTTCTGTCTGGGGCTATGCAAGTGCTAGAGCAGACTCTGTCACGATTTTTCTCCACTGCTGTCATTTTTCTTTTAATTCCAAAATCTGAAAGACATAAAATAAATGTTGACCCTCTTAATTTGTGCCATGAACAACTGGCTCATAGTACAAGATGGAATTGTGACCCTAGGTACAAGGGTATGCACTTTTCAATAACAATACCTACTGACGATTGTGTGGAAAAATTTCTTTTTGGCATAGCACACGGTCCCTAAGAATGACATATTTCCATAACAACTACCTAAATGGCGACATATTGCAGATATTCAAAGTGGTTCTAGGTACACCATGGTCTAGGTACAACAGTCTCCCCTACAAGAACACCAACTCCAGCAGCACTCAGTAATCCCCAAACCATGGCACTCATTTCCATGCTTAACATTTTGAACAACATGTTTAGGAGAAAGTTCTTTATTCACCTTACTCCAAATGAATTTTCTCCCATATAATGCAAAAACATTAACCTTACTTTCATCACAGAAAAAAGTTGTTCCCAAAATTCTAGTTGTTTGTCAAAATGACATTTAGCAAAGTCTAATCTCTTTTGTTGATTAACTTCACTAATGAAAGGATTTTAACTTTGCACACTAGCTTTATAACCAGGTTCATGCAGTAAATTTCTGATGATTTTTGGTGTAACAGTGGTCCCAGATGTTAATACAAGGTCTTATGCAGGTTCCCTACAACTAATTTTTGGATTATTTTTTGAGAATGGCGAGAATGAGGTGTCGTTGTTCTCTCTCAAAGTGTCTTTGATCTCCCCGATTTCTTGTCATTGTCTGTAGAACAACTCTAAAACTTTGCTATCACATACTGCAATGTTGCATGAGACCATTTTACCAATTCCATGATAACTATCCCCTTGTTCAAATAAAGAAACAATCAAATTTTTACAAGCTTCACTTAATTCTGCTGTTTTGAGCGTCATTATGCCACTACTACTTCTTGGAATGTAATCAAATTATGCAAAATAGATTACTTTCATCACGTCTTTACTTTGAATACCTGAATTTGCAGGCAATTTGCAATTAAAAACCAGTTCTCCATATCCCAGAATGTTTTTAAAAAGAATACAGCAAGTGTATGAATGTTTTTTCCAATTGAAAAATATTACTTTGAGTTAAAAAATATGCGTATTCAATAGTTTCAGTGTAAGCTTTCATTTACATCTTTCAATTATATAAACAAAATCAGCTAAGTTCAAGCTGTAAATAAAGTTATTACCAAAAAAAATCATGGTGTATGATACTTTTTTCTTCACAGTATATTGAAACTGATTTTCAGTTCCTCTGATCAGAAGCTTATACCTGCCAACAGTTGACAGTATCTGCACTTGGTTTCAGGTTTGCCTGTTGCGAAATCGAGATTTGTTTGAGATCCAAGGTTCCACTATACCCCCGCCATAATTAAAATTCAGCTAGCTCTTTAGCATTTAAATTTGATCTCATCTGTCTGGATAATCACATCGCATATACACATGATATTTAAGGTGTAAATACAATCTAGCGGCAGTAATGCTAGGGGAACCCAACAACTGAATCGGCCTGCAAACCTTGACTACCTCAGCAAACTACCACTGTTTGTTGGTGTTTAAGGTCATTAGAGACCCGTCAAACTACCATCATGACTGGTTATTACATTTTGTGTGATGCAAAATATTGACTTCCGCCGTGTACATATTAAGCAACACTTAAGTTCCAAAGGAGTTTACAGCGGCTGTAATGCGTTAGACACACCAGTTCTCGTCTGATCACTAAAGTTAAACAACGCAACCTCAGAGAGTACTGGCATGGGTGCCTGCTTGGGACATTGGGTACTGATATTACCCAAATCGTCATAACAGCATAGTGTCTGTGCAGACTCTGCAGTAGAACTACGCAGTGGATGATAATGATGATGATTATGAATATGCACATAAGTGTCATACCCAGATGGATCATACTGGATCACTTAGGAAGCCTGTTCAACGCCTTGCAAGTTAATTTCAGAGGGGTGCTCCCGGCATTTTAGCTACTTGCTATACCTTACGTCAGGGACACTGTGTGTGCCCGCCACTATTCGGCAGCGACAATTCTTTTTCTTAACCACTCATTAAAAATATAAAATGAAATCTTTTTTCGATTCAATATATCTTTGTGAATCATTATTTTCAAGCATGAATTTAATAAAAAATATAGATCTGGACTTCAGCATCGTTATTTAGCATTATTTTTCAATTAATTGTTACCCTTATTCAATCATAAATATCCTTAGAAAAAATAAATGGCGCCCGCCACCCTACTTATATTTTAGAACGCACTCTAAGGTACAAAAGGTTTGGGAGCCCCCGCCTTACATATACTACTGCCTATATAGTATTTCAATTCAACAAAAACAATGTGTGGAAACAGCCAAATGTTTAAATACCATTAATATCGATCACCCCACAAACATCAAACATGTATTCGTGCAAAATTCAGCACCATCACAGAGTCGCCACCAATATCTGCATCTTTCTTCCATGCTATTTACACATTCAAAACACAGCAGTGGTAAAACTATTTCACAACGTAACCCATTATATTGAAACCATTTACCGTCACTTCATGTTTAGCAATCAATTTTTGTTCTTCCTTCGCGTTTTATTCTTACTTTGATTTTGTTTCTTACTTTGATTTTGAATCTCGCTTTGAATTTGATTGTTACTTTGATTTTGATGCTCACTTTGATTTTGATTCTTACTTTGATTTTGATGCTCACCTTGATTTTGATTCTTACTTTGATTTCGATTCTTCTTTTGATTTTGATGCTCAATTTGATTTAGATTCTCACCTTGATTTTGATTCTTACTTTGATTTAGATCCTCACCTTGATTTTGATTCTCACCTTGGTTTTGATTCTTAATTTGATTTCGATTCTTAATTTGATTTTGATTCTTAATTTGATTTCGATGCTCACTTTGATTTCGATTCTTACTTTGATTTTGATGCTCACTTTGATCTTTTACCACTAATGCATTTTTCAGCGTTTTGGCTTGTTTCCTACAAACGGAGGATGAGGACATCACAGATCACAATTATAGAATTTTAACAGCACGCAAACAGTTCTTCAAATTAAGGCGTCTTACCTGTTTTTCAAGTACAGAAATATCAAAAACACAACCAAACAGCAAGTCACGATAATTGCCACAAAGTAATTTACTCTGCTTGGAGAGATCGAGTTCACATTAGCATCTACTTCAATGGCCTTCTGATGTTCACTTTCTAAAATAAAAATTAACAAACCCAATTAAAAGAATAAAGTTCTTCCTCCCTAACGAATAACACAACACAACGAATATACAACAGCGAAAATCACTTTACACCCTATCATCATGATCCAATTGAAGAACAATTAATTTCCCAAAGTTTTTGAACCACAGGTAGTGTCGGTACCAATTACCTTTTAAACTCTGCTTAGCTTCTTTTGCATAAATTTCTTTTGGAGTCGAAAATGTCGGGTGGCGAACGACACATCTTAAAGAATTGATATCGCCCGAGTGTACTTGAATTTCGGAAGTAGAGTTGAAAAGTTTGGTTCCGTCATCTTCAGCTACATGATACGGTAGATCCTTTCTACCTTTGACTAGCCAATAAATTTCTGCTTTCGGGAAGCCATTTGTAGCTGAACAACGAAATGTTCTCATGGCATTCTGAGCCACGGACCATAACTGGATAAGACTTATGTCAGGTTCCACTATTAATAAGATTAGAACAATATGCATTTCATCTTACAATGCAACAAGAAATAGCAAGCAGGCCCTAGTTGTTTCCTCATACCAAATATAGATGCTAAAGAGAAAATCAACTTATGTGTCCCAACATGGTGCTCATGTCCACACTTCCACTCTCCAAGATCATTTGATGTTAAAGACTTAATGCTAATGCTGCAGTCCTTCGTCATTTGTCCACCATTATTGTTCACATACCCATAGGTGTCATCCATTTTCAGAGGTATTCCGTTTCTCTCCCAAACACAATTCACCCGGTAGTTAAATTTACATTGTAAGGTAATACGTTCTCGTAAACGACTTGTCTGATTTGTTGGCCTCTCCACTATGTTCAACACTGGTAAAACTGAAAAATACGATTTGGGTCTCATCGAGAACATTACCATAAGAATTTACAAGTGCTTAAACTGGGTGATAGGACCCATTTATGGACTTACCAAGCTGCAAGTCAAAGTACTTTGTGTTTACAGCTCTTCCATGGCATTGCCATTTCCCTGCATCATCTTTTCGAAAGTTCGATATTCTCAGACTAAAATAGGAGGAGTGTTCGCTGCTGTTTGCAACAATAAGATATTTGTCTCCATCAGTGACATCAACTATTTCTTTATTCCTCTTCCATTCGCAGGCATGATTTTTCTTATAAGTATGCGTCAACAAGACGGTCTTTCCAAAAGGCACTCCAATAACTTGTCCCCCTTTTGGATAAATGATACTTGGCTCTGTCAAAGAAATACCAGAACTTAAGCACCATTATCATCTGTTTCACTTGATAGACAGGTCGTCGGGCACTGCAACGTTTTAGAAAATCGTAGGCCCTATATTCAGCTTAAGAGAAAACAACTCCCGACGTCATATTCAAATTTTGAGTGATCCAAATGAGGGCAGTAAGGTTGAAAGGATCCAAAGGAGGGCAGTAAGGTTGAAAGGATCCAAAGGAGGGCAGCAAGAATTGTACTCCATAGGCTTTCTCACAGGGAGAGCGTGTCTGCCATGATTATGGAACTCGGGTGGGACACCAAGCCAGAGGCGTATATTTCACAGTATTAATCGTTTTATGAGACTGCTGTTGCTAGGATGTAATGGACCTCTGGCTGTAAGTGTGTCCCTAGCCAAAGCCTCCTAGATAACAAGGCCCTTGCACCATGACGTCACTCGCTAGTGACGTTACACAAAGTAGTGCTAGCACGCTTGGTGAACGACCATATTGCGTGCAATTTAAGCCATTTTTTTAAATTCAAATTTCAATTGAATTTTCAACATAAATAATTTTCAAATCAAAACTACATCAAATTTGGATTCTGGATAAACAAAATGCCATATAATTGTGTTGTGCCTGGATGTAAGGGAAACTACAGAAGTGGGCCTAAAGTTCAGGTCTTCAGCTTTCCAAAACACCCTGAAATGGTGACAAAATGGATTACAGCCATTAAGAGAAAGGATTTTAAAATGACTAAAAATAGCAAGGTAAGCAGATTTAATATTTAATAAGTGGTGCAGCAGTAGTACTGAAAAGTTACTGTTAGGTCCCACACTATGCATGGTAGGAAACGTATTTTCATTCCACCCATTGGTTTAAATTAGATTTCACATATACTTTAGGTTTGTGAATCCCATAGACAACCCATCCAGCATTCTATCAGGTTCCAGACGCCTGGCTGGGATGCCCCCAGTCAGAGTATGTTCAGTGGACCTGCAGACCTGACCCTGCCACAGGCGGGTAAAGGTTATGGTTATATATATATATATATGAAATACATACAGTGTATAACATCATCATACCCTTATCCCGCCTGTGGCATGGTCGGGTCTGTGGGTCCAATGAACGTGCTCTGACTGCAGGCACCCCAGCCAGGCGTCTGGAGCTCACAGGAAATATTGGCTGAATTGCCTGTGGGGGGATGCTGGCCTACCCCACTGTTCCAACAGTGCATTACACAACCAAAATATAAATTTTTGGCAGGTAAATTAATGCTTTGTTGGTTATAATATTGCATGGTGTCTGACCTTTCACACAATAACTACAATGCAACAGGAGTCAGGCTCATGCCCACATACAGTGTATAACATACAGTAAATAATGCATGAAATACATATAGTAACGTTTTATATATTTTGTAATACATATTTCATGCACAAAACGGTTACCTATACGTTTAGTGTCATTTTTTTTCTAATTACCTATAATTCTCAAAATTCTCTGCGGGCCACATGAAAGACCATCGCGGGCCGCATATGTCCCGAGGGCCACGTATTTGAACACTAAAGAGTATGGTGATTAGTAAATAAATCATTGCTTTACTGTTAAAGGGCAAGCGTCACCATTCGTGATTGCTATTGCATTGTAGCACTACTAATGGTGACGTCACATATGAGTGAGAAGGCCTTCTCTTTAGGAGGTCTTGCCCTAGCTGAGTATAAGGGGAGAGAGGATCATTCATATAAATTGAAAGAGATTAGGGCACAAACAGACTCATAATACTGGTCATTTTTGCCAAGGGTCTTTCGACAATGGAATGGCCTTGGAGAGGATCAAAGGAAAGCCCACCATTGCTAGTACTATATCATAAGCAGGATTGAGAGTTAGTCTCTCCACTGCCAAATTGGCCTAAGAAAAGGGTGCCTGCAGTGCAGTAAATTAAAAAAAAATTTCAGTAAAATTCATTTACCAGAAAGAGATATCCAATAGGACTTTATCCGGACAGGATCATTTGGTAAACTAATAGAATAAATGTTACACCGCCATTCTGCCACATCATTTTCTTGAAAGTCGTTGATCTGAAGGCTACAATCTTGTGAGTCCTTGAAATTCGGATTAATGAACTGATAGCGACCACTGACATAGACCGCTGTTGCACCTTTCTGCCATGAGCAATGTGTTATTTCCACCTCAGCCTGACAGACTATAGTGACGTTGCTACCTTTCGGAATGAATGCTGGCTGTTCACTTGACACAAAGCGGGCTGCAAAGGTATTTCAAGTCAGCAGCCATGCCTGTTCAAAAGCTTTTTGAAGGATAAAAATAACTTACAGAATTCACAATGTTTACGTGATTTGGGTGGAAGTGATGAAAATCTATAACTGCAGAAATTTCTTGTTTATGTGCACCGTATTATTGCTGTAATAAGACCCAATATTATTTATTTACCCAGCGAAGCAGTCACCACAGTCACTAATATCATTTTTGCAGTGTTGCGAATTCCAAGTTCGTCCTATGGTCTCACATGGGTAACATTCGTCCCGAATTGCCGCACCGTGCACAGTCTATAAAGTAATAATTGAATTACGTAGTTCACTGGGATTAAGTTTATTTTGGAAACTCAGTGCCACCTTGGGGTAGGGCCATGATAATTGTGACGTCGGGCTCATGGGAATATTTGATGTAAATTTATTCCTGAGAGTAGTTGTCGTATAGGCCCCAGCACATTGGTTTGACCAGCCCCCAAGACGGCACTGGAAAACTACATTATAATAACTAAAACTTACCAGAATTAAAAATCCGAATGCAATTAACATGACATTGTTCATCTTTGTTGGAAATTTTAAATGATTTTTAATTCAAGGCGGGTTACGACGTCGTTCTCCATAAAGGCAGCTATAATTAAGGATGGCACTGTAGTAATGAGTATTTATTAGACGTACAGCACTTAAGCACATCCACTGACCCAAGATGAAGGTTCTTAATTTCCAAGAGAGGTAAACACCGGGTTTTTTAATTAATTAATTTAAAAACCCGCCATTTTCTTCCTCTTAAATATCAACAGTTTAACGAGGAGTATTTAATCACTAATTGTTATTAATCGATTAGAAATAGTAACTTATGAGACGAACTAACTTTTAGGAGGTTTAACAATGGCCTTGAAAACCATTTATCAAATACTGTATTGATAAAAGTTGAATTGGAAGGCTAGGAGGCTGCAATGTGCTAACGCTGTGGGACAAAAAAAAATCACTCATATCCCGTGGCATGGACGGGTCTACGACAATTGGGTGAATACGACAATTCGGTTTTTTTTTTTGAGTTCGTTGGTGTTTAAGGTCCCGTCAACTACAAGGTCATTAGAGACCCGTCCATCGCATAGTTCTAATGCATAGACTGCACAGACGACAATTCGGTGAATACGACATTTGGGTGAACGACAGTTGGGTGAATGACAATTGGGTGAACGACAACTGGGTGAATACGACAATTCGGTGAATACGACAATTGGGTGAACGACAGTTGGGTGAACGACAATTGGGTGTATACGACAATTGGGTGAATGCGACAATTGGGTGAAAAACATGTATTTTTAATTTGCTTTTTGCCCCACGTAATCCTACTACACCGCAAAGCACAGCTGTCATGCGGAGCTGCGCTACTACAAGTAGATGCCATCTGGCAATCGGATGGACGGTTTGGGTATGGCGAACGTTACCTGCCAAGCTGAGTTGTGCCCATGGTGAAGTTCGGCGGAGGGTCTGGGATGGTGTTGGGGTGCTTCTCATTGGGTTGGGTGCAATCGTTTCTGTGGACGGACATCTAAACGCAGAGCGTTACCTGGACATTCTGGGCAATGCAGCACACCCATCTCTCTGGCAGCACTTTGGCAATGGCCCTTTTCCGTTTCAGCACGATAATGCACCTTGCCATAAAGCACGGGCTGTAGGCACATGGTTTAATGAAATGGGGGTCCGAGAACTTGACTGGCCTGCACAGAGTCCCGATGTGAACCTCATCAAATATCTGTGGGACGTGTTGGAACGTCGATTGCACACTTGTGCAGAACGCCCGACATCTGTGACGAAACTGTAAACTGCGAAAAAGCTACTTGTAGTAGCGCAGCTCCGCATGACAGCTGTGCTTTGCGGTGTAGTAGGATTACGTGGGGCAAAAAGCAAATTAAAAATACATGTTTTTCACCCAATTGTCGCATTCACCCAATTGCCGCATTCACCCAATTGCCGCATTCACCCAATTGTCGTATTCACCCAATTGTCGGGATCCCGGCATGGACCGACATGGACTACGCATAAGACATTAAGAAAATTGAGACCCAGTCCTACGAACGACCAATGAAACTAACCGTAACAGTCTACCTTTAGGACTTTATAAATTATTCATTTATAGTAAGCCCATCACAGAGGATCCTCCACAATTGCATTTTCAGAAAATTCCACTGTCGGAGTGATCAAATTGCTGGCTAATGATTTTGCACGTGCATGATGATGATGACATAATGGATTAAGTAAACGAGCCCTGTAACGGTACAGTGTAATCCCGTTATATCGAACCTCAGGGGACCGGGAAAAATACTTCGATATATCCGAGTTTCGATATATCCAATTCTGGAAATTATAGTCAAAATTTTCGTTTTCGCAAATGTCCCGCTATTATAATATCTAAAATTTCAATTTTAGGATAAAATATTAAGATTATTATATCATCATCGTCATCATTATACCCTTATCACGCCTGTGGCATGGTTGGGTCTGCGAGTTCTTGGTTTTTATTCATAAAATTAAATAGTTTTTGCACCTGACCCGCGGACAACTTTTTGCTTTTTCTCGTGTTACTGTGACCAGTCTTCAAAAAAAAGGTTTGCCATCACTGGTCTAGATGGAGTGAGACCCTCTCTTTAGTCCCTGTCGACCAAAGTCAAATGCTATATTTATGATACTTCGATATATCCCATAGGCTCCCGATCAGAGGGACTGAAAATCACCTTCGATATAACCGAGATTTCGAAATATACGAGTTTCGATATATCAGAGCATCTTACCTATTGATTAACATTGTGTCTGGCGGGACCGGCGCTTAAACTTCGGTATAGGCAGAATTTCGATATAAGCGAGTTCGATATACCGAAGTTCTACTGTAATTTGTTATTGAGAATTGCTCTTACCATCACGGTTTCAAAAATTTGGTAATTATTCTAAATAGTAATGCATAGTCCTAATACATTGCACCTTCCTCCTCATCTCCTGCGAGCAGCCTCTGAAGGGTTCAACCAGTTATGGCTGCTTGGCTTTATCCCCAACCCATGTAAAAGTAAATTCCACCAGCGATTCGGCAGAGAAACATTTTCGTTGGCTAGAACATTGCTTATCACATTCCTTTAATAAGGCGCCTTTGCAATTTCTACTCTTCTTTAAAGAAAGCAATTCTCCATCATAATGTAACATATTTAAAACTTTTAAGGCCCTTTTAATATCATAAAGAAAGGTGAAAATTTCGCGATACCAACATTAACCACGTAAACCACTTGGTGTCTAAATACAGTATCCGAAATTACAATACGTAATACAGTGGAACCTCGCTCAACGAGCATAATTCGTTCCCGAAACTTATGTGAAACACTCGTTAAGCGAAACAATCTTTTCCATAGGTATTAATATAAAATGGGATAATGCGTTCCATTATCATTATACCCTTATCCTGCCTGTGACAGGATCTGGTCTGCGGGTTCCACCCCACACACTACCGTATCTTTAGGGATAACATTCTCCCAAGTAAGTGCATGCCAGGTCAGCCAACTCACACCAGGTTCTTCACTTCTCAATAATTTGGCATTAAACCTCTATGGTGATTTTTCTTCTCATACCCCTGTCTTTTTTCTGCATTTTCTTGAGGTGCAACAAGCATAAAATGCAGGCTGATAGCTATAGTAGAGATGCTGGTTCCTGCATGTGATGTCACATTGTCTCTGGTCACTCGTTTAGCGAAACATCGCTCGTTAAGGGAGTCATTTTTTACATTTCGTCTTGCTGGTTATGAGAGGTTTCACTATACTCTGCGATTTTTAACGTTGCCATACCTTTACATCCGTAAAAAATCCAACCACGTACAGTAGTCCGAAAAAAATTTCCTCCAGTGCAAGCAACGGACGGTATCACTTAAATTGTGGACCTAGGAATAAACTTGGAAAATAATAGAAATTTCTTAAAACTAGTAGTTTCCAAGCTACTTTAGAACTGCAACAATCCAAAGAGGTGATATAAGGAAGATAAAAGCATTTAGTTGTTGAGATACTGCAAGCAGATAAGTGGACTAAATTCAGAAAATTATTTTAATCTTTAGGTGATCATGTGTCACGGGCTGATCAAAGGGGGGAGCACTTCAAAAAAACGGGCGCCCCATATATTTTTAGCAATTCAGAATCCCTTGTGTGGGGTAGGCCGACATCTCCTACAGACAACTTTGCCAACATTCCTGCGGGTTCCAGACGCCTGGCTGGGGTGACCCCAGTCAGTGTATGTTCAATGGACCCGCAGCCCCGACCCTGCCACAGGCAGGATAAGGGTATGATGATGATTCAGAATTTCCTGTATAATTATTGCTGGCAATAGGTCCTCTATTGCCAGCAATAATGTCTCATGCTTAGTGGTTTAACCAACTGCAGATTGCACTGCAACTGTTGAATTGTTACAGTATGTTTATGTTTTACTATCGGGTTGGGGATTATTGTTGTTTTTTGTTGGAGTTTAAGGTCCCGTCAACAACAAGGTCATTAGAGACCCGTCCACTGTATAGTTCTAATGCATATACTGCACAGACACTACACTAATGCGACGATTATTGGGTATTAGCAGTACCCAGCTTTCCCGAGCGACCACCCATGTCAGTACTAACTGGGCTTGCGTTGCTTAACTTCAGTGAGCAGACGAGAACTGGTGTGTCCAACGCAACTCGCCGCTCCCTCGGGTTGGGGAGTAAGCCAAGCAGCCATAACAGGCCAAACCCTTAGAAGACTGCTCACGGGAGATAAGGAGGTAGTGACTGGCAGTATAGAAATGGGGATAGCAATGCAAAAATATCTCATTAATTCCAAAATTGAGTGATGCATCAGTTGAAATATGCACCCCATTGAGGCACTGAGGGGGGAGCACTTGCTGCATTACTCCCCCTCTGGATCCGCCCCTGTTATGTGTGAAACTAAACGCACTTCAAATGAAGAAATGTGCCATTAGAAATAATGGCAGAAATATTCGTTTAAAAGAACAATCAACTCATCCATGTTCGGAATACGAAAGGGTCGGGTCGTCAAGTTCTTGCTCTCCGACTTCTATATTCCACAACTTCTCTACACTACTCTATCATGTAACCTCCGAAGTCTGCATTTCAATAAATTGCGTAAATAATATTAATTAACCCTTCTCTTGCTAATGCCAGAATTGGGTCCGCATTCGTCTCATCAATACTCAGTACACAGAAGTGGTCTCACGAGGCAAAGTATGCTTCGAATACAGACGCCAGTAAAGTTAAAATGTCGAAAAATCCTGAGGCGGAGGATATGTTTAAACATTTGTACTAACACACATTTTTATAAAGTGAACTTTTATTGTGCTTGCGAAAGTTTAAGGGCGACAAAGAGTTCTGCACACTGGAATGATCTTTTGGACTTTTTGAGGTCGGCTTCCGACGTACCGTGGGCCTTCGTACTTAAGTTTCGATTACTTACCTGTATCTTTAGTACAGTTCAGCTGTGTCTTTAGTACCTGTATCTAGTTCAGTTCCATATACACTTTTTCCACAAACTGGCAGGAAATGTGCGAAATTATAGTACATATTCAAATACTGCAAAACACTGCACGTTGCACCCCAATGGAGCAAAGACTTATTGGTAAATCCGTTTGGCGTTTTAGGGACCTTCAACTACCGGTTAAACAATCAGAGCCCAGTCCCCTGCGGGGCTCTAATGCAGAGCCTGCACAGATACTACGCTGTTTCTCGATTTTTTGGGTATAAACAGTACCTAGTGTTCCCAAGCGGCCACCTGCTTTAGTAGTTGGTGGGGCTGCGGTTCTTACCTTCGGTGACAGACGAGAACTGGTGTTTCCAACGCAGTACAGCCGCTCCTGGTATCTCCGTAATATACTGCCAAAAATGCAGTATACAGAATACCTAAATTTAACTTAATTTACTGTAGATTGGTTCGAAACCTCAAAATATATCGATTAAAGTTCTAAATCTTTTAGGGAATATGTTAAGAGGAGAAGCATAAGTTACTGTAAGAAATAATCTTAAATGATAAGGGCTTCTCTTTCGCCCCTAAATGAATTTCATAAAGAAATTTCTAATACTACTCATTAAATAAAATCAAACGCATTGTGGAATTGAATTCCATGGCTACTTACTTGCGACGTGTATAAACCGTGCATGCTACTGATTATTCCAAGTATCCCGTCTATTTCAGAAACAAAACTGATTTTATAAAACATTGCACAACATGGAGAGGTAATTAACAGATGTTTTATAAATTAGATTGTAAATTCTACCAGGCTAACGGCATTTAAATGGTTATGCTAACAGAAATGTGGCACACGACATTCGTTGCAGCTTGGGGCACAATAACCAGTTAAGTCCAGCCAAGGTTAACAGTCAACTATTTTGAAATTCTTATTGGAAGCAGCCTAATTATTGAGAGAATCAACAACAGACTCCCGCTGTAATACGTTATACTGTAAATGTTTTCTATAATATATAGAGCCACCCCATTCGACTGATATACAGTGTAAATATGTTATCATCATCTTACCCTTCTCCCGCCTGAGGCAGGGTCGGGTCTGCGGGTTCTAATTCTCCACTCCCGCCTATCCCCCACCAAGTCCCTGTCCGCCCCACACGCTTCCATGTCCCACTGCACCACCTGCTCCCACGTCCATTTTGGTCGCCCTCTATCTCTGGTCCCTCGACCTAATAAGCTCCTCCTCATCACATGCCCATACCACCGCAACCTGTTCCCTCATAACGTAATCGTTTCTAATTCTGTCCGAACGTGACACCCCACTCATGTAGCGCAGCATTCGCATCTCTGCCACTTGCATTTGCCTTTCATGGTTCTTCCTAACTGCCCAACACTCAGAGCCATACATCATCGCGGGCCTAACGACAGTTCTGTACACTTTACCCTTCAACTTAATTGGGACTCGGCAGTCGCATAGGACCCCACTTGCCTGTTTCCACATCAGCCATCCTGCATTAATCCTACACGTCACGTCAGAATCAATCTCTCCATTGCTCTGAAAAACTGATCCCAAATAACGACACTCTTGCACCACCAGAATCGCTTCTCCTCCGCAACGAATCTCACCCTCTTGCCCCTGGCCACTAAAATTGAAAGCTAGGTACTCAGTCTTCCTCATGTTTACAGTGTAAATACTGTATGTTAATCATCATAAATTTACCAATTTTCAGTAAAAACAAATGTGCACTTACAGTAATTTAATAAGATGTTGTCCGAATGAATGGAATAAAGACAGTATACTGTAGTTTCAAGAAATGCATTTTACCAGTATGCTTGAAATGCTTATTGCTGAAGTCTCAAACATTTCCATCAGGTGCAATAACAATCCGCTGGCGCCACCAAAATACTGTGGATGTTCACGTAGCCTAAACAGAGCAAGATGCCATTATGCAACAGCAGATTTACAACAGACGAAAAGAGTTATGGAATGATAAACTCAAGTTAATTGGCTGGTCAGAATACACCAAACCGATTATTACTTGTCCAAATTTTTCACTTTGATCTTTAACCTACTATTGACTGAATAAATTAACATTAAATGGGGAAAACACTGTTTATCTAAATAAATCAACGCCTGATTGCGACTTTGTTATCGATTATTAGGTTGCATCACAATTAAAAAAATGTAAGGCCAAGCCTGAGAATTGTATAAATTAAGGATAATTAAGAATACCAGACATTGCAGAGCAATGAGTGTGGATTGGAGTGTTATGGGATTGTCAAGACAATATGACAACAGAAGGACTTTATTAGTCCTATTGAATTTCTGGTGGCAGATGTACAGTGCAGTGACTCCAATAAGTATTCAGACACTTGGGGAAAAATTCTATACTTATCTCTGTAATATTTGCAAAATCATATCAAAAATGACAAATAAAATAAGAGACATTCTATCGGAAAGACATACGATCGGCACGTGAAACTTACAGCCTGCCAAAAAATAGCTCATATTCCAATAACATGAACTAGAAACCTATTCCAGACAAGATCATTACAATAGATTGAAAGAAGAAACAAATGTAACTTAGAAGATTGTAGCCAAAAATTGCTGGCAACTGATGCTAAACTCGTGACACATACAGTATACTGTCTCTCGAATTCCTTGAGTGTCCATGGCTGCAAACTCCATGTGTGGTGGGTTAGGGTTCCAACAAACACGACTGCTTAGAGATTTCCAGACCAGATTCGAAAATGGCAGGATAAAGGGAATAATAGATTTCTGTGTTCCCTTCAACCACTTACTGCAATGCATGTGAGCAGACAAAATGGTATCGTTTTTTTCTTACCATATTGACATGAACAGAGCTCATTCCCATATAGGTGAACAAGATACAGGAATTTCTCATGTGTGCACGTGTCACATGCTTGCATCTAAGAAATGGCAGTAATTGATTTGGGGACCTTCACCACTACATGGCGCCACTGTGCATACCCCCCACTACGTGTAATGCAAAACTCTATAGCCCGCTTCACAACAGCAATGGGAACGGCAACGGAAAACGTGTTTTGTGCAGAGGGGTGAGAAAGTTGAATTTTTTTCAACTTTCATGTCCATTGCTGTTGCCGTTCTCGTTCCTGATGTTATTGTGAAGCGGGCTTATCTCCTTTTAGGTTGTCTACCGTTTTCCACTCTTCCCGTATTCATTACCGTTTCTCCTACTCCCATAATGGGAACAGGAAACTCTCTATTGGTGAATACTATAACAGTCGCACTAATGACAAGATATGAGAATTGGACTTTCTTTCCGATCCTAGAAACTAAAGTCTACCACATCTTTTACAGAAAGTAAGGCTGTGTCACTTTGTGTAAGATTACGACCTCATACTCCCGTTAACAAATCTTGAACATTGAATTAGGGCAGTAGAGAAAGATTAGTAATAATTCATTAGCAATTACTGGTGTGAATCGCTAGGGGGTTGAGCCAGCTTGATGGTTGGTACTTTACCTCACTAGGATGCTTTTTGATCATGGTTTCTTTTGGCGGCAAACAGAAACAACTGAAGAGTGCCCTCCACCAGATGATAAATAGTACCATTGCGAAGTGCCACCAACATGTACAGTAAATGAACCCTTTTGCTTACAGAAAATGAAATACTGTACAGTAGAGGTGTAGATTGACAAATTGTGAAGCTAAATTATTAGCAAATATTACAGTTGGCGCGCACATCGTAATAAATATGGAGTGGCTGTATTGTAATGGACACACCAATTATCTTCTGATCACTGAAGTTAAGTAGCGCCACCTCAACTAGTACTAGCATGGGTGACCGCTTGGGAAAACCGGGTACTGGTAACGCCCAAATCGTCTGTGCAGATTCTTCATTAGAACGACGCACATCCGACCTTCCATTGCAGTAAAAAGGGACTACAATTGTGCTCAGAATGGAGCACATCGACTTAACTAAATGACTTGATTTGGTTGGAGCTTCGATTTCATCAGAGGAAGTGAATTTTTGGAGGATGAGAAGCTGCTTGCTGCGTTCCACACACCAGTTCTCGTCTGGTCACTGAAGTTAAGCAACGCAACCTCAGCTAGTACTGACATGGGTGGCCGCTTGGGAAAACTCGTTACCCCTAATACCCAAAAATCGCCGCATCTTCCAATGCAGTCTCTGCGTTGGAACTATGCAGTGGACGGGGCTCTAATGACCTTGTAGTTGAAGGGCCCTAAAACACCAACGAAGCAAAACTATCGAGGTTGAAGGTAGGCCCGAATGGCAATGTTACCAGTAAGTCCATTGTCAATTTCGAAGTCGTCTATGGCATCGGTCGTACGCCTTTTCCCATGTTTGTTCGTTGAAACACAAGGACAATCCAGTAAACTGTAGTTCTACGGATCCTGCTGACAATGCAAATGTGGAACACATTTTTCTGTACCGAAACGTTTACAACAGAAAAAAATGACACTGTGAAGTGTATGTGAAATCTCAATTTAAATATTTAATTTCAATCAGTGTGACATTACATAAATGAAGTACACTAATTTATTCCAAATAGGAATTGAGACAGTAAGCGTTAGAGGTCAAAGGTAAGATCCCTCACCAGCTGTTTTATTGACAGCGTTTTAGGATCTTTACTTATTTGAACTCATTCACAAACATTTGGGTATTTCAGATAGGTCAATGAATCCATTTATTCATTTAAAAACAATTTCTTTTTGGTGTGATGCAACTGATAAATGGCCCGACCGCACTCATTGCACCTCGCTGAAAGAGAGGCGAATGAGTACCTGATAAGGCCGGTGAAAAAGTGCGTCTTGCAATAAACTGAAACACAGGTGTGTCCAAAGCAAGAGCATCCCGAGAGAAATATAAAAGATATTGATGATTTGTCAAAACACGTTTCAACATAGTTGGTCGTTATCTCAACTGTCAGATAACTAGTACACATAGCATGTATTATGCTCAACATTATTATAATCCATATTATAGCATATTATAGTATGATGGCAGGCATGCGGTTCTTTGACGGACCACGCGACCTCAATGCACTTCACCACAAGAGAAGTGCAAGAGTACTTGATACCATCATATGCTTTCAAAAAGAGTGCGTCTTGCAATAAAGTGAAACGCACGTCTGTCCCAAGCAAGAGCAACACAAAATAACTATAACAGATAGCCCCTAAAGATATTGACGAGTTGTTTCGTTAACTAAATTTCTGATGGTCTATTACTCCATTATAATATCTGTTAATCTGTTACAAATGACTGTACACATAGCATGAGTTATGCTATATATTACTATTAATATCTGTTTTATGGAATGGTTGATTGAATGCGACTGTTGGATGCACCAGGCGACCTCGATGTACTTCTCCACAAGTGAAGTGCAAGAGTACCTGTTACTGCAGTCTGCCTTTAAAAGAGTAGGCCTACAACTTGCAATAACCTGAAACACATTTCGATCCCATCCCAGAGCATTGCAGAAGAAGAGAAAATCTCGTTATTGAGCAATGGGCTAATCACTCTATTGCACTTCATTGATAGAGATGTTCATGAGTTACCGAAAGTATTTGATTTTCCCTCAGAAAAATGCAATTTGGCTTACAACATTAACATATAGAAATATAATGATTTCCACATAAAAAATTGTATTCAATGATTGATTTTATGAATTTCTCACCACTTTTTTGTGGCGTTATTAAATCTTGGAAATTAAAATCTGGGAGTTGCAATAATAGTAAGATGGAAGTGCAGACGTCACATTAAACTTCTCGTGAAGAGAAGTGGGTGAGTACCCGACACATATGAGTCTGTCTACAAAATCGTGCATCTCGTAATAAATTGGAACAGAGCTGTTCCAAACGAGAGCATAACACGAGTCGTGAAAAACACAACTATTTTACCAGCCGTATACCAGAAAATGGTGCTTATGTTATAAATTGCCCTCGTCGTCAATCAGTATAATTCGATTGAATCGAACGAAGAACATACCTGTACATCCCTACACTGATCGGTGGCATTTTAATGCAGCCTAGTTTCTTCACCAACCTAGGGAGCGAGCTCCAAAGTGCCATTGAAGATCAACAGCTCCATTTGTCATCTGGCGAAATACGGAAATGGTTTCATCTCTCGATCTCAACCCCAGCCGAAACCAAACCTTCATCTACTTACTCACGACGTCATGTCAAAGAGCCCCAATTATGATTAAATTCCTGACTAGCTGACAATCTCCACTTGATGCGTAGGCGTCCAAGAAGCACTTAACTTCCCTCTTCCTTCAGATGGCTAAAAGTACAGAAAATTGTTGGATTACTTAAATTGCACTCCGAAAGGGTAACATAACGAAATTCACACTATTTCACAAATTTAAGGACACACACTGCAGTGTGATACACAGACAGACCATTTTACATTAGTTTGTTATGCCACAACATCACGCTGAACCAAGTGTTGCTAAGGACTTATAGTATCTTATCTACTTTACCATACAAGTGCATTATGACAAGTTGAAAACCCATTTCAACTGCGTTTTACGTAACACATCTAAAAAACCAATACAGCCTGAAAAGTTGATCTTATCTCTGTACATATCCAAATGGAACACTGGATTGGAGTGCAATGGAGTGCAAAGTACAGCTTTGGCATGATGGGTAGTGAATGTCGTCCATATCGACAACTAATTAACCTTGCATCTTACTTTTCCTTGTCATTCTAACATGGAAAATATAGGGCCTACCAAGGGATCAAATACTATTTGTTTGTTGGTTGGTGTTTCAGGGCCCTTCAACTACAAGGTCATTAGAGCCCCGTCCACTATGTAGTTCTGATGCAGAAACTGCACAGACACTACACTAATGCGACGATTTTTCGATACTAGCGGTACCCAGTTTTCCCAAGCGGCCACGCATGTCAGTACTGGCTGGGGTTACGCTGCTTAACTTCAGTGATCAGACGAGAACTGGTGTGTCCAACACAATTCGCCGCTCCCCGTCAAGTACTATAATGTAACCAAAGATATTACAGATATTTACCATCACTTTGGATTTATCGATCAGCTGTTGTTTTTCGGTAGTATTTCCCGTTGGGGGTTCAGTCTTTAATTTTTTTTTTAGGATTTTAATCTGTTTCCTACATACGGCGATAAAGAATATTACAAATCGAAATTCAGTAATTTCTCTTAAAAGAATCGCAGAAATAAAGCGGCTTACCTTTCTTTCAAGTACATAAATAGGAGAAGGAATACAATAATCCAACTCACGAAAAGTACTGCACTCAAAATTAAAATCTTTGTAGTTGTTAACATGATACCGACATTTGCACCAACCACCTGCTGATGTTCATTTTCTAAAATAGACAATCCTTATTATAATTCTAAAAATCATTTACGTCGTCCTTCAAAGATGTGCCTAAAGAGCTCAGTTCTTGGGTTCTTATTCGGAATGGGTTCAACATGAATTTGAAATAAAAGCCCTTTCGCAGAAGGGATTTGGTAATGTCATCAGAAGGAAAGTTTCACTTTACCTGCAGCACTTGGCTCCGCTTCCTTTGCGAAAATTTCAATTGGATTACTAAACGTTGGGTGTTGAATGACACACCTCAAAGATTCGACATTATCTGAAGGAACTTGAATTTCCGAAGTGCTGTTGCAAAGTTTCGTTTTATAATTTTCGGCAAGATAGTAATGTCGTTCTTCTGTGTTTTCGAGTGACCAATAAATTTCAGCTTTCGGAAAGCCATCAGTAGCTGAACAACGATACGATTTTAGGGTGTTCTTTAATGAGCTCTTTAACTCGATTATGCTTATTTGAGGTTTCACTAATCAAAACATTTAAGGAGCATGAGTATATCATAAATAACACAAGATAAGAAACAATTATAATATAGACGTGTGATACCCATTATTGAAGCAGAAGTGGAAATCTGTTCAACTGTCATTTCATGGTGCTCGTGTCCACACTTCCAAACCCCAAGATCGCTTGATGCTAAACTCTTAATGCTGATGCTGCAGTCCTTCGTCTTCAGCCCACGGTGATTGCCCACATAGTGATAGGTGTCTGTAATTTTCAGAGGTATTCCGTTCCTCTCCCAAGCACAATCCACCTCGTAGTTAAATTTACATGAAAGGGTAACCTCTTCTCCTAAACTAGTTGTCTGATTAGTTAGTCCCTCGACTATTTTAAGGTTGGGAAAAGCTGAAAAAATATCCATTTCACGTTAATAATTACTCCACAATAAATACCAACATGTGTTGGAATGGTCATAAAAGCATAGCATCAATCACTAATGGTCATACCTATGTGCAATTCAAAATGTTTTCTATTCGTTGTTTTCCCGTGACATTTCCACATTCCGATATCTTCCTCCTGCAAATCTGCGATTCTCAAACTGAAGAAGGCAGAGTTTGCGCTGCGGTGCACAAGTTTAGTATACTGCTTCCCATCAGTCAAATGATCAACGACATCATTCCTCCTCCAATCGCAAACATGACCACCTTTATCACTATGAGTCAACATAACAGTCTTTCCAACAGGGACTCCTACTACCTGTCCTATCTTCGGATAAATCACAGTTGGTTCTATAATGAAACTCATGAAATTAATGTTTTAATCTGATTCACTTTTTAGAAACATTCCAAGTTTCTTACACACTCATGGATTGGGGAATAAGCCAAGCAGCCATAACAGGCCGAACCCTTAGGAGGCTGCTCGTGGGTGAGAAGGAGGTAGGTGTAAAGGATGAAGGAGAGGGGAAATTTGCAGCACCCAACGTTCCCTACCAACCACCTATGTTGGTACTAACTTGGGTTTGCATTGCTTAACTTCAGTGATCTCACGAGAACTGGTGTGTCCAACGCAACATAAATAATAAAATGTAATTCTTAGTGAAAGTGATTTACCAAAAAGAAACATCCAGTAAGATTTTAACTGCACAGGGTCACTATCTGACGTATGTGAATAAATGTTACACCGCCACTCTGCAACGTCAATTGCTTGAAAGTCGTAGATCTGAATACTGCAATCCTGTGATTCCTTGAAATTTTGATTGACGTATTGATAACGATGAGTGATTTCCACACCTATCCCGCTTCTCTGCCACGCACAATCAACTATGTCAAATTCAGATTGACATATGACAGTCACAGTGCTGCCTATCGGAATGAATGCTGGTTGGTCACTTGAAGCAACACCAGCTGAAAATGAAAGCCGAATTAATAAAATTGTTTGTATTGAAAGGTACATTCTTAAATTTAAGCAGCTTACAGAATTCGCAGGTGGCGGACGAATTGGAAGAATGTGAAGTAAACCTGAAAAGAAATTTAATATTTAAATACAATGCATCGTTTAGTTAGGGGAAACAATCAAATGTTATTTATTTACCCCATCATACAATCACCACAATCACTAATATCATTTGTGCAAAATTCTGATTTCCAAGTTCGTCTTAGGTTCTCACATGGGTAGCATTCATCCGAAATTTGTGAACCATATGCTGTCTGTAAAATATACAACGTATAACATTTCGTTGAATTAAGATTTTCAGGCATCTGCAACAGAATGGCGAATACTTACAGAATGAAAAAATCCCAAGAAAACCACAAAGACGAGTAACATCCCTTTGGTAAATATTGACTGCATTTTAAGGCAAGAACGGGAAATACTGTAATTGATGTACACTTTTGCAAAGTCAGTTGTGGATGATAGTAAAATATATCTGGATTGAAAAGAAATTGTATAGTCAGGCGTGTGTGTTGGTCTGGATATTCACTTTTTGCAGTGAGATCTTAACATTTCCCCCTCAGAATCTGTGTAATGCAAGTATTGAGCAACCAAAGAATTTCTGTGACAGACGAATGAAGAAGAAAGCAGGAATAGATGTGAAGAACCCTGTTTTGCATTTTGTTCACAAATATGTCAGATATGTTTTTATGGTTTATGTAAACTTCTATTTGTCGTAAACAGGCAAATAGAATATGGTTTGAAATTTGACAGTATACCTATGAAAACTAAGCCTGTACGACCGCCGGGTCCCAATGAAGTTGAAGGGCAAGGTATACATAACCGCCGTTAGGCCGGCTATGCTGTATGGATCAGAACCATGAAAACCAAATGCAAGTGGCTGAGATGCGAATGCTGTGCTACATGTGTGGGGTGTCAAGATCCGACAGAATTAGAAACAATTACGTTAAAGATAGCTTCGGGGTGGGAGAAATTGCGGAAAAGATGAGAGAATAGGTTGAGGTGGTATGGGCATGTAATGCGGAGGGGAGAGGAGGAGCTTACTAGGTCCGTCGTGGGACTGCAGGTAATTGGGGGCACCAGAGGTAGAGGAAGACCAAAACGGACGTGGGAGCAGGTGGTTCAGAGGGACATGGAGGTGTGTGGGGTGGGGGAGACTGGTTGGGGATAGGCGGGAGTGGAGGATTAGAACCCGCAGACCCGACCCTGCCTCAGGCGGGAGAAGGGTGAGATGATGATGACCTATGATCATCATCATCATACCCTCATCCCGCCTGAGACAGGGTCGGGTGAGATGATGATGACCTATGATCATCATCATCATACCCTCATCCCGCCTGAGACAGGGTCGGGTCTGCGGGTTCTGGCCCTCCACTCCCGTCTATCACCCACCAGGCCGCCGTCCACTCCACACACTGCCATATCCTTTCGGACAACCTGCTCCCACGTCAGCTTCGGTCTCCCCCTGCCCCGGGTACCACCCACCACCTGCAGTCCTGGTATAGCCCTAACCAGGTCCTCGTCTGCTCTTCTCATCACGTGTCCATACCATCTCAGTCTACTCTCCCTCATCTTTTCGGCGATGTCTACCACCCCCAGGCTGCCTCTAACATAATCGTTCCTAATTCTATCCGCTCTCGACACGCCACTCATATACCACAGCATTCGCATCTCGGCAACTTGCATTCTATTGACGTGGCTCTTTCTCACTCCCCAACACTCCGACCCGTATTGCATAGCTGGCCTAACACTGCCCTGTAGAACCTCCCTTTCAACTTGATTGGGACCCTCCTATCACATAGGACTCCACTTGCCTGTCTCCACTTCTGCCAACCTCCATTGATTCTATGGGTCACATCAGCATCTATCTCCCCATTGCTTTGGAAAGTAGATCCTAAGTACCTTACTTCTTGCACCTTTCTCACCAGTTCACCCCTTGAACGGACGTCACCGTTATTACCTATGAAAACTAAGAATATAAGTAGTAGACCGATTGTACAGCCATGGCAACGGTATTAAGTACCCGTGTTAAAGTTGTTGAATGGCCCTGAATTTCTACTCCTCTGATAATGATAACCCATGGGTTCATTGCTTACTAAAAGTGATTATCGAAGTCATACAGTAGTTCATTCATTAAGTAGGCCATATAACTTTCATGCTAAATGCTACTATAATGCGGATTTTTTTGACGAAGTAGTTCAGAAGTAGTCTCTTCCTCCCTCTCTCTCCCTCTATCTCCCCCTCTCCCTCTAACGGCGCACCGCTTATTAGAGTAAATATGGTATTTGAAGTCTAGGCTAAAGTTCGAAAAGTTTGAAATGCTATCGAAAACAGGGAAAGAGATTCTTGATAACACCGACTTTCCAATTAGTCGAGTTATCATTGCGGCATCGAATTCCAAGATATGGGTTACATCGGAACTCTAATCTTAAGGCGCGTTCACACCAAGGCTCGTTGAAACCAAGTTGATGATAAGTCGTTCACACATTTCAACTACGTAGTTGAAATCAACTGATGACTCAACATTGGTGACGCTAGTTGAACAACAAAAGTTAAACTCCTTCCAACTTTGGTTGCTTCAACTAGCCAGTTGTTTAACTATGTTGAATCAAAGTTCACATGATTCAATGTATCCTCAATTGACCTCCAACTGGCAGTTGTTCAACGGTAGTTGAATAGTGTGAACGTGGCTTTACCATGGGTTGTTTTTGTTTGTTGGTGTTTTAGTGCCCTTCAACTACAAAGGTCGTTAGAGCCCCATCCCCGTCGCCCGTTTCCCATCCCAAATATTTAAAGGCTTATCACTAATAAGTAAACGGGCCTTTTCAAAACAATGCCTATAAAGTGTACAGCTATGTTTCTGGTAGGGAATTCGGACTAATTCGCAATCTAGTAAATGTCAATATCATCATAGTTGCTGAAGAGTTCCATTGTTTGTTTTTGTTTTAGGGTCCATCGACTACAATGGTCATTAGGGCCCAGAGAGACAATCATCATGGTGGGGGTGTAAATGGCCTTCCCACCATGTTGGCGATAAATAAGGGCAAAAGCCCACTAAAACTAATAAAATAAAAAGGCAATAGCCAAATAAATATGGAATATAAGTACAGGCAAAAGCCAAAACAGACATTAAAAATAAAAGCAGCAAAAGCCAAAACAGAGATAACGATAAAAATGGCAAAAGCGAAAACGACACAGAAGAGTTCCATCATGTTATTAACTAAGCAGTATATTATCCAGAAATTAAGTACACAGGCATAGACTATTAGTAACAATGTAACATTAAAGAAATCTGGTCTAGCATATAGGGCATACACAGTACAATGCAATTACATCAATAGCTACAATGCAGATATCTCGAAACACAAATGTAAGAATTCTTACAGTTGATTAAAATTTAATTCCTTTAACTTCTAATGTGAAGGTACTTATTACTTTCTCATAACTTTACATTTATTTCCACTTCCAATCTCACTGCATCATATTATAAGCTTCCGAAGAAATTGAGAAATTTCATTACCGATACCTGATATTTCAATTCTCTGTATAACATTAACCCTCTTCACCTCCAACGAATTAAAATACTATTGTCTAAATGAATGAAATAATAAAATAAATAAAATATAATAAAAGTTGATTCTAATTGTACCTTTTCAGTGGTGCATCACTCACCATGCGTCTGTTTTGAAAATTCCTTTGCTGTGATAAAATAATGATATACTAACGCTATCATATACTAAATTTTTAAAATGTTGGCAGTCATATCAAAGTTGATCAAATGACTGAAGTTGAACTACAATAAGATTATGTGATCATCTTGATAGATATAGCTCTTGAAGGTGACACACATTGATTTTCAGAATTAGGATACATGTGAGCCACCTGGGCCATTGTCATCATGCATCTGCAATGTCACGGCGGTGGAGACCTTGGCTTCCATGGCAGATAATGCACTGAGTGTCCTCTGTGAGGTAGCCTGGCATCCTCCACAGACACCTTAGTCAGAGCATATGCAGAAAGAATAGGGGAAAATCTTAGATTAGGAACGTGGAATGTGGGGAGCCTTCCTGTCAAAACTGAGAATTAGTAAATATCCTAAAGTAAAGGAGGATTAGTGTAGGCATTCTCCAGAAAACTATAGCTAATGAAGGGAGCCAAAATGGTGTGGGCATAGTATTGGATAATGAGCTTCAGCATGGCATGCCTCTGGTGAAAAGAATCAATGGCAGGCTACTGTTGGTTACAGTGGTTTGGCAAAGAGTAATGCTCCACCTCATCAGTGCATATGCCCCCAGATTGGTCCTGATGAACCCTCCAAAGTGGGTTTCCAGGTGAGGACTTTAATGAGTTGGTGCACTCACTTGATGCTCTAGTGCAGTGGCTTTCAACCTGTTTGCAGTCACGGAGCCTCTACCTGGCGGCCAATTGGTTCGTGGAACCCCCCTATTTGATTCCAGCAATTTAATGAAAAATTAAACATGCATGAAATCATCCCATCTTATATATATAAGATGGAATGTTTTAGGAACAAGTTCGTACTCCAGAAATCCATCCAGTTTTTAATTACTTGTCCATCACCCAATAACGGTCAACACACTGTAAGTGAGCAACAACAATTGTATTTTCTCAAGCAAACCATATTTAGAGCTATAGATAGAAATAGATGGCTGGCGTGTGTCATGCCCCAGGGATCCACAGGGCTTTGTGCCACGGAAAACATAGTACTTGACAACAACATTTTAGAGCTGAAAATATATTAACCCTTACATCTATACCCAGGTACCCGAGTATCCATTTTGACTTTGAGTTGAAATAACTTTATTTTGAAAACAGATATTGTTTTATAACGCCAATTCGCCATACTTTCATTTGTTATGAGTTGATTTATCTCAGTTTTTGGTATTAGTAACTTGACTACTTGGCTGGAATTGGCTCTGAAGTTAATTGTGGCGTTATTCAATACCCAGGGACCCTGGTACCCAATAGTCGATTTCACAAAATTCATGTAGAAAACTACAGCTATTTATTTTAAAAACTCTGAAATAAATGCAAATTATTAAATCAATTATGTTTTAATACTTCGTTTTCATCAATAAGCATAATAAATGGGATTCAAGAAGCAAAGATGCGAATGATACTGTACATGAGTGGGATTTCGATAGCAGATAAAATTAGGAATGAGTATATGAGACGTAGCTTTGGGTGGAGGACATCGTGGAAAAGAATAAGGCAGAATGGAATGGTGGAAGGCAAACGACTGTTTGATGGACCAAGCGACCTCAATGCACTTCACCAGAAGAGAAGTGCAAGAGTGCTTGATACCGTCATATGCTTTCAAAAAGGTTGCGTCTAGCAAAATGAAACACAGGTCTGTCCCAAGGAAGAGCAACACAAAAGAACTATAACAGATAACGAAATGAAATTGTTGGATGAACCAGGCGACCTCGATGTACTTCACAAGTGAAGTGCAAGAGTACCTGATACCCCCAGTGGCGTATCCAAGGGAGGGGGGTTGGGCCTCGAATAGAGCGAAGCGCTATACACCCTATCGAGTCATATCCCCCCCCCCTCAGAAAATCCTGGTTCACCCTATCGACAGTCATATCCCCTCCCCTTCAGAAAATCCTGGCTACGCCACTGGATACCCCAGTCTGCCTTCAGAAGAATTTAGCTAATGGGACTGCATACAACAAAGTTGGTAGGCGATGGGACACACCTTTCCCTTCACTTCTTTCGTGAGTCCGTAGATTGAAGATTCCGTTGTGAATGTGGGTATTGGATTAGAACAAGGAGAGTCGGTTTCAAGCTTTTAGGCCCTGAGAATTAATTTAAATGGTGAGCCCCCATAATTTTCGTTAATAATTTTTTGACACTATCAGCCGGAATCCGGAAATGTCAAAAGGAATAAAAACCAATAGAAATATGCCGTATTATCTCTGGTATAATACACACCCCAAGTGGTTGATGATTACCTATTTATGTTCAAGGCAAACGTCAATCAAACAAATAAAATCCGTTTCTCATAAAAAAAAATTGTATTCAATAATTGATTTTATGAATTTCTCACCACTCTTTTGTGGCGTTATAAAATTTAGGAAATTAAAATCTGGAGGTTGAAATAATAAGAAGATGAAATTGCAGACGTCTCATTAAACTTCTCGTGAAGAGAAGTGGGCGAGTACCCGACACTATGAGTCTGCCTACAAAATCGTGCATCTCGTAATAAGCTGAAACAGAGCTGTTCCAAACGAGAACATAACACGAGTCGTGCAAAACACAACTAATTTACCAGCCATATGCCAGAAAATTGCCCTCGCAATTTATGAGATGAGCATTACCAACGCAAGGGAGTGAGCTCCAAAGTACCTCAAAGAGCAACAGCTCTATTTCACATCTGGCGAACTGCGGAAATGGTTTCACCTCTTTTCTAAAACAAGAATCACACCCAGGCCTAAACCGAACCTTCATCTACTGACTCACGAAGTCATGTTAAATAACCATATGAATGAAATGAAGAATGGTATGATTGAATTTCTGACTAGCTGACATCCTGCACTTGATAACTTGACGCCCAAGGAGAACATTGAATTGGTCTTCCTTTAGATCGCTAGAAAGTACAGAAAAATATTAGTCTACATAAATAGTACCCAGAGGAGTAACATAGCAAAATTCACATTATTTCACAAATTTAATAATATGCACTGCAATGTGATACACATAGACAGATCATTTTACACTAGAGTTTGCTATGCCACAAAATTACGCTGAACGGAGTGTTGCTATCGACCTATCTACTTTGAAATACAAGTGTATTATGATTAGTCCCACGCCCATTTCAACTACTTTACATTTTATGCAACACATCTAAGGACCCATTACAGGCTGAAAAGTTGATCTTATCTCAACAGAACTTTCATTAACGTTACATGGCCAAATGGAACACTGAACCCCGAGCTTTAGTGCTAAGTGAAAAGTGCAAAGTATAGCTTTGAAATGATGGGTAGTGAATCTCGTCCATATCGACAACTAATTAACTCAGCATCTTACTTTCCCGTGTCATTTTAACATGCAGAGTATACTAAGGGAGCAATACTATAATGTAACCAAAGGCATTACAGATATTTACCTTCTTTTCAGGTTTCTGGATCAGCTGTTGTTCCTCAACAGTATTTCCATTTGGAAGTCTAGTCTTTGATGCCAACTTTAGCTTTATAACCTCTTTCCTACATATGGAAATAAAGAATATTACAAGTCGCAATTCAATAATTTCACTTAGCTTAAAAAAATCTCCAGAATAAAGCGAATTACCTTTCTTTCAAGTACATAAATAACAGAAGGATTACAATAATCCAACTCACGAAAATTACTGCACTCAAAATTGCAATCTTTGGAGGTGTTAACATGACACCCACATCGTCACCAACTACCTGCTGATGTTCACTTTCTAAAATAAAGAATCGTTATTTCAAATCGAAGAATAATGTACTTCGTCCTTCAAAGATGACCGTAAAGAGCTCAGCCCTCTGAGTTCTTATTCGGATTGGTTTCAATATGAAATTTGAAATAAAAACCCCGTCGCGGAAGGGATTTGTCATCATTACCGATATCACTTGGCTCTGCTTCCTTGGCGAAAAGTTCCATTGGATTACTAAACGTTGGGTGTTGAACGATGCACCTCAGAGAATCAACATTAGCTGAAATTACTTGAATTTCCGAAGTGCTGTTGCAAAGCTTCGTTTCATTATTTTCGGCAAAATAAAAATGTCGTTCTTGCCTGTTGTTGAGTAACCAATAAATTTCAGCTTTCGGAAAACCATCAGTAGCTGAACAACGATACCATTTTACGGTGTCCTTTAATGAGCTCTTTAACTCGATTATGCTTATTTGAGGTTTCACTAATCAAAATATTTTAAGGAACATGAATATATCATAAATTACACAAGATAAGAAACAATAATAATATAGACGTGCGATACCCATTATTGAAGAAGAGGTGGAAATCTGTTCATTTGTCATTTCATGGTGCTCGTGTCCACACTTCCAAACTCCAAGATCGCGTGGTGCTAACTTCCTAATGCTAATGCTGCAGCCCTTTGTCATCAGCCCACGGTGATTGTCCACATAGTGATACGTGTCTTTAATTATCAGAGGTTCTTTGTTCCTCTCCCAAGTACAATTCACGTCGTAGTTAAATATACATGGCAAGGTAACCTCTTTTCCTAAGGTAGTTGTCTGGTTGGTTGGCCCCTCGATTATTTTAAGATTGGGCAAAACTGAGACAATACGGATTTCATGTAAATGAATTTTTCACGATAAATATCAACATGTGTTGAAGAGTTCCGTAAATCATAGCACGAATCGTTAATGACCATACCTTTGAATAATTGATAATATTTTCTATTCGTGGCTTTCCCATGACATTGCCACTTCCCGACATCGTTCTCCTGAAAATCTGGGATTCTCAATGTAAAAGAGGCGGAATTTTTGCTACGTTGTACATCGCTAGTATAATTCCTCCCAGTAATCATGTGATTTTTATCATCATTCCTCCGCCAATCACAGATATGGCCTTGCTTATCGCTATAAGCCAACAGAACGGACTTTCCAAATGGCAATCCAACTTTTCGCCCTTCCTTCGGATAAATCACTTTTGGTTCTGAAAATGAAACGGGAGAAATTAATGTTTTCATCTGTTCCACTTGCAAGAGATATTCCAACTAAATACTGAAATCGACATAGTAATATACAGAACAAATGGATTATAAAACTTCAGCTTAATTTTTAGTGATGGTGATTTACCAAAAAGAGACATCCAGTAAGACTTTAACTGCACAGGTTCATTTTCTGATTTATCTGAATAAATGTTACACCGCCACTCTGCAACGTCAATTTCTTGAAAGTAGAGGATTTGAATACTGCAATCCTGTGACTCTGTGAAGTTAGGGTTGATATATTGATAGCGGCGGTTGATGATAACCTCTACTTCTCCCCTCTGCCAAGCACAACTAACTATTACCACTTCAGATTGACAGACAATAGTCACATTGCTTCCTTTCGGAATAAACGCCGGTTTGTCACTTGAAACAACACCAGCTGAAAATGAAACCCGAATTAAAAATTTGTTTGTGTCTGCGCAGAAAGGTACATTCTAAATACAGTCAGGTCTCTTTTTATGCGGGGGATACGTTCCTCAGAAAATCGCATACATTGAGACTATAAGTCTATGGAAAAATAAGGGATACGTTCCATAATTTTTAAAATTCGCATAACTCCCAAATAACGAATTAAAACGAATGTAGGCCTACAACCGCATAAAAAAATTTTGTTGATGTTAAAGAAAATAGGTTTCTTAATAAATTTCTTTGGGAAGCTGAAAAAGATTTATATGAACCTTAAATAAAATCGTATTTCAATTCAATTGTCTATCTGGTAAGGGTATAAACCATCTGCAAACTGTTTGTAAATCACTTTCATCATCAGAAATAACTTTCTTTGCAATAGATCTCTTTGATATAGACGATACATTTTCACAAACATATTTTTTTCTCCTCTGCAGACTTTTGTTTTGACCATCATCATCATCCTCATCATCGTCATACCCGTATCCCAATTGCGGCAGGGTCGGGTCTGCAGGTTCCCTGAACATGTTCTGATTGGGGACACTCCAGTCAGGCGTCTGGAAGACGAAGGGATATTGCCTGGGTTGTCTGTGGGGGGTGCGGGTGTCATACGTCAAAGTGTCCGGCGGGACACTTTGAGACAATTTTTGAGTACCTCAAAGTGCCTATCATCTAGATCCGAATGCAGATGCCCGAATTTGTCTCTATTCTGCAGAGCACATGTGTAACGTGAATCAACGCAAAATTTCTATAAAAAATAACTTAACCGGGTATTGGAAAACGGCAGAGACACTTTGACGTGAAAGCGGACACTTTGAGGTATGTGTTAAATTACCTCAATGTGTCCGGGGACACTTCGACACCAGCCTGCACCTAAAGTTAGTTTAATAATATCATCGTCATTTAAGACATCATCCACCAGCAGTTCTTCTATATCATCATGGTTAAAAATGTTCAAATCACCTCCAAAATAAGTTTTAATTTTAGAGCATGTTCAGTGGAACTGCAGACCCGACCCTGCCACAGTCGGGATAAGGGTATGATGATAATGGTATGATTGTTAAGTGCCATGTACAAGTGCGGAACCCCCTATTATGTATGCTAATTTCTGACCGACTAAAGCGTCTTTGACGGGCTAATAAAATGGATTTTATCAGTGTCATGGCCAAATTTCTTTTAACCAAATGCAAACCGCGTAACTTGGAAATCGTATGAAAAGAACCCGCATAAAAAGAGAGCCAACTGTACAGGCAGCCTACAGAATTCGCAGGTGGTGGACGAATTTGAAGATGGAGACTTATACCTGTAAAGAAATTTAATATTTAAATTGAACGCCTCATTAAGATAAGGTGACCAAATAAACGCTCGTTAGTTATTTACCCCATCATACAATCACCACAATCAGTAATATCATTTGTGCAAAATTCTGATTTCCAAGTTCGTCTGAGGTTCTCACATGGGTAACATTCATCCGAAATTTGTGCAACATATACTATCTGTAAAATATGCAACGAATAAAATTTCTTTCCATTTAGGTTTTCAGACATCTGCCACAGAACGGCAAATACTTACAGGAATAAAAAATCCCAAGAAAACCACAAACACGCGTAACAGCTTTGTGAGGAATATTGAGAGGGTTTTCATTTTTAACTCAGAACGATGTCCTCCTTTACACACTCAGTAATAGAAGATAGCAAAGTATATCTAAATTAGAAAGGAACAATATAGTCAGGTATGTTTGTTGGTCTGCATATTCATTTTTTATATTGTGATCTTACTATCTTCCCCTCAGAATTTGGGTATTCAAAGTAATGAGCAAGGAAAGCATTTCCACGAAGGCTTTAGAAGAACACAACCAAAAAGTCGGATCTGCTTTTGTTGACAGACAAATGAAGAAGGAATCGCAGAAGATGTGAAGCAGCCATCTTGCATTTTCTTCCCGGCGCGGCCAAGTTGCGTTGGACACACCAGTTCCCGTTAGATCATTAAAGTAAAGCAGCGTACATCCACGTCAATACCAACTTGGGTGTTTGGTAAAGAACGTTGGGTGCTTCAAATTAACCCTCTTCCTCCTCCTTTAACCTACCTCCTCATCTCCTGTGGGCAGCCTCCTAAGGGGTTAACCTGTTATGGCTGCCTGGCTTACACCCAAACCCACAAACTAAACTTCTGATATATGTCGGAAATGTTTTCTAATTTTACATAAATGCTTAGTACAAAATGGAAAGGAAATATGGATTGTAATTTGATAGTAGGGCCTACCCCTATGAAAACTAATGATAGACCAAAACTAGTAATGTATATGGAAATGAATAACAGGAATAGTTGTTTTAAAAAGTAATGTTAGGTGATAAGAGTTTGTCAAGATCATACTTGAAATATGTGGTGGAAATTCAGTACGCAAGGTGAAAAGTTCGAAATGCTATCGAAAGCAGGAATGAGATTTTTGGTAACGCCAATATCAAATCACATTTCGACTTGTAATTTGTCCAAAAACCAGTGTAGGGACATGGTCTCTTACACTCCTCTGCCCCAAAAGCATACACCCCTGCACATCACACCAAGTTAAAGAAATCATTGTTCTTGTAGGTCCCATTATAGTTGCATCCTGTGTGCAACAATGGGACCACTACATTGAATTCTAAGACCTTTTGTAGGTGCATCCTGCATGGTCCCTTGGCAATGATTCATGGTGGGTACCCTTTGGTCACAGGGACCCAACCATGGTCAAGAACCTCAGGATGCAAGGTTATAGAAGGGCATGTTTTGGGGGGTGTAAAGACATTCTAGAATTAGTCAGGCATTCGGACAGTCGATTTTATTCAGTCATGCATTTCACACAGTCAATCTGCAATCATCTTGGATTAATCTGTCTGATTTTTACAGTATAACAACTGGAATAAAAACCCGATTATTTTTGTTTTGTTACATCAAAAAAACGTGTCTCATTTTTGTACCCGAAATCTCCGTCCTTACCCGTGATACGCGATACCAGTATAAAAAAAATCAGTTTTGAAAGTATTAAAAATAAAACAGATTGCGACATCGAATTCCAAGATATTTTTTCCATCAGAATTGTAATCTTAGGATGCATATCGTAGTTGAATCATGGGCCCACGTTGCATGCCTCTCAAATATCCATTCTCTCCTTGATCCAAGAGCTCACGTATAATGATTTTTAAACTGTATTGGACTGACACAGGTACATTATTTTATCGCCTGCCTTTCCCTCCACCTCCCTTCCCCTTCCCTTTCTTGCCCGATTGCAAATGTTTGAAGGATTGTCGCTAATAAGTAAGCGGGCCTTTTTAAAACAATGTCTATATATGTTTGAGCTAATATAAGAAGAATCCGTCTGCAGTAACGAACATTAATAACGTTTCGGAAGAGGAATTAGGACTAATTTGCAATACTAAATTAAGAATACGTGATTTACTTTATCACGCTATCAATAATATTTGAAAATGGTAGTCTATAGTTATCTGATCGTGTATGAGGTTTTAATGTTGCGGAAAAAACAGCGCCATATTGAAGGATTTAGCGATACTATAGTTAATTAAAAATTATACTATATTTAATTCGCTAAAGGTTATTCGCTGTAGTTAATTCGCTAATTAAAAATTCCTATCCCCAAAATGTATGTTGAAGTCAAATAATCGAACATAACTTAAATACAATAAATAAATTAGAGAAGATCCCAATACATTATATATCTCTATGAACCCCACACTTGGGGGCCTACTGTTTCCCAATTACATTTCCCACACATTTGGGCGGTTTCTTCCAGTCGTGAATCGTTCTTGAGTTGCACAAATTCGACTAATTCATTAAAAACAATGCGATCCCCAGTTAACGTCATCATAGCAGTTGAAGATTTTCATCATGTTAGTAACTAACCAGGTTATTACCCAAAAATTAATTACGCGGGCCTACTAATAACACTGTTTCATAACAGAAGTCCTACCAACCATATACACAGTAAAACGCAATTACATAAATAGCTGCAATGTAGTTATCTCCAAAAGAAATAAGAAAGTTCTTGCAGTTGGCAAAAATTCAATTATTTTTTACTTCTAATTCGAAAGAACTTATGTTTTTCTCATAACTTACCATTTATTTCAATTTCCAATCTCAATGCACCACATTAAAAGCTTCTAAAGAAATTTGAGAAATTTCATTAGCAATAACTCACCTGATATTTCAATTCACCGTATAACTTTAACACTTTTCACTAATACAGGCGCTTTACAAATCTGAGCTGTCTACTAATTTTTTTTAAACTGTTGTCTGTGATATCAAAACTGATCTAATGACTTAATTAGAAGAAAAACAAACACGTGATTAAAGATAAACTATAATCTGTTTACTTGATCATCTGTACAGATATCCTCTTTAAGGTGATACAGGTAGGCCCCCTATGTTCCTTACATCTTTCAGAGTGAGAAAAAGCTTATCAGGTTGGATACCGTTAGTTGGCCTATAGCGAAGGACCCCGCCATATCTCACAAATAAATGGATGCCCATGCAGGTCATCGGCTGTCCTTCCAACGGAAACACCTGTTGGTGTTGTGCATATATATATATATATATATATATATATATATATATATATATATATACAGTATATATATATATATATGTATATATATATATATATACCTCAACTGCTTGTGCATGTCCTTCATACCTCCCGTTTGTCAAATACGGTCATTATGATTAGGAACCTCGTCTTCCCCTTCAAATGATTAATGCCAGTGAATGCGTAGCTAAAGGGTAGAAAGAACAAAAATTGGGAGCTTGGTTGTCATTTTGGGAACGCTAAGGTATGACATTGTAATGTACTTGGAAGCATGCAGTAGGCCAAAACTGTGGGTTCAAATTTCCAGCTTATTGAGAAGATGTAACCCAAAGGCGTAGTGCACGATATTTAAGGACAGTATTTTTACACAACCAGCAGCAGACCTAATGCTGTTGTGCCTTAGACAGCTGTCCCAGATGAGAGCATAATAATAGCAGGGAACCACAAAACCAGAGAATCGAAGTTAGGGCAAGAACTACCACTGATTTCAATCACTAAAATGCATTTGAATGGATCGAGGAACGTGCCTAAGCAAACTGGCGTGTGATAATTTTTTGCATCCTGCGCAGAGCCGGATTTACCAATAGGCAAATTAGCCTGAACATAGGGTCTCAACATTTAGCGGGCTTCAAAACTTAAGAAATGGGGTTCAAGGGGGCATGAAAACGGCCTAAAAATTGAAATAGCCTAGGGCCTCTCAATATCTAAATTCGGCACTGATCCTGCGTTACTTCACATCTGGTGAAATACGGCAAAGTCTTACAGTGTAAAGTAAAGTCTTACAAAGTATTAAGTATAAGTTTAAGCATTTACTTGAAGTAAAAAGTACAAGTAAAAGTAAAGGCTTAAACTGGTATGAATAGCCTTTTACTTTTACTTTGCAGTAAAAACTAATACACTCTAAGTAAAAGCTTGAAAAAAACATGGCGGATGGAGACGAAAAGCAACGGATTTTCATCAGGTAGAGGAGAATCAAAACAAACTTGGGACTAGTTTGGAGCTAGGCAAGGGTGGAGAGCTAGAACCAAGGGTGGATCAGAGGGGAAAAACTTCAAAATGTGTGCCCCAAATATTTTTAAATATTCAGAATCCCTTGGTATACATCTAGCTAGCAATTGTAATACGACCTCTGCTGCCTCTCCGACAGTGTCCTATCTCAGTGGTTTAGCATAGTGGTTCTCAAAGCGTGTTTTTTTGAAACCACTTCGTATTCCGCAAAAAAAAAATTAAATGCACAAATAAAGGTGTTGGAGAAAATCGATACAATCAGCAAACGCAAATGACATAGTTGTTCGTTTTATAGTTACATAAAGTGGTAGTAAGTACCGAAACGAATATGTTAGAGGTAGTTTGGGGGTGGGAGACATTGCCGAAAAGATGAGAGAGAATAGGTTGAGGTGGTATGGGCATGTGATGAGGAGGAACTTACTAGGCTCATTATGGGACTGTGGGTAATTGGGGGCACCAGGAGTAGAGGGAGCAGGTAGTGCAAAGGGACACGTGGGAGCAGGTGGTGCAAAGGGACATGGAGGCATGCGGAATGGAGGGGGACCTGGTGGTGGATAGGTGGGAGTGGAGGATTGGAACCCACAGACCCGACCCCACCTCGGGCGGGATAAGGGTGTGATGATGATGATGAAAGTGGTAGTAAGTACCAAGTGTAGAAAGGGTACACCCTGCTTTAAAGTTTATGTTGAATTGTAAGTGTTCTGTGAAGTAAAATGTCAGTTTAGTGTTCCCTGAGAACCACTGGTTTAGCACACTGGATTAGACAGTAACTGTCGGACTGGCAGTATAGAAATGGGGATTGTAATGGGAAAATGCATCATCAGATGCAAAATTG
Organism: Trigoniulus corallinus; assembly: GCA_013389805.1. Classification (NCBI taxonomy): domain Eukaryota; kingdom Metazoa; phylum Arthropoda; class Diplopoda; order Spirobolida; family Trigoniulidae; genus Trigoniulus; species Trigoniulus corallinus. Next base: position 14,800,341 of record JAAFCE010007744.1, read on the forward strand.
AACAATGCATCAGATGAAATATGTGCCCCATTGAGGTATGGAGGGGGAGCAATTGCTGCATTGCTCCTCCTGGATCTGCCTCTGGCTAGAACCTGCTGACCCGATCCTGCCACAGGCAGGGATAAGGATATGATGATGATAATTCCTAAGAGATTAATGTTGTGTGGGACACCAAATGCATGAAACAGGCATATATGAATGTTCAGCATAATGGGTTTTGGGTTGCTAATGACTGGAAAGGCTATTTACACAAAAGGTTGGCTGCCTATGGTCGAAAGATTTCATTAGAGCAATGGGTAAAGACCATCTATGGGCCGTCATGCTTTAAGAAATATGATAGCTTCAGAAATAAATGCATGTGAATAGTGCATACATCCTTTTTCTTCACTTCTATATTGATTACTTGTCGTTTCAAGTTGCTCCCTCACCAGCTTGTTCACTTTGAAGTATTTACTGAAATTAATCAGTAAATACTTGCTTTTATTCATACCATTTTAAGTATTTACTAGAAAAATTAAGTATTAACAATTTAGGACAAGTATTTACTTTTTACTTTAAGTAGAAGCAAAAACTTACTTCTTTATTCATATTAAATGTGCAAAACTATCAGTAAAAGCATTTACTTCTCTTTATTCATATGGGCCTGAAACGAACCTCCATCTATTGACTCATGAAGTTATATTAAATAACCATATGATTCAAATGAATAAAAATATTCGGCTAATGTGAGGAAATTCGTAACTAGATTTCCGTTACTACATGCTTTGGCATCCAGCACGGAAGACATTGACTTGATGTTCCTTTAGGTCACTAAATTTAGAGAAAATTATTAGTTTACATATACAGTAGAACCTCTGTAAGTTGACCACCCAAGGGCGGAAGAAAAGTGGTCAACATAGGGAGATGGTCAACTTATGGAGAACTAGTTGTACTGTACTGATACATGAGTATTATTCCTTTTATTGGATACAACTGTATGAAATGCTACATAATCAAAACTATTACTGCTAGTGGATCAGCATAGCTAGCCCCCAATGCCATTGATCTGGTATTTGGGGGTTATGCCCCCACTCCCAGCAGTTAGCTGCATCAGATTCATTAGAGGTTTACACTTCATTGCCCATTTCAACAATACCTTCAAAGGTTATTTCTTAAAATTCTGCCATGGAAGATGGGCTGTATGAGGCCAAAATGTTGTCTGTTGGATTGCGATAAATCCAACTTTCCTAAAACATGTCAACATTGTTTCTGGTTGAATTTTTGTCAAGCAGAATTATGCAAAGGACAGGGCCCAGAGCATTAATGGATGCAGCAAATGAAGTTGCTTCCACAGGCTGGTGACACATGTTTTACCAATAACCCACTCCAGGAGCTGGGCTTAGTAACACACTTTGAATGATTTGATAACATTTTAGTCAAGAGGTTGGATCCCTGAGTTGCATTTGGAAGAAGAAAGATAAGTGTCAAATTTGTTAAGTGACTGACTTGCAATTCATCAGGGCAGTTGTCTACTGTTAGTAAGATAGATCATTTCTTCTTCATTTCTTGATCCACACCCCTTACCTATTCTTCAAACAGGGCAGCAGTCATCCATGCACATTTGTTTGATCACCATGTTACAGGGTGGTCTTCAATTTCTTAAATACACAGGAATTTGCTGACATACCAATCACTAATTTCTTTAGCTTTCCCCAAGAAGAGCTAGTGCTAAGCAATCCAGTGAAATGTTCCTTGGATACTCTTTCAATCTTGTATTAGTCACCCTTAACAAGGCTCTTGTCAGGCACAAGGGATGACAAGGGGTCAACTTATGGAGGTTACATCAATACTATGTGTCACAGTCATAGTGGTCAACATACAACTTACAGAGGTGGTCAAGATGGGGAGGTTGGTCATCCATTAATTAATGTGGTGCACATCCAGTTTGAGAAAATTTGGTAAACTTAGGGAGGTGGTCAATATATAGGGGTGGTCAACTTTGGAGGTTCTACTGTATGCTGATATCGCTAAATGCTGAATCGCTGATGTCGCTAAATGCTGAATCACTGATGTCGCTAAATGCTGAATCGCTGATGTCGCTGGATGGTGTAGACGTGTCTTCTTTCCTCTCCACACTTCATGGTGAGGTGGATGTTATGACGGTTGCGGTGTCCACGTGTTTATTTCTTTGGTAGCGGTGTTAGTTCCTTTGGAACAAAAGATTTTGAGGATATTCAATTTAATTGTGTGGTTCTCAAATCTTCTCTTGATTCGCTCCGTAGTATCTGTGTTGTCGATAAAAATAGTGATCAATCTGAAAAGTTGCCAAGTGGTGACAGCCATCTTGGCAATTACAGTATGCCAGACATCAGTTTATTCACCTTAGCTCATTCAGCTTTGGCAGAGAACTTCATGCTACTTAAGCAGGACATTCAAGATAAGTTTGACCATATTTCTTCTGCTATTGGTGCCTTCTGCACCCCATCTTCTTCGGAATCAGTAAGCTCTTGTGCCTCTTGTGAACATGAATTAAATCGTAGCTAGTGGGTTGTTTTGCCACCCACCACGTCAGTTCCTAGGAAGGTCAGACTAAGGAAGAAAAAACCCGATCTGTGGAAAATTGTGCATCCCCTCAGACCCATTCACCTGTGGCTGAAACTCTTTCCCCTGTATCTGTGCAACACTCAGTTCCTGTGCGCTCGTATGCCCATGTCGCCTCAGGGCGTTCCATGGAGCCTTCAGACCCTTGTCCTCCCTCTGCTAGCCAAGGCAGCTCTTCTATGCCAAGAGCTAGACCACCAGCAATGCGAGGGTCGTCCCAGGTGTCTGCGGTACCACTGGCAAATTCTGTTGCCTTTAACACAGAGTGTGTAGTTCTTAATAAAGTAGCCCCTGAGGCTCCTTTAAGCCCATTAGTTGATGCTTTGGTGCAGACAGGTCTTCAAGTAATTGAGTGTGGAAGGTGGACGCTCCGAGATGGTCGTACATCTCGGAGGATCTTTGTTTGGATTGCCAAAACTGATTTAAGTTTATCAACTCCTTACCTACTTGTACGGCTAGTGTGATACTATTAAATAAAACTTTCTAAACCATAAAAAATTAAAAACTTATAAGAACGTAGATTTTGATTTTTCTAAAAAGGTGTCCTAATTCCGTCCCCTCTTTCCAGCTAACATCTACTGAATTATTTTTCTGGGAAATTTCATTAAAACACAGTTGACATCTCTCATAATAAATTTCGTGAGAGAAAACTTTTTATTGACTGTTTAAATAAAATAGCCTAATATCAATTTTGGAATGATATTTTTCATAGAACTTCAGCTCTACTACATTATAATAATAAGGCATAGAAGTGGTAAACACATTATGAAAAGGTCAACATGTGATCATATATGAATCAATACTAGTCTAAGAGGTTGGGAAATTATAAAATGTAAAAAAACAGCAATACATTATGAGGGTCCTAATTCCGTCCTGGGGACGAATTTGGGATTTTCAAAGGGACGGATTTAGGATCCCAGCAATAACAAATGAAAAAGTCCCATCTCTTGAACAAACAACCACAACTACATGGTTCTGACAACTGGAACACAATATTTAACACGTTGGCTGCCAAATGTACCACCAGTGGACATGTGTTTTCTGTCCTCCTGTGCCAATGTACCACTGGCGGTACACTGCACAATACTGAAGTGAATTAGCTACATATATTTCTGGCATAAAAGGACATCTGATCAACTTACTGTGTGGCATAAATAGTCGTTTTGCTACCATCCTCTGTGCAGCAACACCACCTTGTGAACATATTTGAAACTATTTTGCCTGTTTGAAAAAGCCATAGAGTGTCATGCAGATAAGCTGACATGCTTTAGTTATGAGACATTAAAAATTCACATATTATCAAGTTTTTATCTATTAGTTTTATTTTAATTTTTCCATTCAATATATAGCAAAATTTTAAAACTTAAAACAAATAAAAGTATTATTTTTTCTGGTGCTATGCAAAGCATTCCAGGCACATGGGTGGCTTTTCTTCACAGGTGTTGCAGAATGTTGAAACACGTTTAGATTTTTTCCTGGCAGCATCAGGACCTTCTGCTTTTGACAGAATTTCATAACAAAGGGTACACCTTGCCCTTATTTTTCTGTTGGTTGCATCTCGTTTGTTGTTCTCTATCAATTCATGGTGATCACCTCTTGTTGTATTCAGTGTTGCATTAGTTGATGGCATTTGTGTTAAGCCTTTTACTATATGTTCACGAAATGTTGAAATCTGCATTGATGAATCATTTGTGAATTCCTTATATAAAATAAGGGCATTTACTACTGCAGTTTACAAAATCATCTCAAATATTACTTTGTGGTACCATCTGATGGATCTACGGAGTGGAGGGAAATAACTGGCCATTTGGTCTGATAGATCGATTCCTTGCTTTGTTTCATTATAATCCATGACCATTTTAGGTTTCTGCCTCTTTTCCTCAGGTCTATAAGACACAATGCCAACCATTTCTAAACAGTGCTTTGTAGTTAACATGCACACATCTCTTTTGTCTTTTTATTTGGCCACAACAATGCCATATTGATGTTCTTTTCCAATTATGGTCCTTTCTTTACATTTGCATGGACAAATTCTTTGCAGTTATATCAATGGTTTTTTTCTAAGAGTTCCCAAAAGATGAGTGTTCTTTTGAAGCAGTTTGTGGGCTAACTCAACTGAGGTGTAGAAACTATCAGTAACTAGCGTTCTACCACCATTTAGATAGTTATGGCTTAGATCAAGGACAACTTGTGTGGTCATTTTATTTGCAGCATTTGATGTTTGTCTTCCAGCATAAACAGAAAAACAGTAAGTGTAACCTTCTTGGGGAGTGGCGAGTTGCATTGGACACACCAGTTCTCGTCTGATCACTGCAGTTAGGCAACGCAAGCCCAGTTAGTACTGACATGGGTGGTCGCTCGGGAAAGCTGGGTACTGCTAATACCCAATAATCGTCACATTAGTGTAGTGTCTGTGCAGTATATGCATCAGAACTATACAGTGGACGGGTCTCTAATGACCTCGTAGTTGACGGGACCATAAACTCCAACAAACAAAAAAAAAGTAACCTTCTGGGTCACACAATTTGAACACCTTGAAGCCATATTTGTGAGTTTTGTTTGGAATGTATTGCCTGAAAACCAAACGACCTCTCCATGGAATAATTGATTCATCAATCACAATGGTTTCCCCAGGAATTTTCAATTTCTTTAATTTATTAACTATTGTGTGATGAATTTTTGCGATATTAGTCAGTCGATCTCCAGGAGTAGCTTCCTCATTATTGGAGAAATGTAAAAATCGCAGAAGTAATTGAAATCGGTTTCGACTCATAACCTTTCTTACAATTTTGTTGTAAAACAGTATGTAGTCAGCAATTTTAGGGTATTTGGCAATTCCCATTTACATAACTAATCCAAAAAGTGCACGAATTTCAATGTTGGTTGATGGAGTCCATTGATGAAGTCTTGAAGATCTGCTTATTCTGGTTCTTGCTAAGACTTGAAGTGCATTTCTGTTTGTCTCCCAAACAACAATTTCGATAATGTCATCAAGTATGAGGTTGAAGAAGTCCATTGGATTGGAGTTTGGATTTCTAAGTAGTGATTTGCAGTATTGGGTAATTCCAGCATTTGTAGAAAATGTGAAATGCTTTAGATTATTTCCTGTAACGTCTTGCCAAATGTTTATAACACCCAGTTCAATGTCACATGTGCTTGTACAGGCTACTGGATTGTCTGAGTGTCTGAAGGCAACAGGACTTGCCGATTTATGACACCCATCTGAGTCAGAATCATAACTCACACTGTCTAATTCACTATCAGAAGGCGCAAAGCTGGATGAAGAATTTCCAGACAATTCACTTTCTGATAGTTCACAATCTCCTTCACCATGATTGTCATGTACACAATCTTCAGCTGTTTTTTGCATCATATTACTCAGGGTAAACTATTGGTATGGTTTAGATTAGTTTCTCACACCTGTAGATGATGAAGAGTAGGGAAAGCTATTTGGTAGAAATCACAGAAGCACTACTTTGATCAATGTCCACCAGTGGTACACATGGCAATGGCAAAACCATTTTTGCTCTCCAGTGCCAAATGTACCCCTGGTGCACACCAACTAAAACATAGCTAAAATGTTTTAGGCAATGTCTTTAGAACTTTATAGACATTTGCAGTGGGATCATATTGACAATATTTGAAAAACTAGCTGTGGCACCAGGATTGCACATATATTTTAACATGGGTGGCAGCCAGCATGTTAAGGAGCAGTCTTTCATTATCAATTGCAAAATGATGAAAAAAGTTACTTGGAAGTGTCAATATAACTGTTTAAGGTTTGATTCCACAATTTAGTAAATTTACACAAAACCTATTTTTTGAAAAACTTAATAGTTAGAAACAGAACAAAGCAACTGAATCAGAGTCAGTAGTAAACTGGATGGTTCTGAAGGCTTCCATGTGCTGTTCTGAAAGCTACAGCCCTCCCCTTGAAAGTTAAAGGGGAGGACGGATTTAGGGCAGGGGACGGATTTTGGCTACGTTACCATATTAGGTGCATATCGCAGTTGATTCCATAATTCCATGTTGCATGTTTCCCAAATATCCATTCTCTCCTTGATCCAACAGCTCACGTATAATGATTTTTAAACTATTGGACTGACACACGGACATTATTTTATCGCCTGCCTTTCCCTCCACCTCCCCTTTCTTTCCCCATTGCAAATGTTTGAAGGCTTGTCACTAATAAGTAACCGGGCCTTTTTAAAACAATGCCTATAAATGTTTGAGCTAATAATAGAAGAATCCGTTTGCCGTAACGAACATTAATAACGTTTCGGCAGGGGAATTCGGACTAATTTGCAATTCTAAATTAAGAATATGCGACTTCCCTCATTACACCAGCAATAATATTTGAAAACGGTAGTCTATGTCTTATCTTATATGAGGTGACAATGTTGTGAAATAAAACAGCGCTATATTGAAGGATTTAGCGATACTGTAGTTAATCACTGCTATTTCCTGCAGGTGACTATTAGTACTTGAAAATTCCTATTCCAAGAAAGTATGATGAAGTCAAATAATCGAACATAACTTATTTACAATGCATAACTTAGAGAAGATCCCAATACATTATGTCTCTATGACGCCAGCACTCATTGTTTCCCAACTATATGGTGAAACGGGCAAAAGCGCCCCACCAGGTAATACGCCCGTTGTAATAGGACAGCTATCTTTGACGTCAGCTGTAAAAGTAGATCTCCACAATTCATTGGAATGTAGTAAATGCTCATAAACGTACTGAGATATTTTAAATTTGAAAATGGTGTGTTAAATTTTCAAGTTTTCCAGTTTTCAACTCTGTACCATGTCCATAAAATATGTTATGATGGTAGAGCATATTGCACCTGTTTGAGGGAAAAACGCCTCACAACATGCCCCCCTAACATTTATGTATTTGACTAAAATCAACTAGAACTAAAGTTTCAATCATAACGCTTTAGCACAGGGGTCTCCAACATATGGCCGGATGTGGCCCGCCAGTATATTTTTTTGGCCTGTGGAAGGATTCCATAAAAGTGTTCAGCCATAGAGCTGGAACAATAAAATATTTTTCTATCAACATTTTGCTTGTCAAGGAACGTATACAGTTTCTCTTCAAATAAAGTGGAATACAGACTTAATTCAGTATTCCATTTTAATTGAATAAAGGTTGGAGATCCTGCATATGATTTACAGTTTTTACAATTTGTAGATTTTTTTTTAAAAAAAATAACGCCATAAGTCGGGTTGTGGCCAGCCAGCCTTTGAAGAAATTCCTAATCCAGCCCCCCAAGTCACAAATGTTAGGGACCTATGCTTTAGCAGAAGCTTGTTAGATGGAAAGGGAAAATTTTTGTTGTGAATGTCATGAATATTACTATTCCACTAAGTTAAAAGTTGACTGGATACAATGCATTGAATGTCTCGGTTGCCTTCATTAGACATGCAACAGCCACAAAGACATTTGCAATGAATGTGCCACATAAGAGAGGCATAATTAAGTAATATTTAGAGGTGGGGAGTTTTTCATGCAGTACTGGCTAAAACGCCCCAGTGCACGTATGCGTTGGACACACCAGTTCCCGTGAGATCACTGAAGTTAAGCAGCACAAGCCCACGTCAGTACCAACTTGGGTGGTTGGTAAAGAACGTTGGGTGCTGCAAATTAACCCTCTCCCTTGTCCTTTCACCTACCTCCTCATGTCCCACAGGCAGCCTCCTGAGGGTTCGACTTGTTATGGCTGCCTGGCTTACTCCCCAAACCACAAACTAATCCAGTATGCCAAAAATTTGTTTTATTTCCTAGTTGTAGTTAAATCGTAACATTTCATTTATAGGTTTATGAAAGACTAATATCACCTTATTAAAATTATAAAATAACTTTGAGTTTCACATTTCATTCTTTCTAGTTATAGCGATTTTTTTCAAAATGCGGGGCGTATTTACCCATTTACTGCACTTCCCACATATTTCGGGGGTGCCTTCCAGCCATAACCCGTTCTCGAGTTGTCCAAATTTGACTAATTCATTTAAAAAACACGATCACCAGTTAATATCTATAACTGTTGAAGATTTCCATCATGTTAGTAAGTAACCAGGTTATTACCCAGAAATTAATTACGCAGGCATACTATCATAGTAGCACTGTTTCATTGGAGAAGTCTGATCAACCATACACACAGTACAACGGGAGCGGCGAGTTGCGTTGGACACACCAGTTCTCGTCTGATCACTGAAGTTAAGCAACGCAAGCCCAGTTAGTACTGACATGGGTGGTCGCTCGAGAAAGCTGGGTACTGCTAATACCCAATAATCGTCGCATCAGTGTAGCGTCTGTGCAGTATATGCATTAGAACTATGCAGTGGACGGGTCTCTAATGACCTTGTAGTTGACGGGACCTTAATCTCCAACAAACAACAACACTCAGTACAACGCAATTACATAAATAGCTGCAATGAAGTTATCTCCAAACACAAATAAGAAAGTTCTTCCAGTTGGTGAAAATGTAATTGTTCTTTACTTCTAATACGAAAGGACTTACGATTTTCTCATAACTTCAAATTATATGCACCACATTAAAAGATACTAAAGAAATTTGAGAAATTTCATTAGCGATCACTTACCTTATGTTTCAATACACCGTATAACTTTAACACTTTTCTCCTTCAAATAATTAAAATACTGTTGTCTGAATGAACAAAATAATAAAATGTAATAAAAATTGATATGAATCTGTGCTATCATATACTCATTTTTTAAAATGTTGTCTGTGATATCAATAAAACGGATTTAATCATTTAATTAACAGAAACTATCACTAGATTAAAGTTGAACTTGGAGTTAGGAATTAGGAAAACTAGGAATTACGAAAACTTTGTTGAGGATAATCGAAAAAAATCTTTCACCACTGCATTATCAGCTTGCGTATCGCTAGTTAGAGAAGGACCCGACCCCGTCATATCTCACAAGTAAATGGATGTCGATGCAGGTCATCGGCTGTACTTCCAACGGAAACACCATTTGGTCTTGCGCATATACTGCACCTCAACTGCTTATACATGTCCTTCATCACTCCCCTTTGCAAAGTACGGTCATTATGATTAGGAACCTCGTCTTCCCCTGCAAATGATTAATGTCAATGAATGCGTAGCTAAAGGTGCGTTCTCACTAGTCAAGTTTTGTTGACCAATTGTAATTGTTCAACAAAAGTTGAACATTACTTGAATCAATTTTCGTTCACACATTTCAAAAGAAACTGATCAGCAGTTTCATTGTACAAATGGGGTTTCAGTTACATTACAAATGGGGTCAAAAGGAGTTGTGTGGATAACACTGTATTTTGGTTGACCCCCAAATGGTCTACCCCTCTGACGGGTCCACTTTTGTATATCTACAAGGACCTTAAACAAAAGACCTATTGTTCACCTGAAGGGTAATGGTGAATGACTCACCACTTGATCAAGTAAAATGTTGATCAACTCGATTGAAACAGAGGTTCCCACTACAGTTTTGTTGAACAACTACAATTGGTCAACAAAACTTGACTCGTGAGAACGCGCCATAAAGGATAGAGAGAACAATATTGGGTGCATGGTTGTTGTTTTGGGAATGCTAAGGTATGACATTGTAATGTACTTGGAAGCAGGCAGAAGGCCAAAACTGTGGGTTCAAATTTCCAGCAAACGCACAGTGCACAATATTTAAATTGGCCCACAGACGCAGTGGCGGCCGCCCCAGGCGCAAAATTTTAAGGGTTTCAAAAAAATTTCAAACGAAAAAATAAGAAATATAAAATTAGCGCGCCATATCTTTCACATTTTGCGATTTCCTATTCTGATTCCCAGTCTCATTGTAAAAAGTGGTCAGTGCGTGTCGTATCCACAAATCACACGTGGGTAACAAAAGTACCTTCCTAAAGCAAAAAGTTACTTGTATTTTTCTAACTAGCCTGAACAGGGCCGGCGTGATGGGTGTGAGAAGTGAATCACAGCACAAGGGCGCTGAGCATTTGGATTAATGAACCAATTTATAGAAGGGCCTCACTTCATTACTTTGCACAGCGCCTAGCGAAATATAGCACCGACCCTATCCAACCATCATAATCATACCCTTATCCCGCCTGTGGCAGGGTCGGGTATGTGGGTTCTAGCCCTCCACTCTCGTCCGTCTCCCACCAGGCCCCCGTCCACCCCACACACTGCCATGTCCTTATGGACAACCTGTTCCCACGTCTGCCTTAGTCTCCCCTGCCCCGGATGCTACCGACCGCCTGCATTCCTGGCAATGTCCTAAGGAGCTCCTCCTCCCCTCTTCTCATGACGTGTTCATACCACCTCAACCTGTTCTCCCTCTTTTTTTCTGCGATGTCCACCACCCCCAAGTTACCTCTCATATACGCATTTCTAATTCTATCAGCTCTCGACACGCCACTCATGTACCACAACATTCACATCTTGGCCACTTGAATTCTATTGACGTGGCTCTTCCTTACTACCCAACACTCCGATCCATACAGCATTGCTGGCCTAACCACTGCCCTGTAGAACTTCCCTTTCAGCTTCATTGGGACCCTTCTATAACACAGGACTCCACTTGCCTATCTCAACTTCAGGCATCCCCATTTATTCTATGGGTCACATCTATGTCTATCCCCCATTGCTTTGGAACGTTGATCCTAAGTACTTTACCTCTTACAACTTTTTCACCAGTTTGCCTCTTGAACATACGTCACTTATTTTCCTGCCCTTCCCAATTGAAATCTAAATACTCTGTCTTAGTTATGTAACTCATGTTCATCTTTAGCCCTTCGTTTTCTGCTTTCTGCTGTCACTAAATTTTCCGATATCGTTGGCAAATGCTACACCTGTCAGCAGTTTTTCCATAAAAAGTAAGAAAAGGTATGGACTAAGTGCTGAACCCTTGTGCACTCCAACTTCCACTGGAAAGCCCCCAGTGTTTTCTCAGGCGTCCTTACCCTGGCTATGGAGCAATCATACATATTCTGGACTATTCGAGTAAACCCTTCTTCTACCCCCCCTTTTTTGTAATACTTCCCAAACAACCTTTCGTTGGACGCTGTCATAAGCCTTCTCTAGGTCGAAGAAGATGGCATGGAGATTTTTCTTTGCTGCCCTATACATTTCTACCATCTGCCTCAGAATTAAGATTGGCCACATTGTGGACCTACTGTGCATAAACCTGAACTGATTTGCACGGACACTAGTACTATCCCAGAGGTGACGTTCCATTACTCTTTCCCAGAGCTTCATGGAGTGGCTCATTAGCTTTATACCTCTATAGCTGCCACAATCTTGTATAAGGCTTGTGGAGTGGTACTATCCAACTCTCATGCCATGCAGATGCAGCCTTTCTACCTTTCATCTTCCTCAGTGCTCTGGTTACTTCCTCCTCAGTTACACAGTCCACTGCCCCTGCTGGTGCCAGATTGGTGGCAGTGTCCTCATCTCCTCCCACTTCATTCAAGATGTTTTGGAAGTACTCCTCACACCTCCTCTTTACCATTGTTAGAGAGAGAGCAGGACCCTACCTATGCCATCCTTCACTGTTATGGCTTGGGGTATATCTTTTGCTGCCCTATCTCTAGCCTTGGCCAGTTTGAAAACTTCTCTTTCCCCTTCCTTTGTCCCTAGCTGCTCATAGGGGGCCTCATACTTCTTGTGCTTGGCCAGGGCAATCTTCCTCCTAGCAGTGGTCTTGGCCTGCCTATACTGACTCTTTGACTCCTGGTCCCCTATCTCCTGCCACCTGTGGAAAGCAGCCTTCTTTTGTTTCATGGCTGCTTCTACCTCCTCATTCCACCACCATGTTTGCCTGTTACCCTGGACTGTGCCTCCCACTCTACCCTGCCCCAAGATGGTTTTCCCACAGGCTTTAATTTTTTGGGCAACCCTGTGCCACATGGCATCCATTGTCCATTCCCAATCACAGTCTACTTGCCTGTGCACTTCTTGTGAAAATTCCTCTGTTTTGGTGGGTAGTTTCCACCACCTGATAACCTGCCTTCCTTTCCAAGAATTTGCCTTGCCTGCTGCTTTCACTAATAGTTCTAACATTAGTAGCCTATGGCCATATTCTTATTGGAAATTTTCACTGGGGAGTGCCCAGCAATCACAGACCTCTGATCTATGCTGCCCTCTAACCATAAAGAAATCTATTTGTGACATCCCTTGTGGTGACTGGTATGTGATAAGGTGCTTGTCCCTCCTCCTAAACCATGTATTTGCCAATGTGAGGCCAAATGCATTTGCTGTGTCAAGGATTTGCTGCCCATCTGTGCTACCTGCTCCATACCCCATCCCCAATGGACCTGACCAAAATCCTAGTTGTCTTTACCTATGTGGCCATTAAGGTCTCCCACCAATAACTAAGTGCTCATCCCCTGACATTGCCCTACCAGTGCCTCCAGTGAATGCATCAAGTCCTCAAACTCTGTCTGGAAGCCATCCTTTGTTGGTTCATCCAGACCTCCCTGGGGGCATACATGCTGATGAGGTGAAGCACTACTCCTCTCCAAACCATTGTAACTAACATGAGCCTGCAATTGACTCATTTCACCTGGGTGACCCCTTGTTGCAGCTCACTGTCCAATACTATACCCACCCCATTCCACCCCTTTCACTGGCAGTATATATAAGCTTGTACCCCTCACCCCGGGCCCTTGATCTATTCCCCCTCCACATAGTTGGAGGAAAGCTACCTGGATCCTCCACCACTTCAGGGTATTTACTAGTGGCCTTGCTTTGCCTGTAAGGGTCCCCACATTCCATGTTCCCAATCTGAGGTTTGCCCTAATGCCCTAACCCCAGCCAGGCGGCTTGAACCCACAGAAACGTTGGCGCTGCTTGCAGTGGGGGGATGCCGGCCTACCCTGCAGAGGACACATGACGTGCTACCTGCCACAGGGTACGAGGTCCCAACCTCCCCTGGCACTGTAATAATTAGTAGAAAATTAGTATGGTGTGAATTAGGAAGATGAAGTTATTTTAATTACTGGGGTAGAAACAGTAAAAAAATGGCAATTGAAACAGAACAATACCAAAAACAAACATAGTAATAATGAAGGCCTTTTGCTGATGGGTGTTGGTGCACTTCCATGGACGCAGTGTGGCGACTGCAGGTCTGTTACGATATGGTTGATTGTGGGGGTAGACGGAAACTAGCGGGAGATAGACAGGAATCTAGGGTTAGAACCTGCAGACCCGACCCTTCCACAGATGGGATAAGGGTATGTTTTGATGATCATTATCATTTCTCTCACTACACTTTGCCTGGCATAATCTGTCAATCACAGTACCATTATTCCCCATTTTCAATAGTCTGCTAAAAAGACTAATACTCTGAGATACCTGCCTCTGACATAGGAAGTCCTACCCTAATTCTCTAATCGTGTCTGACACACATTCTCAATAAGAGGAGAGTAACAGTACTATGCATGCTGATCTCCTATGGATCATTTCATTTTCCCAAGATAAATGTTGGATAAAGGAAAATGAAATTAACTGCAGTCGGCCATACCTGTAATAAAGATATTTCTTTTACTTCCGTTGTGCTGTCCACCTAGACCCTTCTAACCAAACGTAGGGCTTGCCAGTATTAAATCATGCATTAAACATATAGAGAAAAATGAAAGTAAGTATTGGGAGGGGGATAGGAGTATGGGTGCTGAATTGTAAAAATGAACAATTGAAGTGGACAACAGCGCAAGGGACGGATGGAATCACCAAAATTTTGGAAAGGTTTTTATAGGTTTAACTCAATGAATAAACTCGGCAAATAGCTTAAATTTGGTATATATATAACAGAATTGAAACAATTGAAAGAAGTGATATAATGAAGATGAAGAGCATTTAATTCTTGAGATGTGGGAAACCGATTAATTAAAAGTGGACAAAATTCATCATCACCATCATACCTTTATCCCTGAGGCAGGGTCGGGCCTGCGGGTTCTAGCCCTCCACTCCCCTCTATCTCCTACCAGGACCCGTCCATCCCACACACTGCCATATCCTTATGGGCAACCTTTTCCCTCGTCTGCTTCAGTCTCCCCTTGCCGCTAGGGCTACCGACCACCTGCATTCCTGGAATGGACCTGACGAACTCCTCTTCCCCTCTTCTCATGACGTGTCCATACCACCTGAAGTGGACCAAATTGAGCAAATTATTTTAATCTTTAGATGATTATGAGTTATACTAACACACTTCAGCTGACGAACTATATTACATATATACAAGATATGCAGTATGAGTGGAGCAGAAAGTGGGAGTTACCGTTAAACCTGCACAAATGTAGCTTTCTTAGGATAAGCAGGTCTGGAAAGCAAGTTGATTTTACTTATTGCATAGGTGGTGTTAGGGTTAATGGGGTTGAGACCCATAAGCACCTTGGAATTATTCTAAACACTGAAGGTACCTGGAAAGAGCACATTGACAAATTGATTGGGAAGGCTGGGCGTGACCTCCATTTGCCTCCAAGTGTGTTGGAGGGCAGCACCAAGGAAGTAAAAGAAACAGCTTATTTTTCACTGGTATGGCCAATAGTGGACTACTGTAGTCCAATTTCGTTTCCCTTTATCTTGGGAAATTGAAGTGATCCAAAGGAGGGCAGCAAATATTGTGTTGCATTGCTTCTCTCATAGATTGAGAGTCTCACACAGGATCACGGATTTAGGGTGGATCTCACTTCGTCAGAGGTGGGTATCTGACAGTATTAAGCGTTTTCACAGACTGCTGAAATTAGAGTACGAGGATACTCCAGGGGCAGCCTTCTAGGAGGAGAAAGGATCATCATTTCAAACTGAAGGAGATCAGGAACAGACTCATATTACTGGTCTTTTCTTCCAAGGGTCATTCGGGAATGGAATTCTGTCAGTGAGGATAATGTGAGGAAGTTTCTGCAAGAAAGTGCCATTATAGAAGTTATGCAATATTTGGCAGAATAGATGTTATGCTTCAGGTTCCTTGGTTGTTCAATGGGTTATAAATTAGGAATGAGAGTCATTCTCTCCACTGCCAATTTGGCCTATCAGGGCAGATTGCAGTGTATTTAATTAGAATTAGAAATGCTCCATTAAATGTAATGGCAACAGGGAAACATTAATACCAATTTATCAGCACAATTAATTCATATCCACCGTTTCGACCACGACAGGGCTGGGTCGTATATTAAAACCACTTCTCAATGCACCTCCACCAACTAAAATGTCCCGCCTTGTAACCTGCTGAAAGTCTGCATTTCATTTACGTTTTATGCGTTATTATTCATTGTGTGATTAATAACGATTACCAACCCTTCTCTCAAACTTAGGACTAAACAGTATTTTACAACAGAATTGAAATGAAACTGGGAAACTTTCATTTTTATCTGTTATAATCTTTATTTACAGGTATTAATAGCATGATACATAAATCTTGAGATGATTCATAAGGACAATTCTAAATTCTTCCCTTATAACCAATTTGCATTGTGGAGTGATCTTACACACTCTGTAAGGTTAATTGCTTTTGATTCCTCTGCTTTTCAATGCAAATTTTCTTGTAGGAATTTAACTCTCTCTTCCAGACAAAAGACTATTTACACTATTAAATCTCGTTTTCCCCTTTAATCCCCTTTACATTATTTCTGTATAATGTATAGTACCCAATACCCCAGTACCCAGTACCCAATACCTAGTACCCAATAAACAATGACAATATGTATATTACGAATTTAGATGGCACTCGTCAGGGGTCAAAGGCAGGATCGCTCACCAGCTGTTGTATTTGCAGTATTTAGGATTTTTGCTTATTTTAACTTATTCACAAATAATTGGGACTTTGAAGTAGGACAATAAAGCCACTCATCCAATTAAAAACATTTTCTTTTGATGTGTTGAAACTGATCAATGACCTAACCACACTCATTGCACATCGCTGCAAGAGAAGTGCGCCTTGCAATAAACTGAAACACAAATGTGTCCCAAGCAAGAGCATCACAAGAGATCATAAAAAGAAGCCACGAAAGATATTTACGATTTGTCAGAACACGTTTCAATATAGTTTTAGCGTTATCTCAAATGTCTGATGTCTGATCATCTTTTACTGAACCTTATTGTGATCGCATTTTATAGTAATAGCTTCTGTCTAACAGATTGGTGAAGGAATGCGACTGTTTGACGGACTAAGCAAACTCAATGCACTTCACCACAGCAGAAGTGCTTTAAAAATAGTGCGTCTTGCAATAAACTGAAACACAAGTCTGTCCCAAGCAAGAGCAACGCAAAACAACTATAAAATATAGCACTAAAGATATTGAGGAGTTGTCACAACACGTTTCAAAATAGTTTTTCGTTAACTAAAATGTCTGATGGTCTATTGATCCATTATAATGTATGGTAATGTGTTACAAATGACAGTACACATGAGTTATGCTAAATATTACTATTAATATTTACCATGTGAAGTGAATCAGGTGGTGAAGAGTACCCGACACCATAGTCTGCCTTCAAAAAAGTACATCTTGCAATAACCTGAAATACATTTCTGTCCCAGGCAAGAGCATTCCTGAGGAAGAAATGAATATCGCGCTACTGACTCTGTTGCACTTCACTGTTAGAGATGTGCATGAGTTACCGATAGTATTAGTTTTCCTTCAGAAAAAATGCATGTTTTTATCACCTGAAATAGTTCTGTTGCAGAAAAGAACAAGATAGAGGATGTTTGAAGGACTTTAGATAATGGGACTGTATACAACATACCGTAGCTGGTAGGCGATGTTAACACAACTTGCCCCTCGCTTCTTTCGTGAGTCAATAGATGAAGATTCAATTGTCAACGTGGGTGTTGAGTTAGAGCAAGTAGGTTGAGTTTCAAATTTTTGGGCCCTGAGAAATAATTTACTAGTAAGCCCCCAGAATTTTCTTTAACAATTTTTTGACAACATTAACGTCAATGACTGCCCTTTTAATCACTGCCAGAACCGGGATCCGGCTATGTCAAAAAGCATAAAGATCGAATAGAAATATAATTACAATATTAGCTACACCACTGTACCCTAATGACAAACTATTGTTATAAATATCTTATAACTACAGACGTCTGAACCCACCCTGTCAATAGCGAGAGGGAAAATCGAAGTTCTTTCTCATAGAATTTGATTTGAAATTTTGACTAATATTTAGCAGTCCTCTGGCGAAAATTCGCCATCAAAACTATAGCTTAATGTCAGACTTAATTAATTCAGTAATAAACTGCACTTCGTCAACTTCTTAATTATTACTGCCAAAAATAGTGATTGATGATTGCCTATTAATGTTCAAAGGAAATGCCAATCAAATAAATGACAAAATTGTTTCACATAAAAAATTCTATTCAATAATTGACTTTATTAATTTCTCACCACCTTTTTGTGGCGTTATTAAATCTAGGAAATTAAACTCTGGGGGTTGAAATCAGATGAAATTACAGACGTCACCTTAAACTTCTCGTGAAGAGAAATGGGCGAGTACCCGGAACTATGAGTCTGCCTACAAAATCGTGCATCTCGTAATCCACTGGAACAGAGCTGTGCCAAACGAGAGCATAACTAACAACTAATCCCATAAATGCTTATCCCATAAATGCTTATCCCATCAATGCTTATCCCATAAATTGCCCTCGAATCAGTAAATGCGATTGACTTGAAAGAAGAACATACATGGCATTTTATCGCAGCCAAGGCTATTTTCCAACACAAGGAAGGGGATCCCGACAATTGGGTGAACGATAATTTGGAGAAAAACATGTCTTTTCTAATTTGCTTTGTGCCCCACGTAATCCTACTACACCGCGAAGCACAGTTGTCATGCAGAGCTGCGCTACTACATGTAGCTTTATAAACGTGGATAATGAAGGTGGTCTGTCAGACTACCACTGTGTGGGGGTGGACAGGGACCTGGTGGAGGAGGAGGGTGTAAATTACTAGGTATGTTTTCTGGGGTCACATGTTTTCTGAAATTAGCGATGATTTTGTGGAAAAATAATGGTCGAATCAAACAAAGGTTGTAAATCAGTAGGGTTTTCTCTGAAATTAGTTAATTAGGGGTCAGATTTTGAATAATTAAACTCTTTCTGTATTTTTTGAAGCTGACGGTGTAATACAGAGCAAAACGCAATGATTTTGTTAGAAACTGAGAAAAGTTGTCAAAGTGACAAATATCACAACAATTTCAGTATATAAGTTGTCGATCAAATGAGAAAAATCAGTCTATTACATTTGGGAATTGTACTGTTCGTTATTTACGTGGTATTGCTCATAACTTGTCATTTTAATTTTTTTTTTGGAAGAATATTGTCAGGCATTTTCTTCCTGTGATTATAAATTTCTCATCACAAATTCAAACAAGCATTATTTTTCAAAATCTGACCTCCAATAAACTAATTTTAGAGAAAACCCTACAACCTTTGTTTGATTCGACCATCATTTTTCCACAAAATTATCGCTAATTTCAGAAAACATGTGACCGCCAGAAAACATACCTATTCATTTACAACCTCCTCCACTTCCGCATATCTCCCAACAGGTCCCTATGTACCACCAAACAGTTGGTAGACTGGGTCCCTGACAGACTCCCCTTCATCATCCACGGTTGTAAAGCTGCATGTAGTAGGGCAGCTCCGCTTGACAATTGTGCTTCACGGTGTAGTAGGGTTACATGGGGCAAAAAGCAATTAAAAACAACATGTTTTTCACACAATTGTCGTATACACCCAATTGCCGTAGACCCACAAGGGAGTGAGCTCCAAAGTACCGCACAGAGCAACAAGTCTATTTCACATCTAGCAAACTGCGGAAATGGTTTCATCTCTCGTCTAAAACAAGAAACACACCCAGGCTTAAACCGACCCTTCATCTACTGACTCACGAAGTCATCTTAAATAACAATATGAATGAAATGAAGAATGGTATGATTGAATTTCCGACTAGTTGACATCCTGCAATTGATAACATGGCGCCCAAGGAGAACATTGAATTGGTCTTCCTTTAGATCTCTAAAAGTACAGAAAATCATTAGATTACATAAATAGTACTTCAGAGGAGTAACAACAAAATTCACATTATTTCACAAATTTAATAACATGCACTGCAATGTGATAAATGGACAGATCATTTTACACTAGAGTTTGCTATGCCATAACATTACGCTGAACGGAGTGTTGCTATGAACCTATCTACTTTGAAGTACAAGTGTATTATGATTAGTCCCACGTCCATTTCAACTACATTTTACGTAACACATCTAAGGACCCAGTACAGCCTGAAAAGTTGATCTTATCGCAATCGAACTTTCCTTAACTTTAACACCAAAAGATTGCTGTACATGGCCACATGGAACACTGAGTCCCGAGCTTTAGTACTAAGTGAAGTGTGCAAAGTATAGCTTTGAAAGGATGGGTAGTGACTCTCATCCATATCGGCAGCTTATTAACTCTGCATCTTACTTTCCTGTGTTATTTTAACATGCAAATTATCGTAGGGGAGCAATACTACAATGCAACCACAGGCATTACAGATATTTACATTCTTTTCAGATTTCTGGATCAGTTTTTCTTGAATAGCATTTCCCTTTGGAAGTTCAGTCTTTGATGCCATGATTAGCTTTCTAACCTGTTTCCTACATATGGAAATAAAGAATATTACAATTCAGTAATTTCACTTAACTTAAAGTATCTCCAGAATAAAGCGAATTACCTTTCTTTCAAGTACATAAATAACAGAAGGATTACAATAATCCAACTCACGAAAATTACTGCACTTAAAATCGCAATCTTTAGAGGTGTTAACATGACACCCACATCGCCACCAACTACCTGCTGATGTTCACTTTCTAAAATAAAGAATCGTTATTTTAAATCGAAGAATAATGTACTTCGTCCTTCAAAGATGACCGTAAAGAGCTCAGCCCTCTGAGTTCTTATTCGGATTGGTTTCAATATGAAATTTGAAATAAAAACCCCGTCGCGGAAGGGATTTGTCATCATTACCGATATCACTTGGCTCTGCTTCCTTGGCGAAAAGTTCCATTGGATTACTAAACGTTGGGTGTTGAACGATGCACCTCAGAGAATCAACATTAGCTGAAAGAACTTTAATTTCCGAAGAGCTGTTGCAAAGCTTCGTTTCTTTATTTTCGGCAAAATAAAAATGTCGTTCTTGCCTGTTGTTGAGTAACCAATAAATTTCAGATTTCGGAAAACCATCAGTAGCTGAACAACGATACGATTTTACGGCGTCCTTTAATGAGCTCTTTAACTCGATTATGCTTATTTGAGGTTTCACTAATGAAAACATTTTAAGGAACATGAATATATCATAAATAACACAACATAAAAAACAATTATAATGTAGACGTGCGATACCCATTATTGAAGAAGAAGTAGAAATCTGTTCCTTTGTCATTTCATGGTGCTCGTGTCCACACTTCCAAACTCCAAGATCCTTTGAAGCCAAATTCTCAATGATAATGCTACAGTCCTTTGTTTTCAGCCCCTGGTGATTGCTCACATAGTGATACTTGTCTTTAATTATCAGAGGTATTCCGTTCCTCTCCCAGGCGCAATTCACCTCGTAGTTAAATTTACATGAAAGGGTAATCTCTTCTCCTATACTAGTTGTCTGATTACTTAGCCCCTCGATTATTTTAAGGTTAGGCAACACTGAAAAAGGGCGATTTGATGCGTTTGAAAACGTGTCGTTAAATTGACATGTGCTGAAAAGGGTCATAAAAACAGCGCATACCTTTCTGCAACTCATAATGCTTTCTATTCGTGGCTTTGCCCCGGCATTGCCACATTCCGATATCTTCCTCCTGAAAATCTGAGATTCTCAATCTGAAATAGGCGGAGTTTAAGCTGCGGTGCACAAGATTAGAATACTTCTTCCCATTAGTCATATGATCTATGGCATTATTCTTGCTCCAATCACAGACATGACCATGCTTATCACTATGACTCAACACAACAGTCTTTCCAACTGCCACTCGAACTACTTGTCCTAATTTCGGATAAATCACTTTGGGTTCTGAAAATGAAACTCAAGAAATTAATGTTTTCATCTGTTTCACTTGCTAGAGATTCCATGGCCAGAGTAGTAGAGTAAATGAATTTCAAAACTGTTGCGTAATTCTTAGTGAAGGTGATTTACCAAAAAGAGACATCCAGTAGGATTTTAACTGCGCAGGGTCACTATCTGATTTATGTGAATAAATGTTACACCGCCACTCTGCAACGTCAATGGCTTGAAAGTCGTAGATTTGAATACTGCAATCCTGTGACTCCTTGAAATTCCGGTTGATGTACTGATACCGATGACTGATTTCCACTTCCGTCTCACCTCTCTGCCACGCACAATCAACAATTTCCAATTCAGTCTGACAGACGACAGTCACAGTGCTTCCTTTCGGAATAAATGCCGGCTGGTCACTTGAAACAACACCAGCTGAAATTGAAAGCAGAATTAAAAAAAAAAAATTGTTTGTGTTTAAAGGTACATTCTAAATACCGGTAAAAGCTGCTTACAGAATTCGCAGGTGGTTGAAGTATTGGAAGATGGAGACATAAACCTGTAAAAAAAATTTAATTTTTAAATTGAACGCCTCAGTAAGATAAGGTGACCAAATAAACGTTAGTTATTTACCCCATCATACAATCACCACAATCAGTAATATCATTTGTGCAAAATTCTGATTTCCAAGTTCGTCTAAGGTTCTCACATGGGTAACATTCTTCCGAAATTGGTGTACCATGCGCAGTCTACAGAAATATAGATCGATAATACTCAATGGAATTAAGGTTTTGAGCACCTCAAAAAATCCTTAAAACCGATAACTACTTACAGGGATCAACAATTTCAAGGCAACTATACAGACGATGAACTTCTCTGTTGAAAACGATGACTGAATTTTAATTGTCAACAAGGAATAATTAATGTCGCCCTTTATACAGTGAATGATGAAAGATGGCATAATATAATAAAAAATGCAAACAATTAGGTAAATGTATTGGTCTGCACGACAAAATGACCACAACGAAATAATTTCTTTTACGGAAAATTAATCTCGTCATAATGACGCAAATTTATAAAATCACCGAGAAAACTAGAGAAAGATTCAAATATCTAAAGCCTGGTACACCCGTAATGTTTTGCTATCAGTTTTGCGCGATCTGCAAAGGCTGACACAAATCGTGTGGCTACGCAGCCCAAACTTTCATTCAAACTTTTGCCCAGTGGTTCTGAAACCACCATGAAGGTATGAGACAAGCACACTCGCGGCTTCTCTCTCGCCCGAAAGAAGCCGACCCACCACGGTCCAGTATCGAACCTAGAACCACTGGCGTAGTTGCCGAGCGTGCTAACCACGACAATACTCGGGACTATGAGCCCAAAAAATTAAAACAAAAGCAAAGTTTGCTCGTCGTTCACGGTGGTCCCGTCACGGGAGTGGCTAGGGGAGACTGTTGTACCTAGGGCCACTTTTTTGATAAATTATTGTAGCTTTAGCCCTAATAACATTTTCGTGAGGTCACCTGTCTCAGTTGATGCTTTGATATGTTATTGACATAATTACCATATACTGTATATGTAACCCACCATCTCACCTGAAAAAGATTCAAGGGAAAAGAGTGAGAATGTGCAAAGTGGAACATGGTACAATATGCTCATGTACCTTGAAACAGCCACGTTGTTCCTCGGGCCATGCTTACAAATACAGTGAAACCTCTCTATCGGTCCACCCCTGTAATCGGTCCACCTCATAGAAAGGTCCACTTTTTTAAAGCACAGAAAATGCTCTCATAGATGTGCAGTACTTTTTACCCCTCTAATTAGTCCACCCCTGACACCGGTCCAAGGTCCACTGTCCACACTGTCCGCAATGTGACCTAACCCTTTTAATGGGTCCAAATTTAACCTAAAATTCTAGGGTATGAAAGGGGATCATTTCACTGTGAGTTTGCTATACAGTGAAACCGCTCTATCGGCGAACCTCTGTAATTGGTCCACCACCACAAAGTCCACTTTTTATCATCATCATCTCACTCTTACCCCACCTGCGACAGGGTCTGGTCTGTGGGTTCTTATCCACCACTCCTGCCAGTCCCCCACCAAGTCACCTTCCACCCTGCACTCCTCCATGTCCCTTTGCACTACCTGCTCCTAAGTCCGTTTTGGTCTTCCCCTACCCCTGGTACTCCCACCAACCCACAGTCCCATAATGGACCTAATAAGTTCCTCCTACCCCGTGCTCATCACATGCCCATACCACCTCAGCTGATTCTCATCTTCTCTGCGATGTTTCCCACTTGCATTCTCCCTTCATGTTTCTTCCTAGCTGCCCAGCACTCTGAGCCACATAGCATAGTGGGCCAAACTACCATTCTGTAAACTTTGCCTTTCAACTTTATTGGGACCTGGCGGTTGCACAGGACTCCACTTCAGTCATCCTGCATTAATCCTATGTGTCACGTCAGAGTCTATCCCCCCATTGCTCTGAAAAACGGATCCTAAATAACGAAACACTTGCGCCACTGATATCACCTTATCCACACAGCAAATCTCACCTCTGTGCCCCTGGCCACTCCAATTTAAAGCTAGGTAGGCCTACTCTGTCTTCTTCATATTCACCTTTAGGCCCCCACTTTCCATTGCAGTTTTAATGTCTTGTAGGCCCTTTTGATCATCTTTGGACTCCCCAAACCTTCCCCAGTATTTCCCCATGCTGTCCTCATACTAGCGATGAAACCATCATACTGTACATATCCTGCACTATCCTAATATGGCCTTCATCAACTCCTTTCTGTCTTAAAACCCTCCATACTACCTGTCTAGGGACACTATCATTTGGTTAACCCCCCTAATCGGTCCACCCCTCTGATGGGTCCACTTTTGTAAATCCCCAAGAGTGGACCGATTAGAGAAGTTTCCCTGTATGCTGCTAAAACCATAGTTAGCCATAGTTAACTTGACTTTCATTATGAAAATTATGTTTCACATGTATTCAGCCAAACTTGAAAGGCAAAGTGTACAGAGCGGTCGTCAGGCCTCCCTTGCTGTATGGCTCAGAGTGTTGGGCGGTTCGGAAGAACCATGAAAGGAGAATGCAAGTGGCTGAGATGCGTATGCTGTGCGCCATGACTGGGGTGTCACGAGCTGACAGAGTAAGAAATGATTATGTTAGAGGGAGCCTGGGGGTGGGAGACATTGCAGAGAAGATGAGGGAGAGGCGGTTGAGGTTATATGGGCATGTGATGAGGAGAGAGGAGGAGCTTATTAGATCCATTATGGGTGGGCATGTGGTTGGGGCACCAGAGGTAGGGGAAGGCCAAAGCGGACGTGGGAGCAGGTGGTGCTGAGGGACATGGACAAGTGTGGGGTGGAAGGGGACATTGTTGGGGACAGGAGGGAGTGGAGGATGAGAACCTGCAGACCCGACCCCGCCATGGGCGGGAGGAGGGTGAGATGATGATGATGCATACAGCCAAACATTGACAACAAAAATGACAATTTTTGTCTAATTTGACACGTACGTTAATAAACGTACGTTCCCACTCATTAGAGAGCTTGAGTGATTCATTAGAAAACAACCTATGTTATGCAAAGCAGACGAATTTCCTACTGTGCAGGTGCACATGTCCTTATTAGGAATTTTGCACATGCGCAGGACGAAATTCATCTGCTTTGAATAACATGCATTGTTTTCTAATGCACGATTCAAGCTCTCTATTGCCTTCTACCCTAACACACAGATAGTGAACCCAATAGCTACATTTTATGCAACTGCACCATCAGGGCCCGCTCTAGGGATGGGGGGGGGGTGCAACTAGGGCATTAGTCTGGGGAGCCAAAATTTAGGAGCGCCATTCTTTCTGTAAGTGTTAGAATAACTGCTGCTTGAACTTGCATTATATTCTTAAGGGGCGGCAATTTGTTTTTTTTTATCTGAGGTGATGTAAGCCCTAGAGGAGACCCTGGCACCATTTTTCTCCACTGCTGTCATTTTTTTTAATTCCAAAATCTGAAAGACAAAATATAAATGCTGTCGCTCTTAATTTGTGCCAAGGACAACTGGCTCATGGTACAAGATGCAATTGTGGCCCTAGGTATAAGGGTATGCACTTTTCAACAGCAACGTCAACTGACAAACGATTATATCAGACAATTGTTAGAGTTTATGCTCATATTACTCACCAAATAATAGGACATTCAATAGTAATATTGAATGTAATCTGTGTAGATTAGCTTAATGAAAAATCACACTCAAATGGAAGCAAAAATGTTTACTTTTTTGTGTCCAAAAATTTCTTTTTGACATAGCACACGTGGTTGGTTTGCAAGCACGCCGAAACTCACAAGTATAAACCAGTATGTCCCTAAGAATGAGATATCACCATAGCAGCTACCTAAATGGCGACATGCGCCAGTTATTCAAAGTGGTTCTAGGTACACCATGGTCTAGGTACAACAGTCTCCCCTACTGAAGGGAGGGACATTCTCCCATGTGAATGTTCTCTGAGAACTACTGCAGGAACCAGAAGATTGGCACAATTATTTGCATATGGATCTAGAGACACGTACTGTAAATTGCTAACGCTGGTAACCAGAAGAATAGAAAAGCAAGGCACTGGTATGCCTGGATTTTCTTGTCTGTGTTGTACTAAAAAAATACTTTGATTTTACTTGTCAGAGGCAAGGAAAGCTTCGGTAGAGCTCAATGAAATCAGTGGAAAATTCCTGCGACCAGTGCCACATGTCTGCCGCCATTTTTTCACCACCAAACTCAATACAAATTTCATTTGTTACCTACAGGGTCCCCAAAAGCAGACGATAAGGAGCCGAAGTTTTACCATCTTGCATATATTCTAGGCCTACACAAGGCTCTAGCCCATCAGCCTTTGGAGATTTGCCAACCTCTTCAGTTCATGCAGGACGTTCGACCTGCTGTCTACACGTAACGATGTTTGTCAAACCTGGCAGGATAATGAAAAATTAACGAAAAACGTTACGCGTATACCACGCTTAAGAGAGGTAGGCTTATTAATTCAGATATCACATGAGAAACCTGTAGCAACAAAGCAACTCCTAAAACTTTTCTCGACTTTGGTAGGGTCGGGTACCCATCTTGTCCCTCTTACTGGACATAAGGGTGATCTATTAATCACTTTGCAATCCCAATGCTTATTTATCGTCGCTCTACTGTTCGTTGGGACATTCCTCCACTCCTTCCTCTCTCTCTCTGTCTCTCTCACTGTCTCTCTCTATTTCTCTCTCTCTCTGTCTCTCTCTCTTTTTCTCTCTCGCTCTCTGTCTCTGTCTCTCTGTCTATCTGTCTCTCTCTCTCTCTTTCTTTCTTTCTCTCTCCTTCTCTTAGCTCGGAAGAGTAGGGAATTCTTAACACAGGAGAAGCACGTAGCCATGCATCGGCGAATATGCGGTTTAGGAAGAGGGACAAGAACCTAATCACATTGCAGTTGCCACTAAGGATGCCACAGATAAATTTCTTTATGGTCAGAGAGCAGAATGAATCAGAGATTCGTGAATGCTAGGCATTCCCCAGTGAAAAATGACAAAAATAATTATCTTAGAAATAGTTATTTTAGAAATCCTAGTGAAAGCGGCAGACAATGCACATTATTGGAAAGGGCAGCAGGTTACCAGTAAGTACTGGTTACCAGCTAGTAAGAAACCCCATGCCAAGCAAGAAAAGGCTACTTTCCACTGGTGGCGCGAGATAGGGATAGGCGCGAGGACAGGAACCAGGTGGCTAGGGAAACTTTTCAGTAGGATAGCAATTGGAGATAGAATGCCATCTCCATGGAGTGTGAGTTGGATAGTACCAATCTTCAAGGGTAAAGGGGATGCCTGAGATTGTAGTAACTATAGAGGTAGTAAGCTAATGAGCAATTCCATGAAGCTCTGGGAGAGAGTAATAGAATGTTGCCTCTGGGATAGAACAAGTGTCCATGGAACCGAACTTCATTCTGAAGCAGATGATAGAAAAGTATAGGGCAGCAACGAAACATATTCGAGAAGATGTATTAAAGTGTTCCACGAAGGGTAGTTTGGGAAGTATTATGAAAATAAGGGGGGGGGACTAGAAATGTTTATTTCAGCGGTCTTCAAATTTGGGGTTCTGCCGTTCAAACATCTCTGGGGGTTCCGCGAGTCAAAATAAAATTTCGTAGCCGATTCGTTAGCAGCGGCGAGATATACTTATCTAAAGGTGGGATAGGGTTCCCCCAAAACATCTTAAAGTTCTAAGGGTTCCGTGAGTCGACAAAGTTTTAAGACCACTGGTTTATTTGAATGGTTGAGGTTTTGAATAGCAGTGGGGTAGGCCGGCACCCCCGGCAGACAACTCAGTCAATATTCCTGCGGATTCCAGAAGCTTGACTGGGGTGCCCCCAATCACAGCATGTTCAGTAGAGCTGTAAACCCGACCCTGCCTCAGGTGGGTAAGGTTATGATGATGATGAAATACTGTAACATATATAATTACAGATATTTACCTTCTCATGCGTTTCATTCATCAGCTGTTGTTCTCTACGATTATTTCCCTTCAAAAGTTCACTTTTTGATAGCATTTTGGAAATTGCAACCTGTTCCCTACATTCCGAGATTAGAAATAGTACAAATCACAATCCTATATATTTAATTTAAATAAACAATCCCATGAATAAAACTCCTTACCTATGTTGCACGTACATAAATATGAGGATTACAATAATCCAACTCACGAAAACTGCTGCACTTAAAATAGCATTCTTTGGAGGTCTTAACATGATACTGACATCGTCACCAACCATCTGCTGATGTTCCCTTTCTAAAATAGAGAATCGTTACTTTAAATCGAAGAATCATCTTTCAAAGGGGATCCCGACAATTGGGTGAACGACCGTTGGGTGAATGACAATTGGGTGAACGACAATTCGTTGAATACGACAATCGGGTGAAAATCGTGTTTTTTAAAATTGCTTTTTGCCCCACGTAATCCTACTACACCGCAAAGCACTGCTGTCAAGCGGAGCTGCGCTACTACAGGTAGCTTTACAAACGTGGATGATGAAGGTAGTCTGTCCTGGACCCAGTCTGTCAGTCTACCAACTGTGTGGGGGTGGACAGCGACCTGGTGGAGGAGGTTGTAAATGAATAGGTATGTTTTCTGGGGTCACATGTTTTCTGAAATTGGCGATGAATTTGTGGAAAAATAATGGTCGAATCAATAATAGGAGTCGATCAAATGAGGAAAATCAGTCTACGACATTTAGGTATTATATTGTTCGTTATTTACATGGTATTGATCACAACTTGTCATTTTAATTTTTATGGCAGAATGTTGTCGGGAACTTTCTTCCTGTAATAAACTTTCCATCATTAATTCAAACAATACAGAAACAGTTTCTTATTGTTCACCGTATTGTCGCATTCTCCCAATTGTCGTTCACCCATTTGTCGTAGGCCCCTTCAACGATGTGCCTAAAGAGCTCAGCCCTCTGGATACCCATTATTGAAGAAGAAGTGGAAATCTGTTCATTTGTCCTTTCTTGTCGCTCGTGTCCACCAGTGGCGTAGCCAGGATTTTCTGAATGGGGGGATATGACTGTCGATAGCATGAACCAGGATTTTCTGAGGGGGGGATATGACTCGATAGGGTGTATACCTCTTCGTTATATTCGAGGCCCAAGGGGGGGTTTAACCCCCAAACCCCCCCTTGGCTACGCCACTGGTGTCCACACTTCCAAACTCCAAGATCGCGTGGTGCTAAATTCCTAATGCTTATGCTGCAGCCCTTTGTCATCAGCCCACGGTGATTGTCCACATAATGATACATGTCTTTAATTATCAGAGGTTCTTTGTTCCTCTCCCAAGTACAATTCACGTCGTAGTTAAATATACATGGCAAGGTAACCTCTTTTCCTAAGCTAGTTGTCTGGTTGGTTGGCCCCTCGATTATTTTAAGATTGGGCAAAACTGAGACAATACGGATATCATGTAAATGAATTTTTCACGATAAGTATCAACATGTGTTGAAGAGTTCCGTAAATCATAGCACGAATCGTTAATGACCATACCTTTGAATAATTGATAATATTTTCTATTCGTGGCTTTCCCATGACATTGCCACTTCCCGACATCGTTCTCCTGAAAATCTGGGATTCTCAATGTAAAAGAGGCGGAATTTTTGCTACGTTGTACATCGCTAGTATAATTCCTACCAGTAATCATGTGATTTTTATCATCATTCCTCCTCCAATCACAGATATGGCCTTGCTTATCGCTATAAGCCAACAGAACGGACTTTCCAAATGGCAATCCAACTTTTCGCCCTTCCTTCGGATAAATCACTTTTGGTTCTGAAAATGAAACGGGAGAAATTAATGTTTTCATCTGTTCCACTTGCAAGAGATATTCCAACTAAATACTGAAATCGACATAGTAATATACAGAACAAATGGATTATAAAACTTCAGCTTAATTTTTAGTGATGGTGATTTACCAAAAAGAGACATCCAGTAAGATTTTAACTGCACAGGTTCATTTTCTGATTTATCTGAATAAATGTTACACCGCCACTCTGAAACGTCAATTTCTTGAAAGTAGAGGATTTGAATACTGCAATCCTGTGACTCTGTGAAGTTAGGGTTGATATATTGATAGCGGCGGTTGATGATAACCTCTGCTTCTCCCCTCTGCCAAGCACAACTAACTATTACCACTTCAGATTGACAGACAATAGTCACATTGCTTCCTTTCGGAATAAACGCTGGTTGGTCACTTGAAACAACACCAGCTGAAAATGAAACCCGAATTAAAAATTTGTTTGTGTCTGCGGAGAAAGGTACATTCTAAATACAGTCAGGTCTCTTTTTATGCGGGGGATACGTTCCTCAGAAAATCGCATAAATTGAGACTATAAGTCTATGGAAAAATGAGGGATACGTTCCATAATTTTTAAAATTTGCATAACTCCCAAATAACGAATTAAAATGAATGTAGGACTACAACCGCATAAAAAAATTTTGTTGATGTAAAAGAAAATAGGTTTCTTAATAAATTTCTTTGGGAAGCTGAAAAAGATTTATATGAACCTTAAATAAAATCGTATTTCAATTCAATTGTCTATCTGGTAAGGGTATAAACCATCTGCAAACTGTTTGTAAAACACTTTCATCATCAGAAATAACTTTCTTTGCAATAGATCTCTTTGATATAGACGATACATTTTCACAAACATATTTTTTTCGCCTCTGTAGACTTTTGTTTTGACCATCATCATCATCATCATCATCACCATCATCATCATCGTCATACCCGTATCCCACTTGTGGCAGGGTCGGGTCTGCAGGTTCCCTGAACATGTTCTGATTGGAGACACTCCAGTCAGGCGTCTGGAACACGCAGGGATATTAGCTGGGTTGTCTATGGGTGTCACACGTCAAAGTGTCCGAATGCAGATGCCCGAATTTGTCTCTTTTCTGCAGAGCACATGTGTAACGTGAATCAACGCAAAATTTCTATAAAAATAACTTAACCGGGTAATGGAAAACGGTCAAAACAATTTGACGTGAAAGCGGACACTTTGAGGTATGTGTTAAATTACCTCAATGTATCCGGGGACACTTTGACACCAGCCTGCACGTAAAGTTAGTTTAATAATATCATCGTCATTTAAGACATCATCCACCAGCAGTTCTTCTATATTATCATGGTTAAAAATGTTCAAATCACCTCCAAAATAAGTTTCAATTTTAGAGCATGTTCAGTGGAACTCCAGACCCGACCCTGCCACAGTCGGGATAAGGGTATGATGATAATGGTATGATTGTTAAGTGCCATGTACAAGTGCGGAACCCCCTATTATGTATGCTAATTTCTGACAGACTAAAACGTCTTTGACTGGCTAATACAATGCTCGGTGGATTTTATCAGTGTCATGGCCCTTAAGACTGACTAGACTTCCTGAATAGTATGCATATTTGACCAAATTTCTTTTAACCAAACGCAAACCGCGTAACTTGGAAATCGCATGAAAAGAACCCGCATAAAAAGAGAGCCAACTGTACAGGCAGCCTACAGAATTCGCAGCTGGTGGACGAATTTGAAGATGGAGACTTAAACCTGTAAAGAAATTTCATATTTAAATTGAACGCCTCATTAAGATAAGGTGACAAAATAAACGCTCGTTAGTTATTTACCCCATCATACAATCACTACAATCACTAATATCATTTGTGCAAAATTCTGATTTCCAAGTTCGTCTGAGGTTCTCACATGGGTAACATTCATCCGAAATTTGTGCACCATATAATATCTGTAAAATATGGAACGAATAAAATTTCTTTGCATTTAGGTTTTCAGACATCTGTCACAGAACGGCGAATACTTACAGGAATAAAAAATCCCAAGACAACCACCAACACGCGTAACAGCTTTGTGAGGAATATTGAGAGTGGTTTCATTTTTAACCCAAAACGATGTCCTCCTTTACACAGTCAATAACAAAAGCAAAATATTTCTAAATTAGAAAGGGACAATATAGTCAGATACGTTTGTTGGTCTGCATATTCATTTTTTATATTGTGATCTTAATATCTTCCCCTCTGAATTTGGGTATTCACAGTAATGAGCAAGGAAAGCATTTCCATGAAGGCTTTAGAAGAACACTACCAAAAAGTCGGATCTGCTTTTCTTGACGGACAAATGAAGAAGGAATCGCAGAAGATGTGAAGCAGCCTAATTTTACATATATGCTTGGTATAAAATGGAAAGGAAATATGGATTGTAATTTGATAGTAGGGCCTACCCCTATGAAAACTAATGATAGAGCAAAACTATAGTAATGTAGCCTATATGGAAATGAGTAAAAGGAATAGTTGTTTTAAAAAGTAAGGTTAGGTGATAAGAGTTTTTCAAGATCACACTTGAAGGTGAAAAGTTCGAAACATTATTGAAAGCAGGAATGAGATTTTTAATAACGCCAATATTAAATCACATTTCGACTTGTCATTTTGCGTTGAAAGTATTAAAAATAAAACAGATTGAGACATCAGATTTCAAGATAAGATTTCCATCAGAACTTTCATCTTAGGATGCACATTGCAGTTGATTCCATAATCCCACGTTGCATGCCTCCCAAATATCCATTCTCTCCTTGATCCAAGAGCTCAATAATAATGATTTTTAAACTGTATTGGACTGACACAGGTACATTATTTTATCGCCTGCCTTTCCCTCCACCTCCCTTCCCCTTCTTGCCCGATTGCAAATGTTTGAAGGATTGTCGCTAATAAGTAAGCGGGCCTTTTTAAAACAATGTCTATAAATGTTTGAGCTAATATAAGAATAATCCGTTTGCAGTAACGAACATTAATAACGTTTCGGAAGGGGAATTAGGACTAATTTGCAATACTAAATTAAGAATACGTGATTTCCTTCATTACGCTTTCAATAATATTTGGAAATAGTAGTCTATAGTTATCTTATCGTGTATGAGGTGATAATGTTGCGGAAAATTCAGCGCCATATTGAAGGATTTAGCGATACTGTAGTTAATTACTGCTATTACCGGTAGGTAACTATCACTACTTGAAAATTCCTATCCCAAAAATGTACAGTATGTTGAAGACAAATAATCCAACATAACTTATTTACAATAAATAAATTAGACAAGATCCCAATACATTATATATCTCTTTGATAGCAGAGGGGGATAAGGGGAAATGGAGGGAAATCATGGATGGGGGAAAACAGATGACCAAGAAATTTTGGAGATATGTCAGGGATAGATGTAGAGAGAGGAGTGAGGTAGTAGGTGATGGTAGGAAAGCTTTAGTGGATAAGGATGGCAGAAATATAACCAGCAGAGAAGGCATTAGAATGATATTGATGGAGTATGGATGTGGGTTCTCCTCTACTGGTGGAAAGGTGGTGGAAAGGCCAAACAGAACAATAACAAGCCAAGGATCATCAGCTGGAGAGGCTCGCTTTACCAGGGTAGAGTTAGATAAGGAGATAAATGCTTTGAAGTTGGGAAAAGCATGTGGGGAGGACAAGGTAGAAAATGAGTTTCTCAAGGCACTAGGAAGTAAAGGTAGAGAACTGCTCTTAAGGATATTTAATGGGTGTTTAGGGGATGGAAAATTACCAGATGACTGGGGCACCACACGGGTAGTGATGCTGTACAAGGGGAAGGGAAAGAGCAAGAAAAGTTTGGACAATTACTGGCCAGTAGCTATAAACAGTTGCATGTATAAGTTATTTGCTGGGCTAGTAAGAGGGAGATTAGGGACAATAATAGAAGGGTCAGGCAAACTAGTAGAATTCCAAAATGGGTTCCGAAAGGGGCGTAGAACGGGTGATAGTCTGTACATGATTACACAGATTATGGAAGTAGTACAAAGAAAGAAAGGGAAGGCATACCTCCGTTTTCTGGATGCCAAGGAGGCATATGATAAGGTGAATAGAGAGAAGCTATGGGCAGTTCTTCCCAAGTATGGGGTAAATAAGGGGCTAGTGGAGCTGCTCCAGAAACTATATATAGGCACTAGGTATGATTTCCATTGGGAGGGAATAAATACAGGACAGATAGGTGTGGACAAGGGATTGCAACAGGGCTGTCCATTATCACCAATGCTGTTCCTGGTGTACATCAATAAACTGGGGCTCAAGCTTCAAGATAGTGGGCTGGGGTTTCCTCTGGGGGATGGTAACAAATTGCCAGCCATCTATCAATGTGATGACATAGTGCTGCTGACAGAGGGTGAGGGAGAGCTCCAAGAAGAACTGGATATCTGTGAGCAGTTCAGTACGGATTTCCAGTTAGAATTTGGTCAAGATAAAACAAAGCTGATGATCATAGGAGAGGATGACATGTAGCCTAGTAATAATATGCCAATGAAGCTTGGGGAGAGGGAGATAGAGGTAGTGTCAGAGGT
>JAAFCE010007744.1:14834878-14875078 GCA_013389805.1 Trigoniulus corallinus
GGAAAATCCAGTATGGAAGGTCAATGCATGGGTAAACAACATGAGGGCATCTACCAACTGGGAGAGGAGGGTAAACCAGACGTCAAAGAAGATAGGCATAACACTGCAACCCAGGGAGGGCAAGGAGGGGGCAACAACATTGCAAAGACTAGTACAGGACAAAGTTAAGGAATGGGGGTTAGGGCAGTGGTGGCAGAGTATGGAGGGAAGGGCGGCAAAGAAAACGCTGATGGTGTATGGGAACAAGCTTAACATAGAGAGGGAGATAATCTATGACAATACGTGGGAGAGCTCACTTCTGTTTCGGGCAAGAGCTGGGTCACTGGAGACGAAACAGGATGGCAAAGATCACAGGTGGAGAGGAGGGCTGTGGATTGTGTGGGGATGGAGTGGAGGATGTCAGGCATGTGATCCTGGCCTGTCTAGCGCTGGGCCACTGCAGGATGAGTTGGGGAACCCCCACCTTCGAAGAGGTTCTGGGGTTGATGGGTTCAGGGGTGGAACGGCTGGAATGGGTGCGAAAGGCAAATGTGCTACTAGGGTGCTGGTGGAGATCTAGGCATATGGGCCTTGCATGAAAAATCTCTTTAGCAAGGTATCCGTCACAAAGGATTACATATTCATATTCATATGAACCCCACACTTAGGGGCCTACTGTTTCCTAATTACATTTCCCACACATTTGGGCGTTTTCTTCCAGTTGTGAATCATTCTTGAGTTGCACAAATTCGACTAATTCATTAAAGCAATGCGATCCCCAGTTAATGTCATAATAGCAGTTGAAGATTTTCATCCTGTTAGTAACTAACCAGGTTATTACCCAAAAATTAATAACACTTATGCCTGGTTTCGTATACCCACGCGCTAACGCTATTACCGTTGAATCAGATGACACAGCACAAAAAATGGTGACGTCACACTGCTACTTGGGGTGCCGCAGAGCAGCTATGCGTGACGGTAGTTGAGTTGACCAGTGGTCAACTCACATAGCGTCCCGGACGTCACGCTGCGTTCTGATTGGCTGGCGGTTGAGCTGTCTGCTTGAAAAATGTCGGAGGATAATGTAAGACATGACGGCGGCGTGCGGTGACTCCAAATAAAGCGCTGCACTTAGGCCTCCTTCACATGCAGCGATTAACGTTGCGTTTAGCGCTGCGTTACAACCTTTCACATGAAAGCGATTTTGAGGTGGACCGCCTACGTGGTGGCTTCTCTGAAAACCTACAGTGAAAACGCGCGGTGATATGAAAAGGTCAATTGGGTTCCTTGTATTTCAAGGCGCACGCTAACGCTAGAAAATCGCTGAACTCTCGAATCGTGCGTTGCTACGCGCGTTAGCCAAAATCGCGCGTTTCCATGTAAAAGCAGCTATTCACCTCTGTGTCTTCCCCAACGCGTGTTACAAAATCGCGCGGTAGCTAACGCTGCATGTGAAAGAGGCCTTAAGGAATTGCGCTGGCGGTCCTTCATAACGCACTAGCACAAAACGTCATCAAAATGTCATCAGTGGCGACTTGATTAGCGTTGAAGTGCGGTGATACGGAACTAGGCATTACTAATAACACTTTCATAACAGAAGTCCGACCAACCATATAAACAGTACAACGCAATTACATAAATAGCTGCAATGTAGTTATCTCCAAAAGAAATAAGAAAGTTCTTGCAGTTGGTAAAAATTTAATTATTTTTTACTTCTAATTCGAAAGAACTTATGTTTTTCTCATAACTTTACATTTATTTCTATTTCCGATCTCAATGCACCACATTAAAAGCTTCTAAAGAAATTTGAGAAATTTCATTAGCAATAACTCACCTGATATTTCAATTCACCGTATAACTTTAACACTTTTCACTAATACAGGCGCTTTACAAATCTGCGCTGTCTACTAATTTTTTTTAAACTGTTGTCTGTGATATCAAAACTGATCTAATGACTTAATTAACAGAAAAACAAACAATTAAAGTTAAACTATAATCTGTTTACTTGATCATCTGTACAGATATCCTCTTTAAGGTGATACAGGTAGGCCCCCTATGTTCCTTACATCTTTCAGAGTGAGAAAAAGCTTATCAGGTTGGATATCGCTAGTTGGCCTATAGCGAAGGACCCCGCCATATCTCACAAATAAATGGATGTCCATGCAGGTCATCGGCTGTCTTTCCAACGGAAACACCTGTTGGTGTTGCGCATATATACAGTATATACCTCAACTGCTTGTGCATGTCCTTCATACCTCCCGTTTGTCAAATACGGTCATTATGATTAGGAACCTCGTCTTCCCCTGCAAATGATTAATGCCAGTGAATGCGTAGCTAAAGGATAGAAAGAACAAAAATTGGGAGCTTGGTTGTCATTTTGGGAACGCTAAGGTATGACATCGTAATGTACTTGGAAGCATACAGTAGGCCAAAATTGTGGGTTCAAATTTCCAGCTTATTGGGAAGATGTAACCCAAAGGCATAGTGCACGATATTTAAGGACAGTATTTTTACACAACCGGCAGCAGACCTAATGCTGTTGTGCCTTAATAATTTTAGCATCGGTCTCAATTCACTATTCGGGAAATCGTTGGGGAGGGGGCAGACTTCGTGTTACTGATAGCTACTGATAGCTAATGTAATAAAAATATCGCTCTTCATACTCTTTTCAAGTCATTATAAAGCGCATGTATTGCGTTGGACACACCAGTTCTTGTCTTATCACTGAAGTTAAGCAACGCGACCCCAACTAGTAATACCATGTATGACTGCTTGGGAACACTAGGTACTGCAAATACCCTTCTCGTCTCAACGACGTAGTGCGTGGGTAGACTGCATTAGAACCATGCAGTATACGGGTCTCTAATGTTCATTATGGGTGAAGTGCCCTAAAACAAAATTGAAATCATTATCTGATATCAATAAAATAAAATCACTACCACGCACTCAAAATTCTTGATGCTATCGAAATAAAAGTAAGACTTTTTACCGACCATGACATTGAAACAACTCGTGAAATTGACAAAGATATAACCAACTGATTAGGTTATAACCAACAAAGATATAA
This sequence comes from Trigoniulus corallinus, assembly GCA_013389805.1. NCBI lineage: Eukaryota > Metazoa > Arthropoda > Diplopoda > Spirobolida > Trigoniulidae > Trigoniulus > Trigoniulus corallinus. The sequence goes on from JAAFCE010007744.1 coordinate 14,837,925, forward strand.
CCAACCGGTCTGATTAGGTGATCATCTTGATGGATAAACTTCTGGACGGCGACACCAATTGAGCTTGGCATATGTATCAACTGCTTATGCCCGCCCTTTCTCCCTCCCCTTAGTGAGATGTGGTCATTATTATCGGCAGTGTCGGATTTACCATTAGGCTAAGTAGGCTGAAACTTAGGGCCTCAACATTGAGCGGGCTTCAAAGCTTAAGAAAAAGGACCTCAAAAGGGGTAGTTACAGCCCGTTTATTAAGTGGACTCAAATATAAGCACTAACGTCTCAATGATTTCAAGATTTGATAGCTAGGCATGTGTCAAAAGCTAGTAAGCCATTCGCCAAAATAAAAATCTGCTTATAAATTAGTCTACCAGTCTTTTAGGATTAATAACGAATGTTTGCCTGAAGGCCATAGACATCCCCAACACCCCCTGCGAACCCCCTGTTTAAGGAGCAACTGGATTAGTATCCCATCCACTATCATGAGGGTTATTGTACCCGTTATGGTGGATGTAAACTACCGCTATAAACAAACAAACAAATGGGCCTCAAAATTGAAATAGGCTGGGTCCTCTCTATATCTACATCCCGCACTGATTATCGGGAATGTCATCTTCCCCTGTAAACGATACAGAAACCATACTCAGTGACTCTAAACGGTGTGGATACAGAATACGTGTCTAAAGGATATAAAGAACAAAAAAAGATGCTTGGCTGTCTTTTGGAAACCTAATGACACCGATATGTACTTGGAAGGATACAGGTCAAATATTTGGTTTCAGAAGATTGAATAAAGAGCACATGTAACAGGCGCAATGCCCGATATTTTTCGGCTGCACTTTTACAAAAACATTCGGCCACTGACGTAATACTGTACTTGACACAGCCATTTCGTTGAACGAGGTGCGCTTACTTACACTTTAGAATGTTTCCGGCCAGAAGCTGTCCTCAAATGAGTAACTAATGGTCGACCACGCAACCATTGAACCACCGAGGAATAATAATAATTAAATCAAATATATGAAATATTGGAATAGTTGCACATGTAAACCAGATAAAAGTGATAAAGGCTCGAAAGATTTAAAGCATCGTAATATACAATAATTTATGGACCATTTGAAAAATTCGGCACCATAGCGCATTCGTTGACAGGATTTCACAGTATTCTGATGAGTGTGTGAAAGAACACTTTTGCGATTAACAGTGAAACAAAAAATGTATTGACAATATACTGTGGTCTTCTTCCTTTTCATCCCTGCCTCCATTACTACAGGGAGCGGCAAATTGCGTTGTACACACTAGTTCTCGTCCGATCACTGAAGTTAAGCAACACAACCCTATTTAGTACTGATATGGGTGGCCGCTTGGGAAAACTGGGTACTGCTAATATCCAAAAATCGTCGCAACAGTGTAGTGCCTGTGCAGTCTCTGTATGGAGGGCTGTAGCCTTCAGAACAGCAAATGGAAGCCTTCAGAACCATCCAGTTTACTACTGGCTCCGATTCAGTTGCTTTGTGCTGTTTTTAACTATTAAATTTTTTCAAAAAATAGGTTTTGTGTAAATTTACTAAATTGTGGAATCGAACCTTAAACAGTTATATTGACACTTCCGAGTAATTTTTTTCATCATTTGGCAATTGATAATTAAAGATTACTCCTTAAATATTGTGTTCCAGTTGTCAGAACCATGTAGTTGTGGTTGTTTGTTCAAGAGATGGGACTTTTTCATTTGTTATTGCTGGAATCCTAAATCCATCCCTTTGAAATTCCCAAATTCGTCCCCGGGACGGATTTAGAACCTTCATAATGTATTGCTTTTTTTTTTACATTCTATAATTTCCCAACCTCTTAGACTAGCATTGATTCATATATGATCACGTGTTGACCTTTTTATAATGTTTACCATTTCTATGCCTTATTATTATAATGTAGTAGAGCTGAAGTTCTATGAAGAATATCATTCCAAAATTGATATTAGACTATTTTATTTAAACAGTCAATAAAACGTTTTCTCTCAAGAAATTTATTATGAAAAATGTAAACTGTGTTTTAATGAAATTTCCCATAAAAATAATTCAATAGATGTTAGCTGGAAAGAGGGGACGGAATTATGACACCTTTTTAGAAAAATCAAAATCTGCGTTGTTATAAGTTTTTAATTTTTTATGGTTTAGAAAGTTTTATTTAATAGTATCACACTAGCTATACAAGTAGATAAGGAGTTGATAAACTTAAATCAGTTTTCAAATTATTTTTCTTGTAAATAATTTTCTCAGAATTGAAGATTTTGCTTAGGGGGACGATATTTGGGCACTTTCCCATACATGTGATGTCCTCCGTTAGTCGTCCTCTGTAAGTGTGAGGTAGGTGCGAGGCCTCCCTCATGGTTTCTAATTGTGTCCTTCTTAGCTGGTCATGACTTTCGCAGATGGCTTTTCCTGGAGAAGTTTTACCCTTTATGGCATTTTCTATATTTCTCAGTGCTTTCTCAAATATATGTATGTTCTAACTTTAAATGTAAGAAAAGGTGTAGACACTTTTGTATCGCCATTTCCTCACTGTAGTTGTGTAGCTGTGTTGTAGGTGAATAAACAATAATAATAGTAACTTCAGAGTGCATTTATTAAGAAGTTTCCTATACATTTTGTAACAAAATGGTCGTTTTAAAAATCCTCGAACAATGTATGCCTACGTAGTTTTGTTAACAGGATTTAAATAAACGTGTTTGCAAAGTTGGCACAACATTTGCAAATTTTTATAGTTAAAGACGAAGCACCATTCTCTCATGTACTTGGACATCAAATTGTCATGCATTCAGTATTCGATGTTGAATATTAAATGAAAACTGCCCAGCAGGCTAGAATATTAGCAATAATACCTGATTTTTTAGAGAGTTGAATTAGTACTATCACATAAGGCCTGTAAAAGATAGGAAGCTCATAAGTGATTTATATAATGTAATGTAACTTTCTGTATCGCAAACAATATAGAGTGTTCTGGCTGCGTCAATGCAAGTATTTAGTGGTGTATGCAGACCACATGACCAATGTACGATTTGTATTAAAAAAAATAGCACCGTATTTATTCTAATTAACAGCGCCCTCTAATAACCGGCGCACTGTTTATTAAAGGTACTAAATTCATCATCATACCTTTATCACGCCTGTGGCAGGGTCGGGTCAGTGGGTCCACTGGACATGCTCCGGGTCTCTAATGACCTTGTAGTTGACGGGACCTTAAACACAAACAATCAACAAAAACTGGACATGCTCTGATTGGGGGCACCCCAGCCAGGCGTCTGGAACCCTCAGGAATATTCGCTGGGTTGTCTATGAGGGGTGCCTTATTAAAGGTACTGAAATACAAACAGCAAAGCAACTCCTAACCCATTTCCCGCTTATGGCAGGGTCGGGTACCCTAGTTTTTCAGCAGCTGGTTGCCGGCCAAAGCTGCACCCCTACACTTTTTTATCGTTGGTCTAGTGTTCGTTGGGGAATGCTACCAACGCCAGGGGCGAGCTCCTATAGTCCCTGGCCATATTAATGTGACCACCAGCTAATATCCAGTTGCAGAGGCATTGCTAGGGTTGGTGTCACCCAGTGTAGTGACGCCATGGTGTCACTGCTCTCCCTTCAAAAAAAGCTGCTCTGTTCCATCTTCTCTGTGTCACCTGGGGTGGCTGGCACCCCCTTAGTGACGCCACTGTCCAGCTGCAAACCACTGGGACCGCCATTGACCATGGACGGCCTGCCATGCCATCAGAAGGGAATCAGAGGAGGGAACAGCAATGCTGGTGTCTTCTGGCAGGCGGGCCACCTGATGGGCATCAGCATCCGCCCTCTCATTGGACATAATGCCGAAATGCCCCGGGACCCACATGAAGACCTGCTCATGAATCATGGGAAGCAATGGATAATGAGAAGCTTATGAATCATGAGAAACCTGAGGGAGCGGCGAGTTGCGTTGGACATACCAGTTCTCGTCTGATCACTGAAGTTAAGCAACGCAAGCCCAGTTAGTACTGACATGGGTGGTCGCTCGGGAAAGCTGGGTACTGCTAATACCCAATAATCGTCGCATTGGTGTAGTGTCTGTGCAGCATATGCATTAGAACTACGCAATGGACGGGTCTCTAATGACCTTGTAGTTGACGGGACCTTAAACACCAACAAACAAACAAACAAAATGAGAAACCTGGATGGCCGTCCACTGTCAACCATTTTGACTTCATACACCACAACGTACGATTGGCAATTCGTTCCAAAAACGTACTCCTTAGATTTCCTGCCAAGCATTCGCGTTTGTGCAGTTTACTGGTCGTGTGCTTTGCACTGCATACGTCAGATAGAAACGAAGCCAAAAAACTCTCTAATAATCCTTCTTCTCACTTACAATCATACATTATTCGCAAGTCTCCGCAGAGATTTTACTTTGCTCCTAAGTAAAGAGATCGCTATGTTGCATATTACATATTCTTTCTTAAGTAATCTGATTCGAAACTCCTCAACAATGCACCTTACCTTTCTTTCAAGTACATGACGAGAACACCGGCACCAATGGTCCAAGTCCCTATAATAATATGAAACAGTATATCTTCCGTTGAATACGCCTTTGATCCAATACCATATACGTCAACCATCGGCTGCCGTTCTCTTCCTAAAGATTTGAAATACGTAAAATGCTGTTAAACAATAACAGAAATCTTTCTGATAACAAATACCTTCCTTGTAGCACTGTCATCAGTGGTCAAGGACATATCTGCTTTCGTTACACAATAGTTTCCACTAACATAGTTTCAACCCGTGAGAGAAAGGTATTCCACAACCTTGATCCATGGTGGAACATAAGAAGTTACATCAGCTTATATTACCAAGAGGCACCTATTTGGGCTCTGAATCACACAGGATCTGGAGCTCAATGTGAAGTGTGACAACAGGTTGAACTTAGGTGCATCATAAACATTTTAGCTGGGAATCAATTTCCGTAGGTTCCACACTTTCCATAATACCCCCTAAAAGAAAAATACACATTTTAATAAGTAAATCACCTGCTGAAATTTGGATAACTTCCTTTGACTCAAGTTCCACTGGCTTAGTGAATGCAGGATGAGTAATAACACATTTCAATGTGTCCACCTCGAATGAGTGAACATCAAACTCGGAAGAGGTGTTGTAAAGCTTCGTTTTATAATCTTCGTTTAAAAAATAACGTCTGTCCTTTCTGCCATTAATTAACCAATGAATTTCTGCTTGTGGGAAACCATTCAAAGCAGAACAAGTAAATGATTTCATGAAGTGTTTTGATGAGGACCATGTCTGAACAAGACTTATTTCAGGTTTCACTATAAATTATATTACAGAATAAAGATTAACACTATCACATGTTTACACAAGCATTACCACTGCAATTTATACCTACCCATTATAGATGCTGAACTGGAAATGAATTCATTTGCCATTTCGTGGAGTCCATGTCCACACTTCCAAACCCCAAGATCGCTTGGGGTTAAATACTCAATGACAATGCTACAGTCTTTTGTCATCCTACCGCCTTTATTCCCCAAGTATGCATAACTACCTTTGATTTTAAGAGGTGTTCCGTTTCTCTCCCAAACGCAATTTACCTCATAGTTAAACTTACATTGCAGGATGACTTTGTTTCCGAATCTGCTTATAAGATCAGATGGTCCTTCCGTTATTTGAAGGGCTAGCGATACTGAAAACAAAACGTAGATTATTCAAACACAATCCCACCTCGGTGGGGCAGTTGGTAGTGATCTGGGTAACTGCGTCAGAAGTTCTGGGTTTGCTAAATTCTGGCGAGAGAGATGCCCCGAGTGCGCCTACCTTCGGATGAGAAGTAAAACTGAGGTCCCGTGCGGTGTATGGTGGCATTTGCACCTAAAAGAACCCTCTCTACTAGTGGTTCTTAATCAGGAGTGAAGAAGATCATTGCTAGGGGTGCAAGAGAAGTTTCTAAATTTTCAATGAAAATTATCGCCTAACTGCTTATGTGAAACATGCCTTACAGGACCGGCCCTAGAGTTTGCGGGGCCCAAGGCAGCAGGCGATGGAGGGGTCCAAGGCAGCAGGTGATAGAGGGGTCCAAGGGAGCAGGCGATAGCGGGGCTCCAGTACCAAGTGTTTTTTAATTCACCAGTGCGGGGCCCAAGGCGGTCGCCTCGGTCGCCTTGCCCTAAGGCCGGCCCTGATGCCTTATTCTCCTTTCCCCCACTCCTTCAGCTGAAACTAGGCAAACGCTACCTCTACTTTCTCCTTAAACTCCGTTCGGGTAGATGAGGCAAAATTTTGGGATGTAGGAGCTCGCTCGTTGGTGTCGGTGGAAAGCATAGGGGTTGGTGTCGGTGGTAAGCATAGGGGTTGCAGTTTTGGCCAGCAACCGGCTGCGGAAAACCCTATCCCTTACAGGTATATCACACAGATATATCATCCTTGAATCTATTCAGAGGAACAACATGGGCACCCGACCCTGCCTTAGGCGAAAGAAGGGTTAAAATTTACTATATTTAACATGAGAGGTTAGCATAGTACGGTGGCATTTCCACGTCAAAGAACCCTCTGTACTATGCAAGGGTAGATGTGGCAAAATTTCCAAGTGTAGCAGCTCGCCCCTCCCTGGTGTCGGTGTAATTCCCTAGCGAATAGCAGACCGACGATAAATAAGCATAGGGGTTGCAGCTATAGCCAGCAACATCATCATCATTATCATCATACCCTTATCCCGCCTGTGACAGGGTCAGGTCTGCGGGTCCATTTAACCTGCTCTGACTGGAGACACTCCAGTCAGGCGTCTGGAACTCGCGGGAATATTGGCTGGTTGTCTGTGGGGTGATGCCGGCCTACCCCACTGTTCCAACATCGCATTATAAAACCAAAATATGAATTTTGGCAAGTAAATTAATGCTTTTTCAGTTATAATATAGCATGGAGTCTGACCTATTGCACAATAACTATAGTGCAACAGGAGTCAGGCTCCTACCGACAGCATTAGCCAGTAACCGGCTGAGGAAAACACTGCATCTATTCAGAGGGACAAGATGAGTACCCGACCCTGCCAAAGACCCTGGATTCTACAGGTGGAATTCAGATGCCTTACTTCTGGATTTCGTGGTTCTGGATCATGGCAAAGGGTAGTTTCCATTCTACGATCTGAGGTCTTACCTGACTGCAGCTCAAAGTATTCTCCATTTGTGGTTCCAGCTTGGCATTCCCAAGTTCCCAGGTGCTCTTTATGAAATTGTGTCACCATCAAACTGCTAAATGTGGAACGATTGCCATTGAGCACAACGTTCTTATATTTGTTTCTGTCAGACACATCAAGTATTGCATTATTCCTTATCCACGAGCAGCCTTTATCCCGTTTGTTATAATGAGGAAGCAGGACTGCCTTTCCAAATGGCACTCGAGTAATTTCACCTTCCTTTGCATAAATTACATTTCTATCTGAAAATAAAGTAAAAGTTTATAAATCTCGCTCATCTGCGTCATATCTTACACCTACACATTTAGGTGATTAAGTTTGTAAGGCCAATTGTGGAGTACTGCAGTCCAATTTGGTTTCCCTTTAGGCAGGGTATTTTTTGGGAAATTGAAATGATCCAAAGAAGGACGGCAGGAATTGTGCTACAGCAATTGTGTCTCAGGCTTGATCACAGAATTAGGGTGAGACTCACTACGCCAGAGGCGGGTATCTGACAATATTAACATTTTTCACACTTTTGAAAATAGGGTACGAGGGTACTCCAGGTGGAAGATTATCCCTTGCAGACTATAGGGGGATAAATGATTTATCCATTCAAATGGAATGAGATCAGGCCACGAACAAGCTCATATTACGGGTCTTTTCTTCCAAGGGTCATTCGGCAATGGAATTCTCTTAGAGAGGATAATGTGAGGAAGTTTCTGCAAGAAGGTGCCATTATAGCAGGTATGCAATATATGGCAGATTAGATGTGATGCTTCCTGTTCCTTGGGGGTTCAATGGGTTAGAAATTAGGCATGACAGTCATTCTCTCCACTGCCAATTTGGCCTATCAGGGCTGCTTGCAGTGTATTGAATTAGAATATCAGTGAAATTGGGGGAGCGGCGAATTCTGGATTCATTTTCATTTAATGGGTTGGGGAGTTAGCCAAGCAGCCATAACAGGATGAACCCTTAGGAGGCTGCTCTCGGGAGATGAGGATGTAGATAGTGTACAGAGGAGGTGGGTAATTTGCAGCACCCAACGTTCTTTACCAGCCACCCATGTTGGTACTAACGTGGGCTTGCGCTGCTTAACTTCAGTGATCTCACGAGAACTGGTGTGTCCAACGTAACTTGGCTGCACACTGCGTTGGACACACCAGTTCTCGTCCGATCACTGGTTAAGCAACGCAACCCCAGGTAGTACTGACATGGGTGGTCGTTTGGGAAAACTGGGTACTGCTAATACCCCAAAATCGTCGCATTAGTGTGGTGTCTGTGCAGTCTCTGCATAAAAACTACACTGCGGATGGGGCTCTAATGACCTTGTAGTTGAAGGGCCCTAAAACACCAACAAACAAACAACAGTGAAATTGGAGTACCGAATGAGGACATCCAAAAAGTCTTGACATCCACAGGAGATTTTGGTGATGAAGGCGAATAAACGTAACAAAGCCATTCTGCAGCATCCGTTTCTCGAAAGTCGTGGATGTGAATGCTACAATCCTGGGACTCCTGGACGTTTTCACTCGCATACTGATAGCGACCAGTGATGTATATATCATCTCCTCCTCGCTTCCAGGTACAATTCACTATTTCGGCATCAGACTGGCAAACAACAGTTACGGAGCTTCCCTTTGGAATAAATGCTGGCTGATCGTTTGAAACAAGGCCAGCTGAAAACAAATGCCAAATTTGAAAAGCTATTTTGCGTGGACGAACCTTGAAACAGTATGAGATTTGAAACAAAATAGTAACATACAGAATTCACAGATGGTGGACGAACTGGATGTTGGTGATGTAAATCTATAACAAGCTTAAATCATTTATATGCATCTCAACATTGCAGTAATGAGACACAATTCGGGACCTAAAGTTACCCAGAGATACAATCGCCACAGTCAGAAATATCATTTGTGCATAAATTTGATTTCCAAGTTCTTCTAAGATTCTCGCAAGGATAACATTCCTCCGAATATGACAAGCTCTTCACTGCCTAAAAATGAATATTGAACACGACTTAATTGAGTGGGGCACTCACTTAACGCGTCATTTTTTTGGGAACGGCAATCCAAATAATGAAACTTACAGGAATTAATAATCCCAATGTAATGAGGGAGACAAGTAACATCCTGCTGGAAATGTAGATTGAAAAATATCATAAATGTTGGGTTAGAGAGTAGCCGACAAATTGACCACTGCACCACTAAGAAATTCCCCATACCAGTTCCCGTCTGATCCCTGAAATTAACCAACCTCACCCCAGCTAGTACTGAAACTTGGGAAAACTGGGTAGCGCTAATACCCAAAAATCGTTACATTAATGTAGCGTCTGGGTAGTTTCTGCATTAGAACTAAACAGTGGACGGGGCTCAAATGACCTTGTAGTTGAAGGACCCTAAAACAACAACGAGAGTGAGTGGGTACCATTAATACCCTAAAATCATCGCATTAGTGTAGCGTCTGTGCAGTTTCTGCATTAGAACTACCCAGTGGATGGGGCCCTAACGACCTTGTAGTTGTAGTTGAAGGGCCCTAAAACACGAACCAACCAAGCGACGGGCTTAAAACTGATATGAAAGCATTCGAGGAATAGTCGAAATTTGGAAGTATAAGTAACACTGGCAACTTTCAATTTTGCTTGTTTCGTTGGCGGTTTAGGGCCCTTCAACTAAAGTGGTTGTTAGAGCCCGGCCACTGCGTAGTTCTACTGCAGAGTCTGCACAGACACTACGCTGTTATGTCGATTTTTGGGCATTAGCAGTACCCAGTGTTTAAAGGGGGCCCCCATGCCAGTACTATCTGGGGTTGCGTTGCTTAACTTCAGTGATCGGACGAGAACTGCTGTGTGCAACGCAAATACAGCCGCTCATTTTTCACATTTAAGAACATCTCGTGCAAATTTGGCTGAATTTTAAAAGGTGCTAAAATGTATAATAACATCACACAACTGATTCAAGTATCTCCAGCTTATCGTCTACCACTATGATAACATAACAGGGATCCACGTAAGGGAAGTGAAGAACTATTTTAGTAATTGGAGGACATCTTGTATTTGACTTGAAATTAAGAAATATGATAACTTAAACCGCTTTAATTCGATTCTAATAATGAATACAATAACAATTAGATAAATTTACCTGAACAGTTTCGGCGTAAACGCCTGTTTTTTCTATAAATCGGTTTCCATACTTTAGCTCATTTAATACATTGTGGTAATTTTGTTAAAACACTTTTGTGAAATATACCCTATCACGTGTTTGATATCACATAGAAGATATATGACATTGTGTTCGCTTGGTATGAATAGAATACAATTTCGATAATAATTTATCTTACAATGTGATAACACACTTAGATTGTCATAGTTTCTTCTGCAGCCGGTCACCGGCCAAAGTTGCACCCCTACGCTTACCGTAATTATTCTAATAAACGACGCCCTCCAATAACCGGCGCACCTTTCAGCTGAAAAAAATAATAAACGGCGCGCCGTTTATTTCAAAACTGTCTGGAAGTGATCGTGCAAGTTAACTTCAATTTTTTTAATGATTAACCCTTTAATGCTACACAGGGGTACTGCTATCATCATCACACCCTTATCCAGCCTGTGGCAGGATTGGGTCCGTGGGTCCATTGAACATGCTATGACTGTGAACACCCCATACAGGCGTCTGGAACCAGTAGGAATATTGGCTGGTTGTCTGTGTCAGGATGCCGGCCTACCACACTGTTCCAACACCACATTTTACAACCAAATTGTTTGTTTGTTGGTGTTTAAGGTCCCGTCAACTACAAGGTCATTAGAGACCCGTCCACTGCATAGTTTTAATGCATATACTGCACAGACACTACACTAATGTGACGATTATTGGGTATTAGCAATACCCAGCTTTCCCGAGCGAGCACCCATGTCAGTACTAACTGGGCTTGCGTTGCTTTACAACCAAAATGTCAGTTTTAATATTGGATGGTGTCTGACCTATTGCACAACAACTATACTGCAGTAAGGAGTCAGACTCATGCCTGAACAGAGGTACTGGTGTACCGCACGGTTTTTCTTCCTCCTCTCTGTTCTGTGGGTGACCCTGGGGCAATGAGATTCACAGTATTTTCACATGATAGGTTGAACTTCCTAATAAGTCACAGTCGTGTAGAGCGGCAAATTGCGTTGGACACACCAGTTCCCATCTGATCACTGAAGTTAAGCAGCGCAACCCCAGCTAGTACTAACGTGGGTGGCCGCTTGGAGAAAACTCGGTACTGCTAATACCCAAAAATCGGCACATTAGTGTAGTGCCTGTGCAGTTTCTGCATAAGAACTATGCTGGGGACGGCGCTCTAATGACCTTTGTAGTTGAGGGGCCTTAAAACACCAATAAACAACACAGTAATGTAAATTCAGCTTTAGTGCAGATATTGTTGAAAGAAAAGTTTCAAAGAGAAAGTATTCTTTAGCATTTAAATTGTTGGCAATTTCGGCAGTTGAGAATGATAGTAATCGTCCTGTGGCTAAACCTCTACAGTTATCTGAATCTAGGGTCAGGCTTTAAATTTTAAATGAACCATTGGTTATTTTTCTCAATTTCATTTTGCCAATAAATTCAGATCAACTTGTCCGGCTAAATAGTTTCCATTTATAAATTGAAAAAAATAATAAACGGCGCGACAAAAAAAGGCCTTTGAAATACCGTAATTATTCTAATAAACGGTGCCCTCTAATAAACGGCGCCCTCCAATAACCGGCGCACCTTTCAGCTGAAAAAAATAATAAACGGCGCCCTCTAATAAGCGGCGCGCCATTTATTTCAAAACTGTCTGGAAGTGATCATGCAAGTTTACTTCAACTTTTTTAATGATTAACCCTTTAATGCTACACAGGGGTACTGGTATCATCATCATCATCACACCCTTATCCAGCCTGTCGCAGGGTTGGGTTCGTGGGTCCATTGAACATGCTATAACTGGGAATATCCCAGCCAGGCGTATGGAAACCACAGGAATATTGGCTGGTTGTCTGTGGGGGGATGCCGGCCTACCCCAATGTTCCAACACCACATATATAAACCACAAAATATAAATTTTGGCAGGTAAATTAATGCTTTGTCAGTTTTAATATTGCATGGTTTCTGACCTATTGCACAATAACTATAATGCAATAAGGAATCAGGCTCATGCCCGAACGGAGGTAGTGGTGTACCCCAGGGATTTTCTTCCTCCTCTGTGTTATGTGAGTGACCCTGGCGCAATGCAATTCACAGTATTGTCACGTGATAGTTTGAACTTCCTAATAAGTCACAGATGGATGGTTAATTGCTTTTCATTATTGGAATAAGGATGGATGGGGTACTCCTGTACCCCTGTGTAGCAACTGCGTAAAGTTTAAATGGCCATACGAAGTGCAGGAAATGCCATATGCAGTGCATAAAGAGCAAAACATTCATTTGCTTTAACCACCGCATTAAAATTGTTCAAATTGTTTATAATGATATTTTTCTGTTTCTGATCATTGCAAGCAAGCAATCACACTATCCACTATATGGTGTAAACATCAGTGCAATAATTTGCTGGCAAGTGCTCTCCAGAGAGCTTTGTCAGACACTACTTGCACACATTTTTGCTACTTATGTAAACGCTTGCACAAGTTACCATCAGAAGTACTTGTGCAAGTTGTTTGCTCATGTAAACTAAGCTTTAGTGCAGATATTGTTGAAAGAAAAGTTTCAGAGAGAGTATTCTTTAGCATTTAAATTGTTGGCAATTTCTGCAGCTGCGAATGATGGCAATCGTCCTGTGACTAAACCTCTACAGTTATCTAAATCTAGAGTTAGGATTTAAATTTTAAATGAACCATTCATTACTTTTCTCCATTTCATTTTGCCAATAAAATCAAAATTAATGAAATCAAATTGTCCGGCTAAAAAGTTTCCATTTATAAATTGAAAAAAATAATAAACGGCGCATCAAAAAAGCCTTTGAAAAAAAAAATAAACGGCGCGCCGTTTATTAGAATAATTACGGTATTTATCATCGGTCTAGTGTTCGTTGGGGAATACTACCGACGCCAGGGGGCGAGCTCCCACACCTGGAAATTTTGCCTCATCTACGCGTTGCGTATTAGAGGGTTCTTTTACGTGCAAGTACCATCGTACACCCACACGGGACTTCGGTTTTACTTCTCATCCGAAAGAAGGCACACTCGCGGCCTCTCTCTCGCCCGAAAGACGCCCACCCATCTCGGTCCAGTATCGAACGTAGAACTACTGACGCAGTTGCCAAGGGTGCTAACCACTACGCCACCGCGGCGGGTCTACTCGGTAGAGCACAGATTCATTTTCATATCACGCCATGCAAACTTCATGAACAAAGCTGAAAGTATATTTATTCTGAAGAGTTGGTACACCACAGGTGGATTTTCGGTCCATTGCTGTCAGGGCCGGCCCTAGAGTTTGTTGGGCCCAAGGCAGCAGGGGATAGCGGGACCCCAGTGCCAAGATTAATGAAGTTGGTTGTTTACCAAAGCAGTACTTTAATGTCTTTAAACTCACATGAAATCAAAATACTGTAATGCCATAACCCGTAGCCTTCCACAAATTTAGCAAAATAAGTATTTTAATTTTATTTTCGATTGACCAGCGCGGGGCCCAAGGCGGTTGCCTCGGTCGCCTTGCCGTAAGGCCGGGCCTGATTGCCGTAAAGTTTATGGGCGACGTCAGCTGCTCGTTCACCGAACCACTCGTTCACTAAACCAACACACTACCCATTTGACATGATCCACAGGCGGGGCAGTAGGTAGCTTGCTCGTAACTGCGAAAGTGGGTCTAGGTTTGATATTGGGCGAGGCGGGTTAGCTTTCTTCGGGCCAGAGAGGGGAGTGGCAAACTCCAGCTAGTACTGACATGGATGACAGCTTGGGAAAACTGCATACTGCTAATACCCAAAAATCGTCGCATTAGTGTAATGTCTGTGCAGTCCCTGCTTTAGAACTAAACGGTAGACGGGACTGTAATGGCCTTATACAGTGCCAGATTTAGATATTGAGAGGCCCTACGCTATTTCAATTTTGAGGCCCTTTTCTTAAGTTTCAAAGCGCGCTAATTGTTGAGACCCTAGGCTTCAGCCTACTTAGCCTAGTGGTAAATCCAGCACTGGTCTCGTAGTTGAAGGGCCCTAAAATACCAACAAGCAACAACGGGCGAGATAGATAAACACAGGCTCTAAGACCAGTTGACTGAGGTCCCGTGTGGTTCACGGTGGCATTTGCAAGTAAAACAACCTTCTCTACTATGGTAACGGTTAGTGAAAGCAAAGATATTCCTAACCTTTTTCCCCGCCTATGGCAGGGTCGAGTATCCATCCTGGCCCTCAGAATGGAGATAAGGGTGATATACGCCTATTGGATAGTTTTCCACAGCAAGTTGTCGATCAAAGCTGCAACCTCTGTGCTTATTTATCGTCGGTCTACTGATCGTTAGGGAATTCCACTGACGCCAGGGAGCGATCTCCTATAGCTGGAAATTTTTAATTCGTCTACCCATTGCATAGTAGAGAAGTTCATTTTTGTGCAATTGTCATCGTGCATCACACGCGACGTCGGTTTTACTTCTCATGTGAAAGAAGGCACATTTGGGGGCCACTCTCTCTTCCTAAGGAAACCAACTCACCTCAGTCCAGTATCGAACAACTGACGCAGTCACCGAGCGTGCTACCCATTACGCCACCGAGGCGGGATCTATGCAACGGGTAGATGAGACAAAATTCCAAGGTGTAGAAGTTCGCCCCTGGCGTCGGTGGATTTCCCCACCGAACAGTAGACCGACGATAAATAAGCATATGAGTGGCAGTTTTGATCGGCAGCCGGTTACGGGAAAGCAACTTCCAATATATCACCTGTGTATTCATTCAGAGGGAGAAGATGGGTATCCGGCAATGCCATAGGTGGGAAAAAGGTCCCGAGTTGCTTGGCATTATGCTTTCAGATAAATCCTAATACTGTATTTTCAATATTTTCACAATCTTAAACACTTAAGTTCTTTACGGATACATTGTCAACATGACCCATAACTTAATTTTGGCAAAGGGTGCAAAAAATTTTATTGCAAAGGGTGCAATTTAAAATATTACTTACAATAGTTAACGTTTACCCCCCCCCCCCTCTGTTACGTCATGTATTTTTACTTTCTCTACTAAAGGACATGGGAATTTCAGCTTAAGTTTGGAAGTTGATGTGACGTCGGCAGAAAACCATTTTTATTTTTTTACCGGTAAGCAGCGCAACCCCATCTAGTACTGAAGTGGGTGGCCGCTTGGGAAATCTGGGTACTGCTAATAGCCAAAAATAGTTGCATTAGTGTAGTTTCTGTGCAATCTCTGCATAACAACTATGCTGTGGACGGGGCTCTGATGACCTTGCAGTTCAAGGGTCCTAAAACAACAACTGCTCTCGTCTGATCACTGATATTAAGAAACGCAACCCCAGCTAGTACTGGCATGGGTGACCGCTTGGGAACACTGCAGACTGCATTAGAAGTACGCAGACTAAGGGACACTAATGACCATTGTAGTTGAGGGGCCCTAAAACACCAACGAAACAAATAAGGTATAGTAATCATTTATCAAACATTCTTAAGGTTCTCTGCTTTAGGAAACATGTATTGTAAATGTTTCCCAACATTTTTCGTTGTTTTAAACATTGTTCTTCCGCAGAATCTCATTAGGGTCATGTGCCGCGAGTTTAATTTGAATACATTTCTACTAAATGAAGTTTACACTAAACAACACGGAAAGAAATGAGGGAGGGTAGGTTGAGGTAGTATGGACATGTAATGAGAAGAGGGAAGGGGGAGCTCGTTAGGTAGGCCTGGTAGGGTCTACATTTCAGGAATGCAGGTGGTTGGAAGCACCTGGAGAAGGGGGAGACCGAAGCAGACGTGGGAGCAGGTTGTCCGTAAGGAAATGGTAGTGTGTGGGGTGGACAGGGATGTTGTGGGAGATAGGCGGGAGTGGGGGGGTCCAGCACCAGCAGATTCGACGCTGCCACAGGCGGGATAAGGTTATGATGATGAAGTTTACACTAAACGCATACAGATATCAAAACGCATTCAATATTGAGTAAAATTTTCAGAATGATTAGAGCCAAGACAAACGTTTTTGAACAGTTTTATTTCTCTGGCGTGACGTCTTCACCAAAATTCATAATATTTACAACACATTATTTTAATTCCCAAATAATTTTCGTACATGATTTCAAATCAGTTTTAATAAAGTTAATTTCTTTTAAAGCTAAAACATTATTTAAAAATGTCTGCACGAATTTAAAATTCATGAAAACGAATTGTGCATCGGGAAAAAGTATATTGCGGAATTAGCAGCACAAACTTAAAATTTTGGAACGTATTTCATACTCCAACAAACTGATATTTTGGTGGAGACCTTTGGTTCATATAAGAAACCCCACCTCGGTGATGCTGAGGGTAGCTCGCTCGGTAACTGCTTCAGTAGTTCTAGGTTCGAAATTGGATCGAGGTGGGTTAGCTGCCTTCGGGCTAGAGAGAGGTCCCAAATGCGCCTTCTTTCGGATGAGAAGTAACACCGACGTCCCGTGTGATGTACGATGACATTTGCACGTAAAAGAACCGTCTAAGCTATGCAACAGGTAAATGAAGCCAAAATTCCATGTGTAGGAGCTCGCCTCCTGGCGTCGGTGGAATTCCCCGACGAACAGCAGACCCGAACCTGCCACAGGCGGGGGAAGGGTTACGAGTTGTTTTGGATATACGACGATTGTTAGGAAGATAATAGAGAGTTAGTGGTGAACGTCGACGATGACGATACGAACGATACGAGGTCAAATGAGGCAACTGTGCATGCTCACGAAAAGCAGACCAGATATTGAGCTCGCGCATTTGCCTCATTTGACCTCGTATCGTTCGTATCGTCATCGTCGACGTTCGTTCGACATCGTTCGTCATCGTTCGACCCTTTTCCCGCCTATGGTAGGGTCGGGTGCCCATCGTGTCCCTGTGAATGGACACACGGGTGATCTATTAAATGGTATTTTCCTGCAGCTGGCTGCCGTCCTAAGCTGCAATCCCTGTTTATGTATCGTCAGTTTACTGTTCGTTGGGGCACTTCACTGATGCTGGGGGCGAGCTCCTATACCTGGGAATTTTGCCTGATCTACCTGTTGAATAGCAGAGAGGGTTCTTTTACAAGCAATTGACATTACATAGGAAACGACACGGGACCACGGTTTTACTTCTCATTCGACGGAAGGCACACCCGGAGCCTCCCTCGCCCAAAATGGTTCAGAATCCTTCACACGATCAAAAATCCCGTTGGGGAACGGAGTGAAGGGCTAGAACCCTCAGACCTGACTCTTCCAGAGTGAGGATAAGGGTATGAGGATGATGGTGATGTATTACAAAGTGCTAACAAAATGCAATATTTCGATATACCATATACCTATAGCGAAAATTAAAAATAAGCCTTCAAAAATGCATTAATGTTATGTTTATTAGTTCAAATAAAGTGTCGCTACCAAGGCAAAGGTCAATCTTGACCAAGGCTATTTTTCACTTTTGAAAATAAACAATTTCATTTTTAACGCAAATTAGTGTAAAAATATAAGCATTTGCCCTAGCCACTCATGGCAGCTAGGAGTTCAAACCCAGCTGTCCTGATTGCCACCACAAATGCAAGCATTTTAGGTATAGGGATATGGTATATCAAAATATTGCATTTCTTTAGCATTATACCATGTGATAGTCAAAATACCCCTATCTTTAAACAAAATGTAATTTAGTAAATTCCTAAAAAATTTTAAGAACTGTTTTCAGAAATGAATATTTCACCTCATCAACTATAACTTTTTCCCAAACATTTTTACCTATAGGGCTATCTTATCCTTTATGAAATAAACGAATTGGTTACTTTAAAAATTACACCCTGAATAGGCTATTCCTGTAACAAACTATTTGGCACGTTATTACATCAAGAAATAAAAGATTCAAAATTAATTTTTGGGATCCCGACACTTGGGCGAACAACAGTTGGGTGAATACGACAATTGGGTGAAAGACATGTTTTCCTTTTATTTGCTTTTTCCCCTTTGCATAGGGCTCTGACAGCAATGCGTACCAATGTATTTTATAAATGCCATTGCTGATTTCCACATCCAGGCTTACCAAGACAGTGGAAATTGGGGCATTGGAAGGGGGACCATGAAAGGAGAATGCAAGTGGCTGAGATGTGAATGCTGCGCTACATGAGTGGTGTGTCGCGAGCTGGTAGAATCCGAAACGATATGTTAGAATTAACTTAGGGATGGGGGCATCGATTGGCATAGGCAGGCAATTAGAAGGGAGAGGACGAACTCATAAGTCCGTCATGGGACTGCATGTGATGGGGCACCAAGGGGAGGGGAAGGCCAAAGTAGATGTGGGAACAGGTGGTACAAAAGTACATCATTGTGTGTATGGTGGATGGGGGCCTGCCAGAGGATAGGAAAAGATGGAGGATTGTAAACCACAGACTCGACGCAGCCACAGGCTGGAGAAGGGTGAGATGATGATAATTTAATATACTGTATTCTTGTGATTGAATTTTAAATCGGAAAATTGCTAGGCTGCCCCACATAATCATAATACACCACGAAGCACAGCTGTCATGCGGAGCTGCGCTACTACAAGTAGCTTTACAAGCGTTGTTGATGAAGGTAGTCTGTTGTAAATACCAACTACCAAACATGTAACAAAAGGTATATATTGGAATTAATTTATAGTTTATTTATTTATAGAATTAGTATAATGCTGGTTCCAATCGCAATGCCCACTTTCTTGGTAAAACTGAATGTGGAAATCGGCAATGGCGTTCATAAAATACATTGGTATGCATCGCTATCAGAGCCCTATGCAGCTTTCTAGCAGAGGGAAAAAAAGCAAATAAAAAACGTGTTTTTCACCCATTTGTCGCATTCACCCAATTGGCGTTCACCCAATTATCATAGACCCTTTCTATTAAGCCAGCAAAAACCGGTTCGTCACCCCTGTTCTATACATTGCTGTAAACCCCACACGGCCAATTGGTTTCCTACCATGAAACCTACAACAATGTCAGGGGTCATAAATGTTTACATTAGACGTACACAGATATCCAAAAACATTCAATATTCAGAAACGCTTTCACAATTAATATCAGCCAAGACAAACGTGTTTCAGGCAAAAGCAACTCCTAAACCTTTTCCCACCTATGACATGGTCAGGTAACCACCTTGTCCCTCTGAAGGGACAGATGGGCGATATATTGGACAGTGTTTTTCTATATGTTCTGTTATTAAGAAAGGTATCTGCGATTTTAAAATTCATTAAAACGTGTTTTGTATTGGGAAAAATATATACAGGGTGTAATTTTTTCAAGTAACCAATGCCTTCATTTCATTCAAGAACTATAAGATATAAGGAAAACTGTATAGGAAAAAGTTATAGTTCATGGAGGGGGAGATTAATTTCCTTACCCATTGTGGAAATTTTGGCAGTAGTTTTATCAGGAAAATGCAAAGTTACATTTTTTTTTCAATTGATAGGGATATTTTTAACTATCTCATCACATAGCTGTAAAAAATGCAAAATTTTGATATACCATGTTCCTATATCTAAAATTAAAAATAAGCCTTCAAAACTGCATTAATGGGTAGGTGTTAATGGCCTGTGGTCACAGGATTTTGTCTCAGGCATGGAGCTCAACAAATTGTCGCTCTTAGCTACTCCAACTAGCTAACTTGGAGTGCAGACTTGGTATGCACTCCACGATAGCCAACTGTACCCTCAAAGTCTGTGCACAAAGTTAGCTAGTTGGAGCAGCTAAGAGCGACAATTTGCTGAGCTTCATACCTGAAACAAAATCCTATAGCCACAGGCCATTAACACATAGTCATTAATGCAGCTTTGAAGGCTTATTTTAAGTTTAGGTATAGGAACATGATATATCAAAATTTCACATTTGTAGAGCTATATGATGGGATAGTTAAAAAACCCCTATCTGTTGAAAAAATGTAACTTTGAATTTCTTATGAAAAAACTACCATCCAAATGTCTCAACTGGCTTAGGAAGTGAATGTCCCCCTCCATCAACTATAACTTTTTCCTAAAACCTTTCTCCTATGTATTACAGTTTTTGAAATAAAGGCATTGGTTACTTTAAAAGTTGCATCCTGTATATTGTGGAATTATGAGCACAAACTTAAAATATTGGAAAAAATTTCTATTTCCAACATAAACTGATAAATATTATGGAGCACTTTTAGTTATAGTTAGAAGAGCTGCCAAGCATCTAGGTATCACTACCACTAATGATTCAGTTATTTCATATTAAAATTATGCCATTCTTCATGCAATATATTTTGACTCTTTCTTTCAGTATATGATGTGCACCAGGTAAATGAAGCAAAATTTTCAGGTGTAGGAGTTTGCCCCCCCCCCCTGCCATCGGTGTGGTACACAAAGAAAAGTAGATGGAGGAAGAAAGGATTTACTCCCTCACCCGAAAAAGCCAACCCACCTCGATGCCATATCAAACTTGGAACCACTGGTGCAGTAAGTCGAGCCCACTACCTATTGCAAACTGATGCAGGTCCTTGTATTGCCTTGCATTTCTAATCACAGTAATATCGAAAGGAATCAAATAAAACGAAATTCGGACTTCACCCACATCATAATGCAGAGGTAGCTTGCTCCACACGTGTGGTGTGCATCAAAGGCATTGTAGGTAGGCAAAGTTTTCAGGCCACCCCTTGGCGTCGATGGAAGATGTGCTCCATCAAAGAAACACATAGGCCATAGATAAGTAAGCATAGGGGGTACAGCATAAAGTTTCCAGCCTGCTGCATAATGCCTAGTTCCATACAACCATGTGCTAGCACTATTAGCGTCGAATCAGACAACACAGCACAAAAGTAGTGACGTCACGACGCCACTTCAACTGCCACAGAGCAGCTATGCCATGGAAAAGTTGAGCATGGAAAGAGCGTCAAGTAAGTCCCACTACGGTTGACTGATGGTTGAGCTCTCTGCTTGGAAAAGGGCAGAGGATAAACTGAGACATGATGGAGGCGCGACGTGACTCCAAAAAGCGCTACATTTAACAAATTGCACTGGCACTCCTTCATAAAGTGCTAGCACAAGACGTCATCAAAATGTCATCAGCGTCAACGCGATTAGCGCTTTAGTGTGGTGATACGGAACTAGGCATAAAACCATCGTTCAACGAAGCCCACATATGTCCCAATGGGACAACGGGCCACATGTGTAATGCACCCTGCATAGTCAGGAAAAGGGTCAGTAGTTGCTTTTTCCGACAATCCTATTGCAGTCGTTAGTGCTAAACGTCTTCCACTTGGTGCTTTGGCATCCAGGGACATGCAGAATATCTTCTGTTAGGTGGCTAAAATTACAGAACAATATTAATGTGCGTGAATAACGCTCAACGTCAAACCGTTTACTTTCCAAAATTTATAAATATGTACTTCTAGTATGAGATACAGAAGGATCGCATTGCACCAGTGCAGTGGCGTCGCTAGCGGGGGTGCGGGCCGCACCGGGTGACGCCACTCACACCATGAGAAATGGGGTGACACCAAAGCAGAAGAAGCGGCTGTTTTCGGGAGAGGGGTAACACCGTGGTGTTGTCAACATGGTATCACCGCACCGGGTGACGCCAACCCTAGCGACGCAACTGGACTGCACCAATGTTGGTCATTACTATAAAGCACTACCTCCCTGAAATGAGTTTTATTAGAGACCTAACAACTCCTTCTTAACTACAGTATCTTATTATCTGTGCCATAAAAATCAGCATTTATGTTATTGGTTTCAAATTCATTTTATTGGATGGCCATATTGACCAGGGAAAATTTTTGGCGGGCCGCTCGCACTATGACCCATGTGTAAAACTGACTCTGTATCATAGCTGCATCAAATCTACTTATACATTACATACAGTAAATGGCTAGCAACAATTACTAATGGCGAATTATTTTGCTATCACTTTTTCTAATGTACCTATAATTCTCAAAATCCCCCCTCCCACCGGGCTGCATGTTTGACATGGCTAATTGATAGCGAACCTAATTGATGTAAAGAACCAATGATTTCATGATAACAAACGGTTAGTTATATTTACAGCTCGGAATACCGATGCGCTCAATAAAGTGGATAAAACGACACCATGGTGATAATATCATAATGTCATGATTGCCAAATTCAGCACAATCATAGAAGGTATTTTAAATCTCATTCTTTAAGGCTAATTACATATTAAAACTATAATAATAGTGAAAAACGTTTACAATGTAGACATTGTTCGTTGAAAACACTTACCGTTCTGCGAAGTTCATATGTGAATTGTTCTTGCCCCGATTTCTGATCCAGTGTACCCAGTGTTCCCAAGTGTTCCCAGTAGTACCCAGTGTTCCCAAGAGGAGATTCTAATGGCTTTCTCTGGTTCCTACACATGAAAGATGGACAAATTAGAGGTCACAATAATTTAACGTTAAGCAAAACACTCTCTAGAAAAAACAGTCATACCTTTCTTTGTAGAACATAATTGCAAACAACACTGCTAAACCCAAAATCACACACACTGCAAGTAAAAGAATTGCAAACTGCGGACGCGTCAAAGTCATAACGACGCCATCGTCAATCAATGGAAGTAGTTCACTCCCTAAAAACATGAAGAGGCATTAAATTGGAAACGTGCTAAAATTCCTTAAGGAATGTAACCCACGTTCCTGGTATTAATGCAAGGCTTTTTTTTGCTGCGCCGTTTATTGGAGGGCGCTGTTTATATTTCTTCTTCCTTAATAAGGCACCCCCCAAAGTTGTGTTGGACACAGCAGTTCCTGTGAGATCACTGAAGTTAAGCAACACAAGCCCACGTTAGTACCAACATGGGTGATTAGTAAGGAACGTTGGGTGCTGCAAATTTAACCTCTCCTGCATCATGTACACCTGCCTCCTAATTTCCTGCGAGTAGCCTCCTAAGGGTTCGGCCGGTTATGGCTGCTTGGCTTAATCCCCAACCCAGTAGAGTAACAAACAGACAACCAGCAAGCCAATATTTCTGTGGGTTGCCCCCGCCTGGCTGGGGTGCCTCCAGTCATGATGATGATGATGAATTCAGTACCTTGAATAAACAGTGCGCCGTTTGTTAGAGTGCACTGTTTATTATTTTTTTCGCCTTGAAGGTGCGACGGTTATTGAGGACGCCGTTAATTAGAGGGCGCTGTTCATTAGAATAAATACGGTATTTACTCCATGAGTGCATGTTATAAAAAGCCCTCGCTAACACGTTCAAAACGGAACAATGGGTTTTTTTTTTGTTTCGTTGGTATTTTAGGGCGCATGAACTACAATGGTCTTTAGAGCTCCGTCAACTTCAATAGAGAGTTAGGCCTGGTTCACACGGCAACCTATTCGATACGATATTTCTCGTACACGATTTTCTCGAATACGAGACAGAGTTTCACATGGCGACTATTCAATTCGAGTTTTCACGTATAGAGGGACACTGCAGGGAAGCACAGATAGTAAGTGAACTAACAGTCATCACGAATGCACGCATTCAAGGGGTCCACTTATTACAGGCCAGGGAGCGCCTTATTGCATTGGACACACCAGCTCTCATCTGATCACTGAAGTTAAGCAACGCATGCCCAGCTAGTACTAACATGAGTGGCCGTTTGGGAAAACTGGGTTCTGCTAGTACCCAACAATTGTCACATTAGGGTAGTGTCTGTGCCGTCTCTGCATTAGAACTACGCAGTAAACGGGGCTATAATGACCTTTGTAGTTGAGTGGCCCTAAAACAGCAACCAACAAACAATTACAGGGCAGTGGTTGAGCCAACTATGCTATATGGATCAGTGTTGGGCAGTGAGAAAGACTCAGGTCAACAGAATGCAGATAGCTGAGATGTGACTGCTGCAGTACATGAGTAGGGTGTAGAGAGTAGATAGGATTAGGAATGAGTATAATAGAGGTAGCGTGGGGGTGGTGGACATCACTGAAAAAGTGAGAGAATAGATTGCAGTGCAATGGGCACGTAATGCGAGGAGATGAGGAGCTCATTAGGTCCATTTGAGGAATGCAGGTGGTTGGAAGCACACGGGGCAGGGGGAGACCAAAGCAGACGTGGGAGCAGGTTGTCCATAAGGATATAGCAGTGTGAGGGGTGGACGTAAAACTTGTGGAAGATAGATGGGAGTGGGGGGCTAGAACCCACAGACTAGACCCTGCCACAGGCGGAATAAGGGGTTGATGATGAGGCAGGTGCACAAGCATCCCACATTTCAAAATCTGGAAAAATTTTTGTTAAAGTTTCTTTTCTGACTTAGTACAGGGAAAAAGTTTGGTCGTGTGAACAGCACAATAGCAAAATAAGTGCCACTGCTTCTCGTATTCGAGAATATCGTATTTGAGAATCTCGCATCTCAGTGACAAGTTTGGTCAGTATACGGGAAAATTTTTTTCTCGTATTCGAGATTTCCCCGCATGGCCTCCATCTGAACAATCCCATATGGTTTTAATTGTCACTTCTTTATTCGAGAAAAACTCGTATACGGTATACGGGAAAAATATTGCCATGTGAACGAGGCCTTAGTGGTGAACGTCGACGAAGACGAAACAAACGATACGAGGTCAAATGAGGCAACTGTGCATGCTCACGAAAAGCAGACCAGCAATTGAGCTTGCGTATTTGCCTCAGTTGACCCAAGACCTCCTAGATAACAAGGCCTTTGCAGTATGACGTCACAAGCTAGTGATGTCACACAAAGTAGTGCTAGCCTGCTTGAAAACGACCATATTGTCTGTATTTCAAGCAGGCTTTTAAGTGATATTTCAGTCACGTTTTTAACTTAAATCATTTTCCTACCTAAATCAAATTATTATGGATTTGCTTAATCAAAATGCCATATAATTCTGTTGTGACTGGATGAAAGGAAAACTGCAGAAGTGGACCTAAAGTTCACATGTTTAGTTGTCCAAAACATCCCAAAATGGATTATACTGTAGCTATTAAGAGAAAGGATTTTGCACTGACCAAACATAGCAAGGTAAGCTGGTTTAATATTTAATGAGTGGTATTAGGCTTATGTAAATTAGTGCATATGCTTATATATTGAAATTTTATGTATTATACTTCTAACATATCGCTGAAAAGTGAGGGAAAATAGGCTGAGGTGCTATGGACCCATCATGAGAAGAGGGGAAGAGGAGCTTGTTAGGTCCATTACAGGAAGGCAGGTGGTTGGTAGCACCCAGGATAGGAGAAACTGAAGCTGACGTGGGAACAGGTGGTCCATAAGGACATGGCAATGTGTGGGGTGGACAGGTTTGTTTGTTGGTGTTTTAGGGCCCTTGAACTACAAGGTCATTAGAGCTCCATTCACAACATAGTTCTTATGCAGAAACTCCACAGACACTGCACTAATGTGACGATTTTTGGGTATTAGCACTATCTAGTTTTCAAAAGTGGCCACCCATGTCAGTACTAGCTGGGGTTGCACTGTTTAACTCATAGCCCTTTCCTCCTTATGGTAGGATCAGATAACAGTCTTGTCCTCATGAATACACACAATGGTGCTATATTGGACATGGTTTTCCACAAAGCTTGGTTATCATTGGTATACTGTTCATTGGGGCACACCACTGATGCCAGTGGGTGAGCCAGGGGCGCCTACATTGCTGCCCCTACAGTGCCTCAATGAGGCACATATTTTAACTGATGCATGATTCAGCTTTGCAACTGATGAGGCATTCCTGCATTTGCTATTCCCACTTCTATACTGCCAGTCCAATCTGCAGTTGGCTAAACCACTGAAGTTAGGACATTGTCTATGGGGCTATATTTATACTAAGAGATTCTGAATATTAAAAGTATTTGGGGTGCACTTTGTTTGAAGTGCTCCCCCTCATCTGCCTCTGGATCTGTCCCTGGGGTGAGCTCCTACAGCTGGAGATTTTTTTAATGCCACAACAGAAAAAATTTAGTACATTTAAGAAACTTCATGCCCTGAAATTTATCACTAAAAGCTTTATCTACTACAAGTGTAAAACATCAAAATGTGAAATTAGTTTTAAACATTTTTAATAAATGTGCTAATTGAGCACTACAATCCACTAGGGTAGTTAAATTTTTCATATAGTTTAGACCAGGGTTTAGACACTTCTATGGCTATTGAAAAAAATTCTGGTAAAAAATTAGGTATGTGGCATAGGTAGTGTGTATTTTTAATTTGCATGTGTATCTTACAATTATTGGAAATTAATTAATTATTTTCATACCAATATTTACCAATATTTAAATGCACATTTGAAATGTTTTATATTTTATTAATAAATAACTCATTACTTTGCTGTGGAAGGGTAAGCGTCAGCATTCATTTGCAGTAGGTTTTAGCACTACTAAGGATGACGTCACATATGAGTGAAAAGGCCTTCTGTTTAGGAGGTCTTGGTTGACCTCGTATCGTTCGTTTCGTCTTCGTCGACATTCACCACTAACTCTCTATTGTTTTAACGCCGAGTCTGCACCGATTTGGGTATTAGCAGTACCCAGTGTTCCCAAGCGGTCACTTACTGTATGTAGTACAAACCGGGGTTACACTGCTTAACTTCAGTGATCAAATAAGAACTGGTGTGTCCACCAGGGGTGGATCCAGTGGCGGATTAATGCAGCAATTGCTCCCCCCTCAGTGCCTGAATGGGGCGCAATCAATGAGGCATTTTTGCATTGCTATCCCCAATTTCTATACTGCCAATCCAACAGTTGCAGTCAAACAGTGATATCGATATGTGCCATCAATTATAACAGAGGGCCTACTGTAATTGATAGCTAGGTTTATACTAAAGGATTCTGCATATTTAAAATTTTTGGGGCGCACTTTTTTGAAGAGGTCCCCCTCATCCGCGCCTCGATTCGCTCCTGGTGTCCAGCGCAATACAGCCGTTCCAGGGAACAACTGGAATATTACTGTACAAGAATACAATCCAGGGGGTTGTAAGTGCCTTTGGTATGAGAGATTGACAGATATTAAATGATTAGTGTTATATTACCTTCTGTACCCTCCCTCGATTCGTTTGCATAAATTTCCAATGGATTAACAAATGTTTGGTGATCAACAACGCACTTCAGAGAATCCACTCCGTTTAAGTGAACTTGTGTTTCGGACGTGCTGTTGTAAAGTTTCGTTACATCATCCCAAGCATGATAATAATGCCCTTCCTTTCTATCGTTTACAAGAAAATAAATTTCGGCTTGTGGAAAGCCATTTGTAGCAGTACAACGAAAAGATTTCATTGAATCGTTGGATGGGTCCCTCAACTGAACAAGACTTATTTCAGGTTCCACTATAAATAGATGTTCAATACAATTAATAATTAACCAAAATACTCAACAAGAAATCAGTTTAGCAATCAATTCAGACCCATTATAGACGCTGAAGTGAAAATCAACTCATTTGTCCGTTCGTGGGGCTCATGTCCACAATTCCAAACTCCAACACCATCTGCTGTTAAATTCTTTATTCTAATACTGCAGTCCTTTGTCATCAGTCCATCACCATTATTCATGTAGCGGTAATTTCCAACAATTTTCTGATGCTTTCCGTTCCTCTCCCAAAAACAATTCACCTCATAGTTAAATTTACATAGCAAGGCAACGCTTTCTCCTAAACTACTTGTTTGATTCGATGGTCCCTCCACTATTTTAAGCGCCGGCAAAACTGAAAAAGAAACACGATTTTGATGTCATTCAATACTTACCAATAAGCTGTCATATGTGCTCATAAATGTTCCACTCAATAAAAATGTGACTGGGCCCATCTTTGGACTTACCACTCTGAAAGTAATAATACTTTTCATTTAAAGATTTGCCTTGGCATTGCCATTTCCCGATGTCTTCTTCCCGAAAATCTGATATGCTCAAACTGAAATACGATGAGGTTTCGCTGATGGGCACACGATTAATATATCTTTTTGGATTAGTCACTTCAACATTATTCCGTGTCCATTTGCAGAAATGATTTATCCTATCACTATGAGCCAACATGACGGTCTTTCCTAAAGGCACTCCGACACCCTGTCCTTCCTTAGGATAAATGACATTTGGATCTGTCAACGAAATACAAGAACTTCAACAATGTGATCATTTCTTTCATTTGATAAACACAAACCGTAACATTATCCGTAAAATTGATTTACCAAACAGATGCATCCAATACGTTTTTAATCTGTCAGGATCATTGGGTGATTGAGGGGAATAAATGTTACACCGCCACTCGGAAACATCAATATCTTGAAAGTCAGAGATTTTGATGCTACAATCTTGTGACTCCTTAAAGTTAGGATTGATGTACTGATAGCGACCACCGATGAAAACCTCTGTACCACCCCTCTGCCATGCACAATCTATTATTTCCACCTCAGACTGACATACTACAGTCACAGTGCTTCCTATGGGAATAAATGCTGGATGATCACTTGACACAAAGCCAGCTGCAAAAGTAATATTACTTCAGCAAAGGTTTTTTTGTGCACATGCGAGTTAAATGTTGTCTTGAAATAAAATAATAACTTACAGAATTCACAGATTCTGTTCGTATTGGAAGGTGGTGGTATAAATCTATAGCAATGTATATCTACTATTTATATGAATCGCCTTATTGAAGTAATACGACCCTAGTATAGAGTTGCCATAATTGTGGGACCACCGACGGGACATGCCCCCTAAAAATATTTTTTTCAACAAAATAGCAAGAGTTCATATTATAAGCATTCATAGCTTTATTAAAAGAAATTGACCCATCCTTTCACCTGTTATAGTGGATGTAAAAGTGAGTATAAAATATTTTGGAAGCCCCAAAAACCGTTGGGATCAATGATGGATCATTCCCGAACAGTCAGTTTCATTGGCAAAATATTTCGTGTTTTCGTGAACGCGTCTGAACTAAATTTAGGCATTTATATATGCATAGTACTGATGTAATATTATCGGAAAATACTTGGTTAACATACGGAAATTTTTATTCGACGGGACAAATGACTGTCGGACATTGAAATTGGGATACGGACCTCATTGGGCTCCGGTGCAACGGGACGTATGGCAACCCTACTCTAGTATTATTTATTTACCCGTTGAAGCAGTCATCACAATCACTGATGTCATTTTTACATACGCCTGGATTCCAAGTTCGTCTCAGTTTCTCGCACGGGTAACATTCTTCCGAAAGTTGAGTACTTTGTAGCGTCTATTAAATATACATTGAAAATAAGCATTAAAATTAAGATTTTTGTGCATCAGCACTTTAATTATGAAAACTAACAGGAATTAGAAATTCCAACGCAGTCAAGATGACAACTAAGATCTTGGCCCGAAAATGAGATCGATTATTAATTCTATCCATCCAACTTGATGACGTCATGTAGAGAGCTAGATGCAAAACAAAACAAAATTTCGGGATTTAATAACAATCGATGTTGTCAACAGTACAGTGGTCAGGAACGGAAAGGAAAGAGATGTTGTTAAAAACAACGAAGTGCAAAAAGAAATCAATAAAACCCACACCAAATTCGGGCAGGAAGGCATTCCATTCATCTCAAGAGCCTGATAGCCAGATCCAGAGAGCCGGATCCAGGATTTTCGTCAGGGGGGGGAGGTGTTTGAGCTAAAGCTCGCATATATTATGCGAATACGTTTATATGCGCATGGGGGGTTGCAACCCCAAAAACCCCACCCTGGATCCGCGAGTGATTGTCATCATTCCTAACTGTTCTCCCGCTTATGGCAAGGCGGCACAATCACTTTCAAGCCTACCTGTATGTGTTGCCCACACTCATACTTAATGCTATAACATACTACGGCATACCACTAATAAGAAATTATGAAATTTTTGTTTGTTTTGTTGGTGTTTTAGGGCCCTTCCACTGCAAAGGTCATTTTGCCCCACTACGAAATTCGAATGCAGAGGCTGCACAGACACTACGCTTGACGATTTCTGGGTATTAGCAGTACATTTAGAAACTGACCACTAACATCTCTCAAATGTTACTTTTAATATTGATTAAAATAATAAATTAATTAGAACTTTACCTATACGTGAACGATCTGAGCGCAAGAACGTGGATTTTCCTACAAGTCGTCTTTCAAATGACAATCACGATCAGGGGTTATTCATGCAACGAAATGTAGATAAAAATTCCCTAAATACGTGTCGTATCACTCACCACAAATGTGAAAAACACACTGTCACGTAGCACGTGTTATGCAGTGATACCACGAAATCCTAAGGTTCAAAAACATTTCACATCCATTAGATCTAATCAGATCCATGAGTTATCATGAATCTCTTGCACTAAGACCAAATAATTTCAGGTCTATCAGTATGCTTTTAAAGAAAGGCTAACATTCTCGAAAACTTATTGACTGATTGACAAATTCCCCCAGGGCGGCCGGAAACGGATTGTTGTTGTTTGTTGGTGTTTTACAGCCCTTCAACTACGAAGGACATTAGAGCCCCATCCACAGCATAGTTCTGATGCAGAGACTACACAGAAACTACACTAATGGGACGATTTTTGGGTATTAGCAGTACCCAGTTTTCCCAAGCGGCCACCCATGTCAGTACTAGCTGGGGTTACGCTGCTTAACTTCAGTGATCAGGCGAGAACTGGTGTGTCCAACGCAATTCGCCACTCCGGCGGAAACGGGCTTGAAGACCACAATAATTTCACTCTTCAGAATGAACCGTTTTACCTTTCTTTCCAAAAGATACAACACCAACTAACTGCAATTACTGGTCGCCCAATTCTAAACATTGTAGGAGTCAGCGTCAGAATAACATCTCCAATTTCTGTTGCAGTTGGTCATTTGAATGTTATAGGCCCTTCGCATATTTCTAACATTGTATTAATCCATTGGACTGGTCTAATGATTTGTTACTACGATTCTGGCGTGTTTTTTTCTTCTTGAAAAGTTTTGATCATTCTCTTGCTAAGAAAATATAAATGCATATGTATATGAAAGAAATGTTATATCTGTGACCAGTGGCGTAGCCAAGGGAGGGGTTTGGGGGGGGGTTAAACTCCCCCCTTGGGCCTCGAATATAACGAAAAGGTATACACCCTATCGAGTCATATCCCCCCCTCAGAAAATCCTGGTTCATGCTATCGACAGTCATATCCCCCCTTCAGAAAATCCTGGCTACGCCACTGTCTGTGACTTTTCAAATATCAGAACATCATGAATTATAATAATTTACCCGTTTAACATTTGGAAATGCACAATCTGTTACAGCCACCTCCGTCAGGTAAATCTATGCGTATGTGAGTTAATACTGCCTTGAAACAATAATAATTTACAAAATTCGCTGGTGTTGTTCAAATTGGGAAGGTGGTAATGTAAATCAACAAATTTATTATATGTATGCACTGTCTTATGTCACTTTAACATAAATCTGACTTTCCAGTCTGTCTGAGATTTTCACAGGGGTAATATTCGTTCCGATTTTCTATATCGTCCACAATCTATAAAATATCCATTGAAAAGTCACTGAAATTAAGATTTTGGGAGGCAATAGTATCATGATGAAAACAGATAAATTAAGCCTCCCAAATCAATCAGGATAACAAGTAACATGTTCGCTTGAAATTTAGATTGATTTTTAATTCCAGGCAGGGGACATGACATCGTTCTCGCTTCTGGTAGCGCTTGCCACTGAACCAGCCTTTAGGGAGTTAATCGCATTCGATGTTAGAATTACCCAAAAATATGACTGTGTTGATAACAATGTTGATAACAATTGGCATATTATGAAAAAGCTTGCTTCTTTCGTGATCGTCTTTCCTGGACATGTTTACGATCACGACAAATTATCAAACAGATGAGGAAGTGGATTTATCAGAGTTAAATTTAGTATTAACTTTCGATAACCTTAACCGTGGTTTAACCGTGACAAAAAAAAAGATTGAGAATCGCTGGGATGGTGGCAACGTGTAGTAGTCATCAGCCATGGCTGATGCATATCAGGACTTTTAAACGAATACAAAACTACTATTGAACTCTATTTAATAAATTAATGTTACTACATCCAATAAAATGACAAAATAATTCCACAAATACCGTGCTAATAATTAACTGCTAAAATTTGAGGTCATTTATTTCACAAAATAACATTAAAATTATAAAGAAACGAGATTTTAAGCTAGCTATACAGTAATTATTCAAATAAACGGCGCGCCGTTTATTATTTTTCCAAAGGCCTTTTTTTGTTGCGCCGTTTATTGGAGGGCGCCGTTTATTATTTTTTTCAATTTATAAATGGAAACTTTTTAGCCGGACAAGTTGATTTCATTGATTTTGATTATTGCTGACGCCACTCTCGAATCTGAATTTATTGGCAAAATGATCTTTAAAATTTAAATCCTTACCCGGGATCTAAATTCGGGATCTAAGATCGAGATTTAAATCCTTACCGGGGATTTAAAATTTAAATCCTTACCCTAGATTAGATAACTGTAGAGGTTTCGCCACAGGACAATTACCATCATTCTCAGCTGCAGAAATTCCCAAAAATTTAAATATGAATATGAATATATAATCCTTTGTGACAGAAACCTTGCTATGTAGACTTTTCATGCTAGACCACTTTGCCTAGATCTCCACCAGCACCCAAGCAACACCTTTGCCTTCCGCACCCATTCCAGCCGCTCCACCCCAGACCCCACCACCCCCAGAACCTCTTCCAGGGTGGGGGTGCCCCAACCCCTCCTGCAGTGATCCAGCGCTGGACAAGCCAGTATCACATGCCTAACATCCTCCACTTCGTCCCCACATAATCCACAGCCCTCATCTCCACGTGTGATCTTTGCCATCCTCTGTTTCGTCTCCAGTGACCCAGCTCTTGCCCAGAACAGAAGTGAGCTCTCCCACGTGTTGTCATAAATTACCTCCCTCTCTATGTTAGGCTTGTTCCCATACACCCTCAACGATTTCTTTGCCGTCCTTCCCTCCATCCCCTGCCGCCACTGCTCCAACCCCCACTCCTTAACTTTGTCCTCCACAAGTCTTTGAAGTGTTATTGCCCCCTCCATGTCCTCCCTGGGGTGCAGTGTTATGCCTATCTTCTTTGATATTCTGTTTACCCTCCTCTCCCAGTTAGTAGAAACCTTCATGTCGTTTACCCATGTATTTACCTGCCATACTGGTTTTCCTTTTGAAGCCCCCATATCCTGCATAGGTACACCAACTTACTAACCATTTCTCTCTGTTCAAATGTAGCCCATCCCATATCCCCCTGTATTGCTTCAACTGCTGTAAACCTATTTCCCCCTAATGCCATCCTACCTAACCTTCTAATGCACAGAACCTCGTTTCCATATGTTAGCCCTGGCACTGCTACCGCTTTCCATAAGCCCCTAACCATATCATACCTGGAGAATGAATCAAATGCCAATTTCCTTATTAATCCTTCTCTGTTTTTTAGCTTGCAAATGATGTTCTCCTCCATTGCTTTTAAGTATCTCCTACCATTTGTGAGTTTAATCCCCAGGTATGTAACCTCCGACACTACATCTATCTCCCTCTCCCCCAGCTTGATTGGCATCTTATTACTAGGCCACATGTTGTCCTCTCCTATGATCATTAGCTTTGTTTTGTTTCTAACTGAAAATCCCTACTGAACTGTTCACAGATATCCAGTTCTTCTTGGAGCTCTCCCTCTGTCTCTGTCAACAGCACTATATCATCACATTGGAAGATGGCGGGCAATTTGATACCATCTCCCAAGGAAAACCCTAACCCTCTATTCTGTAGCCTAATCCCCAGCTCATTGATATACACTAGGAACAGAATTGGCGATAATGGACAGCCCTATTGCAACCCCTTGTCCACATCTATCTGTCCAGTATTTATTCCCTCCCAATGAAAATCATACCTAGTGCTTATATACAGCTTCTGGAGCAGCTCCACTAGAACCCTATTCACCCCATACTTGGGAAGAACCATCCATAGCTTCTCTCTATCCACCTTATCATATGCATCCTTGGAATCCAAAAAACAGAGGTATGCCTTCCATTTTTTTCTTTGAACTACTTCCATAATCTATGTGATCATGTACAGGCTATCCCCTGCTCTACGCCCCTTTCAGAACCCATTTTGGAACTCTACTAATTTGCCTGACCCTTCTATTATTGTCCCTAATCGCCTCCTAACTAGCCCAGCAAATAACTTGTACATTCAACTATTTATAGCTGCTGGCCGATAGCTATCTAGACTTTCCTTGCACTTTCCCTTGCCCTTGTACAGCATCACTACCCGTGTGATGCCCCAGTCATCTGGTATTTTTCAACCCCCTAAACACTCATTATATATCCTTAAGAGCAGTTCTCTTCCTTTACTCCCTAGTGCTTTGAGAAACTCGTTTGCTATCTTGTCCTCCCCACATGCTTTTCCCAACTTCAATGCATTAATCTCCTTATCTAACTCTACCCTGGTAAAGCAAGCCTCTCCAGCAGATGGCCCCTGGCTTGTTATGAGTCTGTTTGGCCCTTCCACCACCTTTCCACCTGCATTGGAGAACCCATGTCCATATTCCTTCAATATCCTCCTAATGCCTTTTCTGCTGGTTGAATTCCTACCATCCTTATCCACTAGGGCTTTCCTATCATTACCTGTCACCTCACCCCTCCCTCTACGTCTATCCCTGACATATCTCCAAAATTTCTTGGTCATCTGTTTTCCCCCATCCATGATTTCCCTCCATTTCCTCCTATCCCCCTCTGCTATCTTCCTACCCACTACTTCCTTTGCCTCTCTTTTCTTCTGCTGATAGGTGTCCCATGCTTGTCTAATACTTTCCTCATCTCCCATTTTAACTGCTTGCCGATGCATCCTATTGGCTTGCCGTCTACTTACAATAGACTCCCATGCCTCTGCATCCATCCATGGTTTCTTCCATTCATTCCCATCCCCTTTACTTCTTCCCTGTCCTTCATGCTAAAGAATAATTTTCAGAAAAGAAGAATTTTCATGCTAAAGAATAAATGCTAAAGAATAATTTCTCTTTGAAACTTTTCTTTCAACAATATCTGCACTAAAGCTTAGTTTACACGAGCAAACAACTTGCATAAGTACTACTATGATGGTAACTTGTGCAAGCATTTACATGAGTAGCGAAATATTCCTGCGGGTTCCATACGCCTGGCTGGGGTGTTCCCAGTCATAGGATGTTCAATGGACCCACGGACCCAACCCTGCCACAGGCTGGATAAGGGTGTAATGATGATGATGATACCAGTACCCCTGTGTAGCATTAAAGGGTTAATCATTAAAAAAATTCAAGTTAACTTGCACGATCACTTCCAGACAGTTTTGAAATAAACGGCTGGCCGTTTATTAGAGGGCGCCGTTTATTATTTTTTTCAGCTGAAAGGTGCGCCGGTTATTGGAGGGCGCCGTTTATTAGAATAATTATGGTAATTTATTTAAACATATGTACATAGTTTAGCAGCTAATGTGTAATATTCAAGATAAATTCTTGAGAGAAATCCATCAACATCATCATACCCTTATCCCGCCTGCGTTAGGGTCGGGTCTGGGGGTCCACTGAACATGCTCTGAACATGCACCCCTAACATTATTGGTCCCTCAATAGTTTTTAATTTCTCTCAAATTCATGAGAGAAATCAAAAATGAAATTATCGGTAAATAAAATGTTTCCCATTATTTCTTTGGTTACTTAACGTTACATGGCATATACAGTACCTTTTACCATCCAAACAGTTGGAATTTGTTTGTAACGAGAAATAAGCCAACACTTGTGTTCAGAATCTAACACCCCAAAATAGAGGCTTGCTGTATTTCATGCTATTTAGTGTCGCATCACGTAATTTGATTTCATTTACTATTTACCCTAATGAACACCCTGGGCCCTGGCAAATTGTGAAAATACTTTAACCCCAGATAATTAAAGTTTCAATTTGTAATCTGTTGCTGCTGTCGTTGCAGAATCGGGATCAAGCAGAGCATCAGAAGTTAGACCAAAACACATGGGCGAATTGTTGGACAAGTTTTCTTTTACTACTGCTGAAGGGCCATGGCCTTGGTAAATCTCACAGTTGCTCCTTAAATCCAATAAGTAAACAAACCATGATCCTTATTACAGAAGCTTCATAAACAGGTCATTTCATCCGTTTGGTGATTTGACATCCAGCAGTAGGTTTTCTGTTTGACGGCCAAATCGCAAAATATCACTTGCATTACTCTAACACATGGTGAGATTCTATTAAAAAGCCTTAGGCAAAAGCAAAGCAACTCCTAACCCTTTTCCCGCCTATGGCAGGGTCGGGTACCTAATGTGTCCCTCTGAATGGACACCGGGTGATATATTGGTCACAGTTTATTTTTGCAGCCCGTTGCCGGCCAAAGCTGCACTCCTACGCTTATTTATCGTCGGTCTAGTGTTCGTTGGGGAATGCTACCGACGCCAGGGGGCGAGCTCCTACCCCTGGGGTCTTGTTTTACGTGCAAGTGCCATCGTACACCCACACGGGACCTCGGTTTTACTTCTCATCCGAAAGAAGGCACACTCGCGGCTTCTCTCCCACCCGAAAGAAGCCGACCCACCACGGTCCAGTATCGAACCTAGAACTACTGGCGTAGTTGCTGGGCGTGCTAACCACTACGCCACCGCGGCGGGTGTTAAAAAACCTTAGGCATAGCACAAAAATTATGGAATTGTGGAAATGGTCATCAGAGGCTGCACTACAAGTGGGGCGTCATTTACCCTAATTCGCCTTAAATTCCCAAACTTTATATCACTACCAGGAATAAAACCATAATTAAAACCTTTATAAAGCCTGTTAAGGTTGCAGTTGCAACATTGGACCTTGTGCTTTGGGCCAATG
>JAAFCE010007744.1:14880078-14938479 GCA_013389805.1 Trigoniulus corallinus
GTAGCTAAGAGGGCTACTATAAAAGCAGATGGAAATGAAAATAAATTTAGCACTTGTCACTTTGCAACCTTAAGATCAACTTGTCTTTATTCTGGCTGTTCACAACAGCCATCTTCACTAACATACAAATTCACTTCACTCCTACAAAACAAAGCCATAATAAAATCAGTAATAAAACCGTTTTTTCCAATATTATTTAAATTAACACGAAAATTTTTTTTATCATACAGTTATATGGGTTTATCGCGTTTCGCGATGTTCGGATGATGTTGGGTGCCACAAAAATAATCAGACACGTTTTCGGTAACAAAAAAATAAAGAACGGGATTTTATTCCATTTGTTATCAATCAGACGGATCAATCCAAGATTGACTGGAAACTCAATGTTGACCATCTGATGACTTAAGAATGACTGTCTGAATGATGAGTGAAAGTGTGACACAAACCTTAAACCCCCAAAACATACCCTGGTGACATCACATCCTGAGGTCCTTGACTGTGGTTTGGTCTCAGTGACCAAAGGGTACCTATGATTCACAGCCAAGGGACAACTCAGGATGTCCCCACAAAAGGTTTTACAATTTAGGTAGAGGTCCTATTGTTGTCCACAGGATGTGATGACAATAGGACCTAACAGAAACAATGATTTTGTATTGGTGTGATGTGCAGGGGTGTATGCTTTTGGGGGCAGAGGAGTGTGAGGGATCGTGTCCCTACAGGTTTTTGCAGTTTCATTCGTTATCTAAAAATTTCTTTCAAGCACCTGCCTTGGTGGCGCAAAAGGTAACGTGCTCGAATTACTGCGCCAATGATTGCAGAATAGAAGTCGGTTGCCTTATTTCGGGCTTCCTTCGGATCAGAAGTAAAACCGACGCGACGCTCCGTGTGGTGTGCGTAGAAGAACTTCTCTACTATGCAACTGGTAGAAGAGCCAAAATTTCCAGGTGTCGATGGTTTGCTCCAAAGAACAGTAGACCGACTATAAATAAGCATAGGGGTTGCAGCTTTGCTCGGCAGCCGACAGCGGTAGAAACCCATCTTGTGCTCATTCAGGACAATACGTTCTCCCTGTAACCGAGAATCGCCGGACGATAGGTTTCGGTTGTCGACCCAATCCGAGAATGCTTTGCGTGTTTTAGACTTGGTAGGCGCCCCAAGATAGCCGAGTCTGTGCTCCAAGTTAACTAGCTAGCTAGTTGGCGCAGCTAAGAGCGATAATTTGCTGAGCTGCATACCTGAGACAAAATCCTATAGCCACAGGCCATTATCACATAGTCATTAATGGAGTTTTGAAGGCTTTTTAATTTTAGGCATAGGCACATGATACATGAAAATTTCGCATTTTTTATAGCTATGCGATGCGATACTTAAAAATACCACTATCTATTGAAACAAATGTAACTTTGCATTTTCCTGAAAAAACTACATTAGAACTCCAATTATCCGAATCAATTGGGACCAGACCCCATTTGGATAATCAAAAATTTGGATAATTGGACTTTTTCCGAAAAATGGGTCTAAATGGGAGAAAATGGGACGTGTACGTGTACCATACTGTAAATGGAAGTCATTGCTTGCTGAACATCTCGGTCAAAGTAAGCTGTTTGACTGTCAGGATCCGTTTTCAGGCAGCCAAGTCGCGCATTGTTTTGAAAATCGCAGTACGTTTCCTCATAATTTTTTTTTCCGAAATTCTGATAGCGATTCGGATGATAGGAGTTCGGAAAATTGGAGTTCTACTGCACTACTGAAATTTCCAAACTGGCTTAGGTAGTGAATACTTAGCTAATAAAAAATATATTACCCTATGTCCATTCAGAGGGACAAGATGGGTACCCGACCCTGCCATAGGCGGGAAAAGGGTTAGTTGTTGCTTGCTTTGCTTAGGTAGTAAATGCCCCCCTCCATCAACTAACTTTTTCCTAAAAATTCGCCTATATATTATAGTTTTCAAAATAAAGGCATTGGTTACTTTAAAAGATACACCCTGCATATTGCAGAATTATGAGCAAAAACTTAAAATATTGGAAAATATTTCTCATTTCAACAACTGATACTTATTATGGAGCACTTTGTGTTATAGTTAGAAGAGCTGCCAAGCATCTAGGTATCACTACCACTAACGATTCAATTATGTCATATTAAAATTTATGTCCTCCTTCATGCAATATATTTTGACTCTTTCCTTCTGTATATGCTGTGCACTGGGTAAATGAGACAAAATTTTCAGGTGTAGGAGTTCGCCCCTTGCCGTCGGTTGGGTTCCCAAACGAACAGTAGACGGAGGAAGAAAGGCGCACTCCGGGCTTCACTCCCTCTCCGGATAGAAGCTAATCCACCTCGATGCAGTATTGAACTTGAAACCACTGGCGCTGTAATTCGAGCACGCTATCTATTGCGCACCGAGGCAGGTCCTTATGTCGCTTTACATTTGTAGTTAATATCGAAATGAATCAAATAACCATGATGCACCCCACACTTGCTCCACACGTGTGGTGTGCATCATGCAACATGGACATCGGCAAAATTTCCAGGCGCAGGAGTTCGCTCCTTGACGTCGATGGAAGGCATGTACTCCATCAAAGAAAGAATAGGCCGTTCATAAGTTATCATAAGTCACCGTCGTTCAACAACCCGCACATACAGTATGTCACTATGGGACAATGGTTCAAATGGGTACCAGACCCTGCACAGTCAGGAAAACGATCACTAGTTGACTTTTCGACAATTCTTTGGTGAGGAATCAATTTCTTCCACTTGGTGATCTGGCATCATGAATGACATCTGTTAGGTGGCTAAAATTACAGAACATCAATGTACATGAATAACACTCAACATCATAACGTCTACTTTTCAGAATTTATAAATATGTGCTTCTAGTATGAGATACTGCTTTGGCCGGCAAGCGGCTACAGAAAAACAATAGCCAATATATTGCCCTTGTCTCCATTCAGAAGGACAATATGGGTACCCGACCCTGCCATAGGCGGGAAAAGGGTTAGGAGTTGCTTTGCTTCTGGTATGAGATCACATTTGACCAGTGTTGGTCATTACTATAAAGCACTACCACCCACAAATGAGTTTTATTAGAGACCTAACAACTCTTTCTTAACTACAGTATCTTATTATTTGTGCTGTATGCATCAGCATTTATAGCAGTGGTTTCAAATTCATTTCACTTGAGGGCCGTATTGACAGTGGAACTTTTTCCGGGCCGCATGCGCTATAACCTAATATGTAAACCACCTATATAAGTGCTATGTGCTTTTATATAGGATTTAATGCACATTTAATGACAAAACGTTTACCTAGACTATGTATCATAGCTGCATCAGATTACATAAATGGATAATAACAATTGCTAAAAGCGATTTTTTTTTCTCTATCATTTTTTTCTAATATACCTATAATTCTCAAAATCCTCTCCGGGTCGAATATTTGCCATGGCTGGTTAATGGTGAAACTAATCGATGTAAAGAACCAATGATTTCATGATAACAAATGGTTCGTTATATTTACAGTTCAGAATACTTTGCGCTCAAAAAATGGATAAAACGTAACCAGTGCCCGATTAACAATAGGCTAATTAGGCTGAAGCCTAGGGCCTCAACATTTAGCGGGCTTCAAAACTTAAGAAAAGGGGATCAAAAGGGCTTGAAACGGGCCTCAAAAGTGAAATAGCCTAGGGTCTAGCAATATCTAACTCCGGCACTGAACGTAACCACGGTTATAATATTAGATGTCACGATTGCCAAATTCAGCACAATCATAGAAAGTACTTTCTAAATCTCTAATCTAAATCTCATTCTTTAACGCTAATTACATATTAAAGCGAAACGAACGATACGAGGTCAAATGAGGCAACTGTGCATGCTCACGAAAAGCAGACCAGAAATTGAGCTTGCGTATTTGCCTCATTTGACCTCGTATCGTTCGTTTCGTCTTCGTCGACGTTCACCACTAACACTCTATTGTTTGTTGAAAACACTTACCGTTCTGCGAAGTTTATATGTCGATTGTTCTTGTACAGATTTCTGTTTATTAATGAGAGGAGATTCTAATGACTTTTTCTGGATTTTAACCACGTTCATACACATAGAAGCAACTCAAAGCAACTCCTAACCCTTTTCCCGCCTATGGCAGGGTCGGGTACCCATTTGTCCCTCTGAATGGACACAGGGTGATATATTGGACATAGATTTTTCTGCAGCCGGTTGCCGGCCAAAGCTGCACCCCTACGCTTATTTATCGTCGGTATAGTGTTCGTTGGGGAATGCTACCGACGCCAGGGGGCGAGCTTCTACACCTGGAAATTTTGCCTGATCTACCCGTTGCATAGTAGAGAGGGTTCTTTTACGTGCAAGCGTCATCGTACACCCACACGGGACCTCGGTTTTACTTCTCATCCGAAAGAAGGCACACTCGCGGCTTCTCTCTGTTCATACACATAGAATATGGACAAATTAGAGGTGACAATAATTTAGCTTTAAGCAAAACACTGTCAAGAAAAAGCAGTCTTACCTTTCTTTGTAGAACATAAATGCATACACCACTGCAAGACCCAAAATCACACACATTGCAACTAAAAGAATTATAAACTGCGGACGTGACAAAATCATTCCGACACTATCGTCAATTACTGGATGTGGTTCACCCCCTAAAAACATGAAACGGTATCGAATTGGAAATGTGCTAAACTAACGCGGCAGATTCCTAGCATTAATGCAATTTTATTATTTACTCTACGAGTGCGTGTTTTTAAACATCCCCTCACTAACACATTGAAAACGGAACAATGGGTTTTTTTGTGTTGTTGTTTCGTTAGTGTTTTAGTGCCCATGAACACAATCACTACAGTCCCGTCCACTTCATTATTGTAACGCAGAGTCTGCACCGACACTACGCTGTTACGACGATTTGGGGATTAGCATTACGCAGTGTTCCGAAGCGGTTACTGATGTTAGTACAAACCTTCACTGATCAAACAAGAAGTGGTGTGTCGAACAGCGGTGGATCCAGTGCGGGAGCAATGAAGCAACTGCCGCCCCCCACCTCAGTGCCTTTGTGGGACGCAATCATCAGTTCTAAACTGCCAGTCCAACAGTTCAATCTTTAGTTAGCTAAACTACTGAATATAGGACATTGTCTAAAGGGCAGTGGAGGGTTTATTGTAATTGATAGATTGATTTATACTAAGGGATTCTGCAAATTTAAAAATATTTGGGGCGCTCTTTTTTGTAGTGCTCCCCTCCTCCGATCAGCTCCTGGATCCGTCCCTGGTGCCCAACGCAATAAAGCCGTTCCAGGGAACAACTGACATATAACTCTAACAGGGGCTGTGAGTCGCGGTGTCTTTGGTGTCACAGATTGGCTGATATCATCACGAGTATGGTTAGTGTTATATTACCGTCTGTACCCTTCCTCGATTCCTTTGCATGAATTTCCACTGGATTAACAAATGTTTGGTGATGAACAACACACTTCAGAGAATCCACTTGGTTTAAGTGAACTTGTGTATCGGACGTGCTGTTGTAAACTTTCGTTACATCATCATAAGCATAATAATAATGCCCTTGCCTTCTATCATTTACTATAAAATAAACCTCGGCTTGTGGAAAGCCATTTGTAGCAGTACAACGAAATGATTTCATTGCATCTTTGGATGAGTCCCTCAACTGGACAAGACTTATTTCAGGTTCCACTATAAAAAGATGTTTAACACAATTAATCATTTACCAAAATACTCAACAAGAAATATCAATTCACAGCAATCAATTCACACCAATTATAGACGCTGAAGTGAAAATCAACTCATTTGTCCGTTCGTGTGGTTCATGTCCACAATTCCAAACTCCAAAATCATCAATTTATTTTATCACTATGAGCCAACATGACGGTCTTTCCAAACGGCACTCCGACATCCTGTCCTTCCTTAGGATAAATGCCATCTGGATCTGTCAACAAAATACATGAACTTAAACAATATAATCATCTCTTTCATTTGATAGACACACACTGTAACACTTCCAGTAAAATTGATTTACCAAAAAGATGCATCCAATAAATTTTTAATCTGTCAGCAACAATGGGTGATGTAGGAGAATAAATGTTACAACGCCAGTCTGAAACATCAATATCTTGAAAGTCATTGATCTTGATGCTACAATCCTGTGACTCCTTAAAGTTAGGATTGATGTACTGATAGCGACCACCGATGTAGGCCTCTGTACCGCCCCTCTCCCACGCGCAATCAATAATTTCCATCTCAGACTGACATATTAGAGTCACGTTGCTTCCTCTGGGAATAAATGCTGGTTGATCGCTTGACACAAAGCCAGCTGAAAAAGTAATATTACTTCATCAAAACGTTTTTGTGCACATGTGAGTTAAATGTTGTCTTGAAAGAAAATAATGACTTACAGAATTCACAGGTTTTGTTCGTATTGGAAGGAGGTGGCACAAATCTATAGCAATGTAAATTTATAATTTATATGCATCGCCCTATTGCAGAAATATGACCTTAGTATTATTTATTTACCCGTTGAAGCAGTCACCGCAATCACTACTGTCATTTTTACATAAGCCTGAATTCCACGTTCGTCTGAGTTTCTCGCATGGGTAACATTCGTCCGAAAGTTGTGTACTTTGTACTGACTATTTAATGTTCATTGAAAATAAGCATTTTGAAAAGATGCAGTTTAATTGTGAAAACCAACAGAAATTAGAAACCCAAATGCTGTAAAGATGACAACTAAGACCTTGGCCGAAAAATGAGATTGATCATTAATTCTATCCATCCAACTTGATGTCGTCAGGCACAGAGCTAGATGCAAAACAAAACAAAATTTAGAGATTTGATAACAGTCGATGTTGTGACCAGTGCAAAGGTAACGAGGAGAGAGGGGAGAGATGTCGCGATTGAAAAACAAGGAAGATCAAAGAAAATCAACAAAAACGCACAGCAAATTCAGACAGGTCAGGAGCCTAACGCACAACTGACACTTTCCCTCCATTCATGTGAAGAGCCTGATACCATTCATGGGGGCAATTTCTTCTCGAAACGGGTGCGTTTGTACGTCGTGGTGTTATGTTAAGAGGTCCGACGTGTTCGACATACTGTAATAGGCGTCGACAAACGAAGCCCTACACGGCCTACAGTAAGTCATTACGAAATCCCAAGCACTGTTCACCATTTTGGGTCACTGTCATAACTCTTAATAGTATAAAATATCACTATTACTATATTATTAATTTTAAATGTAAATATTAAATTTAACAGTAGTTCAATTTTTGGCCCTGCGGCCCAAGGCTTAAGCCCTTAGCTTAAGTCACAACGATCCTAACGTCTCTCCCGTTTATCGCAACATGGGAGGCTCCGGGCGGTTGCCCGTACTGTCCGCCACCAAGGCCGGCCCTGGTGCCCGTGGAGGGAGAAAGAGCCAAATAAATAGATCGCAAGCAGCAGAGATGCCAATGCTGCGGTACATGAGTGCGGTGTCGTGGTAAGGGCATGTAATGAGAAGAGGAAAGGAGAGGAGGACCTCGTTAGGTCCATTACGGAAAAGCAGGTGGTTGGAAGCACCCAGAGCGCGGGAAGTCC
Organism: Trigoniulus corallinus; assembly: GCA_013389805.1. NCBI lineage: Eukaryota > Metazoa > Arthropoda > Diplopoda > Spirobolida > Trigoniulidae > Trigoniulus > Trigoniulus corallinus. The sequence goes on from JAAFCE010007744.1 coordinate 14,887,679, forward strand.
ACAGCAGACGTGAGAGCAGATGAGGTATTTAAGCGACGGACGGGGACGTGGTGAGAGATAGGCCGGGCGGAGGACTAGAACCCGCAGACTCTACTTGCCACAGGTTAGATAAGGTATGATGATGGCATTGTGCTTCGGAAAGTTGCCGCCCACAACGAACAGCTAAGGAAGTGTAAAATTAATAGCATGTTGCAAAGTTGTAAAGAGTTATGAGAGCCTCTTTTTGGGACATCATCATCATGCCTACACTCTGCCTGTGGTAGGGTCGGGTCCGCGGAATGAAGATTGTGCGCGATATGTATGATGGTTTTATAGCCAGAGTAAGGACTCCTTGGGAAAATACTAAAGGCTTCCCAGTGAAGCTTTGAGTACACCTAGGTTTAGCACTAAGTCCATACCACTTCATTCTGGTTATGGACGAACTGCTGACACTCAACTTCTTAGCCAAAGTCGGAACAACCAAAGTGACAACTCCTAAATGCTTTCCCGCCTATGGCAGGATTGAGTACCCATCGTGTCCATCTGAATAGACACAAAGGTGTGAGACGCTTATTGCGTTGGACACACCAGTTTTCGTCTGATCACTGAAGTTAAGCAGCGTAACCCCCCCCACTAGTACTGACATGGGTGGCCGCAGGGTCCGGTCTTCGGATTCTAGTCTTTTACTCCCGCCTCAACCCTTTGGAACTATGATCCTAAGTGTTTTGCCTCTTGCACCCATTTTACTAGTTTATCCCTAGAAAGTACGCCAACATTATTTTCCTGTCCTCAATTGAAGTTAAATACTCTGCCTTCTTGGTTTCTTCATGTTCATCTTCGCTCCTCTAAATCGTTTAGGCCTTTCTCTACTTGTTCTCTGGAGTCACTACGTTTTGCAGTATCATCAGCAAATAAGTTACGTTGGACTGGGGAGCCCATTCTCCCACTGCTGCCAGCAGCTCGCACATAAACAGAATGAAAAGGTATGGACTTAATACTGAACTTTGGTGCACCCTAAAATTCAATAAGAAGCCCCTAGTATTCCTCCTAGATATCCTTACCCTGACTATGGAACCATCATACATATCCTAGACTATTCGAATAAACCCTTGTACTACCTCCCGCTTTCGTAATACATCCCGAACTACCTGTCGTTTAACTGTCATAAGCCTTCTGCAAGTCAATGAAGGTGGCATGAAAATATGAACGTGGTTAACAGTAGGCTAAATTAGGTTTCGGAACGCTAGCAAATTTAAATACATATAGTAGAGATATGAATGGCAAATGAGTAAGGAAGAGCAGTGCTCTCTATAACAGAAATATTGAGAGTCAAATAATATTACGAATGAAATCGGCAAATAAAAAAGAATAGTGATAGGTGACAAGATTTGGAGATAATTGATTACAACCATAAAAGCATCTGGCAGACAGCCTGTCCATCATTATTTGGAGGTTTAAATTAAGTAATATCGTCAAACGGGACAAAATGATTGCGTTTGGGGTTTGATAAATTCCAGAATCATCCAACAGGGGCTCCAAATGCTTTATTCTCACAAAGATGATATTGCTTAATAGCATTTTTTGAGCCTTTTTATCTTTATTAGTGGTCTGCAGTGTGTCACATTCTTTTGTTTTTGAGTTATTATAAAATAATTTTTAGTAGCGTACAAAAGGGAATTAAGAATTTTTAAACTTGCAATGTTAATGATTTCATTAGTTATAAGAGTTAATAAAAATGAGAGGCTGGAATTAATATTTTTAGAAATGATATTTTTTCGTGGGAGGGTTCCTTTTGGTGATTTTCACAGGTTTTAAAACAAATGGCAAATTTTTTGCCCCACTTTTCACTTTAACTTTGCCAACGCTGTTTTTTTGTTTTTCTTTAAACAAATGCTTAAGTTGCAATGTTTCCACAGAATGAGAAACTACAGGTCATAACTAATGGTTTGTGATTGTTCTGAAGCATTCTTTTACATTTTTAAGTAACAATACAGCTGAAAGAAAACAAAAAAGTGGCAAAGTTGTGCAGAGGCGTACCGAGGGGGGTGCGGGCCGCACCGGGTGACACTATTTCAGGGGGTGACACTATTGCAAAGTTTCAGATCCAACCTTTTCCTACAGCAGTACACCTATTTGAATTTTAGTTTCAATGAATGCGAATTTTGTATGGGACACAGTCCAGCTAGTGGATTCACATAAACTCGTTTGGTTCGTTGGTATTTTAGGGCATTTTGACTACAAAGTCATTACAGCCCCGTCCACTGCATATTTCTAAGGCAGAGACTGCACAGCCACTACACTAATGTGACTATTTTGGGGTATTAGCACACTGTAATAAGCTTTCTCCAGGTCAGTGAAGAAGGGTAATAGCTAGGGTATGAACATCTTGTAGAAATATTGGGGGCCTCAGCAGTAGAGGCCAACTGGTTAAAAAGGTGCAAGAGTAGTATTAGTAGAAGTATGTTACACTATGGGGTTGGGGAGTAAGCCAAGCAGCCATAACAGGCCAAACCCTAAGGAGGCTGCTCGCAGGTGAGGAGGGGCTAGATGTAGGGGGCGTAGGAAAGGGGAAATTAGCAGCACCCAACGTTCACTACCAACCACCCTTGTTGTTACTAACATGGATTTGCGTTGCTTAACTGGTGCGTCCAATGCAACTTGGCTAAACCATGGAGGTAGAGCACTTAGGATCAACGTTCCAAAGCAATGGGGAGATAACTCTGATGTGACCCAAAGACTCAATGGGGGATGATTGAAGTGGAGACAGGCAATCAGTCTTATGTGATAGGAGGGTCCCATTCACGTTGAAAGGGAAGTTTTACAGGGCAGTGGTTAGACCAGCTATGCTATGAATAGGTTGAGGAAGCAAGATCATTCCTATGAGGGATTTCCACATAGGAGCGAGGGAGATTAGGGTAGGAGGGGAGGGGAGGAGCTCCTTAGGTCCATTTCAGGAATGCAGATGGTTGGAAACAGCTGAGCCATGTCCACAAGGACATGGCAGTGTGTGGGGTGGACGGGGATCTGGTGGAAGATAGGCAGGAGTGGAGGACTGGAACCCACAGATCTGGCCCTGCAAAAGGTGGAATACCTGATTTCCACCCACATTAATCCTATCCCAGAGATTCAAGGAGTGGCTCATCAGCTTAATACCTCTATAGTTACCACATTCTTTGACACCCTTTTGCCCTTGAAGAGTGGTACTATCCAACTCTCACGCCATGCCAATGGCATTCTATCTCTGCTGGCTATCCTCCTGAGAAGTTTCCCTAGCCACCTGATATCTGTCCTCCTTAGGCTATGCCACACTTGAAGTGGGTGTTCCATTTGGGCCTACAGCTTTTCGACCTTTCATTTTCCTAAGCGCCCTGGTTACACAGTTCACCATCCCATGCCAATTCAGGATAGGTGGCAAGATCCCTATCTCCCCCTGCAGCATTCAAGAGGTTATTGAAATACTCTTCCCACCTCCTCTTTGCCTCCATCAGGGAGAGTAGGACCCTACCTCTGCTATCCTTCAATGTTATAGGCTGGGGTATATCTTTAGCTGCTCTATTTCTAGCCTTGGTCAGTTTGAAAATCTCCCATTCCCTTGTCCATAACTGCTCATAGAGTGCCTCATACTTCTGGTGCTTGGCCAGGACGATCCTACTAGTTTTGGTCTTAGCTTGCCTATATTGAATCTTAGATTCCTGGTCCCCTGTCTCCTACCAACTGTGGAAAGCAGCCTTCTTTTGCTTGATGGCTGCTTCTACCTTCCCAAGCCATGTCTGCTTGTTTCTCTGGGCTGTGGCTCCTACTTGACCCTGCCCTAAAATGGCAGTCCCACAGGTTCTAATGTTTCTGACAACCCTGTCCCACATTGCATCCACTATCTCTTCCTGATACCAGTCTACCTCACTGTGCACTTTGTGGGTAAATCCCTCCCTTTTTGATGGGTAGTTTCTGTCACGTGATGGCCTGCTCTCCTTGTATCCCTCACCAAAGGCCCTTGATCTATTCCCCTTCCACCTAGTTTCCTGGAGGAAAGCTATCTGAATCCTCCTTCACTTTTGGATATTGAATAATTCCCCTAGTTTTCCAGTAAGAGTCCCTACATTTGACGTTCCTAATCTAAGATGGACCCTTATGCTGTCTGAACATGCTCTGACTTGGGTCACCCAAGCCAGGCGTCAATTTTATTAGACAGCAATAATGTTCCCAACTAGTTTATAAAAATTACTGTATCACTATTCTTTTACATTACAGTTCCCTGCTATCATCAACATCATAGTGACAACGGGGAAAAGAAGATAGGAAAGAGGTGAACAAAAGCGGAGAGGTGTAAACAAAAAAGTTTGTTTTCACAGCATGGTGACCATTTTTCAATACTACTCTTATAGTTACACCTCTTTTCACTAGGTGGCGACATTTCCCTGCTTTCATTGTTGCATATCGCTCCATTTATATCTCCTCTCTCCTTTCCCCTCCACCACGGCTGCAGCCTAACAGCCATGACTAGAGCAGTGGCCTTGACCAGCCTGAAAAAAACATTATCACATTATTGGGTCACAAGTCAAACGCATGTGCAGTAGTGCAAATGTGAGAAATACTACTTACATTTCCCATCAATTTCATTAACAATGTACAAATTAAAATTTTTCAGTGATATTTATTAACCATTATATCTGCCAAGAAGCAAATTTCAAACCCACCTGGTTATACCACGTAACCATTTTACAGAGCACTTAATCAATATTAACTGTGACAGTATTCCGTTGTTCTTCGAAATTCAGTGGTGATTAATGTTCAACTGATAGTAGAAGGAAGCTAAAGTTCCGTAGATTATGAAAGAATCCCAAGTACTGCACATGCCTAGACAGGACTTATCGTCTATTATCTTTCTGCAATATTTTGTTGTATTTCACAACGTTACTGTTCCTCTAATAAATGTTTAAATTAGGATTTCTAATGAAAATAAACTACTGTGTGTACCTTAGTGCCAGCGGTGGATGAAGTCAAGTGGGGTCCTGAAATGGTAATAATTTCGGGGCTCTCTCGTAATTTTCCTGGAATCCTAATGAAAATTCATTTTAAGACCTCAGGGCCGATATTTCCCTAACTTAGACCTAGCGCACAAAAAGTTTTTAACATGAAAGTGAAATATCCGACTAAAAAGAGCCAAGTGTTCTAGGGCAGATCCAGAGGCGGATCAGGGGGGAGCATTTCAAAAAGAAGTGCGCCTCAAATAATTTAAAATACTCATAATCCCTTAACATAAATCTACCGAGCAATTACAATAGGTCGTCTACTGCCTCTTAAACAATGTCCTATCTTCAGTGGTTCAATCAACTGCAGACTGGACTAGTAGTATAGAAATGGGAATAGCCTGAAAATGCCTTATCAGTTGCAAAGTTGAATCACGCATCAGTTGAAATGTGCCCCCATTGAGGCACTGAGGGGGATCAATTGCTGCATTGCTCTCATCCTGGATCCGCCCGTACAGGTGATTAGGTCCACAAATTTGCATTTTGTAAAGAAAGGCAAAAAATGAGAGGGAACATGAAAGAGATTTGTTGGTGTTTTAGGGCCCTTCAACTACAAAGGTCATTAGAGCCCCGTCCACAGCATTGTTCTTATGCAGACAATGCATAGACACTACATAGACACTACACTAATGCCCGGATTTTTGGGTATTAGCAATACCCAGTTTTCCCAAGCGGCCACCCATGTCAGTACTAGCTGCGGTTGCGCTACTTAACTTCAGTGATCAGACGAGAAGTGGTGTGCCCAACACAATTCGCCGCTCCCCAACATGAGAGGGGACATTGCTTTGTGCTACTGTATGCTTCTCTACCATTGCACTGTGCTTTGCCTAGAGGGCAGTAGCCCTATGACGGCCAATGCCCAATGGGGCTGTATTTCTATTTTGCAAACTAAAATGAGAACTGAATTAATAGATTCGTTTCAAACTGCTAATACAGAAGCAGTCAAGCATTATGCCCTATAATCCTCACCATCGTCATTGCAGGGTCAGGTACGTGATGCCTGACCCTCCACCTGACATCTCTACATTCCAATCCATCCTAGACAACGGATTCCTCTCACTTGATCCAATGCTTACTTTGGCTTTCCTGTATTTCGGATGCTAACAATAATTCGCGTGCCATAACGGACCCAACCAACTCCTCTCTTTTCTAAAGATGCCCATACCACCTCAGTCTATTTGCTCTAGTCCTTTCATCAACGTCTCGCACTTCCAAGGGAACGGCTCATTGCGTTGGACACACCTGTTCTCGTCTGATCACTGAAGTTAAGCAACGCAACCCCCGCTAGTAATAGCATGGGTGGCCGCTTGGGCAAACCGGGTACCGCTAATACCCAAAATTCGTCGCATTAGTGTGGTGTCTGTGCAGTCTCTGCATCAGAACTGCGCAGTGTACGGGGCTCTGATGACCTTTACGTTGAAACGCCAATGAAACAAAAATCCCGTTCCCTAACTACCTCTAATGTGTACTCTCATTCCTAGTTCTATCTGCCCTTGATAACTCACCGATGTAGCAAAGGTTACTCATTTCTGTTATTTTCATTCTATTGTCTCCTCCACCATTTTTATTCATATACTGTAGTATAACTGACCTATCCACCTCCCGGTATAAATTTTCCTTAGGTTTACTGGAAAATTCACTTTTTCTACCACCTACATTAATAATGTGGGGGCCACATTTGTTGTGGAAAAGTACAGTTACAGTATGCAGTTACAATTACAATTATGCAGTTACAGTTACAGTTACAATTACAGTATGCAGCTTTCTTCTTGCCGACTTTCAGGCACCCCTTTCTATTTGCAGTTCTAATGGCATTTGGATATCAATAAATGTCAGTAGACATAGAACTATAGAATTGGAAAACAAATTTATTATTTCCGAAGTTTTTGCTAGAATTGAACTAACTACATTTACAGTAATTGTTTCAATTTACATGAGCATAATTGTGGTGCTATGCAGATTTGACAATTAAACATTTCGATATGTATTACACTGTCCCCTCTAATCTGCAGGGCTGCACACTGATTTTTATGACCGTGAAAGAATGTGTGCCAGTGATTTGCTTCTTCACGCGCCAATATCCAATTCACTGTTCACCACCTCACGCACACTTCTGTAGCTCGCAGCTGTTAGAATTAGAGGAAACTACGTTGACTACCCTCTTGGATCTGGATCTTTCTCCATGTCTCAAAGGGAGCGGAGTGTTGCGTTGGACACACCAGTTCTCGTTTGATCACTGAAGTTAAGCAACGCAAGCCCAGTTAGTACTGACATGGGTGGTCGCTCGGGAAAGCTGGGTACTGCTAATACCCAATAATAGTCTCATTAGTGAAGTGTCTGTGCAGTCTATGCATTAGAACTATGCAGTGGACGGGTGTCTAATGACCTTGTAGTTGACGGGACCTTAAACAGCAACAAACAAGAAAAATCCATGTCACCAGAGCGCTACGATATGCAGCCTAGTCATGCAATTGCCATGACACGATTGCTTCCCACATTCTCAAATTACCTATGCATCAGAGTATGGTTCAGTCAAATCTATAAGTCCCATCAACCATACGTTATCCTACGTTGGAATTTCTTTAATTAGTGCTTCCGGATACATGAAGCGCTTAAGACTCTTGTACTGCGAATAAAATAAATGAGAATACCAGTTTGCATCACTAGCAATCAATCGGCGCAATCCATCACATCGCGCATCAATCACTTCCTTCTCAAATTTATTACAACCCTCCTGTCACACAGGACTCCACTTGCCTGTCTCAAACCATCCCCTATTGATTCTATGTATAACATCCGAGTTTTTTCTCGCAATTGTTTTGGAACATTGACCCTAAGTACTTTACTTTTACCTAGGTTCATACTTTAAAAATATATTTCAATAATAAATTAGTTTACAACTACTGCATAACTATCCTCTGTTATTGCCTGCATTTTTGTTATTACCAGTATGTCATACAAATCCTGAAACGCAGTACTGTAGTGTAGCCGAATACCCTGACCACCGATATCAGACTGACACTTATGCATTTGAAAGTGAAAATTCACCACACAAAACGGGGTCGTTATCTTTGTTTAAAGTAACTTGTTTACAATTATCCGATTTTTCCGTCGCTCATTCAAATATTTCCTCCACAAAATTACTACCAAAGGTATAGTTAAGAACAGAATTACCAGCCATACGACGGCAACTATTATAAACACTTGTTCACTGCCTTTGCGGATGGATGATATGTCTGGAAAGGAAAGATACATACTTGTTAGTTATGGTTTGATGTGAAAATTACGCCAGTTCTCCAGGAGCGGCTGTATTGAGTTGGATACATCAGTTCTTATCTGATCACTAAAGTTAAAAAGGAGCGGCCATATGGAGTTGGATCCCAACCCAGCTAATTCTAGCATGTATGACCGCTTGGGAACACTAGGTACTGCTAATACCCAAAAATAGTAGTAACAGCATAGCATTAGGGCAGGCTCTGCATTACAACTTCGCAGTGGACGGTTTCTAACAACCATTATAGCTGAAGGGGGCCAACCAGCCCTCATGCGTGGTGAGGACTCCCCTATGAGCCGCCTGGGGACATGCCACGTAGCAGTTCATGTCTGCCCCTTACAGACACAGTCTACAAGAGGCAAAAATTGAAAATTAAGCATTAATTTTTAGGAGGTATTGTATCTTTTCAAAGCATGTGTTTCTCACAAAAATTTGAAAATTAATTCGATATTTTCATATTGGGTATTCAATTAAACCAATATTTACATGTACATTTAAAATCTGTTTTATATTTTATTAATAAATATCTCATTGCTCTGTAAGAGCAAGCGTCAGCATTCATGATTATTTGCAGTACGTCTTAGCACTACTAAGGATGACGTCACGAATCAGTGCGAAGGCCTTCTGTTTAGGAGGTCTTGGTGGGACGCACCAGTTCTCGTCTGATAACTAAAGTTACAAGGGAGTGGCGGTATTGTGTTGGATCACAAACCCTCCTAGGATCGTAAACCTTGGACGTCTCAAACTCATAACAACGCCATCGTCAATTACTGGATGTAGTTCACTCCCTAACAACAATAAGAGGTATCAAATTGGAAACGGGGATGTAACACAGACTCCTTGTATTAATGCAATTTTATTATTTACCTCATGAATGCATGTTACTGTATAAAACCAGCCCTTGCTAATACGTTCAAAACAGAACAATTGGTGTTTTTTTTTTTGTTTCGTTGGTGTTTTACGGCCATGAACACAATCACTAGAGACCCATCCACTTCATTGTTGTAATACAGAGTCTGCACCAACACTTCGCTGTTATGAAGATTTGGGTATTAGCAGTACCCAGTTTTCCCAAGCGGTCACTTATGCTAGCACTAACCTTTGCTGATTAAACAAGAAGTGGTTATGTCCAACAGGGGTGGATACATTAAGGAACCTATGCAGCAACTGCTCCCCCAACTCAGTGCTTTTAATGGGCGCAATCATCAGTTCTATACTGCTAGTCCAACAGTTGCAGTCCAATGTGTAGTTGGCCAAACTACTGAATATAGGACATTGTCTAAAGGGCAGTGCAGGGTTTATTGTAATTGATGGCTTGATTTATACTGTGGGATTGTGCATATTAAAAAATATTTGGGTCGCTTTCTTTTTTTTGAAGTGCTCTCCCCCCCCCATCCACTCCTGGATCCGTCCCTTGTGCCCAACGCAATACAGGAGTTCCAGGGAACAACCGATATATTACTCTACAGGAATGCAATCCAGGGGGTTGTGAGGCGTGGCGTCTTTGGGATCACAGACTGGCTAATATCATCACGAATATGATTAGTGTTATATTACCTTCTATATCCTCCCTCGATTCTTTTGCACTAATTACCACTGGATTAACAAATGTTCGGTGATTAACAACGCACTTCACAGAATCCACTTCGATTAACTGAACTTGTATATCGGATGTGCTGTGGTAAAGTTTCGTTACATCATCCCAAGCATAATAATAACGCCCTGCCATTCTATTGTTTACTAGAAAATAAATTTCGGCTTGTGGAAAACCATTTGTAGCAGTACAACGAAATGATTTCATTGAATCGTTGGATGGGTCCCTCAACTGGACAAGACTTATTTCAGGTTCCACTATAAAAAGATATTTATTACAATTAATAATTCACCAAAACACTCAACAAGAAATCAGTTTAGCAATCAATTCAGACCCATTATAGACGCTGAAGTGAAAATCAACTGATTTGTCTGTTCGTGGGGCTCATGTCCACAATTCCAAACTCCAACATCATCTGCTGTTAAATGTTCTACGCTAATGCTGCAGTCATTTGTCATTAGTCCACCATTATTATTCATGTAGCGATAATTTCCATCAATTTTCAGATGCTTTCCGTTCCTCTCCCAAAAGCAATTCACCTTATAGTTAAACCTACATAGCAAGGCAGCGCTTTCTCCTAAACTACTTTTTTGATTCGATGGTGCTTCCACTATTTTTAGCGCTGGCAAAACTGAAAAATAAACACGATTTTGATGTCACTAAGCACGCCTACTTGCCAATAAGCTACATGTGCTTATGTGTTCCACTTAATAAAAATATGATCAGGCCCATCTTTGGACTTGCCACCCTGTAAGTAATAATACTTTTCGTTTAAAGCTTTTCCTTGGCATTGCCACTTCCCGATGTCTTCTTCCCGAAAATCTGATATTCTCAAACTGAAATACGAGAAGGTTCCTTCGTAGCGTACACCAGTAATATATTTTTTTTCATTAGTCACATTGTCTTCAGTATTATTCCGGGTCCATTTGCAGAAATGTTGTTCCTTATGACTATGAGCCAACATTACGGTCTTTCCAAACGGCACTCCGACACGCTGTCCTTCCTTAGGATAAATGACATTTGGATCTTTCAACGAAATACAAGAACTTAAACAATTTGATCATCTGCTTCATTTATTAGACACGTACTGCAACATTTTCAGTAAAATTGATTTACCAGAAAGATGCATCCAATAAATTTTGAACCACGCCGCTGCAGAGGGTGATTCAGGGGAATAATTGTAACACCGCCACTCTGAAACATCAGTATCTTGAAAGTCATAGATCTTGATGCTGCAATCCTGTGACTCCTTAAAGTTAGGATGGACGTACTGATAGCGACGATCAATTTTGACCGGTAAATAGCCCCTCTCCCATGAGCAATCTATTATTTCCACCTCAGACTGACATATTACAGTCACGTTGCTTCCTCTGGGAATAAATGCTGGTTGATCGCTTGACACAAAGCCAGCTGAAAAAGTAATATTACTTTAGCAAAGCGTTTTTGTGCACATGTGAGTGAAATGTTGTCTTGAAAGGCAATAATAACTTACAGAATTCACAGCTTTTGTTCATATTGAAAGGTGATGGTATAAATCTATAGCAATATAAATCTGTTATTTATACGCATCGCCTTATTGAAGTACCCTAGTATAGGGTTGGCATAATTGTCGGACCATATCTAAAGTATGTCTATTAATTATATTACTATTAATTTATTTGCTAGTAAATATGTGAAATTTAAATTTTAATGTATTTTTCAGTCTACCTATGATTATTTTTCCTATTTGTTCCCTTATTTAACACAAAATTAGGGAAACAATCGCTTATACAAAACCTGTTAAAATATGTGGGAAAGTATGCTCTTAAGCTACTACTTGTTCCCGCAATGATGTAGGGGGAGGAGCTAACCGGTGCAGAGCGAAATATTTAAACGAGGCTGAATGACCAACCTTGCATAAAACAACCCTCTATACTATGCAACGGGTAGGTGAGGCAAAATTTCCTGCTGTAGGAGCTCATCCCCAGACGACAAATAAGCAAATAGCTTATAATAAGCTTTGGCCAGCAAATGGCTGCAGAAAAACTATGCCCTATGTCCGTTTATTTTTTCAAAGGCTTTCTTTGTTGTGCCGTTTATTGGAGGGCGCTGTTTATCATTTTTTTTCAATTTATAAATGGAAACTTTTTAGCCAGACAAGTTGATTCCATTAATTTTGATTTTTGCTGACGCCACTCTCGAATCTGAATTTATTGTCAAAATGAAATTGAGAAAAATAATCATTGGCTCATTTAAAATTTAAATCCTTACCCTAGATTCAGATAACTGTAGAGGTTTAGCCACAAGACAGTTACCATCATTCTTAGCTGCAGAAATTCCCAAAAATTTAAATGCTAAAGAATACCTTCTCTTTGAAACTTTTCTTTCAACAATATCTGCCCTAAAGCTTAGTTTACACGACCAAACAACTTGCGCAAGCACTACCGATGGTGACTTGTGCAAGCATTTACATCAGTAACAAAAATGTGTACAAGTAGTGTCTGAGAGCACTTGTCGGCATATAGTGATGTTTACACCATATAGTGGATAGTGTGATTGCTTGCTTGCAATGCTCAGAAACAGAAAAAATATCATTATCAACAATTTCAACAATTCTAATGTGGTGGTTAAAGCAAATGAATTTTTTGCTCTTTATGCACTGCATATGGGATTTCCTGCACTTCGTATGGCCATTTAAACTTTACACCGTTGCTACACAGGGGTACAGGAGTACCCCATCCATCCTTATTCCAATAATGAAAAGCAATTAACCACCCATCTGTGACTTATTAGGAAGTTTAACCTATCCTGTGAAAATACTGTGAATCACATTGTGTGAGGGTCACCCACAGAACAGAGAGGAGGAAGAAAAACCCTGGGGTACACACCAGTACCTCTGTTCAGGCATGAGCCTGATTCTTTATTGCATTATAGTTATTGTGCAATAGGTCAGACACCATGCAATATTAAAACTGACAAAGCATTAATTTACCTGCCAAAATTTATATTTTGGTTGTAAAAAGTGGTGTTGGAACAGTGGGATAGGCCAGCATCCCCCCACAGACAACCAGCCAATATTCCTGCAGGTTACAGACGCCTGGCTGGGGTGTTCCCAGTCATAGCATGTTCAATGGACCAACGGACCCAACCCTGCCACAGGCTGGATAAGGGTGTGATGATGATTATGACACCAGTACCCCTGTGTAGCATTAAATGGCTAATCATTAAAAAAATTTTAAGTTAACTTGCACAGTCACTTCCAGATAGTTTGTTATTTAAATAATAAACGTTTAAATAATAAGGTTTAAATAATAAACAATAAACAGTCTGGAATAATAAACAATAAACAGTCTGGAAGACTGTTTATTACTTTTTTTCAGCTGAAAGGTGCACCAGTTATTGGAGGGTGCCGTTTCTTAGAGGGTGCTGTTAATTAGAACAATTATGGTACCTTTAATAAGGCACCCCCACAGACTACCCATCCAACATTCCTGTGGGTTCCACACGCTTGGCTGGGGTGCCCCATGTGCAGTGGAACCACAGACCTGACCCTAGCACAGGTGGAATAAGGGTATGATGATGATGATGATGATGATGTTGATGAATTCAGTACCTTTAATAAACAATGCACCATTTATTACAGGGTGCTGTATATTATTTTTTTACCTTGAAGGTGTGCTGGTTATTGGAGGGCTACATTTATTAGAGGACGCTGTTAATTAGAATAAATATGGTACTTATTTTCAAGAATGAAAAGGGCTCACTAGGTGGTGCATGTTTCTAATGCGTGTTTTCTCTTGTGTGCTGCATTTTTTTGCCATCTGGGCTTTTTCTGAAATTTAAAGTAGAAATCAAACCACCTTTTTCAAGGCAATGGACTTGGTCACCTCCAAGTATGGTGAGACTGCAGTTTTTGGGCCCCTGAGATGGTGTGGGAAGCTTGCCATGGGATTGGTGGGTAAGCCTGATCTCAAACTATTTTTGCTGCTCCCATCATGCTGCAGTGCAGTGTGTATGTCGGCTGCATAGACGGACGCCATGCTGCATGGCAGCTGGATGCCCAATTTCCCTGCAGCAGGAAAATTTATTTATTTATTTCCAATTAGTTATTCTTAAGCCTGGTTCTGTGGCACTCAACCCTGACACAAATTGTGTTTGAGCAGATGAAGTGCCACAGAAACTGATGACATAGGAACTCAACTTTTTTGGCACAGTAGCGTGGTACAAACTGAAAATTGAAGTTGAGAGGTAGTGAACTGCATTTCTTGCTTGCAACTGTCACATGCATTTCATTGGCTACTGCTTTTTGAACAACGTTAGTTATTTAAATTTTATTGGCTGTTGGATTTTTGTGCTGTGAATGGCACCTCACAGGCATTTTTGGAAACATTTACAATTTGCATGACTTCTTGCCTGCCACAGAACTACAACAGGCACAATTTTGCGTAGCACCTGTGGTTCACATCATAATTTTGTCATCTGCTGAGGCACTATTCTCTCTCACGTTGTATGCCACAGAACTAGGCATTAGTTATTTACAGTATATCTCATTGCTGTCATTTCGTTTTCCTTCTTTGGTTGTTGACAGCATGAAGTCCTATGACTATTCTTTGTTTAGCTTGTGTGTATGGTACTGCCAGGTGAGTGAGAGACCTCTGCTCACCTGGAAATGATACAAACAGTAATGAGTGTCTCCTGTGGGGTAGGATGGCACCCCCACAGGTAGCCCTGGTACTATTTCTGCAGGTTCTGGACATCTGGCTGGGGTGTCCCCAGTTAGATCTGTCAAACAAAGTATAGGAGTCAGGCTCAGATTAGGGACTTGGAATGTTGGGACCCTTACAGGGATAACTGGGGAATTAGTGGACACCCTCAAGCAGACACATTAGCATTGCATTCCTCCCAGAGACCAGATGGAAGGGAAATAGATCACAGATGCTGGGAGAAGGATATAAACGTATATACAATAGAACTCCAGTTTTCCAAACTCTGACTATCCGAATCGCTGATTATCTGAATAGCTTTCAGAATTTCAGAAAAAAAAGTAAGAGGGAATGTACTGCTATTTGCAAAATAATCTGCAACTTGGCTGCCCGAAAATGGATACTGACAGTCAAACAGCTTACTTTGACCAAGATGTTCAAAAAGCAATGACTTTATATAAGCTGTACTAATGTACAGCCCTTTTATATATGCTTAATATGTAAAAGTGTTGTCTTTTCATTTAATTAAAAGCTATTTTTATTTAAAAATAGTTTTTTCTCCCATTTTAAACATACAAACAGTAATAAATTAAATTAGACTCCTTTTACAGAAAAATCCAATCATCCGAGTTTTTGGTTATTCGAATGGGGTCCAGTCCCAATTGATTCAGATAATTGGAGTTCTACTGTGCACAGGTAGTGAAAAGGGACAAAATGGGGTGGGCATAGAATTGAGTAGTAAACTGCAACAGGGGATTACTTCTGTCAAAAGAATTCGTAGTAGGATAATGTTAGTCACAGTAGTCTGGCAGGGTATAGGGCTTCACCTCATAAGTGCCTATGCCCCCAAGCAGGCCTAGGTGACACACCTAAAGTCAGTAAACAGCACAATTAGACAGGGCAAGGGATATGAGCACCTAATTATCAGGGCGACTTTAATGCACATGTGGGCATGGATGGTTCAGGATATCAGGAGGTGCATGGAGGATGGGGGTATGGGATGATCAACCCTCAGGGGCAGTAGGTCCTGGAGACAGCAAGATCACATGGCCTTGCACTAGCCAATACATGGTTCAAGAAAAGGGAAAAGCAGCAGATCACTTTTCATTCACTAAAGGGGAGGTCCCAAATACACTTTTTCATGATTAGGGAACAGCACAGGGCAGAGATCTGTGATTGCTGGACACTACTAAGTGAGGATTTTCAGGAGAATCGCCATAAGCTGCTCATGATAGAATTCCTAATGAAGGGGGTAGTTAGGAAACATACCTGGAAAAGAGAATCAGTCATTAGGTGGTGGAAGTTGCCCTTAAAGGCAGATGAATTCAGGCAGGAGGCTCTCAGCCAGGTTGACTGGGACTGGGGCTATGAAAATTAGGAGATGTGAAGAGGCACTGTTTGGAATGGGTAGAGTAGGAGGCACTTCTCAGGGTAGGCAAACATGGTGGTGGAATGAGGAGGTGCAAGCTGCCATCAAACAAAAGAAGGCAGCTTTTCATAGATGGAGGGAAATAGGGGATCAGGTTTCAAAAACAGACTATGTTCAGGCAAGGAAAAACGCCAGGAGGACCATTGCCCTAGCTAAAAACCAGAAGTATGAGGCTGTATATGAAACATTGGGGACAAGGGAAGGAGAGGAGACAGTTTATAGACTGGCCAAGAACAGGGACAAAACTAGTAAGGATGTTACCAGGACCCTAACGGTAAAGGATACCCAATGGCAGGGTCCCATTCCCACCAGGAGAGGTAATCAAAAGGTGGGAGGAGTATTACTGCAGCCTCTTAAATGCTACCACATGCACAATGGTCACAGGCAGCAATCCACATACTCTACTGACAGTGGACAGAGGTTGAGAGGTTGAAATAATCAGAGCCCTTCAAAAGATAAAAGGCCATAAGGCAGTAGGTCCAGATAAGATCTCGTTGGATGTTTGGCACAATTCGGGACAACTGGAATTACATGGTTAGGAAAGCTTTTCAATATGTTAGCAAATGTTGACAGGATGCCATCTGCATGGTGAGAGAACTGGCAAAGGCAAAGGTGATGCCCAGGACTGTGGAAACTATAGGGGCATAAAGCTGATCAGCCATTCTATTAAGCTGTGGGAGCAAGTCATAGAATGCCAACTCAGAGACCAAACTAGTGTCTGGGGAAATCAATTTGGGTCTATGCCTGGTAGGTCCACCATGGAACCAATCGTTATTCTATGACAGATGATAAAGAAGCATAAAGCAGCAAAGAAGGACTTCATGCAAAATTCATTGACCTGGAGAAGGCATATGATAGTGTCCCTAGACAGGTAGTGTGGAATGCTCTAAGACAGAAAGGGATTGATGAAGGTAACATTAGGATAGTGCAAGATATGTATGATGGTGCCATTGCTAGCGTGAGGACAGCATGGGGTAACACTGCCAGCTTCAACGTGCAGGTTGGTGTGCATCAAGGTCAGCAC
Source organism: Trigoniulus corallinus (assembly GCA_013389805.1). Classification (NCBI taxonomy): domain Eukaryota; kingdom Metazoa; phylum Arthropoda; class Diplopoda; order Spirobolida; family Trigoniulidae; genus Trigoniulus; species Trigoniulus corallinus. The sequence continues at coordinate 14,904,688 of JAAFCE010007744.1, forward strand.
TCAGCCCATACCTATTCATGCTAGTAATGGATGAGCTGCTGACGGGAGTAGGGGAATGTGACCCTCAGTGCCTGGTGTTTCCTGATGATGTGAGAAGACTTGAGGAATCCAAAGATGATGCACAAAAGTGCCTACACGACATTAAGACAGCAATGGAAGGAGGACGCCTTCAGGTCTTCAGGGTTAGAGAAGACTGAGTACCTAGCTTTCAATTATAGTGGCCAGGGGCCAAGGGATGATATTCGTTGTGGGGAGAAGGTATTCCAGAGGTGCAAGAGTTTTGTTATTTAGGATCAGTTTTCCAGAGAAATGGGTTAATAGATTCTGACGTGAGCTGTAGGATTAAGGCAGGATAGCTGACTTGGAGACAGGGAAGTGGGATCCTGTGTTACCGCTGGGTCCCAATAAAGTTGAAGGGCAAAGTTTACAGAAGCGTCGTTAGGCCCGCTATGCTGTATGGCTCAGAGTGTTGGGCAGTTAGGGAGAACCATGAAAGGCAAATGCAAGTGGGTGAGATGTGAATGCTGTGGTACATGTGAGAGGTGTCACAATCCCACGAATCCGAAACAGTTACATTAGAGGTAGCTTTGGGGTGGAGGACATTGTGGAAAAGATGAGGGAGAATTGTTTGAAGTGGCATGGGCATGCGATGAGGACGGGAGAGGAAGAGCTTGTTAGGTACTTTTTGGAATTGCAGGTGATTGGGGGCACTAGAGGTACAGGAGGACTAAAGTGGACGTGGGAGCAGGTGGTGCAGAGGGACATGGAGGCGTGGGGGTGGAGGGGGACTTGGTGGGGGATAGGCAGGAGTGGAGGATTAGAACCCAAAGACCTGACCCTGCCTCAGGCGGGAGAAGGGTGAGATCCCAATCCATCGTAAACTACGGATTCCTCTCACTTGTTCCAAAGCTTACTTTGGCTTTCCTGTATTATGGATGCTTACAATAAATCACATTCCATAACGGACCCAAACAAATCCTCTATTCTCATAAGATACCCATACCCCTCAGTCGATTTGCTTGCATCTTTTCAGCAATGTCTCCCATTCCCAAGGGAGCGGCTCATTGTTCTACAGACACTAGTTTTCGTTTGAGAACTGGGAAAACTGGGTTATTCTAATATCTAAAAATCGTCATATTAGTGTAGTGTCTGTGCAGTCTCTGCATTAGAACTGCAGAGTGGACGGAGTTCTAATGACGAAGTTGAAGGGCCCTAAAACACCAACGAAACAAAGAAATCGCAAACGAAAACTCCCTCTAATGCAGTGGTTTCCAACCTTTATGCTACTGCGCCTCCCTAAAATAAATTTTTTTCCTCCATGCCTCGCTGTCTTTTAATAAATGATGTGTGTGTCGTCGAACATGCATATTTACACAATTTTTATATCAAATTACTAATTTACCTACATCTAATGCACCAAAATTTCATGCGAGGGTGGGTGTTGTTTATTGCCACAAAGTTTATCAAATCTTGGGGCAATGTGGAGAGTGAGACTCATAACTCTTTTTCGACTATTAACCTGGTTCAATACAGTGATACCTCGACTAACAAGTGCCCTAACTTACAAATTATTCGAGATACAAGCTGTCACTTGGTCAATTTGTTGATTTGAGATGCGAGATAAAATATGAGTTATGAGTGAGCTTCACACACCACCAATAATTAGCTATCTCCAAGAAAGTTATCTACCCCTGCAAGCCCTTCTCATCCTGGATAATGCATCTGCTGACTCACCAAACCTTGAAGACACCTCCTGCAGCCTATGACCCAGCAGGTGAACTATAATTTCAAGAAATTCTTCACCAAGTACATGTTCTGCCACTGCTTTGATGCGAGTCTCACAATTATAGATATGGCCTGGCAGGGTGTTATAAGAAGGACTTTGACCTCTTCATGTAAGAATCTGTGTTCTGAGGCTGTGTCTGAATAGGATATCAAAGGATTGGAACAAAAGTGGCAGTGGTAGAGGAGAGTGTGTCCCTTGGAAAGTGCATGGGCTTGGAGGTTGCTGAAGAAGATGTCACCAAGACTCATCATGTTGCACTCTGCAGGAATTATAGCATGGGGAAACAAGTAAAAATCATTTGGGGGCTGGAATTAATTAAAGGCATTCAATTAATTTCTATGAACAAAAATAATTTGACATACGAGCAATTTTAGTTATGAGCTCAGTCACAGAAAGAATTAAACTCATAAGTCGAGGTATCACTGCATTTGGTTTTCATTGCAGCCAGTGCCGAAAAGCCCGTTTCAAATGAATAATATGTTACAAATGGTAGAAGGACTTGCATTGCTTTGCAGTACAATGATTCATACTCTCCCCTGGCGCCTCCCCTGGCAGTAGTCCATGCCTCCCCAGGGAGGTGCACCTCCCAGGTTGGAAACCACTGCTCTAATGTGTAGTCTCATTCCTAATTCTATCTGCTCTTGACAACTCACAGATGTAGCAAAGGTTACTCATTTCTGTTCCTTGCACTGTATTTTCTAGGCTTCTCCACATTTCTGATTCATACACTAAAGTATAACCAGCCTAACTATGAGGGCTGATCAAATAAAGACTGATACTGGTATTATTTAGACAGATATTTATTACTCCATATCAATTTTGACATGATCTTTTTCAAAGTAGTCTCCTCCTACTTTGATGCACTTTTTATAGCACCTCTGCCAGTCCTCAAACACGTGGTGCAGGCCATTCTTTGCCAGGTCTTTGAGAATTGCCCCACTTTTCTTGAGCACTGCTTCAGTGCTTTCAAATTGAATGCCCTGGAGCTTTGCCTTTAGTGATGGGAATAAAAAATCACAGGGGGCAAGATCAGGGCTATAAGGTGGATGTGGCACACAGGTAATGTTTAATTTAGCCAAAAATTCCTTAACTTGATTTGCAACGTGAGGCCATGCATTGTCATCCATCCAGTCTGATGAAGTTTTGGGGGTTTCTTTGCAATGTGCTTCCTCAGTGTAGCCAATACTGATGTGTAGTATGCTGTTGTAACAGTAGTGTTATTGGGAACTGCATGCTGATAAATAATTCCATTACAGTCAAAAAATGTGATCACCATTACCTTCCCTGCAGATGGAACAAATTTTGCCGTTTTTGGTGTTGGAGAACCTGGTGATTTTCACACTGTGCTGGCTTGTTTTCCTTCAGGATCATAATGATACAACCATGACTCATCACCAGTGATAACTGATTGAAGAAATGCATCCCCTCCATCAGCAAAGAGATGCAACACCTGATGGCTTGTCACCATTCACACAGCCTTTTGTTCAGGGCACAGCAGACGTGGGACCCAATGAGCACAAACATGGGTCATATGGAGATGATCATGCATAATTGTAAAAACATTGCTATATGAAATTACCAATATTACACTTAGCTGACGTAATGTAATATGCCAATTGTCACTGACAATCACTAAAGCTGCATTGATGTTAACTTTTGTCACAGCATTAGCAAAAACATCAGGCCCACCATGCTTACCACATTTGATGTGCCCTTCATTGAAATCTTTGAACCACCTGAACACTGTTGAATGCACCTTCACCATATGCTTGCTGCAGCTTTTCATACGTTTCAGAGGCTGTATGATTTAAACGACAGCAAAATTTTATTGTACTGTATTGCTCCTCTCGTGTCACCTCCATTTTGTGGTATGTGAAATTCAACTAGGGTCAACAATATAAAGCGTTACAACCAACCTACCTATATGAGAGTGCTGCCACCTATGGACATTATACATGAAACCTCACTATTCAAATATTCATGGTAGAGACATGAAACCATCAAGGGAGCTACAGGAAAAAATCAGTCTCAGTCTTTGTTGATCAGCCCTCGTACTTCCCTGTCAAAGTTTCCCTTAGGTTTACTGAACCCTTCACTTTTTTACCACCTACATTAATCCTATGGACCACATTTATTCTGGAGGAGTAACAACCTTACCAGTTGAAATCTACAGTATGCAGTTTTCTTCATGCCAACTTTCAGGCAACCCTTTCTATCGCTGTTCTAACAGCATTTAGACATCATTAACAGTCAGTAAACATCACCATCATCTTACCCTTCTCCTGCCTGAGGCAGGGTCGGGTCTGCAGGTTCTAATCTACCAACTCCCGCCTATCCCCCACCATGTCCCCCTACCCCACACGCCTCCATGTCCTTTTGCACCACCTGCTCCTACATCCGTTTTGGTCTTCCTTTACCTCTGTTGCCCCCAATTACCTTCAGATCCAAAATGGACCTAGTAAGCTCCTCCTCTCTGCTCCTCATCACATGCCCATACCATCTCAACCTATTCTCTCTCATCTTTACTGCAATATCTCCCACTCCCAAGCTACCTCTAATGTAATCATTTCTAATTCTGTTGGATCTTGACACCCCACACATGTAGCGTAGCATTCGTATCTCAGCCACTTGCATTTGCTTTTCATGGTTCTTCCTAACTGCCCAACACTCTGAGCCTTACAGCATAGCTGGCCTAATGACGGTTTTGTAAACTTGGCCCTTTATCTTTATTGGGACTCGGCGGTCGCACAGGACCCCGCTAGCCTATCTCCACTTCAGCCATGCTGCATTAATCCTATGGGTCACATCAGAATCTATTTTACCACTGCTTTGGAAAACTGATCCTAGATAGCAGAACTCCACCACCACTGGAATCCCCTCTCCCCCACAATGGATCCCTCCCCTTGCCCATGACCCCTGAAATTGAAAGCTAGGTACTCAGTCTTCTTCATGTTCACCTTAAGGCCCCTTCCTTCTATTGCTGTCTTAAAGTCTTGTAGGCCCTTTTGTGCATCCTCCTTGGACTCCTCAAGCCTTCCCACACCATCTGCAAATACCAGACACTGGGGGGCCCATTCCCCTATTCCCGTCAGCAGCTCGTCCATTACTAGAGTGAATAAGTATGGGCTAAGTGCTGACCCTTGATGCATACCAACCTGCACGTTGAAGGTGGCGGTGTTTCCCCATGCTGTACTCACCCTAGTGATGGAACAATTGTACATATCCTGCAGTATCCCCTTTCTTTCTCAAAACATTCCATACAACCTATCTTGGGACACTATCATATGCCTTCTCCAGGTCAATGAATACTGCATGAAGGTCGTTGTTTGCTGCTCTATGCTTTTCTACCATCTGTCGCAGAAGAAAGATTGGTTCCATGGTGGACCTGCCAGGCATAAATCCAAATTGGTTTCCCCAGACACTAGTTTGGTCTCTTAGGCGACATTCTATGACTCGCTCCCACAGCTTCATAGAATGGCTCACCAGCTTTATGCCCCTATAGTTTCCACAGTCCTGGGTATCACCTTTGCCCTTGAATAGTGGAACTATCCAGCTCTCTCGCCATGCAGATGGCATCTCATCACCATTTGCTATCTTATTGAAAAGCTTCCCTAGCCATCATTAACAGTCAGTAGACATAGAACTATAATATTTTGAAACAAATTTATTATATATAATTATATATATTATTAATTTATTATTTATAGTAATTGTCTCAAATTACATCAGTATAAATTATGGTTCTACGGTTATTTGACAATTAAATATATTGATATCTATTACGCAGTTGTCCCTAAGATGCAGGGCTGCACACTGATTTTTATGACACTGAAAGAAAGTGTGGCAGTGACCACTCGCCAATCACCACCTCATCTTTTTAATCACAACCACACTTCTGTAGCTCGCAGTTGTGAGAAGAATTAGAGGGAACTATGTTGACTACCCTCTTGGATCTGGATCTTTCTCCATGTCGCCAGAGCTCTTCGATGTGCAACCTAGTAATGCAATTGCTATGACCCGATTGCTTCCCACCCAAGAAATAGAATGGTTGGTATATTCTCAAACTACCTATGCATAAGTGTGTGGTTCAGACAAATCTACAAGTGCATCAGCCACTCTTTATCATACATTGAGAGTGCTTCCGGATCCATGAAGAGCATTACACAATCCTCCTGTCCTGTACGGAGTATAAAAATACCGTAATTATTCTAATAAACGGCGCCCTCCAATAACCGGCGCACCTTTCAGCTGAAAAAAAAATAATAAACGGCGCGCCGTTTATTTCAAAACTGTCTGGAAGTGATCATGCAAGTTAACTTGAATTTTTTTAATGATTAGCCCTTTAATGCTACACAGGGGTACTGGTATCATCATCATCATCATCACATTCTTATCCAGCCTGTGGCTGGGTTGGGTCCCTGGGTCCATCTAACATACTATGATTGGGAACACCCCAGCCAGGCGTCTGGAACCCGCAGGAATATTGGCTGGTTGTCTGTGTGGGGATGCCGGCCTACCACACTGTTGCAACACCACATTTTACAACCAAAATATAGATTTTGGCAGGTAAATTAATGCTTTGTCAGTTTTAATATTGCATGGTGTCTGACCTATTGCACAACAATTATACTGCAATAAGGAATCAGGCTCATGCCTGAACAGAGGTACTGGTGTACCCCAGGGTTTTTCTTCCTCCTCTCTGTTCTGTGGGTGACCCTGGTGCAATGCGATTCACAGTATTTTCACATGATAGGTTGAACTTCCTAATAAGTCACAGTCGTGTAAACTAAGTTTTAGTGCAGATATTGTTGAAAGAAAAGTTTCAAAAAGAAAGTATTCTTTACCATTTAAATTGTTGGCAATTTCTGAAGTTGAGAATGATAGTAATCGTCCTGTGGCGAAACCTCTACAGTTATCTGAATCTAGGGTAAGGATTTAAATTTTAAATGAACCATTGATTATTTTTCTCAATTTCATTTTGCCATTAAATTCAGATGCGAGAGTGGCATCAGCAAAAATCAAAATTAATGAAATCAACTTGTCCGGCTAAAAAGTTTCCATTTATAAATTGAAAAAAAAAATAATAAACGGCGCGACAAAAAGGCTTTTGAAAAAAATAAACGGCGCGCCGTTTATTAGAATAATAACGGTAAGTGATAATTTGCATCACTAGCAATCAATCGGCACAACAAATTGCACAATGTTCTCCATCATTTCACCTAACTATCACTCAAAAATTAATTATGAACTGCATATCTAAAATGGTTTGCAACTTCGTAACTAGCATAACGAAAAGTACTGAATTAAGCACTGTTATTGAAGTCAAAAACTATTAAATGGTTCATTAGGTCACTGTTCTCGACAAAAGTCGATCAGATAAACAATTCCTCCATTCCATATCTCTCCAATGTCTCTTAATTATTCAAAGTGCAAAAAACATGCGCAAATTAGAATTAAACCCGTTTTAAAAAATATATATTTACCTCTTAACCCCATTTTCGCCCTTCATTAACTCTTGATTCTCTGTTCCTGTGGAAGATTTATGGGAAAGCTTCTTGCGTTGCGCCTTTTTCCTACAGATTGTTAATAATCCATCCATTGAAATGAAAGTCTCTTGAGATAACATAGGGTGAACCCAATTTCCGGAACAATATATCTTACCTTTCCCTGAAATACAAAATGAATGCAACGAATGCTAAACTGCCAAGTATGACACTAACAACAACAGCAACTAAAATCGTTTCATAAAGCATCTTCAAGATATGCGCATTTTCTGCCGGCTGGTGTTTCATTCCTGAAATAGACAATATCTCATTTAACCTTGCCCTTCGTCAGTAACGAATTTTGTTTGTCATAGACCCTCCCAACACTTTGCTTGGCGCCAGGTATGGATTTTTGTAACTATCCATGTAAAATATCACTCTGTGAGATTAGGTAACAATTCAACCTTACTCGTATATCCTTGGAGCAAGTGTCGCACTACTGGCGAACGAGGGCATTCTGCGCCCGGGGACAAAGACCGAAATCTTCGCCCTCTAGCATCCGCTAAACTTAATATAAACCGAATTTTTGCGCCCCTTGTCTCTGCGCCCAAGGACATCTGTGGTCGTCCCCCGCCCACTAGTTACGCCACTGCTTTAGGCCCCTCTAAATGGCTCCGACTCAAAAAGTGTTCCAAAGTCAATATGAAATTAGATTGATCCACTTTCGCGAGTAACGAGTACACTGAATTCCGAAAAAAAACTACTGAATATAGGACATTGTCTAAAGGGCAGGAGACGGTTTATTCTAATTGATAGCTTGATTTATACTAAGGGATAAAAATATTTCGGGTGCACATTTTTTGAAGTGCTCCCCCCTCCCAACCTCTCCTGCATCCGCCTCTGGTGTCCAACGAAATACAGCCGTTCCAGGGAACAACCGGCATATTACTCTACAGGAATACAATCCAAGGGGTTGGGAGTCACGGTGTCTTTGGTATCACAGATTGGCTGATACCATCACGAATATCATTAATGTTATATTACCTTCTATATCCTCCCTCGATTCTTTTGCATAAATTTCCACTGCATTACCAAATGTTTGATGATCAACAACGCACTTCAGAGAATCCACTTCGTTTAAGTGTACTTGGGTATAGGATGTACTGTTGTAAAGTTTCGTTACACCATCCCAAGCATAATGATAACGCCCTTCCTTTCTATCGTTTACTATAAAATAAATTTCGGCTTGTGGAAAGCCATTTGTAGCAGTACAACGAAATGATTTCATTGAATCGTTGGATGGTTAATACAATTAATATGGTTAATACAATTAATAATTCACCAAAACACTCAACAAGAAATCAGTTTAGCAATCAATTCAGACCCATTATAGACGCTGAAGTGAAAATCAACTCATTTGTCCGTTCGTGGGGCTCATGTCCACAATTCCAAACTCCAACACCATCTGCTGTTAAATTCTTTATTCTAATACTGCAGTCCTTTGTCATCAGTCCATCACCATTATTCATGTAGCGATAATTTCCATCAATTTTCTGATGCTTTCCGTTCCTCTCCCAAAAACAATTCACCTCATAGTTAAATTTACATAGCAAGGTAAGGTTTTCTCGTAAACGACTTGTTTGATTCGTTGGTCCCTCCACTATTTTTAGCGCCGGTAAAACTGAAAACAACAGATTTTCATGTCATTCAGTACTTTCCAATAAGCTATAACATGTGCTCATAAGTGTTGAACTTAATAAAAATGTTGCTGGGCCCATCTTCAGACTTACCTCTCTGAAAGTAATAATACTTTTCATTTAAAGCATTTCCTTGGCATTGCCCTTTTCCAATATCTTCTTTCCGAAAATCTGATATTCTCAAACTGAAATACGAGGAGGTTTCGCTTTGGGGTACATGACTAATATATTTTTTTTGATTTGTTAAATTGACTTCAGTATTATTCCGTGTCCATTTGCAGAAATGATTTATTTTATCACTATAAGCCAACATGACGGTCTTTCCAAACGGCACTCCGACATCCTGTCCTTCCTTAGGATAAATGCCATCTGGATCTGTCAACAAAATACATGAACTTAAACAATATGATCATCTCTTTTATTTGATAGACACACACTGTAACATTTTTAGTAAAATTGACTTACCAAACAGATGCATCCAATAAACTTTTAGCCTGTCCGGATCATTGGGTGATTTAGGGGAATAAATGTTACACCGCCACTCTGAAACATCAATATCTCGAAAGTCAGAGATTTTGATGCTACAATCCTGTGACTCCTTAAAGTTAGGATTGATGTACTGATATACTTTGATGTACTGATATACTGATGTACTTTGGCACCCAGCAGTAGGTTTCCTGTTTGACGGCCAAATCACAAAATACCACTTGCATTACTAACATATGGTGAGATTTTATTAAAAAACCTTTGGCATAACACAAAAATTATGGAATTGCGGAAATGATCATCAGATGCTGCACTACAAGTGGGGCGTCATTTACCCTAATTCGCAATAAATTCCCAAACCTTATATCACTACCAGGAATAAAACCATAATAAAACCATATAAAGCCATAATAAAACCAGTAATAAAACTATTTTTCCAATATTATTTAAATTAACACCGCATCCAGGCATCAACGGTTTGCCCCAAAGAACGGTAGATCGAATATAAATAAGCATAGGGGTTGCAGCATTGGTCGGTAGCCGGCAGCGGAAGAAGCCCGTCCAATTTATCATCTTGTGAGCATTCAGAAGGACAATACGTTCTTATTTTAAGTCAGAATCACCGGGCGCTAGGTTTCGGTTGTCGACCTAATCCCAGAAAGCTTTGCGTGTTCAATGCCGTTTCCTGATGTTACGCGACATGCTCCTACACCTGGTAATGTTGCTGAAAGCAAATGTAGCTGTGATATCATAAAGTCACACTACACTACTTTACTACCCCCACAACAAAAGGGTTCATTGGAGAGGGGCTTCTTACCTTTCAACTGAAAGAAATCGTCGTTGCCGACAAGTTTCGAATCTTTAAATACTGTATGTGCACAAGTTTTAAGCCCCGAACTAAAGACCTAAATTCATAATTGCGTGTTTGCTACGGTTTCCCGACGTCAGTTGACAAGCTCCTACATTGCCCCTCTAAGCTACAGACTTAAATCTATAATGAGCCACTCAATACTCACAGTTTCATTTGGCAACATTTGAAGCATGAGCTGATCATCCTTAGATAGCGACATCTGTTTCTTTCTTAGGACTCATCTCCTACAAAAATTGGAAATTAGATTTTTTATCATATGGGAAAACATCTATTCTTCAGAATACCATTTGCCATATGTAGGCCCTACATATGAACTGAAAAGGAACGTCTTGCATCTACACGCTCCATTTTGTTGTACAATTTCTAGAAAAGGATGCCCTTTTCGTCAGTTCTCCTTTCTGACCTTCAACTTGATTCATATTCAATAAGACGTCCCTTTTGCTGTCTACACGCGTAGCATGTAAACCAGCGACATGCATCGAATATGTTTCCCATCCAACAGAGGGAGCGCTTGGAGTTTCCCCTACCAGCACCCAAATAAAACAACTCACCTTGGTCAGGCCCAATAAATATAGGACATTGTCTTATGGGCAACAGAGGGCCCATTGTCTTAAATAAAACGAACATATTAAAAACTGTAAATTAATTGAGATATGTTAATATTAAAAATTTGTTTCTTAATTTGAAATCAGACTTGCCATGCAAAAAAGTATATAACGCCTGCATTGGCTCAGAACCTTAATTAGCGATGATACATATTAACAATACATGTAAACATCATCCCAAGCATAAAAATAACGCCCTTCCTTTCTATCGTTTACTAGAAAATAAATTTCGCTTGTGGAAAGTCATTTGTAGCAGTACAACGAAATGATTTCATTGAATCGTTGGATGACTCCCTCAACTGGACAAGACTTATTTCAGGTTCCACTATAAAAAGATGTTTAATACAATTAATAATTCACCAAAACACTCAACAATAAATCGGTTTAGCAATCAGTTCAGACCCATTATAGATGTTGAAGTGAAAATGAACTCCTTCGTCCATTTGTGAGGCTCATGTCATCTGTTGTTAAATACTTCACACTAATGCTGCAGTCCTTTGACATCAGCCCACTATTATTGTTCATGTAGCTATAAGTGCTGTCAATTTCTAAACGCCTTCCATTCCTATCCCAAAAACAATTCACTTCATAGTTAAATTTACATGGCAAGGTAACATTTACTCCAAAACTACTTATTTGATTCGTTGGTCCCTCCACTACTTTTAGTGCCGGTAAAACTGAGAAGAAAATTCGATTTTGATGTCATTTAGTACTTTCCAATAAGCTTTAACATGCACTTATAAGTGTTCCACTTAACAACAATGTGTCTGTGACTGGACACAGGGAAGCTCAGAAAGGCAGACTGAGTGGCCAAAATGATTTTCGTCAGTTTAAGACCACACCGACCACTCCTAACAGACGGTAGGTAATTAAGCCAAAGGAAGGGGCCCAAGACAGAACTCTGAGGTACCCTACAAACCAAGATCTTCATGCCCTGGACAGACTGAAGCTGAACCCAATGACCCGGAAGGTAAGCCACCAGCAGGTTATACAGATAAGGATTAATTACACACTGGGATAAAGAGTGAAGAACAAAGCTGTGATTGACAGAATCAAACTCCTTAGCCACATTTGTCTGAAGGAGAACGAAAGCACATCTAGCAGCATGGACGTCGAGAATGAATCCAAACAGTGACAGAACCGCAAAGCTAACCGACACATTGGTTCGAGTGCTACATTGAGATAAGGGAGTTGTGCACAAGGTTGAAAATCCACCACTCAAACACCTTGGCAAGTGTGGGAACACAGCAATTGGGTGATAACCACATGGTGACAAGGATGGCCTACCCTTAGCAATTGGGAGAATAGTTGCGGTCTTCCAAGCCAAGGAAAACACCCCATTAGCCATGCAAAAGTTGTAGTGAAACAGGAGAGACTGGAAATTTTCGAGGCTGAAGTGTAGCAGGCAAAAAGAAGGAATACCATCAAAAGTGACCACAGCAGATCACTAAAATCGAGCACACTGCCTATTGTGCACTGAAGCAGGTCCTTGCATCGCCTTACATTTGTAATTAATATAAAAATGAATCAAATAAAAGGAAATTCTGACTTGACCTACCTCACAATGCAGAGGTAACTTGCTAAAGGGATCACATCAATTTGGTGCATGACAGTTTGGTGTATGGCAATTTGGCATAGTCAATTTGGTATACATACAAATTTGGTGTATGACAATTTGTTGTACATACAAATTCGGCATACATACCGATCTGTTGGGTGCACAAATTTGTTCAAAATTGCAACTGTCATAACAGTCACTGCAATGGTCCTGTATAACACAGTTGGGTTTGTTTGTTTTAGGGCCCATCAACTTCAAAGGTCATTAGGGCCTTATAACACAGTTGGGGTAGGTATTCATTGTTCTATTGCCTTGCAATGACGGTTGTTATTACCATTGAAATTTTGAACAAATTTGTGCACCCAAGAGATCAGTATGTATGCCAAATTGATGTAGACCCCTTGCTACACATGTGTGATGTGCAAAATTTCCAGGGAGGTGAGCAAAATTTCCAGGTGTAGGAGTTCGCCCCTTGGCATTGATGGAGGACATGTGCTCCATTAAGGAATAGGCCATAGATATGCAAGCATTGGGGTTGCAGCATTACGTTCCCAACCTGCTGAATAAGACCATTGTTCAACAAACCGCTCGTTGTCTCAGTGGGACAATGGTCTAAATGGGTACCAGACCCTGCATAGTCAGGAAAATGGCCAGTACCATATTTATTCCAATAAGGGCAGCCCTCGAATAAACGCCACCCTCTAATAAGCACCGAATCATCAGCATGAACTAAACAATAAACGCCGCCCTCCAATAATCACCACTGCTCTTGCTCATCATCATCATACTCTTATCTCACATGCAGCAGGGTCAGGTAAGCAGGTTCTAGCCTGGCACTCCTACCTGTCTGCCATCAGGTCCCTGTCCAACCCACACCCTGCCATATCCTTATGGACAACCTATTCCCATGTCTGCTTCAGTTCCCTCTGCCCTTTGTGCTTCTGAGCACCTGCATTTCTCAAATGGACCCAATGAGCTCTTCCTCCCCTCTTCTCATGACGTGTTCATACTTTTATTATTTGTCCATTTTTTGGCCATGTCCACCACCCCAAGCTACCTCACATACAGTCATTCATAATTCTATCTGCTATTGACACCTGACTCATTTACTGCAGCATTCACACCTCAGTTACTTGCATTCCATTGATGTGGCTCTTCCTCACTACCCAACACTGATCCATACACCATAGCTGGCGTAACCATCACCCTGTAAAACTTCCCTTTCAACTAGATTGGGACCCCCCCCCCTATCACACAGGACACTGGTTGCCCATCTCCATTTCAACCATCCACCATTGATTCTATGGGTCACATCAAAGTCCATTTCCCTATTGCTATGGAACGTTGATTCTAAGTACTTGACCTCTTTCACCTTATTCACCAGTTCACCCCTAGAAAATATGTCACTGTTATTTTACCATCCATTATTACTGTCTATGAGGGCTCCCAAAATTAATAAGCACCGCCCTATAGTAAGCGGCGCACCAAAAACGCCACAAAATAAATAAACAACGCGGCGTTTTTTGGAATAAATACGGATTTTTCGACAATTCTAATACAGTAAAACCCCGCTATAACGATCTCGGATGTAACGAATTCCTGAATGTTACGAATGGTTTACAAAGTCCCGGCAAAAGGATAGGAGTTTGTGTATTAAAAATATCGGATATAATGAATTGGATATAACAAATATATAATATAATGAAATATATGATATATATGAAATATATGATATAATGAATTGGATATAACAAATTTCCTGGTAATAAGGTGAAAATTTATAAAAGTTTGGTTAGCTGGATAGGATATAACGAATGATGGACCTTATAAATAATTTTTATTTATGGATTTAACACAAACTTCCGCTCAATGGTCACCACATATTGAATTGAACACACTTACAGGAATGCCTTGTCATACTTTTTATTTTACTAGGGCAGAATGCACAAATGGCTGATAATATTAGAAACGTTCATGTTCTCATCATCATCATCGCCACCATACTCTTATCCCGCCTGTGGCAGGGTCGGGTATACAGCTTCTAGCCATACACACTTGCCAATCTCCCCCATGATCCCCCATTCACCCCACCATTACCATATGCAGGAATTAGATAGACTGGAGAAATACACTCCCCACTCGTTTACCTCAGAAGTATGAAACAAGACTCTACCTTTTCTATCCTTCACTGTTATGGCTCACGGTAAATCTTTAATCGCCCTATCCCTGATCTTGGCCAGGCTACATTCTTCCTTCATTCCCCCTTTGTCTATATCATAGAGGACCTTATACTACTGGTGTATGACCAAAGAAATGATCCTCCTAGCTGTGGCCTTGGTCTGCCTGTAGCATATTTTAGAATCATAGTCTCCTATCTCCATCCACCTATGGAATGCAACCTTTCATTTTTTGGTGGCTGTCTCTATTGCATTATTCCACCACTATGACTGCCTGCCCTGGAGTGTACCTTCTACTCTAACCTCACCTAAAATGGCCTCCCCAAATTTTCTAATTTTTCTGGCGAACCTGACCCACACTGCATCAGCTGTGTCTTCCAAATCCCAGTCTACTTGCCTATCTACTTCCTACATGAATTCCTCTGTTTCCAACATCTAATAACCTGCGCTCCTCAAGAATTGACTGCCCTTCAATACTTAAGGGCAGTCATTACAGCTAACCAGTAGTCTGGGAGAATACCAACTGTAAGAAAACTAAATCAACGGGCATTAAAATAGTAAGAAAAACATGCAGAAATGTTTCATTGGGGTAAATACAAAGGTACACAAAGATTAGAAACCTAATGTTTTGGGTAATCACCTAATGGGGTAGTATCACAGACTACTGGTTAGCTATCTTGGGTTAAAAACAGCTTTCCTGGTTTTAACGAATTCCTGGCTATAACGAATGTGATTGCATTCCCCTACAAATTCGTTATAGTGGGGTTTTACTGTAAATTTGATTGGGATCAATTTCTTCCAATTGATGCCGTGGCATCAATGACCTCTTCTGTTGGGTGGCTAAAATTACAGAATAATATTAATGTGCTTGAATAACACTCAACATCATAACGTGTACTTTTCAGAATTTATAAATATGTACTTCTAGTATGACACACAACAGAAGGATCACATTGCACCCGTGTTGCTCATTACTATAAAGCAGTGCTCCGCAACCGGTGTGCCTTGAGCTGATAAAGGTGTGACGCAGTCAAATAAGATAATTTTCTAACTAAATAATATTTCAATGGTCCTCCTTAGAAACACAATAACAAGAATACTTGCAATGAAATATTCACGCAAATAGCCTTCTAAAGGTTTCATTATTGATGTGCAATTTCTCTAAAATAATAAATCTCATTGCCCAGAGTGGAACACACCCTCACCCTGGCTATGCCACTGGTATATATTTTAGCTTTTGATGTGCCGTGGAATTCTATGAAGAACTTTGGTGTGTCGTAGGTGAGAAATGGTTGCGGAGCACTGTTATAAAGCACTACCACCTACATGAGTTTTACTATAGACCTCACAACTCTTTCTTAACTACAGTATCTTATTAACTGTGCTGTAGGCATCAGCCTTAATAATGTAGTGGTCTCAAATTCAATTTATTAGAGGGCCGTATTGACAGTGAAACGTTTTGCAGGCCACATGCACTATGACCTATTTGTAAACTCCCTATCTAAGTGTTATGTGCATTTCTAAAATGTACGAAATACATACAGTAATTTTAATATCGGATTTAATGCACATTTAATGCACAAAACAATTATCTAGACTCTGTATCATATCTGCATCATATACTATTATTAGCTCGCCCCCTGGCGTCGGTAGCATTCCCTAACGAACACTAGACCGACGATAAATAAGCGTAGGGGTGCAGCTTTGGCCGGCAACCGGCTGCAGAAAAAAACTATGACCAATATATCACCCTGTGTCCATACAGAGGGACAAATGGGTACCCGACCCTGCGATAGGCGGGAAGGCGATAGGCCGCAAAATTTGACATGGTTGATTAATGATAAATCTAATTGATGTCAGAAACCATTGATTTCATGGTAACATACGGTTCGTTATATTTTCTGCTTGGAATACTGCTGCGCCCAAAAACTGATAAAACGATACCATGAGGATAATAGAGAGTTAGTGGTGAACGTCGACGATGACGATGCGAACGAATAGAAGCGAAAATGGGCAACTCCGCATGCTCACGGAAAGCGGACCAGCAAGTGAGCATACGCAGTTGCCCATTTCTGCCTCTTATCGTTCACATCGTCGTCGTCGACGTTCACCACTAACTCTCTATTATCACTAAACCTCATTCTTTAACGCCAATTACATACTAAAACTATAATAATAGTGACAGACTTTTACAATGTAGCCTATATATTTCATTAAATTAAGCGAAGTTTTGAAGCAATTGTGCTAGCGGCGATTTCTCTGGCTTTTAACCGGGACCCTTTTAACCTCCTTCCTAAATATAAAAGATGGCCAAATTGGAGGTCACAATAATTTAACGTTGAACAAAACACATTTTAGAAACAGCAGGCTTACCTTGATTTGTTGATCAGAAATGCATAGAGCACTGCAATACTCACAAAAAATACAAGTAAAAGAATTGCAAACTGCGAACCTGTCAATGCTGGATGAAAGTCAAGAAGAGGACTCCCTACAGACAATAAGAGGTATCAAATTAGAAACGCGCTAACTCATTAAGGGATGTAACAGTTAACACACAGCCTTAAAACACGTTCAGAGTTACAGTTTCCTTGTATCAATGCAATTTTAATATTTACTCCACGAATGAATGTTATAAAACAAGCCCTCTCTTAACGCGTTAATAACGGAACAATTGGGCTTATTTTTTGTTTCATTGGTGTCTTAGGGCCCACCAACTACAGTGGTCATTAGAGCCATGTCCACTGCGTTGTTCTAATGCAATCTCTGCACCGACACTACGCTGTTGTAACGATTTGGGTATTACCTGTGCGCAGTGTTCCCAAGCGGTCACTGATGCTAGTGCAACCTGGGGTTGTATTGTTTAACTTCAATGATCAAACAAGAACATGTGCATCCAACGCCATACAGCCGTTCCTGGGAACAACGGGCTTATGACTCTACAAAAATACAATCTATGGGGTTGCGAAACGCAGTGTCTTTCGTATCAATACACGGATACAGTATGATTAGTGTTATATTACCTTCTATACCCTCCTTCAAATCTTTTGCTTAAATTTCCTGTGAATTAGCGAATGTTTGGTGATCAACCACGCACTTCACAGAATCCACTTCGTTCAAATAAACTTCTGTATAGGATGCATATTATGTGAAGTGCTCCCCCCTCCCAACCGCTCCTGCATCCGCCTCTGGTGTCCAACGCCATACAGCCGTTCCAGGCAGGCCTGGTTCCAGGGAATAACCGGCATATCACTCTTCAGGAATACAGTTCACGGGGTTGGGAGTCACGGTGTCTTTGGTATCACAGATTGGTTTATATCATCACGAATATGATTAGTGTTCTATTACCTTCTATATCCTCCCTCGAATCGTTTGCATAAATCTTCACTGGATTAACAAATGTTTGATGATCAACAACGCACTTCAGAGAATCCACTTCGTTCAAGTGAACTTGTGTATAGGATGTACTGTTGTAGAGTTTCGTTACATTATCCCAAGCATAATAATAACGCCCTTCCTTTCTATCGTTTACTAGAAAATAAATCTCGGCTTGTGGAAAGCCGTTTGTAGCAGTGCATCGAAATGATTTCATTGAATTGCTGGATGAGTCCGTCAACCGTATAAGACTTACGACAGGTTCCACTATAAAAAAAAACGTTTAAAATAATTACTCACCAGAACACTCATAAAGAAATCGTTTTGCAGTCAATTCAGACCCATTATAGACGCTGAAGTGAAAATCAACGCATTTGGCTGTTCGTGGGGCTCATGTCCACAATGCCAAACTCCAATATCATCTGTTGTTAAATGCTGTACGCTAATGCTGCAGTCATTTGTCATTAGTCCACCATTATTATTCATGTAGCGATAATTTCCATCAATTTTCACATGCTCTCCGTTCCTCTTCCAAAAACAATTCACCCCATAGTTAAATTTACATGGCAAGGTAACGTTTTCTCCTAAACTGCTTGTTTGATTTGTTAGTCCCTCCACTATTTTTAGTGGCGGTAAAACTGAAAAAGAAAAACACAATTTTGATGCCATTCTGTACTTCCCAATAAGCTACAACGTTTGCCCATATGTGTTCAACTTAATAAAAATGAGACTGGGCCCATCTTCGGACTTATGAATATGAATATGTAATCCTTTGTGACGGATACCTTGCTGGCGAGATCTTTTCATGCTAGACCCATATGCCCAGATCTCCACCAGCACCCCAGCAACACCTTTGCCTTTCGCACCCATTCCAGCCGCTCCACCCCAGAACCCACCACCCCCAGAACCTCTTCCAATGTGGGGGTTCCCCAACCCCTTCTGCAGTGATCCAGTGCTGGGCAGACCAGTATCACATGCCTGACGTCCTCCACCTGATCCCTGCACAATTCACAGCCCTCCTCTCCACCTGTGATCTTTGCCATCCTCTGTTTCGTCTCCAGTGACCCAGCTCTTGCCCGAAACAGAAGTGAGCTCTCCCACGTATTGTCGTAGATTACCTCCCTCTCTATGTTAAGCTTGTTCCCATACACCCTCAGCGTTTTCTTTGCAGCCCTTCCCTCCATACTCTGTCGCCACTGCCCTAACCCCCATTCCTTCACTTTGTCCTGTACGAGTCTTTGCAGCGTTACTGCCCCCTCCTTGCCCTCCCTGGGGTGCAGTGTTATGCCTATCTTCTTTGACATCCTGTTTACCCTCCTCTCCCAGTTGGTAGATACCCTCATGGTGTTTACCCATGCATTTACCTGCCATACTGGATTTTCCTTCTCTAGTCCCCATATCCTGCATAGGTATACCAACTTACTAATCATTTCCCTCTGTTCAAATGTAGACCACCCCATGTCTCCCTGCATTGCCTCCACTGCTGTAAACCTATTTCCCCCTAAGGCCATCCTACCTAACCTTCTCTGGGCTATTTCCATACAGTCCATTACCTTTTTACTAATGCATAGGACCTCGTTTCCATATGTTAACCCTGGTACTGCTACCGCTTTCCATAGGCCCCTAACCAATTCATACCTTGAGAATGAATCGAATGCCAGTTTCCTTATTAATCCTTCTCTGGTTTTCAGCTTACAAACGATGTTTTCTTCCATTGCTTTCAGGTATCCCCTATCATTTGTAAGTTTAACCCCCAATTATGTAACCTCTAACACTACCTCTCCCTCTCCCCAAGCTTGATTGGTACCTGATTGCTAGGCAGCACATTATCCTCTCCTATGATCATCAGCTTTGTTTTGTCCTGACCAAACTCTAACTGAAAATCCCTACTGTACTGTTCACAGATATCCAGTTCTTCCTGGAGTTCTCCCTCTGTCTCTGTCAGCAGCACTATATCATCACATTGGAAGATGGCAGGCAACTTGATACCATCCCCCAGAGAAAACCCCAGCCCTCTATCTTGGAGCCTAATCCCCAGTTCATTGATGTACACTAGGACTTACCACTCTGGAAGTAATAATACTTTTCATTTACAGCTTTTCCTTGGCATTGCCATTTCCCGATGTCTTCTTCCCGAAAGTCTGATATTCTCAAACTGAAATACGAGGAGGTTTTGTTGTGAGACAGACTATGAATATATCTTTGTTGATTAGTAACTTCAGCATTATCCCGTGTCCATTTGCAGTAATGATTTATCTTATCACTATGAGCCAGCATGACGGTTTTTCCAAACGGCACTCCGACACCCTGTCCTTCCTTAGGATAAATGGCATTGGGATCTATCAACGGCAGACAAGAACATAAACAATATGACGGTCTCTTTCGTTTGATAGACACGCACTGTAACATGTTCAGTAAAATTGATTTACCAATAAGATGCATCCAATAAGTTTTTAATCTGTCAGGATCATTGGGTGATTTAGGGGAATAAATGTTACACCGCCACTCTGCAACATCAACATCTTGAAAGTCAGAGATTTTGATGCTACAATCCTGCGACTCCTCAAAGTTCCGATTGATGTACTGATAGCGACCACCGATGAAGACCTCTGTACCGCCCCTCTGCCATGCACAATCTATTATTTCCACCTCAGACTGACATACTACAGTCACAGTGCTTCCTTTGGGAATAAATGCTGGATGATCACTTGACACAAAGCCAGCTGAAAAAGTAATATTACTTCAGTAAAGCTTTTTTGTGCACATGTGAGTTAAACGTTTTCTTGAAAGACAATAATAACTTACAGAATTCACAGCGTTTATTTGTATTGGAGGGAGGTGGTATAAATCTATAGAAATGTATATCTACTATTTATATGAATCGCCTTATTGAAGATATATGACCCAAGCAGTAGCGGATCCAGGATTTTCGTCGGGGGGGGGGGGGGGGGGAGCCATAGCCAGCGACTGGAATCGCAATTTTCATTTGTCAGTGTCAATGTCGACCCAAAATTTAGGGGGGGGGGGTTGCAACCCCAAAAACACCCCCTTGGATCCGCGCCTGCCCAAGTATTATTTATTTACCCGTTGAAGCAGTCACCGCAATCACTAATGTCATTTTTACATAAGCCTGAATTCCAAGTTCGTCTGAGTTTCTCGCATGGGTAACATTCGTCCGAAAGTTGTGTACTTTGTACTGACTATTTAATGTACATTCAAAATAAGCATTAGAATTAAGATGTGTGTGCAGTTTAATTATGAAAAGATGCAGTTTAATTAAGAACACTAACGGAAATCAGAAACCCTAATACAGTAATGATGACAACTAAGTCCTTGGCCTTGGTGTTAATTCTATCCATCCAACTTGATGACACGCACAGAGCTAGATGCAAAGGAAAACAAAATTTAAAGATTTGATCGCAGTCGATTTTCTCAACAGTGCAGTGGTAAGAAGCGGAAAGGAGAGAGATGTCGCGATTTAAAAACAAGGAAGAGCAAAGAAAATCAATGAAAACGCACAGCAAATTCGGACAGAACAGGAGGCTAACGCGCCCCGTTATGAACGCAATTTCTGCTCAGAAACGGGTACGTTTGTACGTCGTGGTTTTCTGTTAAGAGGGCCGACGTGTTCGACATACAGTAATAGGCGTCGACAAACGAAGCCCTACAGTAAAGCCCGCTTCACAATAGTGAGTTTTCTTGTAGCGTTTTTTGCCGACGCACGCTACGTTAAGCAGAAGACAGACTGCGCATGTGCAACTACTGCGCGCAGTAACGTTACGTTAGGTTTCAATGCACGCATCGTGAATTTAGCCTCAGACGCACGCTAATTACGTTAGAGTGCAGCTGGAAATGGTGGATACCC
The DNA here is from genome assembly GCA_013389805.1 of Trigoniulus corallinus. Taxonomy (NCBI): domain Eukaryota; kingdom Metazoa; phylum Arthropoda; class Diplopoda; order Spirobolida; family Trigoniulidae; genus Trigoniulus; species Trigoniulus corallinus. The sequence continues at coordinate 14,926,588 of JAAFCE010007744.1, forward strand.
CAAAAGTTGCAAAAACAGTTCACTTCACTCCAAATATGAATATAATTATGTTAAATGAAGTGCTCCATCATAACCCAAGATTTGAAAATAATAAATGGGATTTGGTGGCCAAAAAAATGTCGATGTGGTAATGTTGGTTGAATGAAATGCATTGATATGGCCAGTTCAATGTCTTCCACTGGCAAATCATTAATTAATCGAAAAATTATAATTTCCTCCATTTCTAATTAAACTTCAGACTCGTCTCTCCGTCGGTTATATTTTAGTATGCTTATTTTATACCCTGAGTCGCTAGGGGCGCTCCTGTACCGGCCATTAAGTTTAGGACCGCTACAAGAAAATTGTTTTTTCCTTGAAAACTATCTGTTGGTCACGTGGTCGGCTAACGTCTTTGCGTCCGTCCATTAGGGATCTTGCAGGTACACGCGACGTGGGCGTTTCCAAGACAAAAGACGAGAAGTGAGCAACCTTCTCGTCCGTCCTTCTCGTCTCGTCCCATCCATGGACGGCAAAATCTAAAATACACGTCCTTGTTTCTCGCGACGAGTTGGCCTGCCTGCTATTGGCCAAACGCTTGCGCATGCGCAAATCACTCTTAAGCTAGCTATCTGGCATCCATTTTTTTTTACACGAAGCGATGGAGAGATAAAAACACCAAGAAATGAAAAATAAAAGTGATGATCCCCAACACCTGTTAGTGCACATATAATATATGTTATATTCAATGTTTTATAGAATGCAATAATTATATGGGACATTATTTTAAGGAGATTTTAATACATTTTACTTAACGCTTCTACCATATAGCCAAAATATGTTTTGTCTGGCAGTCACTAGATGGCACACAATTATCTGAAACGGATAACTGCATGTTGCCAAACACAAGCCGAGACGAAACATAAAAGGACGAATTTGAGACCTGAAATTCGTCTCTCGTTACGTCCGTCCCTTCTACATGCAAGATCCCTATTGACGCTGCAAGAAAACTCCCTAATAATATCGGGAACGAGAATGGCAAGGTAAGCCATTTGACCAATAGGAGTGCACCTCCACCACATGATGTACCCGTCACTCCTCCCCTCTGCACAAAATACGTTTTACGTTGCCGTTCCCGTTGCTGTTGTGAAGCCCCGAGTACTGTTCACCATGTTGGGTCACTGTCATCACTCCTAATAGTATAAACTATCCCTATTATTATATTATTAATATTACAAATTTAACAATAGTTCAATTTTTGAGGCCCGCAGCCCAACCTTATAGTCACAATTTAGATCCGCCGCTGTTCCTAACGTCTCTCCTGCCTATCTCAACATGGGAGTCCCTGAGCGGTTGCCCGTACTGCCCACTACCAAGGCTTGTCCTGGTGCCCAGAGAGTGAGGAAGAGCTGTGTAAACAGATTGCGGGCAGCAGAGATGCCATTGCTGCAGTACACGAGTGCGGTGTCGTGGTAAGGGCATATGAAGAGGAGAGAAGGACTTTGATAGGTCCATTACGGGAAAGCAGGTGGTTGGATTTTGTTTTTGTTGTTTGTTGGTGTTTTAGGGCCCTCAACCACAAAGTTCATTAGAGTTCCGTCCACAGCATAGTTCTTATGCAGAGACTGTACAGACACTACACTAATGCGACGATTTTTGGGTATTAGCAGTACCCAGTTTTCCCAAGCTGCCACCCATGTCAGTACTACATGGGGCTGCGCTGCTTAACTTCAGTAATCAGACGAGAACTGGTGTGTCCAACGCAATTCGCCACTCCCCAGGTGTTTGGAAGCACCCAGATCAGTCCAAAGAAGACAACAGAGCAGATGAGATATTTAAGCGGTTGACAGGGACGTGGTGATAGGCCGGGCGGATGATAGTTGAAGTCCTGTATGATAGTTGAAAGGGAAGTTCTAAAGGGCAGTTTGTTTCGATGATGTTTTGGAGTCTTCCAACTACGAGGTTGTTAGAACCCTGCCCACTGCATATTTCTAGTGCAGACACTGCACAGACACTACACTAATGCGACGACTTTTGGGTATTAGGCTAGACTCACACTGGAGCCGACTATGTGGGACACTACGCACGACTTAGACGACTTGAGTGGTCACATTACGCACGACTTGGTCGGACGACTTGCTTCAGAAAAACCCCACTCATGCCCCGCAGCATTGATAAGAAGCACAAAAGAAACTTATAAAACAAAAGATACTGTGCAAGTCGCACAGAGTCGGACGAAAATTCCCAACCAGTTCGGATCTAGTCGCAAGTCGGAAGTGTATGCACGTAGTCGGACGGCTGAGTCACAGCCAAAGTGAGAGGATGCATAGGGAAACAAAGAATGGGATCGTTTGTGCATGTTTGTACGACTACGGACGACTAAAAGTCGCTCGTAGTCGGCTCCAGTGTGAGGCTGCCCTTAGCCATACGCAGTTTTACAAAGCTGCCACTAATGCCAAAAATGCCACTGGCTGGGGCTGTGTTGCTTAACTTCAGTGATCATACGACGTTGAAAGTTGCTTCCGCCTTTTCACGGCCTTGACTCGAACCACTCATTGTTTCATTCATTTCCAGTATTTATACGTAGTTTTGAGTCTCTCATTTGGGTTTTTGCAGCTGTAAGTACCTATTCACTTAACATATTATTAACTCCGATTATGCAATGAAGTCATTCTCTCAATTTGTTTTCTGTTTTCAAAAAACATTGCATGAGTCATTGTGTATCAACATTAAGGTTAGGTTCTACATTATGGTTGTCACAAAGAATTTACCCTGACAGAAAACTTTTTTCTGAGTAGCCCCTTATTGCTATGGTCTAAAAGCTGCAGGAAACATTAAACTGTAAGCAATGCTGATTCAAAAATTAAAGCAAAACCTGCAACAATCTGTGCCAGTCTCCCCCAGGGGAGGAGCAATTCAGCTATTACTCCCCCGTCAGTGCCGGTTTACGGAAGTTCGCCCCCAGACATTTCGCCCCCGACGTTTCACCCCCGACATTTCGCCCCCACACATTTCGCCCCTCGGACGTTTCGCCCCTGGGAAGGTAAATGGCCTGTAAACAATGTAAACGCAAATTTCAAAGTAAAATTTACGTCGTCAAAGTCTTATAAGTGATGTTCGTCTGCTAAATTGTACTTAAAAAAAATAGCAGCAGCGTCGATGCTTAAAAACAACCAACGTAAAATTTGGCACATGCGCGTGTCGCTACCTTATGTCCGAATTTTAAAAACGGAGTCCGCAAAGATATAGCCAAAAACACATCGATTTGTAGGGACTAGTGGTTTTTTTTTAAATTAATATCATTTTTTTTATTAGATGGTAAAGTGAATTTCCAGATATTTCGGCTATGCCTTTCAGAAAGTCTATTAAATTTCTATCATTGATGTCCTCTACAATGCGTAGCATTCTTGCCGAAATTGCTGAATTTTCACCTTACCTATTCCTTGAAACACTCATAAAAAGGTCTGAACGAACAATGCTGTTTTTCTAGGTAAAAACAGAATAACAAAAAAAATAAAAAAAAAAAAAAATAACGGCCAAAATAAGGTAAAAATCAAGGGCTGACATTGACTCAAGGGTCAGTTGGCACTAGCCCTTGATTTTTACCTTACCTAAAACGGAATAACAAAAAATAAAGAATAACAAAAAAAAACGGCTATTTGCCTCCCAGGGGGCGAAGCATCCGAGGGGCGAAATGTTGGGGGCGAAACGTCCAAGGGGCGAAATATCGGGGGCGAACGTTCCGGATCCCGTCAGTGCCAAAATGGGCCACGTATTTCAACTGATGCACGATTCACGATGCACTTACCCATTTCTATACTGCCAGTTCAATTTGCAGTTGGCTAAACCACAGAAAATAGGACATTGTCTGAGGGGCAGTAGAGGACCTAGCTATATTTATACTAAGGAATTCTGAACATATAAAAATATTTGAGGTGCACTTTTGTTGAAGTCTTCCCCCTGATCTGCCTCTGGATCCGCCCCTTGTCTCCCCTACTACGTATCTCAAATGATTCTGGAAATGCTTTTGAAACAACAAAAGTTAGGGACAAAAAATTATAGAGAACAAGTTTCAACACTTTTACTGTAACTGATAGACTTATTTTAATCATAGTTTTCACAATAAATCAATTCTCTTCATTTTGACAACTGAATACGACAGAAGTAATTTGAAATAAACAAAAGCCTGACGTCATATGAAAAAATAATGATAAATGGCGTAAAAATAGTGAAAAGACTTTCTACGCTCCATATTCTATAAAATCACACAGCCTTTGCCTATAGCTCCTAAGGTCAATTTATCAGAGGTAATTTTGGTGGTGATTTTCAATAAATTAAAACTCTGCCAGATATCTGGGTATACCTCGTGCTCTTTAATAAAAAATATTACGAAGGCAGCTTCAACGATCACTAGACTTCTCAAAATTCAAATGTGCAGGAATTCAAAAGATACCATTTGTAAGACGATATTTTCTTGGCAATATTGACAACTTAAACGTCTACCAAATCTTGCCTCGTGATAGAATACAGAGGAATGGTGGTAACCTTTGACATTCTTCAGCCATTTCACGACTTTACCTCACATACAAAATGAATTGTCTATGGTGTTTATTATAATTAAATTTAATGCTTCTACACCCAGCAAATTGGCATCATTGAATAGCAAACTGCTTTACCGTCTTCTTTGGCTGTGTCAAAAAATTCGCTGCCCTTCTATATACCTCTTCCACACCCCTATCCCCATGAACCTTCCCATATCCCTGACTATCCTTGCCTACGTGGTTATTAAAGCCCCCACCAATAAATAAGCGCTCATTCCTTTTACACAGCCCAATCTCAGCTTCTAGTGAGTGTACAAACTCATCAAAGTCTGTCTGGAAACCGTCCTTGTTGGGGTTCATCAAGACCAACCTGGAGGCATATGCGCTGATGAGTTACAACACAACTCACTGAACCACTGTAACAAACATTATCCTGCTATTGATTCGTTTCACAAGGGTGACCCTTTGCTGCAGCTCCTAATAATACTACACCCATCCCATTTTGCCCCACTTCACTAGCTGCATATCTAAAGCTTGTTTCCCTCACCAATGGCCCTTCATCAATCCCCTTCCACCGAGTTTCCTGGAGAAAGGCTACAGCAATCCTCCTTTGCTTTAGGATATTAAACAAATTCTACTGTTTTGCCAGTAATGGTCCCGACATTCCACATTTCTAATCTAGGATTAGCCCCTATGCCTTCTGAACATGCTCTGACTGAGGGCACCCCAGCCAGGCACCTGATACCTACAGGAATATTAGCTCCTCTTTCTGAGGGAGATGCCAACCTACCCCACAAGGGAAACCTGGCGCTATAACTACTACAAAGCCTGAGGTTCCAACCCCCATGTCATTGTGGATGCATGATATTGATGGCCCGGATTCCACTCACGCACCCCTTATGACAGCCGGTACTGGGGTTTTAATCCCCTGCCCCATAGGTTGGAAGACAAACGCTCAGTTGGACATTAAAGCTGCCCACAGAGGATCGACATGGTTGTCAACCATGCCCTCAACTTCTTTGCCACAGTCAGAACAACCAAATTGACAACTCCTAACTGCTTTCCCACCTATGGCAGGATTGGGCAACCATCTCATGTCCCTCCGATGTGACACAAGGGTGGGAGTGGCTTATTGCATTGAACACACCAGTTCTCGTCTGATCACTGAGGTTAAGGAACGTAACCCCATTAGTACTGATATGGGTGACCACTTGGGAAAACCAGGTACTACTATTACCCAAAAATCGTCATTAGAACCTGTACCTGCACCTGCATTAGCACCTGTACCTGCATGAGAACTACGCAGTGGACGAGGCTCTAATGACTTTGTAGTTGAAGGGCTCTAAAACCCCAACAGAAAAAGACTGTTTATCCGCAGCCGGTTGCCAACAAAAGTTGCAACCCCTATGCTTATTAATCACTGTGCTGCTGTTCGTTGGAAACTTCAACCGACGCAAGGGAGGGCTCCTACACCTGAGAATTTGTGAATGATGGGAATGATGTGCAAATGCCATTATACACCACCCAGGACTGTGGTTTTACTTATCCCAAGGAAGGCACACTTGGGGTATCTGTCGTCCAAAAGAAGCCCATCCACTTCAGTCTAGTATTGAACCTAGACAGAGGCGTGCCAGCACCATGCGCAATGTGAGCAATGCACGCAGGCGCCTGTGCTCTCTACTTCCTTCTTAGATCCAGTAATAGAACTGGTACCACTGCTCATTTGACTATCACGTCACTATTATTTTTATTTTCCTAGGTGATGTTGTGCCGAATGTGCGCCATATAGCACTTATTGTTGAGACCTTCTTTAGTTCGTGGTAGGAGATAGGGGCGCCAATTCAGTTCTTGCACACAGGCGCCAAAAACTACTGGCACACCGCAGAACCTAGAACCACTGACGCAGTTACCAAGCATGCTCCCACTGTTCAAACAATACGGGGGTATATGGTAGACCTATGTGTGATTCAGGGGTGGATACAAAAGACACAACCAGCCTGGACCAACGGATTTACTAGTCCTAAACGTATCATTCAGACATTCACTTGTTTTCATCAAATTTCTGGGGGACGGTATTAGGACACCTTTTTCAAAAAATCAAAATCTGTATTCCTATAGGTTTTTAATTTTTTGTTTACAAAGCTTTATTTATTAGAATGACCTTAGCCATACTAGTAGGAATGGAGTTCCTTGAATCAATTTTTTATTTATATTCAACTTTAAGCGAAATTACATAATTGAAGAATTGGCTTGGGGGGGGGGGGCGATATTTCAGCATTTTACCATATTGCATGGTGTCTGACCTATTGCACACTGACAATAACCAATCCGATGCACACACGTGCCTATTTGTAAGTTTTATTTCATTTAAATGAAATTATCTGGAAACATTAAAAATGTTGCTGAAATACTGATTTTGTTTACTGTATAATTTCAGGTTCCTTGGGGTGTTCAATGGGTTAGAAATTAGGTATGAGAGTCATTCCACTGGCACTTTGGTCTATCAGGCCTGCTTGCAGTGTATTGAATTAGAATAAACTAAACAAGCTACTCACGCCCTAGAGCAGCGATTCTCAACGTTTTTTTCGTCACGGTACACTTAATAATTTAAAAATTTGGCGTCACACTAACAATGACACATTTCGGGGCACACAAACGCCTAAAGAAAATATATAAGTTGTAACCTAAAACCCCATGCAAAATCTCGCCTCGGTGGCGCAGTGGGTAGCGCGCTCAGTAACTGCGTCAGTAGTTTTTGGTTCAAGACTGCACCGAGGTAGGTTGGTTTTCTTCAGGCGAGATAGAAAGCCCTGAGTATGCTTACTTTCAGATGAGAAGTAAAACCGGGATCCCATGTGGTGTACAATGGCATCTGAGCGTGAAAGAAACTGGTAGAGGAAGCAAAAAATCTTCCCTGCCATAGGCGCAAAGAGGGTTACAAGTTACTTGTAACCTAGCCCTATGCACACATCAAGCGGATGACTAGTAGACTAAAATGCTACATAGCTTTGTCAGCCATTAGTGAAAACTGTAATATTGATGCCCTTTGTTTCAGCCAGTCCCTCCTCGGAAGGCAGAACCGATTGAATTACTTGTGTGACGTCAGTTATGTATGGGTATTCGCAGTGGCGGCACACTAAAGTGCCACAGCACAGTGGTTGAGAATCACTGCTCTAGAGAAACAATGAAAAGAATTTTTCGTAAGGAAACTACCGTCCTGCAAATTCATAAGGATATGGTGGTGTTTGGGGTGGACGGGGACCTGGTGAGAGATAGACGGGAGTGTAGAGTTAGAACCCACAGACCCGACCCTTCCACAGGCGGGATAAGAGTATGATGATGATGAATCTACTGTCCTGCAATGACGTTACAAAGCCAGGGCATATTCTTATCCTGAAATGCGAAAATCAAACATACAACGCGACTCTGCCCTAAATATATAGACCCTACACATCTGACCATTCGTTTAATCCCCATCACATCCACAACATGCTTATGTCAGGGTAAAATATGTGAAATCTTGCTCCCCACTTCGATTTCCTATCAGATCCTCGTCTAGTCAAACACTTCCAGGTCCAGCTGTGAAATCATTTACTCGTATGTTTCCGTTCGTGTACCAACCCTTACTTACTGCACTCGAAAACCTGCGTCTTGATGGAAATAACATGTTTATAAAACTTTAGACTACGCTTTTTGTATTTTGACAACCTAACTACATAACACTCAGCAACATCATCATCATTATCACACCCTTCTCCCGCCTATGGCAGGGTCTGGTCTGCGGAATCTAGTCCTCTACTCCGGTCTCATTCCTTTGAAACGTTGATCCTAAGTGCGTTACCTCTTGCACCTTTTTCACTAGTTCACCCTTAGAAAGTACGTTACTATTAATTTTCTGGCCTTCTCAACTGAAGTTGAATTCTTTCTTCATGTGCATCTTCACTCCTCTAATATCGTTTAGGCCTTTTCTACTTGTTCTCTGGAGTCACTACGTTTTGCAATATCATCAGCAAATAAGTTACCTCGGACAGGGGAGTCCATTCTCCTACTCCCTTCAGCAGTTCGCACATAACCAGAATGAACAATTATGGACTTAGAACTGAACCTTGGTGCACTCTCACCTTCACTGGGAAGCCACTAGTATTTCCCCTAGATATCCTTACCCCAGCTATTGAACCATTATACATATCCTAGACCAGTGTTTCCCCACACTTTTTTGTGCAATGTCCCAGAAGCCTTTCTAAATTTCTTAGGCCCCTTCCTAATATATATGTATATAATTTTTAATATTCAAAAATTGAAATGTTCACAAAAGATACTTGAATGACGGGGTTTATGAAGAAATCACTAGAAAATTAGCGAGTGACAACTCAGTATGTTACATCAACGGGTTGGGGAGTTGGCCAAGCAGACATAATGGGCAGAACCTTGTGGAGATTGCTCACGGGTGAGAGGGAGGTGGGTGTCATTGATAGGAGAGGGGAAATTAGCAGCACCCAATGTTCACTGACCACCCATGTTGAAGTAGCATGGGTTGCATTGCTTAACTTCAGTGATTGTCGAGAACTGGTGTGTTCAACGCAGCTCAGCAAATAAATTTTGAAAACATGAATATGGAGAAATGAAATTCAAGTACAAAATAATGTTAATGAAAGATTTTTCTAAATTACTTTGATTCTTTGTAATTATTTATTATTTAAATTTAGTGAGATCCCAGCACTTGATGCTTGCTGCAAAGATAATTTATGTCGGCTTCCAGTCTCAAGTCTCACCATCTCAAACTCTGAATGAGTCCATTTTCAAATTGCCCCCCTTAACAATCGAATTTACCCCCTGTGGGGCGTGGGCCCCACGTTGGGAATCACTGTCGTAGACTATTCAAATAAACCCTTCTACTACCTCCCGCTTCTATAATACCTCCCGAACTATTTGTCATGGAACTGTCATAAGCCTTCTGAAAGTCGATGAAGGTAGCATGGAAATCTTTCTTTGCTGTCCCATACTTTTCTGTCATATGCCTCATAATAAAGATTGGTTCCATTGTGGACCTATTGGAATGTTTTTAGGGACAACAGGTGGCATTCCATTGCTCTCTCTCTCAGAGAATCCTCTATCGTTACCACCAGGGCCGGCCACAGGGCAAGGCGACCGAGGCAACCGTCTTGAGCTCCGCGCTGGTATATTGAAAAAAATTTCTTTTAATAAATGCTATAAAGAATGTGAATTAAATGAGTAAACTAAATCTTATTTTTTACGTTTGAGTTTCATCTTCCATATGGAATTAACAGTTACTTATTTCCAATATATTTTGCTGTATGCCTCCCTCTTCAGGAATATTCTGGAATATTTGTTTTGCTAAATTTGCGTAGGGCTATGGGTTATGGCACTATTTTGATCTCATTTGTGTAAAAAAAACATTAAAGTACAGCATTGGTAAAGCAATCAACTTCATTTATCTTGACACTGGGACCCTGCTATTGCCTGCTGCAAACTCTACGGCCGGTCCTAGTTATCACAGTCATGGATATCACATTTACCCATAAAACCTCCGAAACAATATGCTAAATTAGATTTCGCAACGCTAGCAAATTTAACTACAGTGAAACCTCGATTTGCGAGCACAATTCGTTCCAGAAACTTGCTTGTAATCCAAAGCATTCGTATATCAAAGCGAATTTCCCCATAGGAAATAGTGGAAACTTAGGTGATTCTTTCTACAACCCAAAAATTTTCATATAAAATGATTAATACAAAATAGAGTATAAATTAAAAATACATAAAACAAATTAACTGCACTTTGCCTTCAGAATGAATCGTGTCGATGTGAGGGAGTGCAAACGAAGACAAAAGAGAGAGGGTGCTAACAAACAGTCACTACATTAAGACAAAAAACAAAAAAAATTATTCTTAGGATCAGTTTTCCAGAGCAACGAGGAAAGAGATTCTGACGTGACCCATAGAATTAATGCAGGATGGCTGAGGTGCAGGAAGGCAAGTGGGGCCCTGCGCAACCGTAAGATCCCAATAAAGTTGAAGGGCAAGGTATACAGAACCGTCGTTAGGCCCGCTATGCTGTATGGCTCAGTGTTAGGCAGTTAGGAAGAACCATGAAAAGCAAATGCAAGTGTCTGAGATGCAAATGCTGCGCTACATGTGTGGGGTGTCAAGATCCGACAGAATTAGAAACGATTACGTTAGAGGTAGGTTGGGGGTGGGAAATATTTCTGAAAAGATGAGAGAGAATAGGTTGAGGTGGTATGAGCATGTGATGAGGGGAGAGGTGGAGCTTATTAGTTCCATTGTGGGACTGCAGGTAATTCAGGGCACTAGAGGTAGCAGATGACCAAAACGGACATGGGAGCAGGTGGCACAGTGGGACATGGAGGTGTGCGGGGTGGAAGGGGACTTGGTGGGGGATAGGTGGGAGTAGGGGATTAGAACCTGCAGACCCGACCCTGCCTCAGGTGGGAGAAGGATGAGATGATGATGATGAATGTTCACCATATCCTAGTCGCATACTGCTGGCAAGGTCTAACACAAACTACTCAAGTGAATGAATTTGGCGAATTCTTAACTATTAATAAAATAAATATGTATAGTAAAATAAATACAATTCAATACATCGCAAAAAAAATTCGTTTCAACAGCACTGCTCGTATTGCAAGACATCGCTCGTTAATCAAGTTGAAATGTATTAAAAAATATTTCTCGTCTAGTGAAACACTCGTCGATCAAGTTACTCGCAAATCGAGGTTTCACTGTACATATACTGTAGTAGAGATATCAATGGCAAATGAGCAAAGATCTTTACAAATTAGGCGATGAACATAATGCTAAAAATGATCCTACCTTCACTTATTGTGACCACCTTCGAACATCACCAAACTATTGAGTAAGGAAGAAAAGCAGTGCTCTCTATAAGCGAAATATTGATAATCAAATAAGATTATGAATGAATTTGGCAAATAATATAAAAGAATAGTGATAGGTGACAAGATTTGGAGATAACTGATTACAACCATAAAAGCATCTGACAGCCTGTCCATCATTATTTGGAAGTTTAAATTAAGCAATACCGTCAACGAGGACAACTTTGCCACTTTTTGAAAATGACTGTTTGTCAAATTCCTGAATCATCCAACAGAGGCTCCAACGCCTTATTCTCAGAAAGATATTACTTAATAGCATTTTTTGATTTAGAGCCTTTTTATCTTTATTAGTCGTTTACAGTCTGTCACATTCTTTTGTTTTTGAGTTATTAAAAAATAGTTTTTAGCAGTTTACAAAAGTGTCATCGTCATATGGACTCGCACCTAATCAGACAATTGGGTTTTAAAACAAATGGCAATCACAGGTTTTAAAACAAATGGCAATC
>JAAFCE010007744.1:14938489-14979442 GCA_013389805.1 Trigoniulus corallinus
CAGGTTTTAAAACAAATGGCAATCACAGGTTTTAAAACAAATGGCAAAGTTGCCCCATTTTCACGTTAACTTTGCTGTTTTTTTTTCTGTTTTTCTTTAACCCAATATTACATTTAGCTGTTAAACTTGTGGAAACAGAAGAAAATCCTGTGTTGATATAAAGGCTACTCCGAAACAAGTAAAGAGGAAGATAAAGATGTCTCATGGTGCAGCAGGAGTGCAAACCAGACCCAGTTCCTCACGAGGACGTTGTCATTTATGCCCCCGTCAAGATGATAAAAAACAATCTCTCCAGTACTCGAATTGCCAGAATTTTGTATGCAAGGAGCAATGTACAATCTTATGTGCAGATTGTGGCAGCAGTGATTCATCAGAGTATTGATTCCTGATTTTTTTCTTGACTCTTCTGAAATCTCTGACTGCCAGTAAATCCAAAACATGGGCCTCAAAATATGGTTTCCTTTCATTATTTGATTATTTTGTGAACAAAAATTCATCTCTTAATTAAAGCAATAAGCATCATGTATTATTATTTGTACCTGTTATTTTTCAAAGTCGCTCCATTAACAAAATGTCTGCATTGAATTTCAGGTTGCTGGTGACCCCATGCACCCAATTGTGCGATTTTCTCAGTGCACCTACTTAAGGGTTAAACAAATGCTTAAGTTGCAATATTTCCACAGAATGTGAAACTACAGGTCATGACTAATGGTTTATAATTGTTTTCAAACATTCTTTTACATTTTTAAGTAGCAATACAACTGAAAGGAAACAAAAAAGTGGCAAAGTTGTCTCTCTTCAAGGTAAATTACATAGCGTTTTCGTCTGTAATAGCAAAGAAGTGGTTGACGAAATATCCCAAGCACTTCCTTCGTATTTTGAATACCCACATTTCTAAGACAAATACATGCGCCATCCTGTATCCCTATTCACTTCATGTGTTAGAGAATCTCTTCGTACAACCTGCTCACACGTCTGCTAGTTTTCTCCTACACCCCGGCTTCTTCCAATAATCGGCATCCCTGTAACGGACCTAACCAGCTTTATCCCCTCTTCTTATTGCATGACCACACCACCTCAATCTGTTGTCGTCCCCTCATTTTTTCCACCGTGGTTTCCGGTCTTACCAGGACTGTAACGAGATTTGCTTTTGTCCTCGATTTAAAATGTTTCTGTTGTGAAATAAGATATTGTCACTGAAAAGGGTTACGATACAGCTGGCAGCATTTTCTGGGCGAAGCATTCACAAGTCTCTTCGCTTTATGCCCATAATAAATAAAAGCATCGCGTCGAAGATAATCACGTAAACTGTCCCAAATTTCAGAATGAAGCTGGGTTGAGTGGGAGCTGTATTTTGTTTGGATTGCAATTACTATCATTCATTCCCCCTCGCCCTTCCATATTGAAAAAAAATAAATAGCCAGTTAGTTCAATAACTGCATTTAAAATATAAATCATTGGACAGATGATACAGAAAAGATATAAAAATATGATATACACTCCAGGTAGGGCGTCTAGGGTAAGTTGTAGAGATAGTGATATTCATTCAATTGGGATTACATGTAAGTTAGTCCACGTATTTTCGTGTTTATCACAGAATATGAAACAATAGATTATGGAGTCAGCAGTGATTGGTCCTATACAATGCTCTCCAAATTAAAGGCTAACAGGGTGACGTAGGGTTCCAAGCGCGCCTTTCTTCAGGTGAGAAGTAAAACCGAGATCCTGTGTGGTGTACAATGGCATTTGCACGTCAAAGAATCCTCGTTACTATGCGAAGTATGGATGAAGTCGGTGGAGGGCTCCAAGGAGCAGTAGGCTGAAGATAAGGATTGCAGTTTTGGTTGGCAGCTGGATAATCACCCGTGTGTCTGCAGCGTATCGAACTTGCACCCAGATTGTTATATATCGTATCCCGATTTGTTGCGTGTTAACGACGCCTAAGTATTGCGTATTAGACCGTTATGACTCCAGTTCAAGTTGATCGCGGACGTTGAATTTTACTGTTACCAAACTAACAATTGTTAACATTTAAAATATTAAGGGATCTTTATTAAAGTTATACACGTTAGTGATTCAACTTCAGATTAAAACCATCAGGTCGGATTTTCTGTCACAGTAACACTACATGTCCATTCAGAGAGATAAGATGGCCTCCCAAGGACCAACCAGTCAAATTGCTATCACATCGCCAAAAATGTTGATAACACTGCCAAATTATTATTATTTATTCTTACGTACGAAGTACCAATTTACAGCACACACAAACACAAAAGAAAGGAAAATACTCAATAGTATAACACTGCATAACACTGCAACCAAGGGAGAGCAAGGAGGGGGGCAACAACATTGCATAAGACTAGTACAGGACAAAGTTAAGGAATGGGGGTTAGGGCAGTGGCGGCAGAGTATGGAGGGAAGGGCGGCAAAGAAAACGCTGATAGTGTATGGGAACAAGCTTAACATAGAGAGGGAGATAATCTATGACAATACGTGGGAGAGCTCACTTCTGTTTCGGGCAAAAGCTGGGTCACTGGAGACGAAACAGAGGATGGCAAAGATCACAGGTGGAGAGGTGGGCTGTGGATTGTGTGGGGATCGAGTGGAGAATGTCAGGCATGTGATCCTGGCCTGTCCAGCGCTGGGCCACTGCAGGATGAGTTGGGGAACCCCCACCTTGGAAGAGGTTCTGGGGTCGATGGGTTCTGGTGTGGAGCGGCTGGAGTGGGTGCGAAAGGCAAAGGTACTGCTAGGGTGCTGGTGGAGATCTAGGCATATGGGCCTGGCATGAAAAATCTCGCTAGCAAGGTATCCGTCACAAAGGATTACATATTCATATTCACATAGTAATATGCTAGAGTGGCATATCTATCTAAATAACATCCTTAAAATCCGGTTGATGTAAACGCAGTGTGTCCTTTCAGGCTAGCTCTCATGGAACCATTGACTGAGCAATGTTTGAGATACACTACTAGCGCGCTCATACACCTCATATACTGTCGAAGGAGTGAGAATGCACGTCTTAAAGCAGGAGCTATTGAGGACATGCAACATACACTTCTGGTTTTGCTCGTTTCGTTGATGTTTTAGGGCCCTACAACTACAAGGTCATTACAGCCCCGTTCACTTCGTAGTTGCAATGCAGAGACTGCACAGTCTACACTAATGCGACTATGTTTCCCCAAGCGGGCACCAATGTTAGTACTAGCTGGTGCTGCGTTGCTTAACTTCAGTGATCGGACGAGAACTGGTGTGTCCAACGCAGCACAGCTGCTCTAAACTTCTGGTTGGAATAGACCGAACAAGTAGGAGTGAAACAAAGGGAACAATCCATTGACCTTATTTAAATTAGATTAGCAAATACAATTCTATTTTTCTCCAGTTCATTCAAATATTTCTTTGCTGCAACTATTATGACAGGTATAGTTACCAACAGAATGATCCACAAAGTGATGATGAATATTCCAAAAACTGTTTGGTAACTTCCATTATGTAACGGATGCAAGTCTGGTAAAAAAAACACCCATTTCACACATTTATAATCCACCACCAGAATCTCACAAATCGAATTACATGAATGTACCCCAGGAACCTTACAATGCTTTGCCCAGATACAGTAATTCTTTTTAACCCTTAATTACAAACTATTAGTCTATTAGGCTACCATGTTTTCAAAAGTTGCAAAAAAAAATGCATTTAAAATTTTTGCTGCCCCTGAATCTCCCAGTACCCTTCTAAAACCTTCCAAATAACTGATGAAGCAGGTGCTCATTTTAAACTTTATAGCCCTTTGCACTTTTCTGGGGTGCTGTTAGTCATTGGACTAATGATAAGTAAAGGCTGGTTTACACGCTACGTCTTAACGGACGTTTTGTCATGAACGACTATCGCGTTTCGCGATGCTTGGATGATGTAGGGTGCCAAGAAAATGACGAGGCATGATTGAGGCATAACAGTTTATTTACGGACACTCAGGTAGCGGGTATTCCATAAATACCCAGTAAAAGTGAAACATCAGTGTTAAGACCAAGCAATGAATACTCCAAAAGAAATATAATAAATGATAATCCTACATAAAGCGATGCAAATGAGATGTAGAATCAGGTTCTGAACTGACTAGCTAATCCAAGATTGACTGTCTGACTAAATGAAAATGAAAAATGGTCAAACCCCCAAAACATGTCCTGGCGACATCACATCCTGAGGTCCTTGACTGTGGTTGGGTCCCTGTGACCAAAGGGTACCCACCATGAGTATTGCCAAGGGACCATGCAGGATGCACCTACAAAAGGTCTTAGATTTGAATGTAGTGGTCCTATTGTTGCACACAGGATGCAACAACAATAGGACCTAGAAACAATGATTTTTATATATACTGTACTTTTGCAGGGGTGTATGTTTTGGGGGGGCAGAGGTGTGACAGGGATCGTGTCCCTACATGACAAATTGTGTCAGTTAAGAGGGAGCGTATAGACCACAAAAGGGACGTCTTATTGAAACTGAAGCAAGTTCAAGGTCACAAAGGAGAACTGATGGAAGGGACATCCTTTTAGATGCAAGACGTCCCTTTTCAGTGCATTTCACACAATGTTGGACTTCACCAGAGACGTCAAATTGGAGGTCCGTGAGCTATATGCAGTCCATTATGCCTAGATTGCGGCCGTCGCCGTTGCAGGTGAGGGGAGGTTGGAGTGGGGGATTTGGGAGAGAGTCAATTAGCAGCACCCAATGTTTCCAACCAATCACCCAGGTACTGTATTATTACATATCTGGTCTGCTACTTAGAGAGGGGGACAGTTGCCCTCAATTGCAGTTAAAGGGGTAGCCAAGGTGGGGTTAAAATCCCCCTTGGGCCTTGATTGAAAAATTTAAAACGTTTTGAAAACGAATATAGTTAAGTGCTATAGACCCTATCAACCATCATACCCCTCCTTCAAAAAATCCTGGCTACACCAGTAGCACCATGCGTCATACTTGAATTAAAACTTTTATTACCCCATTTCAAGGATTGCCATGTCACCGTTGAGCTAGGCCTCCTTGTACTTTTGAAAATAAAATATATTGGGCAGTGTTTTTCCCCAGCCGGTTGCTTATTTATTGTCGGTCTACTGTTCGTTAGGGAATTCTGCAACGCCAAGGAGCGAACCAACGATCACACAAACGCTAGAATCACAAGTTAGAAATGTGATTGAAAACGGAGTAAAAGACGTTACATGTAAACACCCAACAAAACGTACATTTTGTCTTCCATTTTATACGATGGACAAAACGTACGTTAAGACGTAGCATGTAAACCAGCCTTAAGAATGTAAGTTTTTTTGAGATTTTGCATTTCTTCTAAATTTTGCATTTCTAAATGAAATGAAATAAATGCACTTGGGTATTGAAGATAATATGTGAATTTCATGGAAAGAAGCACATTAGTCACTCAGGAAGTCAATGTGAATCACTGTTTGCACATGATATTATCAGTTCACATGTAAACTGGTCCCCACTACCCTTTAGTTTACAGTCTAAACTAAAGGGCATTCTATAAAAGTTAGACAATCCCTATGCACATATGACCTACAACTAGGTGTGAGGATAGATAGACTACAGAAACTGCCCTAACTGGTGACAAGGATTTGGCTAAAATTCCAATGAAGCCATGGCTGAAGCCCCAATCAAATTCTATAACTTTGCCATGATCATTGAGGGTCACAATTTCAGATATACTAAAAGAAAATCTTGTAGAGGAACGAGGTGGACCATCAAAGCCCAGAAAAAGAAGGATTTGCACCTCTGGCCCTAATAAATTTTTCATATGACACAATATTCCTGTGCTACGTATTTGAAGCCTAGCTGCAGACAACGTCAAAAAACATTGGTGTAGACTGTTATAAAATTTAATTTCAATCTTTCTCATATCATTTTGCATAAATATAATGATCACCAATTCATAAATTCCAATCAGGGCAAAAATCAAGCAATATTTGTATTTTTTATTAAATAACAAATTTTGTTAGTCTATCAGACTAATAGTTAGTAATAGTGTAAGTATTTGGAAGGTTTGCAATTTTAAAATTAGGTGCGGATAGCTACCGACTATAACATGGCTGCTTAGTTTCTTATGTCGGCAGGTATCAAAATGGCCCTTTCAAGTGGGGCACAATGTCAAAGAGATGGGGGCATACATTAAAATCCCGGGGTTGGTAATTTGGCCTCCCCAAGTGATGACTCCTAATGAAATAAGTGTTAGGACAGTAGAGACGTTACCATAGCACAGTGAATTATATCTCAATACGCCTTGTGGCGGGCCTTATTTTTTGGCAATACACATAAGACAGCCTGCGTAATCAAATCCTGCTTAATGACTCACACTGGCCAGATACGAGGAATAACTATACAGCTAGGGTTTGATATCCTCAAAGTAAGCTGCCAAAAATGATCTTACACTTTAGTCCAAGTTTTGAACAGAAACTTTCGGGAACGTCCACCTTACGAAGTTGATGGAAATGTTATGCCATTATTTCAGTATCTTCCTTAAACCTCAAAAGTTGCAAATTAAACTTCCACTCGCTATTTCGTTATAAGGAGAATTAATTACCTTACCATAATGAACTGGTAAATCTTCAGTCACTGGCACAATGAATTCCCTCTCAAAAGCTGGATGCTGTACCACACATGTTACAACACCATTGCTATTATTCGCAACTTCAAATTCAGAGCTTGCATTTGTTAATTTCATGTCTTCTTCAACTTCATACTTTGTCTCTTGCTTCAGACCATTAACATAAATTATTGTTGCACCTGGAGAACTCTGCATGGCCAAGCACAAGTAGGATGTCACGGGGGCATCAGTAACCAGCTTCTCCCGTGATTCAGAAACAACCTTCATCAACGACACCCGAGGAGGGACTGGAAAAGAAATTTCACAAAATTGTTCAAAGCCTTTGTATACAACAAGTGGTGTCAATTTTACCTAGTAAAGTTAAATGCAGAAACTTCCGTGGTAGCAAATTGGTGCTCAGGTTGACGGCCACACGTCCATTCGCCTAGATCCTCTTGTATGAAAGATGTAATTAAAAGCCTGCAATTTGTGGTTTGCACAGCCTTTTCATACTTATAATGACTGTCTGGGGTGATCGCATTCCCACTTCTTTTCCAACGACATGCGACATTGCGATTAAATTCACAATTCATAGTGACTTCCATTCCTAATGTGACGTTTTGCCGCTTTGGAATTTCATCTATTCGCAGTGCTAGAAGAACTGCAAAGAACATCGTAATTTTACAAGTAAATTTGGAAAAGCACTTACTAATCGGCAGTTGTCATGTCTTCCTTCCATTCCTGCCTTCCCGAGTTGCTACTCCAGTATTTACGATTCCTTTCCACTCATGTGGATGCTCTTGCCACACCAACAATGCCAGCCACGATGGACTACCCTACCGTCCCCTAGACGGAGAATAACAGCCATGGAGGGATGCGAAATCCTCCTCAATCCAAATTGCCTATTCCCTACCAGCCATCTCAACCCCATGAAATCCTACTTTACAGATGTATTGTAACAGAAAACTAGTTTCTGCATACTATAAGTAAAATTATGGACCTTCATTGTAGATTATCCAATGTCCTGCATGGAAGTATGCATCTGTGTTCCTGCCCAAAACCTATGCCTTTCTAATGGTTTACTGGGAAAAGGGGAATGGCGTTTTCGGCTCATTCCCGAATTTCATTGATGTTTGATATTTCGAATGCCATTGTTGATCAGTCATTTGGAGCGCTTGTAAATCACTACGGAACATTATCATCTTACCTGGAATCAGTTCTAAAGGTAGCTTCTTGGTTACTTTATGGTCCAAGCTTCCTTTCTCTTCACACTGCCGGAAACCAGCATCAAAGACTTTAAAATCCTCAATTTTTAAACTGCAGTCTTTCGTCAATTATCCACTAAGCATCTGATTAATGTAGCTGTAATGTGAACGAATCTCCACTTCGAGGCCACCCTTAGACCAGGCACAATGCACATCTCTTGTAAATACGCACATCAAAACCACCCTCTTTCAAAACAGGGTATCAGAGTTTGTTCATTTTCTTTGACATACACAACACCTGGATCTGAAATAGAGGATTAAACAGAAGGATACCCACTGCGTCGAAGAAGCTGTGAAATGAAATTCTGCACACATCATAATTCTTCAACCTACTGTATCAGCTTTGAGGAATACGCTTACACCCAAACCTCCCGAATTCGCACCAAACCCCTAAAGTATATCTAAATTCTACAAACCATAAAAGTATATCCATGAATATTTAACAACAGATGGATCATTTGGTGGAATTTCTTCGTAAATGTGACACTGCCATTCCCCGACATCGTCATCTTGAAATTTCTCCACTACGATACTGCAATCTCCGTAACCTTTGCTATCACTTGAAAGGAATTTGTATCTTTCAGTGACTGCCACATTCGCTCCACCTCTCGTCCATTTACAACTGACCATTGTGGAATGCCGGCATTGCAACACAAGACTTCCTTCTAGGGCAACCTCAATATGATCGCTGTTAACGACTACTTCCGCTAAAGACATCATTCAAAAATCGAAACGTCATAATTTAATTAATTACAATAAATATGTAGGTTGACATTTAAAATAAAAACTTACATCCTTTACATCGTTCGTTATCATCAGACAGAGTAAATCTAAGAAGATTAAAGCTTTTGCTTAAAAACTAGTGGCCAATGATTGATTTTCCTTCAAGTTCCTTTACTCGAATCTGAATTTAAGGCAGAAACGGGCGCCTTTGCAGAAATTTCGCTTACAGGAATGAGGGGGCGATATTGAAGGGTAGGATTTCGAAATTATCTTCGATGAGAGCCTGGAGCAAAAGTTAAAAGTAAAAAATTTACCCGGAAATGCAACTGCCGCAGTCTATTTCGCCACCACATAATTTTGAACTCCATTTTCGATTCAGGGTATTACACAGGTAACAACCTTGACTAGAGTTGGTATAGCCTTGAATAGCCTGGAGATAACATTATTAAATCGTTTTGATACAAGGCAAACGAGTGTGAGAAATGACCACTTACATTTACCGTCAATTTCATCAATGTAGAAATTGAAATTTTTGATTTTGTGAATCATTATATCCCCGAAAAAGAAATTGTCAAGTCAACCTCTTGGTATATCACGTTACCATTTTACGACAATTAATTCATGTTAACTATTTTTTAACAATATTCCGTTGCTGTTCAGAATTCATTGCTGATAAATATTGAACTGACAGTATCTTGATATTAAATTCTGATAGCAAGATCAAGTTCCCTAGGTTATCGAAGAATCCTAAGTACAGTGGTACCCCGCTTTACGAACGTAATTCGTTCCAGCAATACATTCGTTGTGCGGAACACAATTTCCAAAAGATTTCTGTCTTGTGTAATGCTTTCCGGGTTACCACTTGGTACTGCTAACACCCGAAAATCCTCGTAACAGAATGATGTCCCTAAAGGTTCAGCATCTCAACTATGCAGTGGAAGGAAACACTACTGACCTTTTTAGTTGAAGGGTCTATAACACCAATAGAACCTCTGCCAAACCTACACAAACTCGGGGCGAGTCTTTGATAGAATACAAAAGGATCGTGCCAACCAGTAGAAATCTTCAGCCGTATGAGGCTTTTTAAACGAATACAAAACTACTTCTGACCGCTATTTAATATAATCAGTGTTACTACAACCAATGAAATAAAATTTCACAAATACCACGCTAAAATTTGAGGTCATTCATTTCCCAAAATCTTGCAAACAATCACCGATTCAACCGACTGTATTGGGAAGTTAAAAAAAAAAAGGTAGAAATCTCAATTTTGGAGATGCAAACAGTCCTTCAACTTCAGCGAAAAAAGAAAAGTTTAAATTCATCAGTTCTCCATTAAAAGAAAATGTGAACGACGTGACCAAAATGAAGTTAGCCAGGTGTAAAGATTTGTTGAAAACGAGATTGCACTACAAGTTGCCACACAATTCACAGTCTTTGAAAGTCGTCTACTGCGATTTTTTTTTTTCCTCGATGTCACATCTGTCAACTAACACCAACACGAGTAGTACCAATTTAAGTAAGAGGAAGATTGAGGGCAAAGATCGACGGGTGATGCTGAAAGGGTCGAGACGGTTTCAGTTGCAATTGGAGTGTAGAGGTATTACTCCAAAGAAATATTAATTTTACTTTATGGACTAGTTGATGTTCATTTTGGAAGTTCTTTGTAAATTGTTTAACTGACCTGTCGACTAAAACACTTCTTGTATATGCTAAAGAAACCGTAAAGTCCTTTTGTATGAATGCAAGAAAATTTAAAATCAATTTCACATACAATAGGATGTCACGGGAGCATCAGTAACTAGCTTTTCTCACAATTCTTCTCCGTTGCAGATCAGTGGTCGGGTTGATTGCCACACGTTCGTTTTTTTTTTTGACATGCACAACGCCTGGATCAGAAAAAGAAAACAGGATTATACAAAAGGATACCCATTGTACCCATGAAACCGTTAAATAAAATTCTGCACACATAATTTGACATACGATTACAGCCAGACCAACCAAATTAGCATCAAACTGCTGAGATATATTCAAAGTCTACAAACCATAAAAATATATCAATCAATATTTAATACCATGGATCATTTGGTAGACGTTCGCCATAAATGTGACACTCCATTCCTCAACTTTGACACTGCAATCTCTGAATCCTCTGATATCACTTGTGAGGAATTTATATCGTCCACTGACTGCCACATTGGCTCCATCTGTCGTCCACTTACAACTCACCATTGTGGAATGCCGGCATTGCAACACAACCGAACTTCCTCTCGGGGCAACCTCAATATGATCGCTGTTAACAAGTACTTCCGCTAAAGACGTCATTCAAACATCGAAACGTCATAATTTAATTAACATAAATAGGTAGGTTGACATTTAAAATAAAAAGAAACTTACATCCTTTACATTGTTCGGTATCATCAGAACGAGTAAATCTAAAATTGAAGCCGTTGTTATGACTGGCAAAGTTTACAGAACCGTCTTTAGGCCAGCTATGCTGTATGGCTCAGAGTGTTGGGCAGTTGGGAATGCTGCGATACATGTGTGGCGTATCACGAGCCGACAGAATTAGAAACAATTACATTAGAGGCAGCGTGGGGGGGGGGGGCATCGCGGAGAAGATGAGGGAGAAACGGTTGAGGTGGTACGGGCATGTGATGAGGAGGGGAGAGGAGGAGCTTATAAAGTGCATTGTGGGACTGCAGGTAACGAGGGCCACCAGAGGTCGAGGAAGACCAAAATGGACCTGGGTGCAGGTGGTGCAGAGGGAGATGGAGGCGTGTGGGGTGGAGGGGGACTTGGTGTGGGATAGACGTGAGTGGAGGATTAGAACCCGCAGACCCGACCCTGCCTCAGGCGGGAGAACGGTGAGGTGATGATGAAAACCGTTGTTGTAAACTTAATGGCCACTGGCGGATTTTCCATCAAGAATCAGTATTTAAGGCAGAAACTGCTGCCTTTCCAGAAATTTCGCTTACAGGACGGAGAGGACGATATTAAAGGGTACCATTTTGAAACTATCTTCAAATAGAGCCGGCAGCAAAAGTTAAAAGCAAACTATTTACACGGAAATGCAACTCCACAGTCTTCTATTTCGCCACCACATAATTTTCAACTCCATTTTCGATTCAGTGTTACATACTGTAGGTATCAGCCATGACTAGAGTTGAGCCTGTTGAGCAAGTCGTGCGAATGTGAGAAATACCACTTACATTTGCCATCAATTTCATTAATAATGTACAAATTAAAATTTTGGAGTGATATTTATTAATCACTATTTCCGCCAAGACGCAAAATTCAAAACCACATAGCCATTCTTCGAAATTGAGTGACGATAAATGTTCAACTGATACTGAAAGGAAGACAAAGTTCCCTAGATTCTGAAGGAATCCCAAGTACTGCGCATGCCTAGACAGGACATCATCTGTTATCTCACAGAACATTCCTGTTCCTCCAATAAATGCGTTTCAATTAGGGTTTCTAATGGCCTCCAACAACCTAGGGAACTTACAGTAGGTAATTAGGGTAATTAGGTGCACACCTACCGGAATGTATTTTGCCAAGAAGGGAAAGAAAATTAGAAGGAACATTGCTTTGTGCAACTGTATGCGTCTCCAACATTTTACTGTGCTTTTCCTACGGGGCAATAGCCCTATGACGGCCAATGCCCACTGGGCAAGTTTCTATTTTCTCAATTAATAGATTCGTTTCAAACTGCTAATAGCAATGAGTCATTATGCTCTACTATCATCATCGTCGTCATAAAACGGTCGCATACGCGATGCCTGGCCCTCCACCCGGAATCTATCACTACATCCCAATCCATCCTACACTACAGATTCCTTTCACTTGTTCCAAAGCTTGCTTTGGCTATCCTGTAATACTGATGCTTATAATAAGTCGTATGCCATAACGGATCCAAACAACTCCTGTCTTCTCATAAGATGCCCATACCACCTCAGTCGATTTGCTCTCATCTTTTCAGCAATGTCTCCCATTCCTAAGGGAGCGGCTCACTGCGTTGCACACACCATTTCTCGTCTGATCACTGAAGTTAAGCAACACAAACCCTAGCTAGAACTAACATGGGTGGCCGCTTAGGAAAACTGGGTACCACTAATACCCAAAAATCGTCTCATTTGTGTAGTGTCTGTGCAATCTCTGCATTTGAACTGCACAGTGGACGGGGCCTTGTTTGTTTGAGTTTAAGGTCCCGTCAACTACGAGGTCATTAGAGACCCGTCCACTGTATAGTTCTAATGCATATCCTGCACAGACACTACACTAATGCGACGATTATTGGGTATTAGCAGTACCCAGCTTTCCCGAGCGACCACCCATATCAGTACTAACTGGGCGTGCGTTGCTTAACTTCAGTGATCCGACGAGAACTGGTGTGTTCAACGCAACTCGCCGCTCGTGGACGGGGCCGTAAAACACCAACGAACCAAAACAATCCCATTCCCAAACTATGGCTAATTTCTACTCCCATTCCTAATTCTATCTGCCTTCGACACCTCACCGATGTAGCAAAGGATACTCAATTCTGCTACTTTCATTCTATTTTCTTGGTTCCTTCACATTTCTTATTCATGAAGATTCCTTTAAGTTTAGTGGAACCACATTAATCCTATGGGCCACATTTATTCTGGAATAGTAACAACCTTATGAGTTGAAATCTACAGTATGTAGTTTTCGTCATTCCGACTTTCAGTGCCCCCTTCTATCGGCATTTAGATGTCAATAGCAGTCAGTATACATAGAACTATAGAATTTTGAAATAAAATTTTTACGCCCCATTTCCAAGGATTTATTTAGAATTGAATCAACTAAATTTACAGTAATTGTCTCAAATTACATTGCATAATTATGGTACTATGGTTATTTGACAATTGAATACAGTGGAACCTCCTTAAGTTGACCACTCAAGGGCGGTAAGAAATTGGTCAACATATAGTCATCATCTCATACCTTTATTCCGCCTATGGCGAGCTCGGATCTGCGAGTTTTAGCCCCCACTTCCATCTATCTACCATCAGGTCCAGCACCACCTCACACACCACCATATCTTTACAGACAGCCTCATCCCACGTCCACTTCGGTGTCCCCCTGCACTGGGTGCTTCCAACCACCTTGCATTCCTGAAATGGACCTATCGAGCTCCTCCTCCCCTCTTCCACTCATATACCGCAGCATTCACATCTTGGCTACTTCCATTCTACAGTAGACCTCCAATTATCCGAATCAATTGGGACCGGACCCCATTCGGATAATCAAAAATTCGGATAATTGGATTTTTTCTGAAAAAAGTGTCTAAATGGGAGAAAATGGGAGAAAAAACTTATTTTTAAATAAAAAGAGCTTTTAATTAATTAAATGAAAAGACAACACTTTTACATATTAAGCGTACTTAAAAGGGCTGTACATTAGTACAGTATGTACGTGTATCATACTGTAAATGAAAGTCATTGCTTGCTGAACATCTCGGTCAAAGTAAGCTGTTTGACTGTCAGGATCAGTTTTCAGGCAGCCAAGTCGCGCATTGTTTTGAAAATCGCAGTACGTTTCTTCGTAATTGTTTTTCTGAAATTCTGAAATCGATTCGGATAATACGAGTTCGGAAAATTGGAGTTCTACTGTATTCACGTGGCTCTTCCTCACTGCCCACACACTGATCCATATAACATAGCGGGCCTTAACATGTTAAAACGTCCCTTTAAACTTGATTGGGACCCTCCTATCACACGACTCCACTTGCCTGTCTCCACTACAACCATCTCCCATTGATTCTATTGGTCACATCCGAGTTATCTCCCCACTGCTTTGGGGCATTGGTCCTAAGTACTTTACTTTTTTGCACCTTCACCACCAGTTTGGCCCTAGCAAGCACGTCACCACTATTTTCTTGTGAATGGCGAACGTCGTTGTCTGTTAGTGTCTTTTCTACCTCTGTTTCAATATCGTTTCCTTCTTCCAAATCGTCAGCCGGCACGCCCTCACACTTGGAGACTCCAAAATGGCAAAATCAAAAGGCGCAGTAAAGGCAAATGCTCATGTAATTTTCATGACATTCTGCTGGTGAACTTGTGGAGGTGGTCAATATGGTGGTCAATGGGTCAAATATGGTGGTCAACGCACAACTTATGGAATTGGTCAAGGCACAACCTATAGAGTAGGTCAAGGCACAACCAATGCTTCCCAATGGCGGACCAACAAATCATAAAAGTGTGGTCAACATGAGAATGGCGGTCAACTTAGAGGTGGTGAACTTTGGAAGTTCCACTGTACTTTGATATTCATTACATAGACCCCTCTAGCTGCAGGGCTGCACACTGAAAGAATGTGTGCCAGTGATTTACTTCTTCACCAATTCACAATTCACCAATTTAATCACAAGCACACATCTGTACACAGGAGGCTCATGGGACAGGCAAACCTAGGAAACTGCCTACCGCTGCAAATTTCAAAGGGGCTGCTAATTTATCTGCAGTTTATCGGTCATTGGATATGTTCATAGTCCTGGGGCCTTTTGGTGGGGCCTTTTCAAAATGTTGGCTTTCTCGAAGCACCTTGTTGCAGTCATATCAAGGCATTAGAAATGGGACAAATGGCAAAGGCGTGAGGGATGCTTGTACAATTTAGAACTCCATTAAATTTAATAAGAGGGGGCGGCGACTTGTCTAGGTCGCCTGAAACTCATGAGTGGGCCTGCTTCTGAAACTCGCAGCTGTAAGAAGAATTATAGGGTACTACGTCGTTGGATCTGGATCCTTCTCCATGTCGTCAGTGATCTTCATGTGCAGCGTAGTCATACAACTGCTATGACACAATTGCTTCCCACACCAGAAATAGAATGGTTGGGAAATTCTCAAAGCTACTTATACATAAGTGTATGGTTCAGAAAAATCTACAAGTGCATCAACCATACATTATCTATAGATATTATTCAATGATGTTTTCTTTAATTAGTGCTTCCGGATCCATGAAGAGCATTACACAGTCCTCCTGTACTGATAATAAAATAAGTGAGAATACCATTTTGCATCACTAGTAATCAATCGGCGTAACATGAGCGTGATCTGTCTGGGGACACTCCAACCAGACGTCTGGAAACTCGCAGGAATATTGGCTAAGGTTGTCTGTGGTAGGATGCCGGCCTACCCCACTGTTCCAACATTGCAGTGTACAACCAAAATAGAAATTTTGGCAAGTAAATTAATGGTTTGTTGGTTATAATATTGCATGGTGTCTGACCTATTGCACAATAACTATAATGCAACAGGAGTCAGGCTCTTGCCTAACCTGGCCTCTATATTATAAATGTAAAATGTATTTCCCTAAAGAAAGCCCAAAAGTAATTTTGAACCCGGCAAAAGCTCGCACCGGCTCTAACTGCCAGTCCCACCTGTAGTTGGCTAAGCCACTCAAGATAGGACATTGTCTAAGGGGCAGGAGAGAACCTATTGTAATTGCTAGCTAGATTTATACTAAGGGATTCTGAATATTTAAAAACATTTAGGGCGCATTTTTTTTGAAGTGCTCCCCCTTCATCCGTCCCGGGATCCGCCACTGCCAACTCCCCCACTCGTTGGCGTAACAAACTAACTAAACAAATATTACTATGCCAATATCTAAAATGCCTTATAACTTCGTAACTGGTTTCTTGCAACTTCTATCAGCGGATAATGAAATAGCAGAACGAGGAGGACTGAATTAAGCACTGTTATTGAAGTCAAAAATGCTAAATGCTGCATTGGGTCACAGTTGTCAACAAAAGTCGTTCAGATAAATAATTCCTCCATTCAATATGTTAAGCTGCTCTTCATTGCCTCTTAATTCTTCAAAGGACCAAAAAACATGCACAAATTGTTATTTAACCCGATGGAAAAAAATATTTACCTGTTATCCTCGTTTTCGTACTTCATTAATTCTTGATTCTCTGTTCCTTGGAAAGATTTATTATGGGAAGGCTTCAAGCGTTGCACCTTTTTCCTACAGATTGTTAATAATCCATCCATTCTAATGAACGTCTCTTGAGATAATATAGGGTGAGAACTCAATTTCTGGAACAATATATCTTACCTCTCCCTGCAATACAAAAGTAGTGCAATGAGTGCTAAACTGCCAAGAATGAAACAAAAAACAACCAAAGCCGTTTCGTAATCCAGCATCTTAAAGATATACGCATTTTCTGCTGGCTGGTGTTTCATTCCTGAAAGAGACAATATCTCATTTAACCTTGCCCTTCGTCAGTAACAAATTTTGAATGTACAAAAATTGTAACAGATTTTTGTAAAGAGCTCCGAGTCGAAAAGTATTCCAAACTCAATATGAAACTAGATGATCCAGTTCCCCACGAGTACTCTAAATTCTGAATCAGAAATGTGAAAACAGACCTTCCGATCACAATTATTAATTAAAATATATTACCTGCTCTAAAATATTTTTCTTCTTTTGCATAAAGTATGCGAGGCTCTTTGAGTGTTGGGTGGAACACAACGCATTTCAAAGCATCAACGTCGTCCGAATGAACTTCAAATTCGGAAGTACTATTGGATAGTTTCGTTTCATCATCAATAATCAAGTTATAGATTTGTTTTTTACTCTCTTTGTGTAACCAATAAATGGCAGCTGATGGGAAACCATCAATAGCTGAACAAAGAAATGCCATCTTATCGTTAGACGAGGACATCAGTTGTGTAAGAAATATTTGAGGTTTCACTATAAAAACGTTAAAATGATCAGAATCATCATCACAATGTTTGAAATGAAATGTTTATGTAGAAGTCAACCTATACCCATTATAGATGCTGAGCTGGAAATCAATTCATTGGACATTTTGTGGGGTTTATGCCCACACTTCCAAACACCAAGATCCTTTGGTGTTAACTGTTTAATGATAAAACTGCAGTCCTTCGTCATCCATCCACCTCTGCCGTCCATGTAACTATAATTGCCTTCAATTTTCACAGGTGATCCGTTTATCTCCCAAACGCAATCCACTGCATAGTTAAATTTACACGGCAGGTTAACCTCTTTTGGAAAACTGCTTGTCTGGTTAGTTGGTTTGTCGATTATTTTCAGCGCTGGTGAAACTGAAAAAGACATCACCTGAATTACAATATCGCCGTAATATTAGCTTCACTCAGTAGTACAGTACAATCTCCATAATCCCAGTTCAATGGGACCCTGATCCCCTTGGATTATTGGAATAAAGTTGAAATTATCACGGATTATTGGAATAAAGTTAAAATTAATGATATTCCTTCTGCAACCTCGTCATCATCACCATTTCCATATGCCACCCATAGCAGGGTCTGCTAGTTCTAGCTGCACTCCCGCCTATCTCTAACACGGTGGCATCAACCCCACACACTACCACATCGTTACATAAAACCTGCCCCCACGTTTACTTTGGTCTTGCCCTGGTGCTGCCAATTACCTGCCTCTCTGGAATGCACCTCCCCTTTTCTCATCATTTAGCAATGCCACCTCACTCCATTCCCCCATTCTTCCCCGCGATGTCCCCCACCCAAAAGTGCCTCTAACATGCTGAATTCTAATTCCATCTTCTCTCAACACCCCCACACATGTACCGCAGAATTCGCATTTCAGCTACTTGCATTTTAGTTTTGTGGCTTTTCTTTTCTGCCCAACACTCCGATCCATTTAGCACAGTTGACCCAACCGCTGCCCAGTAAAAAGATGAGATGAGGGAAAATAGGCTGAGGTGGTATGGTCACATAATGAGAAGAGGGGATGAGGAGCTTGTAAAGGCCATACCAGGAATGCAAGTGGTCGGGAGCACCAGGGGCAGGGAGAGACTGAAGTTAACGTGGGAGCAGGTCGTCCGTAAGGATATGGCGGTGTGCGGAGTGGACGGGGACCTGGCGGGAGATAGACGGGAGTGGATGGCCAGAACCCGCAGACCCGACCCCGCCACAGGCGGGATAAGGGTATGATAATGATGATACAGAAGAGCCGAAACAAGAATTTCATTTCAATTGAACAGATCAATTGCTGAAAGATGTAGTTGACATCATCATCATCATCATCATACCCTTTATCCCGCCTGAGGCGGGGTCGGGTCTGCGAGTTCTAGCCCTCCACTCCCGTCTGTCTCCCACCAGGTACCCGTCCACCCCGCACACTGTCATGTCCCTCCGGACAACCTGATCCCATGTCTGCTTTGGTCCCCCCTGCCCCGAATGCTGCCTACCACCTGCAGTCCTGCAGGAAATCAAACAAGCTCCTCCTCACCACGTCTCATGACGTGTCCATACCACCTCAGCCTATTCTCCCTCATCTTTCTAGTTGACAACTTTTAAAAACTTATAAAATGCAACCTAGAACCTTGACTACTTTGTCAGTGGTTCCAGATTCGGTTTACTTCTTTTGGGTTTGAGAGAATCTCCACCACGTTTTTCAACGGACTGGAAGTAAACTTCGCTCATGTCAGGAAATCAAACATGAAACAGTATCTCAAATTGGGGGTTTGGCCTTACTTCCCAACCGATTGAAGGCGCATTCGGGGCTATCTCGGTTGAAAGAAGCCAATCCACCTTGATCCAGTATCGAGCCTGGAACCACTGGCGTAGTAGTCGGCTCAGTACGTAGAAAATAAAAATTGATTTACTGAGCCTGAGACTCATGGGAGCTAGGGTGAGTTAGGGGGAGTTTGTGTGAGTTAGAGTCCAAATAAAAGCTTACCCAAGAGCAAATCGAAAGACGGAGCATTAACCGCTTTCTTTTGACAACGCCATTCTCCGACATCCACCCATGAAAAACTTGTCACTTTCAAGCTGCAAAAAGCAGACTTCTGGCCCTGTAAATGAACATGTCCGATTCTCGTATCGCGACTTGAATCCACTAATTTCTTATTCTTTCTCCATGCACAACTATATCCACGATTATCACAGAGAGCCAAAATGACAGTCTTTCCCATTGGCACTCGAACAATCTGCCCTTCTCTGGCATAGATCACATTTTCCTCTGTCAATCAAATAAGATAATGTCAACAACGTTTACGTCATTTATGAACGATATTTCAGAGAAATGCACATACCAAGTAGAGACATCCAATAGGATTTGTACTCGATTGGATCATTTTCTCGGGCAGGGGAATAAATGTTACAAACCCATTCTGCAACATCATTTTCTTGAAAGTCGAAGATCTGAATGCTACAATCCTGTGACTCTTTGAAACTGTGATTAATGAACTGATAGCGATCCAGGACAGAAACCTCTGTTCCTCCCCTCTGCCATTTACAATCCAATATTTCCACATCAGATTGACAAACAATAGTCACGTTGCTTCCTTTGGGAATAATTGCTGGTTGATCACTTGAAACTATTCCGGCTAAAACAAAACCAAAATATGCAATGTTAATTTGAAGTTATGTGCTTGGAAATCCATTTGGGGTTGATACTACTTTTAGCTTACAGAATTCACAGGAAGTAGGCGAATTGGAAGGCGGTAATCTAAATCTATATTTTAAAATAAATTTATTAATTTTATGTACAGCATTATTGAAGTATAGGACCCAATTAACATTATTTACCCTAAGATACAATCACCACAGTCACTAATATCATTTTGGCATAAATGTGATTTCCAAGTTCGTCTTAAGCTCTCGCACGGGTAACATTCATCCCATAGTCCCGGTATTTCACCATTCAGCGCCTTTAAAGATACTTTGATAATGAACTTCTCTTTCAGATTTTTGAGCATGTACTTTACATGGCCGAAAACTTACATGAATTAGAAATCCCAGTGTAGTCAGAAAGACAAGAAGCATCTTTGGACCTCCGAGCATTAGCAGCTTCAAATTTGCCACAGCAAAGGTAAGAAACCAAAGAATGATATATTTTCGTATATTCCTGAAAATCTATTTTCTGCATCCTCACGTCACCTACCTACCTCAGAACTTGGGCGAAGCAAAATAATGGGCAGGAGAAGATATTGTATTTATCAAGACATTATAACTGTGGAAGAGCAGGCAAATTTACTCAGCTGTAAATATATACCGTTTTTAGTTGTTGCAGAACAAACACATTAAGAGATAAAAGATGAATAGATGTGTCTAAAATGACTGAACCCCGAAAGGAGAAGAAATGCCTACCGGTACATTAATTGTTAATTATCAAATGATACTTCTACCTTTAAATTCTTTTCAAGAACTGATAGATATAACATATTATTATGAAGCAGATATCTTGTTATAAATTCCAAGATAAGAATTTTTTCGATTACTACCCAATTATGGAAATTGATAACTGGAAATGTAACTGCTGGCAAGTGTAAATACTTTATTATTAAAGTGTTTTGGAGTTACTCTAAATATTATTGTAAATTCCATCAGTCGTTTAACAGCTCAGCATTTTGAAATGATCACCAGCAATCACGTGTTGAATTCCATGCTGAACAAATCTCCAACTGGAATTTTTTGTGTATCTGTTATGGTCTTTAAGATAAGATTTGGATGGGTCGTAATTTGCATATTTGGGATGAAGACGAATGCACCATGGGATAGGTCGCCCACAACTTCCTATTCATTGGATTCATCACAATTGACACCCTATATAACGCCCAGCAACATTGACCAGCAGCTCAACCAATATTTCAGAATAATGATTACCACACGAAAATTACAACGAAACCAAGAATAAATTTCAAATATGATTATCTAATTAAATTTGAGATTGAAAAAGCATGTTGTCTAAATGAACTAAGTAATAAAACGTTAAAGAATATTAGGCTTACTAGTACCTTTTCTATGGTAATAGCATCCAACTTTTGGGTCCAACCTTTCATTGTTAAAAGTAACACATACTGTAGTTCATGATGCACTGTTTAGAACTCTGCTACGGTCTACTCAATTCTTAGTCCAAAGCCTACATGTTAACGTACACCATTACTGATTTTAGCTATCATTAATAGGAGGAGTCATTGAATGATAAAAGTCACTTTGCAGGGATAAAGTGGAGGAAAGTCATTAAATGAGGGTTCAAAGCCAGCAGCTCATTTTTATCTTTAGATGAATGGGGTGGGACTGAAAGAGCACAACTTTTAGAAAATAAATAGGTTATCTAGAGAGATAAGCCACTTGATAGCAGCACAGTTATACCATGTTGGCCAAAATAATAAGAGTGGAGTGAAAATTTTGGAGTTATGCTCAATGAATGAAAACATCAATCAGTGTAGCAGGCCAAATAGGTTTATTATGAAGAAGTTATTCTGATACACAAATAACTGTAAGAAAACAGATTGAAAATTGAAGGCAGTCAAAAAAAATAAGTGTTGACACAAAACTACTTGTACATAAAACCAAATGAAATAAAAAACAATTAGGTACAGCAATTAATATTTTGTTGCCTGTCCTTTAGCACCAATGACAGCCACACATCTTCTTGGCAAAGAGTTGATAAGGTTTTGACAAACTTGAACAGGAATAGAATACTGCCACTTTTTTGATTTCCTTCCAAAGCAATTCTTTGTTTGAAGTTTTTGTAATGGAAACTCAACTTTTTAAATCTTTCAACAGATTTTCAATTGGATTCAAATCCAGTGATTGACACAGCCATGATAATTTCAATATGTTTTTGCTAGTGAACCAATTTGTTACTAACTGAGTGGTATGTTTTGGATCATAATCTTGTTGATACGTCCAAATTAATGGCATGTTTTTCTCCATATAAGGTAGCATTATGTTCTCCATAATATTGAGATAGATTTCCTTGTTCATGTTTTCTTTATCCAAAATATTGGACCAATACCATGGTATGAGAAGCATCCCCAAATCTTGATGTCACCTTCAACATGTTTTATTGTCTTAATTGTGTATCTTGGAGCCAGTTCTCTGTTTTGGGTCTTCTAACATACAATCTGCCATCACTTCCAAAGAGATTTATTTTAGTTTCATCACTAAATAGTACATTCTTCCAATTAGGGTGATCAACATTGCTTCTTGCAAATTGCAATCTGCCTTTAACATTCTTCAAACTTAACATTGGCACTTTTCTGGTGATATGGCCATGCAAATCTCTTTCTTGTAGACGTCTTCTAACTGTCCTCACACTCATGTTAAGACCACAATTCTTTACAATTGATGTTGAGGATGCAAATGAATCCTTTAAAGCTTGACATGTGACACACCTGTCAAGTTTAGCACTGGTTTTTCTTGAGCATCCTCTGATTTCTTTTTTGTGTGACATTCTGCATTCCTTCAACACTTGCAACCACACACAGAAACTGTTTGAGGGAGCGGCGAGTTGCATTGGACACACCAGTTCTCGTCTGATAACTGAAGTTAAGCAACGCAAGCCCAGTAAGTACTGACATGGGTGGTCGCTTGGGAAAGCTGGGTACTGCTAATACCCAATAATCGTCGCATTAGTGTAGTGTCTGTGCAGTATATGCATCAGACCTTCACAGTGGACGGGTCTCTAATGACCTCGTAGTTTACGGGACCTTAAACAACAACAAACAAACAAAGAAACTGTTTGATAAGATTTCAAATTTCTTTGTACGTTTTGTGTTGACGTCTTACTTCAAGTATTAGACTTCCTTCTTCATCAGAACAATGATGACTCTGACACATATTGCAGAAAACTGATTGACAATTACTATTTATAAATGAATAAACAATTATTGCTACTGGGGACTTTCAAAAACCTTTCTACTTCGATGACTTATTATTTTGGTCAACCTCTTATTGTGACATTTATATATTCCACACGTCACTCTTGTGCAAGTGTTTCTATAACCTTCCAATTGCAAACATTCCTTCTAGAATAGTGTACATTATGATATAAACATGCTTTACACCCTTAAGTGTTGAAAATTTGCATTGGATAATCTAAAATGTCCATATTTTCACTCCACTCTTCTAATTTTAGCCACCAAGGTATACAGCAGTAAACCTTCTTACTGAGCATATATATCAAAATGATAAATATCGAGTATCCCTGGATTAGTCCACTAGTTTATGATAAACCCAGTGAGTTTCATACTGGTGAAAGGCATTTTCAATCAAAATGTCGAACAAGACATGCATTAAGGAGGCATTTTTTTTTTATTTTGAAGAGCATGTTAAACTAATTTTTTTTCAATTCATTGTGACTTAAGGTGAGATTCTCAGAACACCAGGGAATACATTAATAGAGAGTACTGCTGATGACAAGTCAATCAAAACATTTTTTATAAGCCACTCAATAACTGAGTCAAAATCAAAACTGTTATCGTTAGAAATATTGAAAATTTACACGTGAAAGCGATGCTAAATTACAATATTGTTACTGAAATTATCAGATAATCTGTTTACGACTCCATCACGTTACTAGTATGGCATTAGCTTCTGACCAAAACAACAACCCTTATGCGTCTTTATCGTCGGCCTACTGTTCTTTGGGGCACTCCACCGACGGTAGTAGGTGAGCTTCTACCTCACCTATCCGTTGCATAGTAACTTACAATAGGTTCTTTTACGTGCAAATGACATCGTACACCACATGGAGCCACGCCTTTGATTCCCATCTGACGGAAGGTGTACTCAGCACCACTCTCTTGCCCGAAAGAAGCCAACCTACCGCAACCCTGATCAAGTATCGAACCTGGACC
Organism: Trigoniulus corallinus; assembly: GCA_013389805.1. Classification (NCBI taxonomy): domain Eukaryota; kingdom Metazoa; phylum Arthropoda; class Diplopoda; order Spirobolida; family Trigoniulidae; genus Trigoniulus; species Trigoniulus corallinus. The sequence goes on from JAAFCE010007744.1 coordinate 14,962,686, forward strand.
CTCTGCAGTAGTAGTTGAGAATCTGCCTCCTGCACCACAGATGCGGGTTCATCATCATCATACCCTTATTCCGCCTGTGTTCAGGGCCGGGTCTGCGGTTTCTAGTCCTCCACTCCCGCCTATCTCTTACCAGGTCGCCGTCCACCCCCATACGGCCATATCCTAAGGAAAAACCCGGTTCCACGTCTGCTTTGGTCTCCCCCTACCCTGTAAAACCACTGTCCTACAAAACTTCTTTCTCAAATTGATTACAACCCTCCTGTCACACAGGACTCAACTTACCTGTCTCCACTTCAACCATCCCCCTTTGATTCTATGTAGGCCTATAACATCCGAGTATATCTCGCCATTGCTTTGGAACGTTGACCCTAACTACATTACTTTTACCTAAGTTCATATTTTAAAAATATATTTCAATAATAAATTAGTTTACAACTACTGCATAACTAACCTCTGTTATTGCCTGCATTTTTGTTATTACCGGTAGTCATACAAATCCCGAAACGTAGTACTGTAGTGTAGCCGAATACCCTGACCACGAATATCAGACTGACACTTATGCATTTGAAAGTGAAAATTCACCACACAGGACGATGTGGTTATCTTTGTTTAAACTAACTTGTTTTCAATTATCCGATTTTTGTGTCGCTCATTGAAATATTTTCTCCACGAAATTACTACCACAGGTATTGTTAACAACAGAATCACCAGCGATGCGATGGTAAATGTTCTAAACACTTGTTCACTGCCTTTGCGGATGGGTGGTATGTCTGGAAAGAAAAGTTACATTCTTGTTAGTTACGGTTTGATGTCAAAATTACGCAAGTTCACCGGGAGCGGCTGTATTGAGTTGGACACACCAGTTCTTGTCCGATCACTAAAGTTAAAATGGATCGACCGTATTGCGTTGAATCCCAACCCAGCTAATACTAGCATGAATGACCGCTGGGAACACTGGGTACTGCTAATACCCAAGGGGAGCGGCGAACTGCGTTGGACACACCAGTTCTCGTCTGATCACTGCAGTCAAGCAGCGCAACCCCAGCTAGTACTGACATGGGTGGCCGCTTGGGAAAACTGGGTACTGCTAATACCCAAAAAATCTTCGCGTAAGTGGGGTGTCTGTGCAGTCTCTGCATAAGAACTATGCTGTGGACGGGGCTCTAATGACCTTGTAGTTGAAGCAGTGGCGTCGTTAGGGTTGGCGTCACCCGGTGCGGTGACACTCCCCCCCTCTCCCGAAAGAAGCCGCTTCTTTTTCTTTGGTGTCATCCCATTTCTCATGCTGCGAGTGGTGTCACCCGGTGCGGCCCGCATCCCCCTAGTGACGCCACTGAGTTGAAGGGCTCTAAAACACCAACAAACAACAACAACAAGCTAATACCCAAAAATAGTACCAAATGCATAACATCTGTGCAGACTCTACATTAGAACTACGCTGTGGACGGTTTCTAATAACCATCATAGCTGAAGGGCCCTGAAACACCTCCAAAACAAACAATTTCTCCCATTCATAGTTTGTTATTTGTCACAAGTACGGTGAACATATGTACCATGAGCATCCGCGAAATATTCCCAGGTGGAGGGAGAAGCTGTTTTATTTTGCTCCTTCCCCTCCACCCATGGAAGAGCTGTTCGCTCTTCCATGCGTGCATGCAAGTGAGCAGTTCATGCCTGCCTGTGGATTCTTTGGAAGCTTGTTTTGATTACCGGTAATTTGATGGCCTTATCAGCTTCATCCATGTGAATAAGAGTTCATGTTTTTGAATTGTAAGAATTATAACACACAGGGGGCATCAGGATTTTAGAGATGCTTAGGTAGGGCATGGCCAAAAAAGGTTGGGGACTAGTGACCTAAAACAACTTTACTTATCTGATATAATTAAGAGAAATGATCTAACCATAACGAATTGGTAAATCTTCAGTCACTGGCACAATGAATTCCCTTTCAAAAGCTGGATGCTGTACTACACATGCTACAACTCTATTGTCATGATTAACAACTTGAAATTCAGAGCTTGTATTTGCTAATTTCTTGTCTTCTTCAACTTTATACTTTGTCTCTTGCTTCTGACCATTAATGTACCAAATTAATGTTGCTACTGGAAAACTCTGCATGGCCAAACATAAGTAGGATGTGGCAGAGGTACCGGTAACGAACTCCTGTGGTGTTCCAGTAACAATCCTCATCAACGACACCTGAGGAGGAACTGGAAAAGAAATTTCACGAAATTCTTCAAAGCTGTTGCATACAGTTACAGTAGGTAGTGTCAACTTTACCTAGTAAGGTTACAGATGCAGAAACTTCCTTGGTTGTAAATTTATGACCAGGGTGATGGCCACACGTCCATTCGCCTAAATCTTCTTGTATTAAGGATGTAATTAAAAGCTTGCAGTTTGTGGTTTGCACAGCTTGTTCATACTTATAATGACTGCCTGGGGCCATCATATTCCCACTTCTTTTCCAAGTACAATTGACATTGTGATTAAATATACAATTAATAGTGACTTCCTTTCCTACGGTGACGTTTTGTGTCTTTGGCATTTCAACTATTCGCAGTGCCGGAACAACTGCAAAGAACATTGTTATTTACACGAAATCAATGTTATGCTATCAATACCTGAATAGAAGAACAAGAATTTTTGGGTCTTTCCGTAATCGAACTAAATATATTTGTTTAATGTGGTGCTCTGTGCACAAAAGTTTGGGCGACAAATATCTGCTGATCACTTAAGTAACAAAACAGAAAACTTTCCAATAATGACCATTCCTTCAAAAGTGTCCCTCTTTTTTTTGAAAATATATTCGGGCTTAAGACAAATTATACCTGGCAATCCTACTCACAAGCAAATGGAATCAAGATTTTTAGTGGATTGATGGTTTACGATACACAACTGCGGCTACAGGATTTTGTCTCACGTATGCAGTTCTGCAAATTGTCGCTCTTAGGCGCTCCAACTAACTAACTTGGAGCACTGACTTTGGTTTTCTTGGAGTGCGAACCAAGTCTGCACTCCAAGTAGGTGGACACTCCAAGTCGCACTGTGTTGGACACACCCAGTGGCGTAGCCAAGGGGGGGGGGGGGGGGGTGGGGGGGTTAACCCCCCCCCCCCCTTGGGCCTCGAATATAACGAAGAGGTATACACCCTATGGAGTCATATCCTTCCCTGAGAAAATCCTGGTTCATGCTATCGACAGTCATATCCCCCCTTTCAGAAAATCCTGGCTACGCCACTGGACACACCAGTTGCCGTCTGATCACTGAAGTTAAGCAACGCAAATCCCAGTTATAGTGCTTGCCATGAAAGATGACACATGGGAGGTAGAAGGTAGAAACGTTCACTACAAAAATTAGGGGATTTGAAAAGGGTCAAATGGCAGGCTTCAATCAGTAATGACAAGTACAATTTCAATGTTTTCCCTATTTTTCGAAGAGGACTCATCCTTTGCCTCCCTTTTTTGTTTGTTGGTGTTTAAGGTCCCGTCAACTACGAGGTCATTAGAGACCCTCCTTTGCCTCCCACCAATGTGCCATCTTTCGTGGGGAGCACTATAGTACTGATATGGGTGGCTGCTTTGGAAAGCTGGGTAATAATAATACCCAAGAATCATCGCATTAGTGTAGTCTGTGCAGTCTCTGAATTAGAACTGTGTATTGGAGGGGGCTCTAATGACCTTGTAGTTGAAGGACCCTAAACAGTACCAGATTTAGATATTAAGAGGCCCTTTTCATAAGTTTTGAATCCCATTAAATGTTGAGACCCTTGGCTTCAGCCTACTTAGCCTAATGGTAAATTCGTCACTGACCCTAAAACACCAACAAAACAAAAAAATAGATTATGGATTTGGAATGTGGGACCATTACAGGAAAAACTGGGGAATTAGCATTCTACAGCGTAGAGGAGGGGAGAAGGAGCTCGTTAGGTCCACTACAGGAATGCAGGGGCAGGGGGAGACCAAAGCTAGCGTGGGCAGCGGCGTCACTAGGGGGTGCGGGCCGCACCGGGTGACACCACTCGCACCATGAGAAATGGGGTGACAACAAAGCAGAAGAAACGGCTTTTTTGGGAGAGGGGGTGACACCATGGTGTCACCGCACCGGGGGACGCCATGCTGCGATTGGCAATGCTATGAATCCTCTTTCAAAGTACTTAATATTATTACCTGGTATAAGTTCTATAGGTTGTTTCTTAGACCCTTTATGGTCTGCGCTAGCTTTCCTCTCACACTGCCAAGTACCAACATCAACTTCTTGGAAATCATCAATTTTTAAACTGCAGTCCTTTGTAAGTTGCCCATTACTAGTGTGAGTAATGTAACTGTACCGTGAACCAATTTCAACTTCAAGACCATCCTTGGACCAAGCGCAATGCACACCTCTTGTAAAGATGCACATCAAAACCACAGTCTCTCCAAATGGTAAAAAAGTATTATCGTTTTCCACAACATAAACAACATCCGGTTCTGAAAAGAAATGCCAAGAATAAGGTTATCCATGATTAATAGACATGGTCAAATCATTGTTATGAAAACATGTTTTCAAAAGTGTATGACCACATTAAAAATCAACATTGTAAACCTTCTGGTCATGAAGAGTAAAGAACTAAATTGCACTATGTAGAATAGAATTAAGACCTAGGTTGTTAAAATTTGTTAAAGGTATTATGTGATCCCTGGGGTAGGCTTCAGAGATACTATATTTTTTACCATGTTTCAGTGCTTTTCAAGTGCAGTGGTTGAAGTATAGAGAGACAAGTGGAGTCCTGTGTGAAGGGGAACTTGTCCTGTTCAAGTTGAATAGGGCTGTTTTACAGGGCAGTGGTTAGACCACCTATATGGATCACAGTGTTGGGAAGTGAGGAACAACCACGTAATTAGAATTCAGGTAGCTGAGATGCAAATGCTGCGGTATATGAGCGGGGTGTCGAGAGCTGATAGAAATTGGTTGTTGTTGTTTGTTTGTTGGTGTTTAAGGTCCCGTCAACTACAAAGTCATTAGAGACCCGTCCACTACATAGTTCTAATGCATAGACTGCACAGACACTACACTAATGCGACGATTATTGGGTATTAGCGGTACCCAGCTTTCCCGAGCGACCACCCATGTCAGTACTAAGTGGGCTTGCGTTGCTTAACTTCAGTGATCAGACGAGAACTGGTGTGTCCAACGCAACTCGCCGCTCCATGGAAATTGGTTCGAGTATATTAGAAGTAATTGGGGGTGGGAGACATCGCGGAAGAAATGTGGGAGAATAGATTGTGGTTGTATGGACATTCAATGAGAAGAATGGAGGAGAAGTTAGAGATCCATTACAGGAATGCAGGTGGGTGGGAGCGCTCAGGGTATGAGAAGACCAAAGGAGACGTGGGAGTATATTGTGTGGGGAAGATGGGGACCTGGTGGAAGATAGGCGGGAGTGTAGGGCTAGAACCCGCAGACCCGACTCTGCCACACGTGGGACAACGGTATGATAATGAAGCATGAAGACTAAGAAAACATTCAGCTTCTCTAATCAATTAGGATGGTCTTATATTAGCCATGGGATTTTTTACATGTTCTGAGTTTCTCAATGTATAGTGTGCCTTCCTGTAATGTCCTCAAAAGACATTGGAAATTCTAGCCGTGAAACTTAGAAATGAAGGTTCTCCATATAATTCATGCAATTTAGGGGATTTGAGATGTGTTATACAGTATGTTTTCGCCATTCTGATCCATAAGGGAATGAGACCCCACTTCACTGTCCTTATAATATCCGAGCTTTGTTCAGCTAATACAAATTTCTGCATTATAGGAACACTTTATGAAAAGTATATTAAAAGATATTCAAAATGACTCACCATGAAAGTATATCCAGGAATACTTAACATGTGATGGATCGTTTGGCGAATGCTCGTTATAAATGTGACACTTCCACTCCCCGACGTCGTCATCCTGAAAATTCTCAATTTGGATACTGCAGTCTCCATCACCTATAGGATCATCTAGTAAGAATTTGTATCTTCCATTAATTCTTACTTCGGCATCACGCCGAGCCCATTTACAGTTGATTATTATCTGCCTGGAATGTCTGCATTCCAAAACAAGGGAACTTCCTCTGGGGACAATCGCAATGTGATCACTTTTCACGACTACTTCGGCTAAAGACAACATTCAAATAATCTAGTTTCCAAAAATGATATTTACAATGAAGTATGCAGAACGTTATTTTGAATAACATCACTTACAAACTTTACATTCCTCGGCATAATCAGACATAATAAACCTAAAAAAATAGAAACCCGGCTGTTGAATATAACGTTGCTAATGAAATCTGATATTTCAAAGAATTTTGATGATAAAAGAAAAGGTGAGGAACAAATTCCTTTAATCAATTCAGTATTTAAAGCAGAAATGCTCACTTTTGCAGGTATTTCAATGACAAATTGGAGTGGATGATATTAAAGGGTACGGCATGGCAAAAGCAACTCCTAAGTAACGCAACCCCAGGTAGTACTGACATGGGTGGCAGCTTGAGAAAACTGGGTACTGCTAATACCCAAAAATCGTCGCATTAGTGTAGTGCCTGTGCAGTCTCTGCACTAGAACTATGCAGCGGACGAGAATCTCATGACCTTGTAGTTAAGGGTCCTAAAACACTAACAAAAAATTGCGATGGCAGGGTCGGGTACCCCTCTTGTCCCTCTCAATGGGCACAAGGATTTATATCTGAGACGCGAGCACAAGAAAAAGCAAACAATTTACCCAGAAATGCAACTGCCACAGTCTTGTATTCCGCCGCCACATAATTTTGAACTCCATTTTCGATTGAGAGTATTACATGGGTAACAACCCTGACTAGCCTGGAGATAACATTATAAAATAATTTTGATACAAGTCAAACGAATTTGAGAAATACCACTTATATTTACCATCAACTTCATAAATAATGTACAAATTAAAAATATTGATTGGTATTTGTGACTCATTATATCCGCCAAGAAGCAAATGTCATATCAACCTTGTAATATCACGTAACCATTTTACAGCAATTAATTCAAGTTAACTACTGCATAATATTATTCCGTTGGTCTTCGAAATCCACAGGCGATAAATATTAAACTGATAGTAGAGAGAAGATAAAGTTCCCTAGATTGTAAAAGAAAACTATGTATTGCGCATGCCTAGGCAGGGATTATCGTCAATTGTATTCTTCCATCAAAACCGTAGGAGAACGGAGCTGTTTCTCCAGTTTACAATTTTTATTGACAATCAGCTACCTTAGTGCAATGATATGCAGTACAGTACACATTGCGATATGCTGCTCCACCAGGGCACTTGCTTTATCAAGAGCAGAGGTGGCGAACATATTGCATGCAGAACAATTTTGCTGGTACTGATAATCAAAACCTATAGAAAGGCAAAACCAGTTGATTGGTGGAATTTCCATTTCCTATAACCAGTGGCGTAGCCAAGAGGGGGAGGTTAAACCCCCCTTGGGCCTCGAATATAGCGATGCGCTATACACGCTATCGAGTCATATCTCTCACCCCTGAAAAAAATCGTGGTTCACCCTATCGACGGTCATATTCCCCACCCCCTTCAGAAAATCCTGGTTACTCTACTGCCTATAACAAACCGTCAAGACAAGGTCGCATTGTGTACCGATACTTGGCAGCTTCAGATGTCCATTAATAAATACTTTCTTTTGTACTTTGGTACAGTGGCGTAGTGAGGGGGCCAAGGGGGCCTAACCCCGGGCGCAAAATTTTAAGGGTTGCAAAAATTATAAAACGAAAAAATAAGAAGTATAAAATTAGCGAGCCATATCTTTCACATTTTGTGATTTCCTATTCCCAGTCTCATTGTGAAAAGTGGTCAGTGCTTGTTGGGTCCACAAACCACACGTGGGTGACAAAAATATCTTCTTAAACAGAGCACAGAGCCGGCGAGATGGGTGTGCAAAATGAATGATAGCACAGGCCCAATTTATAGAAGGACCTCACTTCATTACATTGCATGGGACCCCGCAAAATATAGCACCGACCCTAACTAGCCATCATCCTCATACCCTTCTCCCACGTGTGGCAGGGTCGCGCCTGCGGGTTCTAGCCCTCCACTCCCGCCTATCTCCCACCAGGTCCCCGTCCACCCCACACACTGCCATGTCCTTATGGACCACCTGTTCCCACGTCTCCTTCGGTCTCCCCCTGCCCCGGGTGCTATCTACCCCCTGCACGAGCTCCTCCTCCCCTCTTCTTATGACGTGTCCATACCACCTCAGCCTATTTTCCCTAATTTTTTCTGCAATGTACATCACCCCAGGCTACCTCTAAAACCGGTATAGGCATTCCTAATTCTATCTGCTCTCAACAAGCCACTCATGTACCGTATCATTTGCATCTCGGCCACTTGCATTCTACTGACGTGGCTCTTCCTTACTGATCAACAGCAACATCCCCATACACCTGCTTTAATCTCTTGACAATGTTTGTCACTGTCTCGTTCTCACAACACAGGAACTCTATAGCAGCACGTTGCTTCCGACGAGCATCAAGTGCAGCATCCTACTTGTTGGAGTGCTATGGCCGCACGACTTTCAGAAACAGGTGGAATTAAATTGGAATACATGCAGGAAGTATATTTCTATGCCATCTGTTAATATCGAAGATGTAGAACAAAAGTTGGATTTTTGAAAAAGTGTTGTGCATTTCTGTGGGGGTGATCGTCGTATATTCTGAGAAGAAATTCAGGTGGTGATGATCAGATGTGAAGCAATCTGACCATGGGTTTAGGGACCATTAACCTCCTATAACCCAAATTCATCAAGTATTTTCTCCATTATTTTCCAAATTTTTTTAATGTATAGTAAGTCTTCAATTCTTCTCTATAATTCAAGTTGTAATTATTTTTAAGCGATTTGAAATTCTGGAAGTGAATCATATTACTACTGTTAGATGTTGACATATGGTAGATGTGTGGAATGGATAGAGGTACAATTGTAAGACCCTCACATAATATACTATTCCATTTGGAGGTTAACTTCTTGCATGTGATGTCCTGACATCCATTCACGACTTTTGATGAGTTTTCCACCTTGCATCTAAAAACATTTATCAATTTGCATCAGTAATGATTGTGCATATTATTCTGTAACCAATTTCCGCCAACGCAATTACCTGTTCATGATACCCATCATTTATAAACCATTCATCTTGTTGACATTCTGATTTAAACGGCTTTTTCATGTTTCGCACTCTTTTCCTACATTTCAAAATGGTGATATTAGAATTCGAATTCATTCAAATCACATTTTCTTAAAATGCCTTTGTGTGAAACTAATTTACAGAACAATGCACCGTACCTTTCTCTCCAATACAGAGTTAGAGCAATGGCTGCTAAACTCAAACTCACCACAATTAGTGCAATAAAAACTAAACCCTTTCTTTTCTCCGACAGCATAAAGATATTAATTTCATCCTCCGGCTGGTGTTTCATTTCTGAAATAGATAATATTTAATTTAATTCAACATTCGTGTTGGAAATTTTACGACTGTCCTGTAAATCTTCATCCCAGGAAAGTATATTATATACCGTGTGCCCATAAATTTCCTAAACTGATAGTTTAAATGTATTTCTTGGAGCCCTACATTTCGGAAAGCTGGTGTTATTTTGGATTGTAACAAAAGCTTATAATATTCTTCTGACTGATTGCCATAGTCAGACAGGGCCCCTAACGTTGTGCCCAAACCTTTGCTTAATAACTCTTAATGCTTATAGCTTTGAAGTTATCATGATTTTACAAAAGTGTTTACAGAAAATGTTCATCAGTTAAAACGGAAACCATTCAAAGAAAAGGAATTGCAAGGCTATAATGCGAAATTCAGAAAATTCGACATTTTTGTAGAACTCATGCCTAATAGAACACTGGAGCTTATTAATACTTATGTCCTTCACAATTTTTCGATTAATTTCGCAATTCCCCAAAATAACTAGTCACTACAGAGTACATATGGAATGAAAAAGACTGGAGCCACTGAAGTTTGACATCAGGCTTATTACATATCGCATACTGGGCGTAACCACTGCCTTGTAAAACTTCCCCTTATCGTGATCCTTCTATCACGAAGGACTCCAATTGTTTGTCTCCACCTAAACCATCCCCATCGATTTTTTGGATTACATTCGAGTCTATCTCGCCATTGCTTTTCTATCATTTGCATCAGAATGAAGACTGGTTCTATTGTTGACTTGCTTGGCATTAATACGAACTGCTTTATGTTGATACTAGTTCGTTCCAGAAGGTGACATTCTGCTACTCTCCCAGAGTTTTATGCAGTGGCTCATTAGCTTAATGCCTGTTGGACGTGACTTTTGCACTTGAAGAGTGGTACTATCCAACTCTGGTCATGCAGAACGTATTCTATCTCCTCCAGCTATTCTATTGAAAAGTTTCCCTAGCCACGAGATTCATATGACTGCTAGCAGGTCAGGGCCGGCCCTAGAGTTTGTGGGGCCCAAGGCGGCAGGGGATAGCGGGGCCCCAGTGCCAAAATTTATAAAGTTGATTGCTTATCAATGTCGTACTTTAATGTCTTTAAACACATACGAAATGAAAACATAGTTTGAAAAAAAAATTTTCATTTTTAATTTTAATTCACCAGCGCGGGGCCCAAGGCGGTCACCTTGCCCTAAGGCCGGCCCTGATTGCTAGGCAAATCTAAAATTCTGTAGGAACTGTCTGGGCCTGGCCTGTGGCTGAAAAGTAATCACGTTCTGGTCCCTCTTCCTGCACCACGTGTTTGACAATGCAACGTCATTCTTTTCACAGTTTAAAAATATTTTGCTTTGTGCAGTTTCCAGATTTAGGAAGTCTCCCCGACCAACACGTCGCGTCGGTGGATGAAAAATGGCCAAAGGGAGAAAACTATACTGAATATAAATAAGCATAGGAGTTGGAGAATCAGGTTTGTAGCCAGCTAGGAAAAACCGTCCAACAGATAGCTAATGTTCTTAATGAGCCAAAAATGAGCACCCAAATCTGACAGGCGAGAAAGACATATGCATTGTGCAGCCAAGTTGCGTTGGACACACCAGTTCTCGTCAGATAATTGAAGTTAAGCAGCACAAGGCCATTAGTACCAACATGGGTAGGTGGTAAAGAACGTTGGGTGCTGTAAATTTCCCCTGTCCTACGTCCTTTACACCTACCTCCTCATCTCCCGCGAGCAGCCTCCTAAGGGTTGGGCCTGTTATGGCTGATTGGCTTACTCTCCAACCCGTGCAATTAAATCAAACCCATATCTCCATTACCTACTATAAATGGTTTTGCTTCTTTTGCATATAGGTTCTGTGGCTCAGTGAATGTTGCGTGAGCAACAACGCATTTCAAAGCATCAACATCGTCTGAGTGAACTTCAATTTCGGAAGAACTATTAGAAAGTTTCGTTTCGGCATCTATATTCAAGTTGTACTTTTGCTGTTTACTCTCGTTGAGTAGCCAATAAATTTCAGCTGGTGGGTAACCGTTAGTAGCTGAACAAATAAATCTCCTCGTTTCTTTAGATGAGGGCATTATTTGTGTGAGGTCTATTTGAGGTTTCACTAGAAAGACATTAAAAAGATCAGAATTAGCCTCACCCTCTAGAAATGGAATGCTTATTTAGTAATCAATCCATACCCATTATAGATGCTGAGCTGAAAATCAATTCATTGGACATTTTGTGGGCTTCATGCCCACACTTCCAAACTCCTGGATCACTTGACGCTAGTTGTTTAATTGAAATACTGCAGTCCTTCGTCATCTTTCCATCATCACTCCCGATGAAACCATAAGTGCCTCCAATTTTTAGCGGTTTGCCGTTCTTCTCCCAGACACAGTTCACATCATAGTTGAATTTACATGGCAAGGTAATCTCGTCTCCTAAACGACTTGTGTGGTTCTTAGGTCCCTCAACTATTTGCAGTGCTGGTAAAACTGAAAAGAAAGGCAGATTTCAAGTGACATGATAAACTGTTGAATATATTTCTAATGTGATCACATTAGCGAATGATAAGCAAAAATGTGTGACTTTCCACCTTTTAGTAAGCTGAAATTCGGGATATTCATATTGCATTTTGAAATTGGTACAACTTATGTAAAAGCATGCAGTATTACGGGAACATGATTGGGATCAGTGCATCCAGAGTTTGAGAAAGTTTCCACCATCACCATAGGTACTAAAGCCGTCCACCATAAAGGTTTCCACCATAGTCTAAAGTTTTCCACCATAGTTACTAAAGCCGTCTTAACGCATGGGCCCGCTGTCAGGGACCCCAGCACACTGCATTGCCCAGGGGCCCATAATGCTGCTAAGACAGCAATGATAGCAACTACTTTTCCTGTATGCTCAGTAATCAATCAAACCAATTTGTCACTAAATAAAAAAAATACTCATCAATCAGTCATTTATAATAAATCTCTAATTTTAACCAATTGCAGTCCTTCATGAGCCTGACTCCTGTTGCATTATAGCTATTGTGCAATAGGTCAGACACCATGCAAAATTGTAACCGACAAAGCATTAATTTACCTGCCAAAATTTATATTTTAGTTGTATAATGCGGTGTTGGAGCAGTGGGGTAGGCCGGCACCCCCACAGACAACCAGCCAATATTCCTGTGGGTTCCAAACCCGCATGGACCCGCGGACCTGACCCTGCCACAGGCGGGATAAGGGTATTATGACGAGTGGCAAATATGAAGATTGTAACTTTCGGAAGCTCCAAGCGACTAAGGCACAAAAATATCCGTTTCTGAATAGAAAGACAGTCACTGGAGAACAACGCGATTATTACAGAAATCTATTCGGGTTAATAAACATTTTAACCGTAGTTATTCTATTTCTACCTCAGTCTTCCACAACTGGGGGTCAATGGGGTTTTTCTCGGGGGTCCGCGAGGTGCCTCGCCCTATCGACGTCTTTTAATTTTATTAAAATATTGAAAACAAAGTAATGTATGTCTTATTTTTAATATGTTTACATCCCTATATCATCATCATCCCCCTACCTTTATCTCCCCTACGGCAGGGTTAGGTCTGCTGGTCCACTTAACATACTGTGACTGGAGGCACCCCAGCCAGGCGTCCGGAACCGGCAGGCACATTGGCTTTGTTTTCTATGGGGGTGCCGGCCTACCCCACGTTTATACCCCCATATATTTATTGAAAATTTGAGGAAAACGTTAAATTTTGAATCGCGAATCGCGGAGGGGGGGGGGGGGGGGGGGTCCGCGAAACTTGAGACGCACCTTCACGGGTACCGCAATACCGACGAGGTTGCGGAACACTGTTCTACCTCATCCAGGAGCGGCGAGTTGCGTTGGACACACCAGTTCTCGTCTGATCACCGAAGTTAAGCAACGCAAGCCCAGTTAGTACTGACATGGGTGATCACTCGGGAAAGCTGGGTACTGCTAATACCCAATAATCGTCGCATTACTGTAGTGTCTGTGCAGTCTATGCATTAGAACTATGCAGTGGACGGGTCTCTAATGACCTCGTAGTTGACGGGACCTTAAACACCAACAAACACCAACGTCGCGTGTACTTGCAATCTGTGGAAGGGTCAGGGAAGGTTAGGAAGGTCGCCTACAAGCACTCTACTAGTGAAATTTAGAAGTTCACGATAGTCATCGTAATATTTCTATCATCGCTCATGCCTTCAGACACCAGTTCTGGTCCGATCACTGAGGTTAAGCATGGGTGACCGCTTGGGAATTGTTGTTGTTTGTTGGAGTTTAAGGTCCCGTCAACTACAAGGTCATTAGAGACCCGTCCACTGTATAGTTCTGATGCAGAGACTGCACAGAAACTACACTAATGCGACGATTATTGGGTATTAGCAGTACCCAGCTTTCCCGAGCGACCACCCATGTCTGTACTAACATGGCTTGCGTTGCTTAACTTCAGTGATCAGACGAGAACTGGTGTGTCCAACGCAACTCGCCGCTCCACCGCTTGGGAACACTCCGTACTGCTAATACCCAAAAATCGCCGTAATGGATTAAAGTCTGTGCAGACTCTGCATTAGAACTATGCAGTGGACGAGGCTCTAATGACCGTTGTAGTTGAAGGGCCCTAAATTAATACACCAACGAAACAAAAGCAATATATAGATATACCGGGTTGCAGTTGAAATCCCATTCTGTTCGTTGATCTAGAGTGGCATTGCCAATTTCCAACGTCCTCTTCCAGAAATGTTGTAATCCTCAAGCTGCAAAATTCTGAATCCGCCCCATTGCGCATAACATGAATATATTTGTCTCGATAAGACACGTCCACTACTGCTTTATTCCTTCTCCATTGACAAGTGCGTCCAAGTTTATCACAATGAGCCAAGATGACAGTCTTTCCAAATGGCACTCTAACTACTTGTCCTTCCCTTGCGTAAATTGCATTTCCATCTGTCAATAAAATAAAGGAGACCTCAACGAAATCCTCGTTTGTTTCTCAAGTCAGGAAACCGACACCCAACAATTTAAACAACGGTAGTTTAACTTTCAGTCTAAATTTCTTTAACATACATTAATTTCAGTGTAATTGTATTACCATAGAGTGACATCCAATAAGATTTCGTTTGAACAGGATCATTTGCTGAATAATGTTTTGAATATATGTTACACCTCCATTCCGCAGCGTCAAAGTGTTGAAAGTCGTAGATCTCAATGCTGCAATCCTGTGATTCCGTGAGGTTCCGGTTAAAGTAATGATAGCGATCATTGACAGAGATCTCAAATCCACCCCTCTGCCACGCGCAATCTAGTATTTCCATGTCAGACTGGCAAACCAAAATCACATTGCTTCCTTGGGGAACAACTGCAGCTTGCTGACTGTGAATAGTCCCAACTAAGACCAGAAATAAAACGCGTAATGTCAGTCTATTTATAATATGAATTGTAATCCTTTATGACGGATACCTTGCTAGTGAGATTTTTCATGCTAGACCCATATGCCTAGACCTTCACCATATGCCTAAATCCTAGCAACGCCTTTGCTGTTCGCACCCATTCTAACTGCTCCACCACACCAGGACCTCTTCCAATGTGGGGGTTCCTCAACCCCTCCTGGGCATGCCAGTATCACATGCCTGATATCCCCCACTTGATACCCACATAATTCACAGCCCTACTCTCCACCTGTAATTCTTTACCACGTCTTCAGTTACCCAGCTTTGGCCCGAAACAGAAGTGAGCTCTCCTATCTATTGTCATAGACTACCTCCCTCGCTATCTTACTCTTGTTCCCATACACCCTCAGCGTTTTATTTGCCGCCCTTCCCTCCATGCTCTGTCTCCATTGCCCTAACCCTCATTCCTTAGCTTTGTCCTGTACTAATCTTTGTATTGTTGTTGCCTCTTCCTCTCCCTCCCCGGGGTGCAGTGTTATGCCTATCTTCTCTTTACTATTATTAATAACTTACAGAATTCACACACGTCTGATGAATTCGATGGCGATGGTATAAATCTGGAACGAAGAAAATTAATTTGATTTCAAGCATCACATATAGATATGGAATGATAAAATTAACTCCGTGTACTAACCCGTTGATGCAATCACCACAGTCACTAATATCATTTCTACATAAGTTTGATTTCCACGTTCGTCTGAGTTTCTCGCAAGGGTAACATTCGTCCGAAAATGTAGCAAAATTCACTACCTATCAAGAAATAAGCATCAAATTAATAATTAAGTAGTGCATATCTTTAAGAATAGAGTAATGCAAGTCGTGGAAGGAACCTTACGGGATTTGCATCTCCCGATGCAAGCATGAGCATAACTAAAATAGTGATTAGAAGGATGGGCATCTTTTTCGTTAGGTAAGGCTCCTTGGAATGTTGTTTACGTTTGCAGAACACGAAGAGGTTGTTGTTCAGAATGCTGAGTCAACATCTGAAATATTTAAAAATTTTAGATTAACATCTTTTGGTGATCAAGCAACAAGTTGCAAATAGTGATACTTGATGGGGTTTCATGATTAATTTTTTGCCTGCACATACCTACGCAATTGACCTAATATTTTGTGGAATAAATTCCATATTGTTAGATTGTTTTACACGTTTAAGCTCCTGACATGCACTTTTAATTTCTAACCAAATCACTTACGTGAACACGAGTTCAGGGCCGGCCTTGGGAGCGGGCAGTACGGGCAGCCTCCAAGGGCCTCTCCCTGAATAGGGGAAATGTTAGTTTCTGTAGAATATAAATTGTAATATGATACTGACTTCAACTCTTGATGCACTATGCTAAGCCTTAACCAGGGCCTTGGACCATTCGAACACCCACTTCGTAAGGTCGGCGCTACAAAAGTTAAAAAGCGGTTTGGTCAACAAAACCAAGAGTCCAGAGAGCTGTATCGATTTCTTTTTGTTTGTTCGTTGGTGTTTTAGAGCCCATCAACCACAAGGTCATTACAGCCCCGTCCACTGCATACTTATGCAGAGACTCCACAGACACTACACTAATGCAAGGATTTTTGGGCATTAGCCGTACCAGTTTTCCCAAGCATTGCTTAACTTCAGTGATCAAAGGAGAACTGGTGAGTCCAAGGCAATAAGGCGCTCCGTGTCGATAGGTGCCTCAACCAGTGTGCCGTTGGAAACTTTTGTGGCACACTTCAAATGTAATCGCTTGAATCGTAACGGTAACATGTTGTCACTTCAATCAAGTGAGCAGTGCTATAACGAGGGCGTAGTGAAGAAGGCCCCCGCCACGGGCGAAACTGGGTTGGGGGGGGGGGG
>JAAFCE010007744.1:14986405-15006387 GCA_013389805.1 Trigoniulus corallinus
GTGTAGGTACGCCGAACGTGTAGGTACGCCGAACGTGTAGGTACGCCAAATTGACTACGCCAAATTGCCATGTGCCAAATTGTCATGTGCCAAATTGACGTGATCCCTACTTTCGGGTTAGGCCATTTTTTCAGGTTAGGTCCATTTTTCAGGGAAACACGGTAGTTCATGAAATCATACGCCCAAACCACTGAACCCCAAGCCAAAAGACAATGGTGCCATAATTCAAACAAACAATGAAGTGCTAATAACGGTAATTGCCAAGAAAAACGCACAATCGTTATACACAACAATAGAAAACTTGACTTGAAAACTATGTAGCTACAATTGAAATGCCAGTCGAGATAGTTATAAACCATCATGAAATATGAAAAATTACTTAAAAAACACAATAGGGAACGCATTGCACCCCGAACCCACACATCCCAGCAAAATAGGCTTTATATTCTGAAGCTAAATGTGAAGCAACCAGAGATCCGGAATCAGCAGAACCAACAATCATCATGAAGACATATTGTATTTTTCTTTTGGCTTTCGCCATCTTGTGCATCACATTTTCGGTAAGGGCACTTTTGGTTTATATTGCATTTCAAATGCCCAAATTGCGTCTACTAGCCGCCTTAATTACCATGACGGGGATTAGTATAAATAAGATTTAAGTTCCATTGTTAGAATTGCGGTAGAAGCACTGACAACTTTTTACCTACAACAGGTTTGCAATGCAAGTCCGAAAATGTTACCTCCTACGGCAGGGTCGAGTATCCATCTTGTCCCCTGAATGGACACATGCCGAGGGCTCCCCAGCCAGACGTCTGGATCCCGCAGTAATATTTTCTTCGTTGTCTATGGGGATGCCAGCCTACCCCAAAAATTTGGTATATAGTATATACCGTCCATACTAAATTATTTAATGCCTATAGTTTCATGCACTTCTGTTTTGTTGGGGTTTTAGGACACTATCCACTGCATTGTTGTTCTAATGCAGGGTCTGAAGAGACAAAATTGAACTGTTGTGAAAATTTGCATATTAGCAGCACCAAGTGTTTCCTAGCAGTCAGCCATATTGGTGCTTTTGACCCCACAACTACTTTGGTTATTAGGGCTCAGAAAGTCAGGCAACAGCAATGAAAAGATTAGTACAGAACGTTGGCTGCTGCAAAATTTCCCCTCTCCTACGTCCTCTACACCTACCACCTCATCTCCCGCGAGCTGCCTCCTAAGGGTTCGTCCTATTATGGATGCTTGGCTAACTCCCTAAACCATGAAATTAATCCAGTAGATGGACATCGCAGGGAGGGACTACAATAGTGGTTTTTGGGTTGGAGCTGTGTCGTCTGCCGGGCATGGGCTTCTGCCTGCAATGTCCAAATATCAAGAGACCCACAAAAATACAACCGTCTTGATTGTTGACTGAGTGAGTGGAGGGATTGGTGCACATCCAGAAATAAAGTACATTTGCAATACAGGGTGCAAAGTGACTGCGGGAAGGACGGGGAGTCAGGCAGCACTACATAGAGTCGAAATCGTTTTTAACGACACTGGATATAACGTACTAACGGGTTTAGCGAAGAAAATGGTCAGAACCATGAAATGCCATACAAAACACGCTACAGGAATACAAGCTCTGCCTTTGGGCAACTGTCGACGCCAGGAAGTCGGCCTGAAGCAAGCTGTTTGTTGTAAAGGGCAGACGTGGTTATTATACACCCCAGAGAGGCATCCGAACTCCTGGTGTTAAGTCGACCGAAAGGTACTAGCTTTGAAAGACTGCAAGTGTCAGATCGACGGTCGCCTCTATGAGTATGAGCTTCTGTGTAAGTGCATCATGTGGACTGATGAACAAAAGCCAGGGATCAAACAGAACCCCTAGCACACTTAGAGGCGTAATAAACTGGGTGGGTAACAAACTACCAGGAGAAGCGAGAAAGGCAAGAAATTTTGTCTTTGTCAACATGAATTTCATACACAAACCGGCATATCAGTTAGATTAACATCTGCAACTCTTAACCATCTTCCCTACTATGGCGGACTTTACACGTTCAATCTGGCCTCAGTTCAATCCAATATAGCAATCCATCAATATGGCCATTACATATTCAATCTTTTATCAATCTGGATCACAAAATTGGATTGAACCGATGACAGAACGTGCAAAGTCCGTCTACGGCAGGGTTGGGTACCATCTTGTCCTTCTGAATGGACACAAGAGTGATATATTGGACAGCAACCCGTATTCTAATTTACCCTCAGTTTACTGTTTGTTGGGGAATTCCACCTACACCAAGGGGGAGCTCCTACACTTGGAAATTTTGCACTGTCCAATACATCGCCCTTGTGTCCATTCAGAGGGACAAGATGAGCTCCCGACCATCCCATAGACGGCATAAGGGTTAGTTGTTGCATTTTTAACGAGATTGGCGAATGATCAACGTCTAGTTTACATTCAGGGTGCCTAAATTTATTGCATACCGATTTATAACTAATGCTGACTCGAATAATTATTTTTAAATGTTTGAATTACTTTAGAGTCAACGAATAATTCTTGCAGAAATTAATGAAGACAAGCTGGAACCACAGCTGCCATCTTTGGACGCAATACAATCAGGACTTGGCGTTGAGAAGGAAAGCCGTGTAGAAGTGGAAGGAAGAAATTTTAAAAAACGAATACCACAGTGGCGACCAGCGGGAATACCATCGTGGCGACCACAGATAGCATCGCGGCGACCACCGACGAAACCACCAGAGGGACCGCAGAAGAGACGACAGCGTTTACAGGAGAAACATCTCCAAGGATAGAAGTCGGTGTGGGCTGAAAAGAGATGCACGTTGGAGTTGGAAAGTGCTGGTATCACCACTATATACCAATGCAAAATTCGCCCCCATATATACAATACCATATTCAATACCATGGCGAGCCACCATAAAATATTAGCATTGAAAGAGAAAGTACCAAAGAACTGGTAGAAATTTATGCTGAAATTCGGCAGTCACCACCACTTCCAGGTATGACCTGCAACACTACAATATTATAATAAATAGATTTAAATTGTCCTACACTGCCTCTATTATTCGATGTAGATTTGTGCCACATGACTTAATGCAATGTAGTTGAAATAGAAGTACACTGGATGCAGCCAAGTTTGTTATTATTGCCACTCAACCCAAGTCAGTGCCGATGGGTGGTTGGTTGAGCATTGGGTCCTGCTAATTTCCCCTCTCCTACATCCCCCACTCCTACCTACCTATATCCCGCTAGCAGCCTCCACAAGGTTCAGCCCGGCATAACATGTAGGCTACCGACATACAGTGGTTGGGTGGAATTAGCCGAAAATAACATCTTTTGGCAGTCATACCATTTAGGGACAATCTAGTTATAGAGGATCCCTATCAAGAATAGGTTACATAGCCTTTTTCAGTTGAATAGAAGACTGATTTCTAGTTCTAGTTGAATACACTGCAAGCAGCCATGATAGGCCAAATTGGCAGTGGAGAGAATACAGTATCTCTCATTCTTAAAAATTCACTCATTTTATTAAAAACCCCAAAGAACCTGAAGCATAGCTTCTATTCTGCCTTATATCGCCTGCCCTCTATAATGGCGCCCTCTTCCAGAAAGTTCTTCACCTTATCCTCATCAAGAGCACTCCATTGCCAAATGACCCTTGGAAAAAGGACCAGTAATATGAGTCTGTTCGGGCCCTGATCTCCTTCAGTTTGAACAGTGATCATTTCTCCCCCTATAGTCTGCAAAGGAAAACCTGCTATCTAAAGGGCCCTCATAACCTATTTTCAATACTCTGCTAAACAGCTTAATGCTATCAGATGCTTGCCTCTGACAGAGTGAGCCCCAGCCTAATTCTCTGATCATGCCTGACACACTCAATCTGTGAGAGAACCGACTTAGCACAACTCTTGCTGCCCTCCTTTGGAGCATTTCAATTTCCCAAGATAGGTCTTGCCTAAACGGAAACCAAATTGGACTACAGTATTCCACTATTGGCCATACCAGTGAAACGTAAGCTATTTCTATTACTTCCTTTGTGCTGTCCCCCAGCACCTTGCTAACCAACCAGGGAGCATGCCCAGCCTTCCCAATCAATTTGTCAGTGTGCTCCTTCCAGGTGCCCCGAGTGTTTAAGACAACTCCATATTAACTGTTGTTACAATTTGCATATTAGCAGCACCCAGTGTTTCCTAGCAGTCAGCCATGTTGGTGCTTTTGACCCCACAACTACTTTGGTTATTAGGGCCCCGAAAGTCAGGCAACAGCAATGAAAAGATTAGTACAGAACGTTGGTAAAGAACGTTGGCTGCTGCAAAATTCCCCCTCTCATACGTCCTCTACACCTACCTACACACATCTCCCGCGACTTGCCTCCTAAGGGTTGGTCCTTTTATGGTTGCTTGGCTTACTCCCTAACCCATGAAATTAATCCAGTAGATGGACATCGCAGGGAGGGACTACAATAGTTGTTTTTGGGTGGGAACTGTGTCGTCTGCCGGGCATGGGCTTCTGCCTGCAATGTGCAAATATCAAGGGACCCACAAAAATACCACCGTCTTGCTTGTTGGCTCAGTGAGTGGGAGGATTGGTACACATCCAGAAATAAGGCTCATTTGTCATACAGGTTGCACAGCGACTGCAGTAAGGGCAGGGAGTCAGGCAGCACTACATAGAGTCGAAATCGTTTTTAACGACATTGAATATAACGTACTATCGGGTTTTAGCGAAGAAAATAGTCAGAACCATGAAATGCTATGCAAAACACATTAATGTTGCGTATAACAAGTACATTGGTTAGAACGTACAAATCGGCTACAGGAATACAAGCTCTGCCTTTGGGCCACTGTCGACGCCAGGAAGGCGGCCTGAAGCACGCTGTTTGTTGTAAAGGGCAGACGTGGTTATTATTCACCCCAGAGAGGCGTCCAAACTCCTGGTGTTAAGTGGACCGAAAGGTACTAGCATTGAAAGGCTGCAAGTGTCTGATCGACGGTCGCCTCTATGAGTACGAGCTTCTGTATAAGAGCATCATGGTGACTGATGAACGAAAGCGAGGGGTCAAACAGAACCCCTAGCACACTTAGAGGCGTAATAAACTGGGTGGGTAACAAACTATCAGGAAAAGCGAGAAAGACAAGAAATTTTGTCTTTGTCAACATGAATTTTCATACACAAACCGGCATATCAGTCAGATTAACATCTGCAACTCCTAACCATCTTCCCTCCTATGGCGGACTTTACACGTTCAATCTGGTCTCAGTTCAATCCAGTACATCAATCCGTCAATATGGCCATTACATATTCAATCTGTTATCAATCTGGATCACAGAAGTGGATTGAACCGATGACAGATAGAACGTGCAAGGTCCGTCTACGGCAGGGTTGGGTACCCATCTTGTCCTTCTGAATGGACACAAGAGTGATATATTGGACTGCAACCCCTATTCTAATTTACCCTCAGTTTACTGTTTGTTGGGGAATTCCACCTACACCAAGGGGGAGCTCCTACACTTGGAAATTTTGCACTGTCCAATACATGTACCCCTGATGAAACAGGTGTCCATTTTGATGCTACCCCATCAAAAAGTACTCTCTGCTGCCTGCCTTGCAGATAGGCCTTTACCCACTGAATAACCTTACTATGAATCCCTAACATGGACATTTTTGAAACAAGCTTGTCATGGGGTACCATGACAAAGGCCTGTTCAAAATGCAGGAATATAACATCAATCTGCTTACCCATATCTAAAGCATTTTGAATGTATTCAATTAAACAAGCCAGTTGAGTGTCACATGACCTCCCTTTCCTAAACCCATGCTGATTATCACTAAGGATGCCATTTTTCTCCAAATATCCCATAATATGTGAGAATAGTACAGTGAAATTCGTTTGACACGAAAACGCTTAACATGAAATAACGGTTAACACGAAACAACACTGCAGTCCAGACAAAATACTCTGTAATTCCATATACAGTAGAACCTCTAAAGTTGACCACCCCTATATGTTGACCACCTCCCTAAGTTGACCAAATTTTCACAGACTGGATGTGCACTACATTAATTAATGGATGACCAACCTCCCCATGTTGACCACCTCTATAAGTTGTATGTTGACCACTATGACTGTGACACATAATATTGATTTAACCTCCATAAGTTGACCCCTTGTCATCCCTTGTGCCTGACAAGAGCCTTGTTAAGAGTGACAAATACAAGATTGAAAGAGTATCCAAGGAACATTTCACTGGATTGCTTAGCACTAGCCCTTCTTAGGGAAAGCTAAAGAAATTAGTGATTGGTAAGTCGGCAAATTCATGTGCATTTAAGAAATTGAAGACCACCCTGTAACATGGTGATCAAACAAATGTGCATGAATGACTGTTGCCCTGTTTGAAGAACAGGTAAGGGGTGTGAATCAAGAAATGAAGAAAAAATGATCTATCCTACTAACAGTAGACAACTGCCCTGATGAAATGCAAGTCAGTCACTTGACAAATTTGACACTTAACTTTCTTCTTCCAAATGCAACTCAAGGATCCAACCTCTTGACCAAAGTGTTATCAAATCATTCAAAATGTTTTACTAAGCCCAGCTCCTGGAGTGGGTTATTGGTAAAACATGTGTCACCAGCCTGTGAAATCAGCTTCATTTGCTGCATCCATTAATGCACTGGGTCCTGTCCTTTGGATAATTCTGCTTAACAAAAATTCAACCAGAAACAATGTTGACATGTTTTAGGAAAGTTGGATTTTTCACAATCCAACAGACAACATTTTGGCTTCATACACCCCATCCTCCATGGCAGAATTCTAAGGAGTAACCTTTGAAAGTATTGTTGAAATGGGCAATGAAGTGTAAACGTCTAATGAATCTGATGCAGCTAACTGCTGGGGGGGGACATAACCCCAACTTCCAGATCAATGGCATTGGGGGCTAGCTATGCCGATCCACTAGCAGTAATAGTTTTTATTATGTAGCATTTCATACAGATGTATACAATAAAAGCATTGATACCCATGTATCAGTAAAGTACACGTAGTTCTCCATAAGTTGACCACCTCCCTATGTTGACCACTTTTCTTCCGCCCTTGGGTGGTCAACTTATAGAGGTTCTACTGTATTTGTTTTCTTTTAACACAAAACAAAAATCGCTTAACACGAAATTATTTTCCTTCTCAGCTAACAATATACTGGATATACAATATATATCGAAATTTTCATTAAACTAATCAAATAAACAGTTGTTGCCTCTGTTACCAGATTACAGCCTGGGTTTGGGATGGTAGAAGCATGCTATTGACAAACCTTTCAAACTATGGGGAGGGGGAACTTTTTATTGACAATTTATGCTCAAAAAGACACTGCAAAAAACACATTTTATCCCAAAAACAATAATTCTTTTAGGTTTTTCTTTTTAAATTATGCATGTGTACATCATTATTTAAAATGGAAATATTGAATCTAATATGATGCCCACAAGTGTAACTTTTATCACCATCATCACACACTCATCCTACCTGCAGCATGGTCGGGTCTGTGGACCCCCTGAACATGCTCTGGACTGGGGGCACTCCAGCCAGGCTTCTGGAACCCACAGGAATATTGGCCAGGTTGTCTGTGGGGGATGATGGCCTACCCCACTTGTTCCAACATTGCATTATACCAACAAAATAGAAACTTTGACAGGTAAATTAATGCTTTGCTGGTTATGTTACTAAAAATTACAAATGTAACTTTTAGCAATAAATCCAATTAATAAAATATGATGACATTCAAAACAAATGATGAGTTTTCTGCATGCATCACTTAACACGAAATTCCTTTAACCCAAAAAAATATTTTGGTCCCTTCAGTTTCGTGTTAAACGAGTTTCACTGTATATGCTCAAAAGTCTTACATACCACACTTGTTAAAGAAAGTGGCCTGTAGCACTTAGGATCTGCAGTATCCCATGATTTGAAAACTGGCACAACGTTTGCCAGCCTCCAGCTAGATGGAACAATGGCACTGTCTAATGATTTTCTAAAAATTTCCACCAAATAGTAGCTTACAATCCCAGAAAGTCTTTGAAGAATAAATGGAGAAATGTTATCAGGGCCTCCTGCCTTATGGACCACTAATTTATTCAAAAGTTTCTCAATCCCCTCTCTTGTAATAACAACCTCCTCCATTTCCCCTTGATAGTCATTTCCTGACACTGGTGAATACTCATCACTATTTGCAAATGTTTTTGAAAATGAATCATTAACAATATTTGCAGCTATAAGGCTATCACTAACTAGGTTTCCTTACTGGTCCTTAATAGCTGGAACCTTATAACACCCTTTTCTACACTTTTTGAGGTACCCCCAAAAAGCTTTTGGATTGTTCTTGAGCCTTTCCCCCAAAACATCCCTATGGAATTCCTTGTAGGCCTTTTTAATAAGAGCTTTTGTCCTTCTCCTGGCTTCCTTACGGGCGACCTCACTATCTGAATCCTGCTCCCTTCTAAATATATTTCTCACTCTTCTCTGCCTACACAAAGCTGCCTTTACTTCATGGGTATACCATTCTGGAAAACTGCTATCTGTCTTCTTCTTAATAGGGACAGCCTGTCTTGTACCTTCATCCAAAAGTGCTAAGAATCTTTGCCAGGACTCTTTAACACTGCAAGCATTTGCAGTGACCTGAAAATCATTCAACTGAGCTTCTAAATAAGACCTAAACAACTCCCAATCAGCTCTGTGTATTTGAAAAGTCACCCTACTTACTGTGGAATACTTTGGCAGCATTCTCACTATCTCAACTCTAACTGCAGTATCATCACTAATTCCCTTAATGCACCTCACATCCTTGATGGAGCTAGGCACATTAGTAAAAACTAGGTCTAAAATCCATCCCTTCTCATGAGTTGGCATGGTCACAACCTGCTCTAACCCAGTACAACACATCTGCTCTAAGAAGGAATTAAGTGCCCCTGAAAGTGCAGAATTTCCAACTGATTGCATGCTGCCCCACTTCTCTCCTGGAAGATTGAAGTCCCCACCTAGAATAACTGTTGGGATCATCCTCCTATGATTGAGGATCTCCAAAGAATGTGCCAATTGCAACAATGGATTTGGATCGGTTCCAGGTGGACGATAGAAGGCAATGACATAAGTTCCCCCTGCTAACCCAGAAACACTACAACACAGCATCTCACAGTCCCCCTCAAAACCTGCTCCCTAGTACTTTTCAGTGATTTGTCTATAGCTATGTACACCCCACCCCCTTTACCACCTTCCCTGTCTCTTCTATACACAATGTACCTATTAGGAAAAATCTCAGTTGATTGTATATCTTCCTCTAACCATGATTCAGTGCCAGGCCAGTGCCTTGTGTCTCCAAACTATGGCCCACAAGGTCCTCTCATCTGACACGTGAAACCTTTTTGTCTATGTAAAAAAATTAAAGCAATTTATGTCTATCCTACCAAGATCAGCCACCACTTACGTGGGCGTTATGTTTTGACCAAATTAAAATAGAGGTGCACAGCAGTGCGTCATGTTTTCCAACTGAACACTGCATGAATAAAATAATTTTAAATAAATAATTAAAAACAACATCCATGTTTTTATTCTTTCTTATTTGGACCTCGAGTTTGTAGTTGACCCCCCAAACTGCTGTTTGCATGTTTATGTGGCCCTCTGGCTGAAAAGCTTAGATTGTTTGTTTGTTTGTTGATGTTTTAGGGCCCTTGAAGATGGTGAAGAGGGATGAAATGGGGCGGGGATTATACTGAATAATGAGTTACAGTAGGGGGTTACAGCAGTGAAGTGCATCAACAGTAGGTTGATGTTAGTTGCAGTAGTCTGGCAGGGCATTGCCCCCCCCCCATGCAGGCCTAGGTGATACAATAAGAGATGAGTTTTGGAGGGATTTTGATAAAGTGGTTCAGGTAGTGAAGGGCAGGATCTGCCAGAGCATGGGAACTGAATGCCTAATTATTGGAAGGGACTTCAATGGCCACGTGAGAAAGGATGGAGTGGAATATGAAATGATCCATGGGGGGATGTGGGCAGTGCCAGATTTAGATATTGAGAGGGCCTAGGCTATTTCAATTTTGAGGCCCCTTTCAAGCCATTTGAGGCCCTTTCTTAAATTTTAAAGCCCACTAAATGCTGTGGCCCTAAGTTTCAGCCTAATTAGCCTAATGGTAAGTCTGGCATGGGATGTGGGCATGGCCTGGTCAGTCATGCAAGCCAGAAGGTCCTGGAGTCACCCAAAGCACACAGTCCTGGGTTAGCCAGTACATGGTTCACAAAGAAGGAAAAGCACCTCATGACTTTTCATTCCCCACAGGGGAGGTCCCAAATACACTTTTTCAAGGGCAGAGATAGGGCAGACAAAGGGCAGAGATCCGAGACAGCTGGGCACTTCCCAGTGAAGATTTCAAGAAAGACAGTGGGCATAAGTTGCTCATGCTGGAAATGCAAATAAAGGGGGCAGTCAGAAGGCCTGTATGAAAAGGAGAACCTGTCATTAGGTGGTGGTGGTTGCCAGCTAACTCAGAGGAATTCAGGCAGGAGATTTCTTGCCAGGTAGACTGGGATTGGGAAGGGTCTGCTGATGCCATGTGGGACAGGGTTGCCAGGACAATCAGGAGATGTGGAAAGATGATGTTTGGTATGGCATGAGTAGGAGGCAATCCTCAGGGTAGGCAGTCATGGTGGTGGAATGAGGAGGTGGAAGCAGCCATCAAACTAAAAAATGTGGAATTCCATAGGTGGCAGGACTTGGGAGGCCAGTGATCAAAGACCACATATTCAGCCAAGGATAAATGCTAGGAGGACAACTGCCCTGGCCAAACACCAAAAGTATGAGGCGCTATATGATGAGTTAGGGACAAAAGAAGGTGAGAAAACCATTTTTAGACTGGCCAGAACAAGGGATCAAAAAAGTAAGGACATTACCAGGGACATAACGGTCAAGGATAGCAGTGATAGAGTCTGTTTTCAACCAGCAGAAATAACCAAGAGGTGGGAGGAGTAATATCATGGCCTCTTAAATGCTGCCAACCAGGAAAGGACCATTGAGAGCAACCCAGGCACTTCAGTCGTAGTTGACAGGGTGACAGAGGAAGAAATAGTCTGGGCCCTCCAAGAGATGAAAGGACGCAAAGCAGATAAGATTCCCATGGATTTTTGGCATACCCTGGAGGCCACAGGAGTAACAAGGCTAACAAAGCTCTTCAATAAGTTAGCAACTGGAGCAGAATGCCATCAGTATGGAGGGAGAGCTGGATAGTTTCACTGTTAAAGGGCAAAGGTGATGCCCAGGATTGTGGAAGCTAATGAATCACTCTATGAAACTGTGGAAAAGTGTCATTAGAAGTCACTTCAGACAATGCACTACTATCCAGGGTAATCCATTGGGGTTAAGGCCTGGTAGGTCTACAATGGAGTCCATATTTATCATAAGGCAGATGATAGAAATATTAAGGGCAGCAAAGAAGGACCTCCATGCAATATTCATTGACCAGGTTTGGTTGTTTGTTGGTGTTTTAGGGCCCTTCAACTACAAGGTCATTAGAGCCCCATCCACAGCATAGTTCTTATGCAGAGACTGCACAGACACTACACTAATGCGACGATTTTTGGGTATTAGCAGTACCCAGTTTTCCCAAGTGGCCACCCATGTCAGTATTAGCTGGTGCTGCTCTGCTTAACCCACTAGTGGGATCATCCACCTGGAAGGCGGAGTAGGTTTTCCTCTGGGCCACTAGCGGTCACACTTTTCCTGGAAAATGAGTGCCCGCCATTATGTGCTTCAGCCACTTCATGCCCCTGACTGGAGGAGGATCCCACCACTTCCACATCGCTTCTGTTCAAGATACGCCTGGATTTCTTATAACCTACCCCGCCTATTAGGCGGAGGATCCTACTGAAGTACAATGTCAAAATTCACCCTTCAGACAGAGAATCCCACTAAAGCTCCATACCATAATCCATCTATGGAGCTGAGAATCCCATATAAGGACTTTCTGCACATTTCTGGGATATTTTCTTTATTGGTTTTAATGGAAAGTGGCTGACAAACGCCCATGGTGAGTTGTTCAGAGACTGAGACTGGTTCACTTGCTTTAGAAGGTGAAGCCTCTGACTCAGAACTCGATTCTGATGACCGATTCTGACGACTCCTACCGGACTGATATGTCGAACCACCCATTGGTTCGACCATATGAACGCCCTTTCGAAATTTCACGTCGCCATGACAAGACTATTTCTCCCTGGATATCAACGGACGTCAGGATAATTTTACCATTGATTGCTAAAAACCTGCCCTTTTCTCTGACCTCAACAACGATAACCATTTGCGCTCTCTGTCAACTAGCACTATGCCAGTTTCTTCCTTGCCTTCAACCATCCAGACTCGTTCCCATACTTGCTCAGCTCATGTTCGTGGTGTTTCAACCTCCATCTTTCATGAACACGCACTTCTGGCAAGGGCGTAGTGTAATATTGATGCGTCACTGCATGGAAGAATTTTATAGAATGTGAGATTTGAAAGCTACACACAAATTAGAACAAGTAGTTATTTGGATTTTCGCTAGGCAATTGGCAGGACGTGCTTTCTCTCAGTAGTTTTAAATATATCCAAAGTTATAGTTTATTGTTACTTAATGTATATTTAAATTAGTGATAATCTTTTAGATCAAGAGTTTTTCAAGCTTTTCATGGGATTCGCCGCAATTCGCCGCTCAATTCCCGTCTAATCAATGAAGTTAAGCAGCGCAACCCCAGCCAGTACTGACATGGGTGGCCGCTTGGGAACACTGGGTGCTGCTAATACCCAAAAATCGTCGCATTACTGCAGTCTCTGTATAAGGACTATGCTGTGGACGGGGCTCTAATGACCTTGTAGTTGAAGGGCCCTAAATCATCAACAAACAAAGAATTCAAGCTTTTCAGTCGAAGGGCCGCATTAACAATCAAACAGCAGTTCGGGGGCCAACTATACACTCGAGGTCCAATTGAAAAGGAATCAAACATGGATGTTGTTTTTAATTATTTATTTAATATTATTTTATTCATGAAGTGATCGGTTGAAAGACATGACGCACTACTGTGCACCGTAATTTTAATTTGGTCAAAACATAACGTCCACGTAAGCGGTGGCCAATCTTGGTAGGATAGCCATAATTTATTTCCATAGGCAAAAGTTCTCCACGACTCGGATAAGAGGGCCTCGCGGGCAGTTATTTAGAGACCGATGTTTGTGAGATATTATGGGCAAGTGATGTGGAGGGGAGAAGTAACATTATAGGACTGCATGTGATTGGGGGCACCAGGAGCAGGGGGAAAACCAAAGCAAAAGTTGGAGCAGGTGGTGCAGAGGGACATGCAGGCACTTGGTGGGGGATAGGCGGGAGTGGAGAATTACAACCCAAAGACCCGACACTGCATCAGGCAGGAGGAAGGTGAGATGATGATGCTGCGGTTTCCATGGAAGCAATCGCAAATGTGTTTTGCCTTAAGGCTGAAACGAAACACATAATAATTAGTTTGTAATAATGACGCCCAACATCAATAATATTTTAAAACTTACCCGACTAAAGATAACCAAGTTCCCCACCTTACTATATCTATCACAATGCAAAAGTTAACTTTACTAGAGAATTAACAACCACGCATCTTTTTCTAATTCTAATTCAATACACTGCAAGCAGCCTTCTTTGGCCAATATGGCAGTGGAGAGACAAAGTAAGTCCACAATAGAGCCTATCTTCAATCTGAGACAGATGATAGAAAAGCAAAGGGTAGCAAAGAAATATCTCCATGCCATCTTTATCGACCTAGAGAAGGCCTACGAAAGTGTCCAAAGACAGGTAGTTTGGGGAGGGGGGGTATTATGAAAAAGGTAAGTAGAAGAAAGGGTTATTCGAATAGCCCAGTATATGTATGATGGCTCCACAGCCTGGGTAAGGACACCTTGCAGGAATACCCGGGTGTTTCCTGTGGAAGTTGGGGTGCACCAAGGGTCGGCACTTAGTCCATACCGTTTCATCCTGGTTTTCGACGAACTGCTTATGGGGGTAGGAGATTGGGCCCCTCAGTACTTGGCATTTGCCGACGATATCAAAGAAAGTTAGCGACAGCAGAGAACAGATAGAGAAGGGACTAAACGATATTAGAGGAGTGATAGAAAGGGGTGGGCTGAAGATGAACATGAAGAAGACATAATATTTGGATTTTAATGGGAAAGGACAGGAAAATAACAGTGACATGCGTTCGAGGGGTGAACTGGTGAAAAGGTTGCCAGACGTAAAGTACTTAGGATCAACGTTCCAAAGCACCAGGAGATAGACTTGGATGCGACCTGTAGAATCAATGGGGGTGGCTGAAGTGCAGGGAGGCAAGTGGAGTCCAGTGTGATAGATGGGTCAAAATCAATCTGAAAGGGAAGTTCTACAGAGCAGAGGTTAGGTCAGCTATGTTGTGTGGATCGAAATGTTGGGGTAGTAAGGAAGAGCCACGTCAATAGAATGCAAGTGGCCCACATGTGAATTAGGAATGTGTGCATTACAGGTAGCCTGGGGGTGGTGTACATCACAGAAGAAATGAGGGAAAATAGGCTGAGGTGGTATGGAGACGTCATAGAAGAGGGGAGTAGGAGCTCGTTAGGTGCCTGCCAGGAATGCAGGTGGTCGGTAGCACCCAGGGCAGGGGGAGACCAAAGCAGACGTGGGAGCAGGTTGTCTGTAAGGACATGGCAGTGTGTGGGGTTGATGGGAGCCTGGTGGGAGACGGACGGGATTGGAGGGCTAGAACCAGCAGACCCGACCCTGCCACAGGCAAGATAATGGTATGATGATGATGATGGCTGGTTAGGGCCGGTGCTAATGTGTGGGGTCCTGAGCTGCCATTCAGTTCGCACACCCATCACGCCGGCCTGTCCTGGCTGGTTAGAAAAATACAGGTAACTTTGTGCTTTAAGAAGATACTTTTGTCACCCACGTGTGATTTGCGGGTGCAACGACCACTGACCGCTTTTGACAACGAGACTGGGAATAGGAATAGAAAATCGCAAAATGTGAAAGATATGGAGCACTAAATTTATATTTCTTATTTTTTCGTTTGAAAATTTGTTGCAACCCTTAAAATGTTGCGCCCCCTAAAGTTTTGCGCCCGAGGCGGTCGCCCCCTTGCCCCCCCCCCCCCCCCCCCCACGTTACGCCACTGGTGTGAGTCTGTGTGCCCTAATCTCCTTCAATTTATATGGATGATCCTTTCTCCCCTTATACTCAGCCATGGGCACAGTTCCAGCCAGAGGTCCGTTGCATTCCAGCAGCAGCAGGGTAGTTATGACAAGTGTCAAGTTACTCTAGTATATCCATAATTAAACTGAGTAGCTGATACCATTTTTAACTTGTCCCTTAAGTAATCATAAGAGCTAGTGCTACCCGAAAAGGTGATTTTACACCCATCAGTTTTTCATTCTCTTTAGCACCCAGAAAACTGATTTAATACAACAGTCATTTGGAAGAATGGCACAAATATTACCAGAATTTTAGCGCTATGCGTTGAGATCTAATTACATCAATGCAATAATTAATTAAAAGCGTTTTATACTAAATCGTAAGGTTGGTGTTTTAAGGCCCTTCAACTACAAGGGGTATTAGAGGTACTTAGAGGTATTAAGTACAGTAATGAAGGAAATAATATAATGTGCCCACTACATCAATAACATTTAACTTAATTTCGTTTACCTTCATGAACTGCTCTTCTTCTCGTTTCCAACTCAGCAAAATATTAGTCTTTGATTGCAGTTTCATTGCTTTTCTACATAACGATGTTCACGATATCACTAGTGACAGTCATGTGAATTGACTCGCATATTGTAATCAACCAATGTTATAAATAAAATAGTTTACCTTTGTATCAAATACAAAAATAGAAGAACAGCTGCTAGGCTCAAACTAACGATATTTGCTAGGATGAGAGCTGCAAGCCCAGAAGGTGATAAAACAAAGTTATCTTCTCCATAAACCGCCGGAGAGTCTATACTTAGTAAAACAGAAAAGTTATCTTACCAAAAAAATTCAACTATTCATTTAAATCTCATTCCAAAGAGAGTAAATTAGTCTAAACCCACCACTTAATAGCAGGGTCGAATCAGGGAAGAGCATTTAATAAAAGAGCCCCCCCCCCAAATATTTTAAATATTGCGATTCCCTTATTATAAATCTAGCTGGCAATTACAATAGGTCCTCTACTGGACCTCAGACAATGTCCTGTCTTCAGTGGTTTAGCCAACTGCAGATTGCACTGGCAGGATAGAAATGGGAAAGGCAAATGCAAAAATGCCTCATCAGTTGCAAAGTTGAATCGGGCATCAGTTAAAATATGCGCTTCATTGAGGCACTAAGGAGGGAGCAATTGCTGCACTGCTCTTCCCCGTGGATCCGCACCTGCTTAATAGCACCCACGTCATATTCAGGGATCTAATTGTCAATCAAATCGGATTACCACATTAACCTAAATGGGATAACAAAATGGCAAGATGGGATTTTAACGTGTCTATATTTTAGGACGCTCTTACCCGCGGTAAGTTGCTTAGCATCCTTTGCATAAATTTCCTCCGGTTTAACAAATGTTGGGTGGCGGACAACACACTTCAAAAAATCGACTTCGTCTGAGTGAACTAGAATTTCGGAAGTACTATTGTAAAGCCTAGTTTTAGAAACTTCCGTCATCTTATAATTGTGTTCTTCTCGTTCTTTAACTAGCCAATAAACGTCAGCTTCTGGGAAACCATCACTAGCTTTACAAATGAACTTTTTCATCATGCCATTAGATGCCATTTGCTTAAGGCTTATTTGTGGCTGCACTGCAAATGGAATAATGCTATTAGAAAATAATATCCCCACACGTAAGCAGGGGCATTTATGCAGTACTCACTCCATACCAAATATAAACGCCGAGGTGGAAATTAATTCATGGGACATGTCGTTGGGTTCATGCCCACATTTCCAAACTCCAAAATCGTTTGGTGTTAATTGCTTAATTTTAATACTGCAGTCATTAGCCATTTTTCCACTGTCATGCCTGACATAACTATAATTATCTTCAGGTTTATGTGATGCTCCGTTTCTTTCCCAGACACAGTTCACTTTATAGTTAAAGTGACACCGTAGAACGATCGCTTCTCCGATTCCACTCGTTTGATTCTTTGGTCCTGCGACTATTTTTAGTGCTGGCAAAACTGAAAGATTTTAACCATAAAACAGCGTTTTCAGAATACATACTATGTACTAAAGTTTAAAAATAATCGGCATTCACTCAAAACAAACAGAAATTCAAGATCTTGCATTTAAGTGAGGTAGGCCTATCAACTGAATGCAGTCTAAGGATGGGCATCACTGATGGTGTAAAGTTACATAAAAGCAGCGGCGTCCCTCATTTTTTTCGGGGATGTCCACCACTCCCAGACTACCTCTAATATACTCATTCCTAATTCTATCAGCTCTCGACACCCCATTCATGTACCACAGATTTCCCATCTCAGCCACTCAGTGGCGTAGCCAGGATTTTCTGAAGGGGAGGGGGGGAAATGACTGTCGATAGCATGAACCAGGATTTTCCGAGGGGGGGGGATATGACTCGATAGGGTCTATAACTTTTCGTTATATTCGAGGCCCAAGGGGGGAGGGGTTTTAGCCCCCCAAACCCCCCCATTGGCTACGCCACTGCAGCCACTTGCATTCTGTTGACTGATGTGTGTGGGCAAAAAAAGATTTTGCTCACACCAAACATTTTAACTGACGGTGTGAAGAAATTTTATCACATCGGTGTGTCAATCCGATTTGAGCGTGTGTGGGGTTGCTCACATCAATTGTTCACTTTTTTTGTTCTGCGCATGCCCAAACATGGATAAACGTCATTATTAAAAAATTGCACCATGGTAACGGTAGAATTACTGGTTGATGCGGACAATCAAATGACTTTACATGACGTTTAACGAAAAGGAACCTAAGTACGTCACACACCAAACTGATCGCGTGTGAGCAATTCATTCCTTCACACCAAATTGAACACATCGACGTGCACATACCGAACTGACACACCAAACTGATCGTGTGCGGCGGGCCTAACTGAACTGTCGACACTTCCTGTATATGCAAAAGAAACCGTAAAGTCCTTTTGTATTTGCGTCAAAAAGTTTAAGATCATTTTCACACCTAATAAGATGTCACGGGACATCCCAGCTTCTCCTTGGTTACAAACTGGTGTTCAGGTTGACTGCAACACGTTAATTTTCTTTGACACGCACAACGCCTGGATCAGAAAAAGGAGGAGGATTATACCGAAGGATAGCCATTGTACCTATGAAACTGAAATAAAATTCTGCACATTGAAATTTGACAACCTATCTAGCTTAGTAATACGCTTACACCCAGACCACCCGAATTAGCAGCAAACTGCTGAAGCACATTTAAAATATAGAAACCATAAAAGTATACCCATGAATATTTCATACCAGGGATTATTTGGTGGACGTTCATCATAAATATGACACTTCATTCCCTGACGTCGTCCTGCTTCGATACTGCAATCCCTGAATCCTCTGATCTGAGGAAGGGAATTTATATCGTCCACTGACTGCCACATTAGCTCCATCTCTCGTCCATTTACAACTGACCATTGTGGAACGCCGGCATTGCAACACAACTGAACTTGCTCTCGCGGCAACCTCAATATGATCGCTGTTAACGATTACTTCCGCCAAAGACATCATTCAAAAATCGAAACGTCATAATGTAATTAACATAAATAGGTAGGTTGATATTTAAAATAAAAAACATCTTTTACATTGTTCGGTATCATCAGAGAGAGAGTAAAACAAAGAAAATTAAAGCCGTTGTTGAAACCATCAAGAATCAGCATTTAAGGCAGAAACGGGTGCCTTTGCAGAAATTTCGCTTACAGGATGGGGAGGACGATATGAAACGGCTACCTTTTGGAAACTATCTTCAAATAGCGCCGGCAGCAAAAGTTAAAAGCAAACGATTTACCCGGAAATGCAACTACCAGTCTTCCATTTCACATAATTTTGAACTCCATTTTCAATTCAGTGTTACATGGGTAGCAGCCATGACTAGAGTTGTGACCTTGACCAGCCTGAAGAAATTATCCCATTATTTGTTGGCAAATCAAAGGAATGTGATAATACCACTTACATTTGCCATCAATTCCATTACTAATGTACAAATTAAAATTTTGGAGTGGTATTTATTAATCATTATTTCCACCAAGAAGCAAAATTCAAAAGTAAAATTCATCAGCAAAGATAGAGTGAAACGTTTGAAGTTCCTACTGTAATATCTAAATAAGCCACAAGAATTGTGGGTCACAGTTATATTTAGTAATGAAAGTTCAATTTATTTGGTAGCCGTTGTGAAAACTGTGGTGCAAAGATAACACAGGTTTATGATTGAAAAATCTTCCACCAAGTGCAAATTTTGGCATAGCACACGTGATGGACTGGGATGCATGGCAGCATCAGGTACAGGAAAGAAAGCAATCATTGATGGTATTATTAACGCCACATTGTCCAGTTTTATAATGCAAATGTACAAAGTGCGGAAAATGTGTATTAAAGTTTTCCTTCCAACAAGACAATGACCCAGAACAGAAGAATTACATCTACTGTATACAATACCCCAAAACGTCTTAAATCTCCTCCTCAATCCCCTCACCATAATCCAATATAAAATTTGTGGTCAAATTTTAACTAAAAATTAAAGACTTTCAAGTCTCCAATTAAAGAGTTAGAAGGAATTCTCCGTGAAGAATGTGCCAAAATTGACCCAAGTGTAACCTGACCCGTTGTGAATTGAATGGGAAGAAGATTACAAGCTGCAGTTGGTGCAAAGGACCGTCATACAAAATATTAGATTTCAATACAACTAAATGTTACCGAGATGCAGGCGTATAAATACCCCCCCCCCCCCCCC
>JAAFCE010007744.1:15006487-15126630 GCA_013389805.1 Trigoniulus corallinus
GGAAAAGTCGTTTTTCTTAAATTACTTATTTTCTGCCGACCAGTTTTTTTTTTAATTAGAAAAAATAAACTAAAATAAGTAAAATGTCTGATTTATTGCGATATTTAAAAATATTAAGGTGTAAAAGTTCTAATTTCCCCTCACTGTATGTAAACCCAGTAATGACAAACTGTTTGAGCAAACGTCACCTACAATGCCCGATTTCGGCTGATGAAGACTACTGCAAAACCTCTCAGTAATAAGAGTAAGATTCAGTGAACAGTCAAGTTCTACAGCATATTGCCACGCCTGAAACGAGTGAATGAACATACTACTCAAAATTAATACATAAACAGCAGGTTGATAAGTTGGAATCTATAGACACCTACGCTGTAGACAAGGAGTCGAAAAGAGC
This sequence comes from Trigoniulus corallinus, assembly GCA_013389805.1. NCBI lineage: Eukaryota > Metazoa > Arthropoda > Diplopoda > Spirobolida > Trigoniulidae > Trigoniulus > Trigoniulus corallinus. The sequence continues at coordinate 15,006,882 of JAAFCE010007744.1, forward strand.
GGGACAAAGCAGTTTACGATAAACTCAAAAAGTCATGAAAATAAAGTTGGGCTTAAGCAAGTGAACTCTAAGACAATGTCAAACAATCACAGTTTCAACCCACTGTATTTGGAACTAAAGGTAGAAATTGCAATTTTGGACACACAAACTGCCCTTCAAGTTCAGAGGGAAACTTGCATTACATGGTAAAGAAAAGTTTAAATTCAGTTTTCCATTAGAAGAAAATGTGAACTACGTGACCAAAATGAAGTTGGCCAGGTGTAAAGATGTTGAGAACAAGATTGCACTAAAAGTTGCCAGACAATTCAAGATTTCTCGAAGTCGTCTACTGCGATATTTGCTGCATACCACGCCTGTCAACGAACACAAACACGTGATGCTGAAAGGAGAGGCAGTTTCAGTTGCAATTCGAGTGTAGAGGTATTACACAAAAGAAATATTAATTTTTGGAAGTTTCCTTAATTTGTACATCGTTGTAAAGTGTTTAACTCTACTGTCTCCACTCAGCTAAAACAGTTCTTGTATATGCAAAATAGACTCATGAAGTCCTTTCGGTTGTGGGTAAAAAAAGTTTAAAATAAAATTTCACACACAATAGGATGCCACGGGAGCATCTGTAACCAGCTTCTCTCATGATTCTTCTTGGTTGCACATCTGTACTCTGGTTGACACGTTGTGCTCAGATGACACGTTCATTTTCTTTGACATGCACAACTCCTGGATCAGGAAGAGAAAAAAATGATTATACAGAAAGTTAGCAGTTGTACGGTTTGTAAGAAACTGAAATAAGATTCTGCACACATTGTAATTTGACAAACTATCTAGTTTTTAGTAATACGCTTACACAGACCACCCGAATTACCACCATACCGCTGAAGTATATTTAAAAGCTACAAACCATAGAAGTATATCCATGAATTATGTGGTGGGCGTTCGTCATAAACATAACTCCTTCCCCGACATCATCCTCTTGAATTTCCTCAACTTCGATACTACAATCTCTGAATCCTCCGATATCACTTGACAGGTATTTATATCGTCCACTGACTGCCACATTGGCTCCATCTGTCGTCCATTTCGAACTGACCATTGTGGAATGCCGGCATTGCAACACAACCAAACTTTCTCTTGGGGCAACCTCAATATCATCGCTGTTAACAACTACTTCCGCTAAAGACATCATTCAAAAATCGAATCGTCATAAACTAACATAAATCGGTAGGTTGACATTTAAAATAAAAATATTAGACGGAATAATTCTAAGAAAATTAAAGCCGTTGTTGAAATCTTAATGGCCAATGGCAGATTTTTCATCAAGAATCAGTATTTAAGGCAAAAATGGGTGCGTTTGCAGAAATTTGGCTTTCAGGATGGAGAGGACGATATTAAGGTTATCATTTCGAAACTATCTTCCAATAGAGCCGAGAGCAAAAGTTAAAAGCAAACAATTTATCCTGGAATGCAACTCACAGTCTTCTATTTCACCACCACATAATTTTGAACTGCATTTTCGATTCAGAGTGTCACATGGGTATCAGCCATAACTAAAGTTGTGACCTTGAACAACCTGAAGAAAACATTACCACATTATTTGGATGCTGGGTAAACGAATGTGATAAATACCACTTACATTTGCCATCAATTTTATTAATAATGCACAAATTAAAATTTTCTAGTGATATTTATTAATCATCATTTCCTGGGGATAAGTGGGGATAAATGTTCAACTGATAGTAGAAGGAAGAAAAAGTTCCCTAGAGCATCAAAGAATCCCAAGTACTGCGCATGCACATCCCTATTCCTCCAATAAATGAGTTTCAATTGTGGTTTCTAATGGCAGACAACACCTTTAGTGCCAGCGGCAGATCAAGTTTTATTGTTTGTTTTGTTGATGTTCTAGGGCCCTTCAACTACATGGTCATTAGACTCCCGTTTACTGTATAGTTCTAATGCACAGACTGCACAGACGCCACCGTCAATTCGATGATTTTTGGGAATTAACAGTGTCCAGTTTTCCCAAGCGGCCACCCATGTTAGTACTAGCTGGGGTTGCGCTGCTTAATTTCAGTGATCAGGCGAGACCTGGTGTGTCCAACGCAATAAGCCACTCCCACCCTTGTGTCAATTCGGAAGGACACGACGGGTGCCCAATACTGCCATAGGCGGGAAAGTAGTTAGGAGTTGCTTTGTTGGCCTACTAGATACAGTAAATAAGAATTAAAATATTTAGTTAAATATTTTGTGTAAAAGGTGTACCACCAAAACCAATCTGATGTAGTATTAGTTGAACATGTACCTGAGTTTGAGAAATTCTGTGCTACACCTTTTCACATTAAAGTTTATGAGGCAATGAGGATAGGGCATTTACTACATTGCTACCCTCAGGAACCTGCCCCTGTTTGACAATCACGTTTAACCTTTATCGCCAGCTTTATGATCAGCTGAACGTTTCTTTCTGTTATTAGAGTTTATTTTCGGGGAAGGGCTTATAATAAGTGCATATTGGAAAATCATGGTAGGGCTTATTTTCGGTTTAGGCCATTTTTTTCGAGTTAGGTCCATTTTTCGGGGAAACACGGTAGTTCAAGATATCAAACGCCCAAATCACTGAACCCCAAGCCAAAAAGACAATAGTGCCATAATTCAACCAAACAATGAAACGATAATTACGGTAATTGCCAATAAAAAGCGCACAATCGTTATACACCACAATAGAAAACTTGACTTGAAAAACTACATATGAACCATTGAGATGCCTATCGAGATAGTTGTAAACCATCACGAATTATGAAAAATTACTTAATAAACACAATAGGGAACGTATAGCACCCCGAACCCACAGATCCCAGCAAAATAGGCTACACACTGCATTCTCAAGCTAAATCTGAAGCAACCAGAGATCCGGAATCAGCAGAACCAACAATCATCATGAAGACATATTGTATTTTTCTTTTGGCTTTCGTCATCTTGTGCATCACATTTTCGGTAAGGGTACTTTTGGTTTATATTGCACTTCAAATGCCCAAATTGCGTCTACTAGCCGCCTTAATTACCATGACGGGGTTAGTATAAATAAGATTTAAGTTCCATTGTTAGAATTGCGGTAGAAGCACTGACAACGTTTTACCTACAACAGGTTTGCAAAGCAACTCCGAAAATGTCCATCTTGTCCTCTGAATGGACGCATGCTGAGGGCGCCCCAACCAGACGTCTGGATCCCGCAGTAATATTGGCTTTGTTGTGTATGGGGATGCCAGCTTACCCCAAAAATTTGGTATATAGTATATACCGTCCATACTAAATTATTTAATGCCTATAGTTTCATGGACCTCTGTTTTGTTGGGGTTATAGGACACTATCCACTGCATGTTGTTCTATTGCAGGGTCTGCAGAGACACTAAACAGTTGTGGCGATTTGCATATTAGCAGCACCCAGTGGTTCCTGACAGTCAGCCATGTTGGTGCTTTTGACCCCACCACTACTTTGGCTATTAGGACCCAGAATGTCAGGTAACATCAATGAAAAGATTAGTACAGAACGTTGGTAAAGAACGTTGGCTGCTGCAAAATTCCCCCTCTCATACGTCCTCTACACCTACCTACACACATCTCCCGCGACTTGCCTCCTAAGGGTTGGTCCTTTTATGGTTGCTTGGCTTACTCCCTAACCCATGAAATTAATCCAGTAGATGGACATCGCAGGGAGGGACTACAATAGTGGTTTTTGGGTGGGAGCTGTGTCGTCTGCCGGGCATGGGCTTCTGCCTGCAATGTCCAAATATCAAGGAACCCACAAAAATACCACCGTCTTGCTTGTTGACTGAGTGAGTGGAGGGATTGGTAAACATCCACAAATAAGGCTCATTTGCCATACAGGGTGCACAGCGACTGTAGGAAGGACAGAGAGTAAGGCAGCATTACATCATCATCATCATACCCTTATCCCGCCTGTGGCAGGGTTGGGTCTGCGGGTTCTAGCCCTCCACGTCAGCTTTGGTCTCCCTCTATCCCGGATGCTGCCGAAAACTTGCATTCCTGGAATGCACCTAATGAGCTTATCCTCCCCTCTTCTCATAACGTGTCCATACCACCTGAGCCTATTTTCCTTAATCTTTTCGGCGATGACCACCACCCCCTAGCTACCTCTAATATATGCATTCCTAATTCTATCTGCCCTTGAGACGCCACACGTGTACCGCAGCATTCGCATCTCAGCTACTTGCATTCCATTTACATGGCTTTTCTTCACTGCCCAACACTCTGATCCATACAGCATATTTGGCCTAACCACTGTCATGTAAAAATTCCCTTTCAGCTTGATTGGGACCCTACTATCACACAGGACTCCGCTTGCCTTTTTCCATTTCAACCACCCCCCATTGATTCTATGGGTCACATCCGAGTCAATCTCCCCATTGCTGTGAAACGTTGATCCTAAGTACTTTGTCTCCTGCACCTTTTTCACCAGTTCGCCCCTCGAGCATATGTCCCCATTGCTTTCCTGGCCATCCCAATTGAAAGCTAAATACTCTGTCTTCCTCATGTTAATCTTTAACCCTCCCTTTTCCATTGCTCCTCTTATATCGTTTAGTCCCTTCTCTATCTGCTCTCTGCAGTCACTAATTTTCCCTAAATCATCTGCGAATGCCAGGAACTGAGGGGCCCATTCTCCTACACCTATCAGCAGTTCATCCAAAACCAGGATGAAAAGATATGGGCTAAGTGCTGAACCTTGGTGCACCCCAACTTTCACTGGAAATCCCCCAGTGTTTCTCCAAGGTGTCCTTACCCTGGCTGTGGAGCCATCATACATATCCTGGATTATTCTAATAAACCCTTCATTTACCCCCCTTTTCCATAATACTTCCCAAACTACCTGTAGTTGAACACTATCAAAGGCCTTCTCCAGGTCGATAAAGATGGCATGGAGGTCCTTCTTAGCTGCCCTATACTTTTCTACCATCTGCCTCAGAATGAAGGTTGGCTCCATTGTGGACCTACCTGGCATAAACCCAAATTGATTTCCACGGAAACTAGTTCTACTCCGGAGGCGACATTCCATTACTCTCTCCCAGAGCTTCATGGAGTGGCTCATTAGCTTTATACCTCTATAGTTGCTAAAGTCTTGAACATCCCCTTTACCCTTGTAGAGTGGTACTATCCAACTCTCTCGCTATGCAAATGGCATTCTATCTCCAAGTCAGGCAGCACCACATAGTCAAAATCGTTTTTAACGACAATGGATATAACGTATGGTAAAGTGCCCAAATATCGTCCCCCTAAGCGAAATCTTCAATTCTGAGAAGATTATTTATAGGAAAAATAATTTAAAAACTTATTTAAGTTTATCAACTCCTTACCTACTTGTATGGCTAGTGTGATACTATTAAATAAAACTTTCTAAACCATAAAAAATTAAAAACTTATAAGAACGCAGATTTTGATTTTTCAAAAAAGGTGGCCTAATTCCGTCCCCTCTTTCCAGCTAACATCTACTGAATTATTTTTATGGGAAATTTCATTAAAACACAGTTTACATCTCTCATAATAAATTTCTTGAGAGAAAACTTTTTATTCACTGTTAAAATAAAATAGCCTAATATCAATTTTGGAATGATATTCTTCATAGAACTTCAGCTCTACTACATTATAATAATAAAGCATAGAAGTGATAAACTCCACAAAAGGTCAACACGTGATCATATATGAATCAATACTAGTCTAAGAGGTTGGGAAATTATAGAATGTAAAAAAGAGCAATACATTATGAGGGTCCTAAATCCGTCCCGGGGACGAATATGGGAATTTCAAAGGGACGGATTTAGGATCCCAGCAATAACAAATGAAAAAGTCCCATCTCTTGAACAAAAAACCACAACTACATGGTTCTGACAACTGGAACACAATCTTTAAGGAGCAATCTTTAATTATCAATTGCCAAATGATGAAAAAAATTACTCGGAAGTGTCAATATAACTGCTTAAGTTTCAATTCCACAATTTAGTAAATTTACACAAAACCTTTTTTTTTGAAAAATTTTAAAGTTAAAAATAGAACAAAGCAACTGAATCAGAGCCAGTAGTAAACTGGATGGTTTTGAAGGCTTCCATGTGCTGTTCTGAAGGCTACAGCCCTCCACTTGAAAGTTAAAGGGGGGGACGGATTTAGGGCAGGGGACGGATTTTGGGTACTTTACCATACCATCGGGTTTAGCGAAGAAAATGGTCAGAACCATGAAATGCCATACAAAACACATTAATGTTGCATAAACAGGCATATTGGTTAGAACGTACAAATCGGCTACAGGAATACAAGCTCTGCCTTTGGGCCACTGTCGACGCCAGGAAGGCGGTCTGAAGCAAGCTGTTTGTTGTAAAGGGCAGACGTGGTTATTATACACCCCAGAGAGCCATCCAAACTCCTGGTGTTAGTCGACTGAAAGGTACTACCTTTGAAATGCTGCAAGTGCGAGATCGACGGTCGCCTCTATGAGCACGAGCTTCTGTATAAGTGCATCATGGTGAGTGATGAACGAAATCCAGGGATAACACAGAACCCCCTAGCACACATAGAGGCGTAATAAACTGGGTGGGTAACAAACTATCAGGAGAATCAAGAAAGACAAGACATTTTGTCTTTGTCAACATGAATTTTCATACACAAACCGGCATATCAGTCAGATTAACATCTGCAACTCCTAACCATCTTCCCTCCTATGGAGGACCTTACACGTTCAATCGGGCCTCAGTTCAATCCAGTACATCAATCCGTCAATATGGCCATTACACATTCAATCTTTTGTCAATCTGGATCACAGAATTGGATTGAACTGATGCCAAATAGAACGTGCAAGATCCGTCTATGACAGGGTTGGGTAGCCATCTTGTCCTTCTGATTGTCCTTCTAATTGACCCTCAGTTTACTGTTCGTTGGGAAATTCCACCTACGCCAAGAAGGAGCTCCTACACTTGGAAATTTTGCACTGTCCACTACATCTCCCTTGTGTCCATTCAGAGGGACAAGATGAGTTCCCGACCATCCCATAGACGGCAAAAGGGTTAGTAGTTGCATTTTTAACGACATTGGCTAATGATCAACGTCTAGTTTACATTCAGGGTGCCTAAATTTATTGCATACCGATTTATAACTAATGCTGACCAGAATAATTATTTTGAAATGTTTTAATTACTTTAGAGTCAACGAATAATTCTTGCAGAAATTAATGGAGACAAGCTGGAACTACAGCTGCCGTCTTTGGATGCAATACAATCAAGACTTGACGTTGAGAAGGAAAGCCGTGTAGAAGTGGAAGGAAGAAATTTTAAAATACGACCACCGGGGAGACCACCAGAGGGACACCAGAAGGGACAATAGCGTTTACAGGAGAAACATCTCCAAGGATAGAAGTCGGTGTGGGCTGAAAAGAGATGCACGTTGGAGTTGGAAAGTGCTGGTATCACCACTATTTCCTATGCACATATACAATACCACCCAGAAGTGAATTTGAATGGGGAAACCCCTCTGCGGATGAAGAAGTAATTGAATATTTTGGTAACTATAGCATTCAATACCGTGGCGGGCCACCATAAAATATTAACATTGAAAGAGAAAGTACCAAAGAACTGGTAGAAATTAATGCTGAAATTCGGCAGTCACTACCACTTCCAGGTATGGCCTGCAACACTACATTATTATAATAAATGGATTTAAATTGTCCTACACTGCCTCTATTATTCGATGTAGATTTGTGCCACATGACTTAATGCAATGTAGTTGAAATAGAAGTACACTGGAAGCAACCAAGTTTGTTATTATTGCCACTCAACCAAAGTTAGTAACGATGGGTGGTTGGTTGAACATTGGGTCCTGCTAATTTACCCTCTCCTACATCCCCCAATCCTATCCAACCTATCCCCCGCGTGCAGCCCGGCCTAACATGTAGGCTACCGACATACAGTGGTTGGGTGGAATTACCAAAAATACCTTCTTTTGGCAGTCGTGCCATTCAGGGTCAATTTAGTTATAGAGGATCCCTATGAAGAGTAGGTTATATAGCTGATTTCAGTTGAATAGAAGACTGATTTCTTGGGCCTCCAAACTATGGTCTGTGAGGTGCTCTTCTCCTACCCGTGAAAACCTTTTTGTCAATGGAAAGGAAATTCAGGCAATTTATGTCTATCCTACCAAGATCAGCCACCGCTTACGTGGACGTTATGTTTTGACCAAATTAAAATAGAGGTGCACAGTAGTGCGTCATGTTTTCTCACCGAACCCTGCATGAATAAAATAATATTAAATAAATAATTAAAAACAACATCCATGTTTTGATTCTTTTTTTATTTGGACCTCGAGTTTGTAGTTGGCCCCCAAACTGCTGTTTACATGTTTATGTGGCCCTCTGGCTGAAAAGCTTGGATTGTTCGTTCGTTTGTTGATGTTTTAGGGCCCTTGAAGAGGGTGAAGAGGGACGAAATGGGGTGGAGGATTATACTGAATAATGAGTTACAGCAGTGAAGCGCATCAACAGTAGGTTGATGTTAGTAACAGTAATCTGGCAGGGCATTGGGCTCTACCTCATCAGCACATATGCACCCCAAGCAGACCTAGGTGATACAATAAGAATGAGTTTTGGAGGAATTTTGATAGGTTCAGGTAATGAAGGGCAGGATCCGCCAGAGCATGGGAACTGAACGCCTAACTATTGGGAGGGACTTTAATGGCCACGTAAGAAAGGATGGAGTGGGATATGAAATGATTCATAGGGGGATGTGGGCAGTGCCAGATTTAGGTATTCAGAGGCCCTAGGCTATTTCAACGATAGAAATTTAATAGATTTTCTGAATGCATAGCCTACAATTTCGAATTTTAGTTTATGTTTGCATTTTTTTTATGTGACAGTCTTGCTTAATGGTTGTGTTTTTTTTTTATTTTATTAAAATTATTAGATAGTTAGGGCAAACGACGTAAACGTAAAACTGAGCATACTTAAAATTTTTTACGTTAACGTTTTACGTAGCTATAGTTAGGGCATGTCAATTTTAAGTCGTGTTGCCCGACTGTGGCACTTGCCGAATAATGCATTACTCCTACAACCACGTTTGCTCTGCATGACACCTGTACTCCGTGGTGCAGCAGTATATAAGGGGCAGCCTATGTTTTCATGGCATGTTGAATCATTGATAAATTTCTGTTTGGGGCCAGCCTTAAATTTTTAAATATCCGTTAATTCATTTTAGCACCTAATTAAAAAAACGATATTAATTAAAAAAAAGCACTAGTGCCCTACAAATCGACGCGTTTTAGGCTATATGTTTACTGAATCCGTTTGATTTTCGGACATAAGGTAGCGGCACGCACATGCACCAAATTTTACATTGGTCGTTTTCAGCATCGACGCTGCCACTATTTTTTAAGTTCTGTTTAGCAGACGAACATCACTTAAAACACTTTGACGACGTAAATTTTAAGCCTAGTTCCGTGGCACGCGACACCGACAAATCGTGTTCGAGCAGACAAAATGCCACAGAAACTGATGATGTAGGAACTCAACTTTTTTGTCACGGTAGCATGAAATCAAAGAAAAGTGGAGTTGAGAGGCAGTCAACTGCATTTCTTGCTTACAACTGTCGTGCGCATTTCATTGGCTATTACTTTTCGAACAGTGTTTGCCATTTAAATTTCATTGGCTGTCGGATTTTTGTGCTGTGGGCGCCACCTCACCGGCATTTTGGGAAACATTTACACTACTTATGATTTCTCGCCTGCCACGGAATTTTCACCACGGCAATTTCACCTAGCGCCTGTGATTGACGTCATAATTTTGTCGTCTGCTCAGGTGCTATTCTCTTTCATGTCACGTGCCACAGAACTAGGCTTTACGTTTCAAGTTTTACGTTAGGTCGTTTGCCCTAACTATATTATTACAGTAAACAGTGCAACAAAAAACCGGCCATTTACCCTACCAGGGGCAAAACATCCAAGGGGCGAAATGTGTGGGGGCAAAAGCTCCGGGGGCGAAAAGTACTCAGGGGCGAAATGTCGGGGGTGAAATATCGGGGGCGAAATGTCGGGGGTGAAATATCGGGGGCGAAAAGTCGGGGGCAAAACTTCCTTAAACCATTAAATTTGCATGGCAACGTAACGTTTTGTCCAAAATTCGTTGGCCCCTCGATTATTTTGAGTGCTGGTAAAACTGAATGTTTAATTAAAAATTAACGAAAACTCAACAAATATGAAAAGTTACATAGAATGTGCTGTCAAAGACGATAATTTCAATTTCTAACAATTTTTGGCATTTTACACCCAATCTCCATTAATTTAATGATTTCCACTTCGTCGTGAACAAAGAGAGACTTTCTCTAATGTGTATCCATTACTGGGACAAACGACCGCATAAACACCTTGCATGAATTTCGTTTCGCTACCCACAGGTCGCCCATCGAGCATAGGTAAATTTCCCAGAAGTGCTTTTAGAAGAATTTAAAATTGCATATCCGTTTGTTTTTGTACATCAGCCGAAACATTGGTACCAAGATGTCCATTCTACTATTATATTTAATAGGAAAATGGTAAAAAGAAATGCTCGTTTTAGCCGTGATTATGTTCCTTATAAGCGTTAAGATTCATATTGAATTGCAGTATGTGCAAATCACTTCACATTACAAGAAACTGCTCGTTATAGCTGGGAACTCGTTTTAGCGGCGCTCGATATAACACCGTTTGACTGCACTTGACTTTCATGCAAAGCAAACAGAAATTCATGGTATTAAAGCTTATGTACGGGTAGTTATTTCGAAATTTTCCCATCAGATTTTGTAGACAGACTATTTAAATATCGATTTAAGAACTATACTACTAGCATTAAATATAGTTTATTTTGAGGCAGTTTAAAATTTCAGCGTATATATAAAATATGCCCTATGTTTGTAAATACCGTTTGGTATTCATCATCATCATGCCCTTCTCCAGCTCGAAACTGGGCTCGTGTCCATACCACCTCAGCCTATTCTCCCTCATGTTTTCTGCGATGTCCATCACCCCCCCCCCCCGGCTACCTCTAATATACGCATTCCTAATTCTATCAGCTCTTGACACGCCATTCATGGACCGCAGCATTCGCATCTCAGCCACTTGCATTCTATTCATGTGGCTGTTCCTTACTGCCAAAGACTCCGATCCATACGCCATAGCTGGCTAACCACTGCCCTGTAGAATTTCCTTTTCAGCTTGATTGGGGCCCTTCTATCACACAGGACTCCTCTTCTTTGTCTCCACTTCAGTCACCCCCAATTAATTCTATGGGTAACATCCAACTCTATCTCCCCATTCCTTTGGAACGTTGATCCTAAATACTTTACCTCTCGTACCATTTTTACTAGTTCGCCCCTCGAACTTATGCCTAGTTCTGTGGCATGCGACATGAGAGAGAATAGCGCCTGAGCAGACGACAAAATTATGACGTCAACCACAGGCGCTAGGCGAAATTGCTCCTGTTGTAGTTCCATGGCAGGCGAGAAATCATGCGAAGTGTAAATGTTTCAAAAATGCCTGTAATGTGGCGCCCACAGTTCAAAATCCAACAATCAATAAAATTTAAAAGCTAACGTTGTTCGAAAAGCAATAGCCAATGAAATGCATGTGACAGTTGCAAGCAAGAAATGCAGTTGACTACCTCTCAACTCCACTTTTCAGTTGATTTCGCCCTACTGTGGAAAAAAAGTTGAGTTCCTACGTCATCAGTTTCTGTGGCATTTCGTCTGCTGGAACGCGATTTGCGTCAGTGTCGCGTGCCACGGAACCAGGCTTTACGTCACTGTTATTTTCCTCTCTTTCCCAATTGCATTTAATCAAAATTTCGATTTTGCAGTCACGAATGATGGGCAGATAAAATATAACTGGTTTACTAGTAGCAAAGCAATTCCTAAACCTTTGACAGTCTATGGCAGGGTCGGATACAAATCTTGTCCTTATGAATTGACACAAGTGTGAGATATTGGACAGTGTGTTTTCACAGCCCGTTGTCGATTAAAGCTGCAAACCATATGCTTCTTTATTGTTGGTATACTGTTCATTGGGGCACACAACCGAAGTCAGGAGACAAGCTCCCATACGTGGAAATTTTGCCTTGCCTACCCGTTGCATAGCAGAAAAGGTTCTTTTACATGCACATATCATACACCACACGGGACCTCCAAGTTACTTCTCATCCAAAGGAAAACGACTCACTTCAGTCCACCATAGAACCTAGTACCACTGACGCAGTTATCTTCAGGTTACCAGACATCCCGATTTAGGCGGGACAGTCAGGTTTTTCAGACTATGTCCCACAGTCGCTCATTTGTCCCAGCGGGACGCCCCTTTCTCCCACTTTGTTGGCAACTTCTCAGAAGCATTCACTCATCAATGATATGCTTGTATGGAACACCCACCAAGAATGATCCTTCTAGGTTAGCAACTGATCAGGAGGGTCCATCATCTTCATCAAATTAAAACATCAGGAATTCTGTGCTGGATGGACACACATCCAGGCAATATAATAGGTAGGAACTAACAACTTTTGTTCTTTGTTCTTCATGAAATCATATCTTACTACCAATACCTGTGGGCGTTCACCAACAGCCCCCTTCCCACTTTGGCCTCTGGAAATTCTGGTCACCTTAGTTATCTAGCATGCTAGCCACTGTGGCTATTTCTCATGCTCAGTTGACAATTTGCTGATGGAACATGTGACAATTAAAACAAAAAGAAAGCGAAAAAGAAAATTTCATGATGACAAAATCACTACAAAAGACATGTGACATGTCACTTCCAGCTATTTCAGAACCCTGATGATCTCCACATCAAACTGAAGAACAGATTTCCATTCATAAGTGTCATATACTGGTAAATGAGAATTCCAATAATTCAAGTCATACTTGTCACTAAAGATGACATCTTTCATGACTTGGAACCCAACCCTGCCTTAGGTGGGATAAGGATGAGATGATGATGATGATGGCAGATATTTTAAGTACAATGTACTGTATTTTAAAATTATGTTTAATACAGTGGTTTGGTGTGGAGTAGTGCTCCATCTCATCAGTGCATATGCTCCCCAGGCTGGTCAGGACGAACCCACAAAGGAGGGTTTCAGGACAGAGTTTGAGGTCTTGGTGCACTTCTAGAGGCTCAGGTAGGGCAATGTCAGGGAAATGAGCGTTTAGTTATTGGGGGGACTTCAATGGCCACATAGGGAAAGATAACCAGGGTTATGGGGAGGTTCACGGGGATGGGGGTATTGAACAGGTAGCATAGATGGGCAGTGAATCCTCGACACAGCCACTCCTTAAAGAAAATAGTGAACTAAATGATGCAATAAGGAGACAAAGTCAAAATCCCCATTTGGGGATCATGGCAGATAATGGGTTAAGAAGTTGCCATGATACCTATGACACAACCTTTTGGAAGAGTTCTGTACTACCAGACTCTCATTTTACCCACAGATCCCAAGTAACTCCATTTAAGGTCAGCTGGTGTAGTAGAAATGGGTTTGTAAAAGTATTGCGCAGTTTAAAAATTCATTTTTCAACAAATTATGCAAGTTAAACTTTAAAACCTGATTTATTTGAAAGCCAGAAGCATTTTGGATATATTTGTATGTTTATTCTAGTGATTATTCAGGTTAATCATTTAGAAAACATACCTTTTTGCCATGCCATGCTACGATGGCTGCTCCAAGTAAGGAGGAGGTAGGTGTAGGGGATGTAGGAGAGGAGAAATTGGCAGCATCCAATGTTGACTACCAACCACCCTTCCAGGTATTAACTTGGGTTGCATTGCTTAACTTCAGTGATCTGATGAGAACTGGTACCCATTTCCCACTGAGGTGCCTGGCTCTCTTGAAATACATCATGATGTACCATTTGGAAAATAAATAGTCACAGTCCAAAAAATAAATGTTGTTCAAGAGCAAGGAATAAAAATTTAACAGAACCTAACTCACAATGGATGTCACACCACTTCTCATCTGATCACTGAAGTTAAGCAATGCAACCCCAGCTAGTACTAGCTTGGGAAAACTGGGTACCGTTAAAACCCAAAAATCGTCTCATAAGCATAGTGTCTGTGCAGTCTGGGAGAGGCGAATTGTGTTGGACACACCAGTTCTCGTCTGATCGCTGAAGTTAAGCAGCGTGACCCCAGCTAGCACTGACATGGGTGGCCGCTTGGTAAAACTGGGTACTGCTAATACCCAAAAAACGTCACAAAAAACATTTGCAAATTTTGTAGTGGGACACAACAACTATAGTTGGGGGTCTTAGAAGTTTTCTGGGTTCTTATGTAGCAGTGAGAGTTAGTCTCTCCACTGCCAAATTGGCCACAGTGGCTGCTTGCAGTGATCTATAATTAGAATTAGTGTAGTGTCTGTGCAGTCTCTGCATAAGAACTATGCTGTGGACGGGCTCTAATGACCTTTGTAGTTGAAGGGCCCTAAAACGCCAATAAACAACAACAACAACAACTGTGCAGTCTCTGCATTAGAACTATGCAGTTGATGGGGCTATGGTGAAGACAGTGTGGCCTTCTTTCCCAGTTATCAAGCTCCCATGCTCCTATTCACTATATGGAACAAACATCAAAGGGGAAACAGAGAAAATGTTCTGTTTGTATAAAGAATGTTTGCAAACAGGGCTCAAAATGTAATGTTGGACTGCACTTGAATTGTGATAGGAATGGCACATAATACAATTTTCCTTAATGGGTTAAATCATTATGTATTCAATCATTACTAGACCTATAATATAAATTTAGAGTACTGTATGTATTTGTGGAGTGATTAAATGAAAATCGAAACATCAAAATACTGCAATTTCTTGAATTCCTTCCAAACTATGATTTTTTTTTAGAGAAAACCTTACGCGATAGGAAAATATGAATTGCGATTTTGGAATCAGCACACCTAATAATATGAAAATCAGTTATCAAAAGTAAAACAATTTTTAAATAGTATTTTTTTACACACCTGTGTAATCAATTGCACCTTTTTCGAATGCTGTGAATACTTTAATTGCTAATTTTCAATAATCAACACACAATACCAATAATCAACAACAACCATTTTTTGAAATGGAACCCTTTGGAGCATTTAGACTTCTCGTGGAATCCTTTGAACATTTAGACGTTTCGTGCAACCCCATACAGTGACAGAAAAAAAAAACATTACTTGATACAGGTGTGTGTGTGTTTTAACATTAGCAGTTGAATTCGTGGCCTAATGTTTGAGAGAGACACCCGAAGTTCATCTTCCACAGACAAAAGTCGTTCTCGTTTCTTGTGTTTCATTGTTTTTTTTTTATATTTTACCTTGTCATTGGTGGAACCCTTGGGCTGACCTCATGGAACCCTTATATTATGGGGAACCCTGGTTAAAAAACACTGCTGCATATTATGAAGTTAAATGAAGGAATCTCAAATTTACGAAATTTCATTTCTTACATGCGCCCTGGTGTACTTGGTAAAGATCTAGAAATACAAAACTCTATATCACCAGTTATATCAATGATAGGAGAGTGAGGAAAATACAAGTAACTTACTACTATTTTCAGATTCCACCTTACACGTCAAAATACAACTGTTCCGGTTAGTCGTCGTCCCATCTGAACCGCAAACTACTTTGTTCGAGTAATATATCATACAAAAACGCGTGCAACGCTCCAAATCGCCTAAAACATGACATGTTAACACATTCCATTCACTAGTTAGGGATACTGCATATGTCTCATGAAAGTTGACAACATCGTTTCACTTACTAGAGGTTGCAGCAACCAGAAGAAGAGCAAAGCAAAGGAGTTCGGCATACATAATTTCCACTATGTCGATGGATTGTCATCGTTATGGTATTCCTATTTATAAGGAATGTAGAACAATTATTTATTTTAAAACATCTGGGCATTATTCATCCGTCATTCGGTGCTCATAGGCAGAACGATATTTTGTAAGAGATGCATGGTTTGTATTAATAGCTGCCCATTCCATCTGTTGTTTATTTATGCGCCTCGAATGAGACTGTTCTAGTTCATCATCATCGGGTCTGCAGGTTCTAGTCCTCCACTCCTGCCTATTTACCACCAGATTTTAGCCCACCCCCACACACTACAACGTGCTCCCACGTCTGCTTCGGTCTCTCAACTTGGATGCTTCCAACCACCTGGACCTAATGAGCTCCTCCCCTCTTCATTGTGTATCCAAACCACCTCAACCTACTCCCCAGAGGCGTACCGAGGGGGGTGCGGGGGGTGCGGACCGCACCGGGTGACACTATTGCAAAGTTTCAGATCCAAACTTTTCCTACAGCACTACACCTATTTGAATTTTAACTTCAATGAATGCGATTTTGTATGGGACACAGTCCAGCTAGTGGATTCATATAAACTCGTTTGGTTCATTGGTATTTTAGGGTTTTTTGACTACAAGGTCATTAGAGCCCCGTCCACTGCATATTTCTAATGCAGAGACTGCACAGACACTACACTTGTGACTATTTTGGGGTATTAGCACACTGTAATAAGCTTTCTCCAGGTCAATGAAGAAGCGTAATAGCCAGGGTATGCCAGGGGAAAGCTGGGGAAATACTGGGGACTTCCCAGTAGAGGCCAACTGGTGAAAAAGGTGAAAGAGTAGTATTAGTAGGAGAATGTTACACTATCGGGTTGGGGAGTAAGCCAAGCAGCCATAACAGGCCAAACCCTAAGGAGGCTGCCCGCAGGTGAGGAGGGGTTAGGTGTAGGGGGCGTAGGACCCAACGTTGGGCAGCACCCAACGTTCACTACCAATCACCCATGCTGTTACTAATATGGATTCGCGTTGCTTAACTGGTGCGTCCAACGCAAATTGGCTACACCATGGAGGTAAAACACTTAGGATCAACGTTCCACAGCAATGGGGAGATAACTCTGATGTGACCCAAAGACTCAATGGGGGATGATTGAAGTGGAGACAGGCAAGCGGAGTATTATGTGATAGGAGGGTCCCATTCACGTTGAACGGGAAGTTTTACAGGGCAGTGGTTAGACCAGCTATGCTATGAATAAGTTAGGGAGCAAGATCATTCCTATGAGGGATTTCCACATAGGAGCGAGGGAGAATAGGTTGAAGTGGTATGGACACGTAATCAGAAGAGGGGAGGAGCTCCTTAGGTCCGTTTCAGGAATGCAGATGGTTGGAAACAGCTGAGGCAGGGGAGACTGAAGTAGACGTGGGAGCAAGTTGTCCACAAGGACATGGCAGTGCGTGGGGGGGGGGGACAGGGATCTGGTGGAAGATAGGCACGAGTGGAGGACTGGAACCCGCAGATCCGGCCCTGCCAAAGGTGGGATACCTGATTTCCACCTGTACTAATCCTATCCCAGAGGCGAAATTCCATCACTCGCTCCCAGGGATTCAAGGAGTGGCTCATCACCTTTATACCTCTGTAGTTACCACACTCTTGGACATCCCTTTGCCCTTGAAGAGTGGTACTATCCAACTCTCACGCCATGCCAATGGCATTCTATCTCTGCTAGCTATCCTCCTAAGAAGTTTCCCTCCCCACCTGATACCTGTCCTCCCTAGGCTATGCCACACTTGAATTGTGTGTTCCGTCTGGACCTACAGCTTTTCGACCTTTCATTCTCTTAAGCGCCCTGGTTACACAGTTCACCATCCCCTGCCAATTCAGGATAGGTGGCAAGGTCCCCATCTCGAACTGCAGCATTCAAGAGGTTATGGAAGTACTCTTCCCACCTCCTCTTTGCCTCCATCAGGGAGAGTAGAACCCACCTCTGCTATCCTTCACTGTTATAGCCCAGGGTATATCTTTGGCTGCCCTATTTCTAGCCTTGGCCAGTTTGAAAACCTCCCCTTCCCTTGTCCATAACTGCTCATAGAGTGCCTCATACTTCTGGTGCTTGGCCAGGGCAATGATCCTACTAGTATTGGTCTTTGCCTGCCTATATTGATTCTTAGATCCCTGGTCCCCTGTCTCCTGCCAACTGTGGAAAGCAGCCTTCTTTTGCTTGATGGCTGCTTCTACCTTCCCATTCCACCACCATGTCTGCTTGTTTCTCTGGACTGTGGCTTCTAATTGACCCTGCCCTAAAATGGCTTTCCCACAAGTTCTAATTTTTCTGGCGACCCTGTCCCACATTGCATCCACTGTCCTTTCCCAATACCAGTCTACCACCCTGTGCACTTTGTGCATAAATCCCTCCGTTTTGGTAGTTAGTTTCTGCCACCTGATGGCCTGCTCTCCTTTCCAAGAATGTGCCTTGCCTGCCACTTTCACTATGATTTGGTCTATGGTCACATTTTTTTTTTTTTTGGAAATTTTCACTCAGGACTGCCCAGCAATCACGAACCTCTACTCTATGCCACCCTGTAACCATAAAGAAATCTATCTGTGATATCAATGGGTTATAAATTAGGAATGAGAGTCATACTATCCACTGCCAATTTGGTCTATCAAGGGCTGCTTGCATTGTATTCAATTAGAACGTATTTGCCAATACAAGACCAAGTGCATTGGCTGTGTTGAGGATGCACTGTACTTCCATGTTAACTGTTCCATACCCCATCCCCCATGGACATCCCCATAACCCTGGTTATCTTTGCCTAAATGGCCATTAAAATCCCACCAATAGCTACGCACTCATTCTCTTGACATAGCTCTATCTCAGCCTCTAGTGAGTGCACAAAGTCCTCAAAATCTGTCCAGAACCCCACTTTTGTGGGTTAATCCAGACCCGTCTGTGGGGTGTAAGCGTTGATGAGGTGGAGCACTACTCCTCACCAAACTACTGTAACTAACTGGGGTGACCCCTTGTTGCAGCTCCCTGTCTAATACTATACCCAACCCGTTTTGTCCCCCTTCACTCACTCACTTGTATCCCTCACCAAAGGCCCTTGATCTATTCCCCTTCCACCTAGTTTCCTGGAGGAATGCTACCTGAATCCTCCTTCACTTTAGGATATTGAATAATTCCCCTGTTTTGCCAGTAAGGGTCCCCACATTTGACGTTCCTAATCTAAGATGGGCTCTTATGCTGTCTGAACATGCTCTGACTGGGGTCACCCCAGCCAGGCATCCAGAACCTGCAGGAATGTTGTCACTGCTTGCCATGGGGGGATGCTTGAATGCTTGGATGCTCAGTGCACCATCTGCCACAGGGACCAAAGTCTCAACCCCTGTGACTTTGTGGACTGCTGATGACGGCGGCCTGAGGCCTGCTAGCACACCCCGGATGGCGGCTGGTGGTGCCTGAAACATTAATCTAAAAACATTTGAAATTTTGGGGAATCAGGTGGAGCACATTGAATAATAAAGTGGTTATGGGGGGATTGACACCAGGATTTGCCACACTGGGTGACACCATGCCTAGGTATGCCTCTGCCCTGATCTTCACCAACTTTCACAACTGCCTACAGTATACGTAGAGGTAGGTTCCTTCCTGGTGTGAGGAAGCCTCCTGCCCGCCTTTCCCCAGATGGGAAGGAAAGTCTTGGCCCCCTGTCGTAACAAGGGAGTGGTGAAGAAGGTGGCCAGGGTGGGGGGTCAGTGGTGGGGGTGACACCAGGATTTGCCGCACCGGGTGACACCAAGCCTAGGTACGCCTCTGCTACTCCACAACATATTTTCCGCGTTGGCCACCACCCCCAGGCTACTTGTAACATAATCATTCCTTATTCTATCAGTTCTTGACACCCTACTCTGAGACTGCTCTAGTTGACAAGTGAAAATGACACCGTGGCATTGTGTTGTTGTTGATGGTTGGTGATTTAGGGCCCTTCAACTACAAAGGTTATTAGAGCTCCGTCCACAGCATAGCACTTATGCAGAGATTGCAAAGACACTACACTAATGCGATGACTTTTGAGTATTAGCAGTACCCAGTTTTCCCACGATGCCTCTAATGTCAGTACTAGCAGGGTGATCACTTCAGTGATAAGACGAGAACTGGTGTGTCCAACGCAATTCGCCGCTCCCGTGGCCTGGAAAGTTTGCCTCGCCTACCCGTTACATAGCAGAAAAGGTATCAGAGATAGCAGAGATATCATACACCACACGGGACCTCTGAGTTACTTTTCATCCCAAGAAAGTAAGGGGAATGGGGTCGATTCCACAGAGCATCTGCACGATTTAACAACATTTTATAACATTTTAAAATTAATTTTCTTTAAATTAAAAAAAATTACACCCCAACCATCCGTCATTCATTGAATATCTTGAAAAATGGCATTAGCAGTTTTTTGGCATAATGACGTGGACGTCTGTCTCCCACCAGGTCCCTGTCCCTCTTGCACACTGCCATGTCTCTCTGGACAACCTGTTCCCATGTCAGCTTTGGTCTCCCCTACCCCAGATGCTGCCGACCACCTGCATTCCTGGGATGCACCTAACGAGTTCCTTTTCCCTTCTTCTCATAACGTGTCCGTACCACCTCAGCCTATTCTCCCTCATCTTTTTTTTTGGCGATGTCCGCCACCCCCAGGCTACCTCTAATGTACGCATTCCTAATTCTATCTACTCTCGACCCGCCACACGTGTACCACAGCATTGGCATCTCGCCTACTTGCATTCTATTTACATGGTTTTTCTTCACTGCCCAACACTCTGATCCATATAGCATAGCTGGCCTAACCACTGCCCTGTTAAACTTCCCTTTCAACTTGATTGGGACTCTGCTTGCCTGTTTCCATTTCAACCACCCCTCATTGATTCTATGGGTCACATCTGAGTATCTCCCCACTGCTGTGGAACGTTGATCTTAACTACTTTACCTCCTGCACCTTTTTCACCAGTTCACCTCTCGAGCATATGTCTCCATTGTTTTCCTGACCATTCCAATTGAAAACCAGATACTCTGGCTTCTTCATGTTAATCTTTAGCCCTCCCTTTTCCATTGCTCCTCTTATATCGTTTAGTCCCTTCTCTATCTGCTCTCCGCAGTCACCAATCTTCTCCACATCATTGGCAAATGCCAGGCACTGAGGGGCCGATTCTCCTACACCCGTCAGCAGTTCATCCATAACCAGAATGAAAAGATATGGACTAAGTGCTGAACATTTGTGCACCCCAACTTTCACTGGAAAGCCCCTGGTGTTTCCCCAAGGTGTCCTTACCCTGGCTGTGGAGCTGTCATACATATCCTGGACTATTCTAATAAACGCTTCATCCACCCCCTTTTACATAATACTTCCCAAACTACCTGCATTGAACACTGTCGAAGGCCTTCTCAAGATCGATAAAGATGGCATGGAGGTCCTTCTTTGCTGCCCTATATTTTTCTACTATCTGCCTCAGAATGAAGATTGGCTCCATTGTGGACCTACCTGGCATGAACCCGAACTGATTTACATGGACACCAGTTCTATCCCTGAGGCGACGCTCCATTACTCTCTTCCAGAGCTCAATGGAGTGGCTCATAAGCTTTATACCCCTATAGTTGCCACAGACCTTGGACATCCCCTTTACCCTTGTAGAGTGGTACTATTCAACTCTCATGCGTCGCAGAGGGCATCCTATCTCTACTAGCTATCTAATTGAAAAGTTTCCCTAGCAACTTGGTACTTGAATGGGTATTCCATCTGGGCCTACAGCTTTTCAACCTTTCATCTTCCTAAGTACCCTGATTACTTCCTTCTCAATTACAAAGTCCAAAGCCCCTTCTGGTGCAGGATTTGTGGCAGTGTCCCCATCTCCCCCTGCTTCATTCAACACGTGTTGGAAGTACTGCTCCCACCTCCTCTTTACCTTCATCACAGAGAAAGCAGGACCCTACCAACACCATCCTTCACTGTTATGGCTTCGGGTAAATCCTGTGCTACCCTATCTCTAGCCTTAGCCAGTTTGAAAATTTCTCCCCTTCCTTTGTCTCTAACTGCTCATAGAGGGCCTCATACTTCTGGTGCTTGGCCAGGGCAATCTTCTGCCACCTGTGGAAAGTAGCTTTCTTTTGTTTGATGGATGCTTCTACCTCCTCATTCAACCACCATGTTTGCCTATTACCCTGGACTGTGCCTCCCACTCAAAAATATAAAAGTCATTTCATTGCAACCAAACATTATATCAAACATACTCTGGGTATGACGAATATATTCATCATTACTCAATTTGTATGACACACATAGGGGAAACATTTTCTAACAAGGCTGAAACAGTTAACTGGTTGTGATGCTGATTAAAAAGAATTTATACTGTAGGGGGTTGGCATAAGGCTGCAAACGCAGTGTGGTCACTGACAACACAGACGACGCACACTGTTAAGCAGCACGACAGAATCAGTAGAAAATGTCATGAGGTTAGGCTTAACCACCCAACCTTGCAACAGGTTTCTCACCTGTAAAAATACCACCACACCCACAGCCCTACTTTTACTGGCACGTTGGGCTTAAAACTGCATTGAAAAAGGCAGTTTTCACCTGATAAATGAAAAAAGAATTGCCAGGTGAGAGGAGACAGAAGCACAGGATACCAGAGCCACCTATCAACAACTTCAAACCCACACACAATACACACTAAAGGTCAATTACAAAGTTGTTGCACATATCAAACATCATCATACCCTTATCCTGCCTGTGGCAGGGTCGGGTCTACAGGTTCTGGCTCTCCACTCCCGTCTATCTTCCACAAGGTTCCCAACCACCCCACACACCGCCATCTCCTTATGGACAACCTGTTCCCACATCAACTTTGGTCTTACCCCTGCCACAGGTGCTGCTGACCACCATCACCAAAAAGCATGCAAGATCAATAACACTAAATGATGAATAAGAAAAACAAGACAATTTAACTTTTAAAGATATAAAAAAAAATAGCATTAAAAACTGCCTTGGAGTGGAAAACAAAAAAAAGTTACCAAATCACAATGTGGGGTCACCAGTGACCCAAACGCACTTTTTGCAGCTAACTTTGAATGTTTGGTGCAGAAACAGAGCCAGCATTACATGCTAAATGTGGAAATTGAAAGGTACAAGAATGCACAACTCAATAACTTAAATAATAACAAAGATATGATGAATTTTAAAAAGCTTCAGGTCACCCGTGACCCCATGTTGTGATTCCAGGGTTAATAGAATGTCGCCTTTGGAACAGAAATAGAGTCAGGGGAAATCAGTTTTCGTACAAGCTAAGTACATCAACAACTGAACCAATCTTTATCCTAAAGCAGATGACCGAAAAGCAGAGACCAGCAAATAGAGACGCCCATGCAATCCTCATTGAGTTGGAGAAGACTTATTAGTGTCCTGCAGTAAGTAGTGTGAGATGTACCACAAAAAACGGGGGTAGAAGGATTTGGTGGGATAGTGCAGGATATGTATAATGGTTTCATAGCAAGGGTAAGGACTGGTTGGGGAGACACTGGAGGCTTCCTTGTGAAGGTTTGGACACACCATAGGGAGCGGCCTATTGTGTAGGATACACGAGTTCATGTCTAATCACCGATGTTAATCAACGCAACCCCAGCTAGTACTGAACTGACATGAATGAGTGGTCGCTTCAGAAAACTGCATGCTGCTAGACCAAAATAGAACGAGAAGCAGGTTATCTATAAAGATATGGTAGTGTGCAAGGTGGACTGGGACCTGGTGGGAGATAGCGTGAATGCAGGGCTAGAACCAGCATATCCAATCCAGGCATAGGTAGGATAAAGTTATGATGATGATGCGTCACAATCCCATCAGAAATTGAGAAGTAAAGGAATGATGAATGCTTGTAAACGTTGTTGTAGCAATTTTAACAATGGGGATCATATCTGACCCATTCTTTTTCCATCCTAATTTCTTGAATTACAAAGACACACATTAACTTACATTAACTTCATTTACATTCATACAACACAACTTTACATAACTTTTCTTATCGTTTTCAGATACACTGTATTCTGCAAAATGCAAAAAAATTCCAAAAAGTAATATAATTTCTCTAAAACGCAATAAAATTCAAAACATTTTTTTATAGCTAAAAGTAGTAGTTTTAAGATAAAGAATGATAATAGAAAAATGTTGAGAATGACAAGAAATAATTTTTATTGGAATTTCCATAGCATCTAGCTGAGAGATGCCCTGTGATATCACTTTTAAACATGCAGAAGGATGTAGAATATTTAATTTTTTTCATCATTGAAAGACCTAAGCTGGTTCTGTCCAGATTACAAGAAATAGAAAGAAGAGAAATTTTGCGAAAAATATCTAAAAATTGCTAAAATTCTCCCAAAAATTTCTAACACTAATGGCAAGGTGGGTCATATCCAACCCACTATGTTACCGAAATTTTTTTTTTATAAAAAAAACTGTGCATCCTAAAATTTCCTGGCTTTGCCAGTCACTAGTCAAAATATTGCCCTGAGGTTACCTGGAAAGTGGTGCGTGAGCTGCATCGATTTTAATTTGCGCCAGGGTCGGATATGACCCTTCTTGTCCCCAAAGGGTTAATAACACTGCTCAGCATCATATTTGACGTCATTTTGAAATTATGTGATGTTAAACCAGTGTATTATGCTAATTTCAAATATGGAATTAGTTTTTTTCCCACAAATTTGCTTTTATGATGTACTGAGATATGATATATTTCAATATTATTGTTTGGTGTCTGAGTTTACAGCAGGTAGAAGCACATTTCTGGGTTGAATTTGAAGAAAAAAAGGCTGAGAAAAAAACACCAGCAGGCTGTATAAATATACTCCATTACTTGCATGAAATTGGGAGATGTCATGGCATTTGGCAACAGGGTGAAGAATTTCAGCCCAAATAACATCTATTCATACAGGCAGAACTTAATGATTTGGTGAGAGATTTGAACTTATCTAAAGGGCATCTGGGATGGAGTAATTATTAGCGAAGTAATTATTAGCGATTTGTGAAAACATCCCGTGAATTGTGGTGTCACCGCACTGGGTGACGTCAACTCTAGCGACGCCACTGCTCTGAGACTGCAGTAGTTGAGAAGTGAAAATGTGGCATTGGGCGCTACAGTTTACTCAAACTATGGACTTGTTCTTCCTCACAGGCCATTGATAGTACAAAGTGTTTATTGAAAAGCGTGTTTATGGTGGAACGTCCACAAGCCGTCGAGGACTAAAAGGCCTGGAGCAAAAACATCCTATCAGCCACAAAGGCTTTTTTTTGAAATTCTGTTGTTTTCTTAAAAACAACAGAAGGTGTGACAATTTCCATTAAGACGTAAGGGTTGGGCTTTCCATATAGGGCAATGGATGGGGCTCTAATGACCTTTTAGTTTAAGGGCCTTAAAACACCAAAAAAAAAAAAACAATCAACAAAGACGCTCTGTTTGCTTTAAGCATAACAGATGTGCAATACATTTCATTTAATGACGCCATTATTCGAGTCATTGAGGGCCGCCTCAGAAAATGCACTATGGTCCGGGGAAATCAATTTGGGTTTATGCCTGGCAGGTCTACAATGGAGCCAATATTTATCTTAAGGCAGATGATAGAAAAATATAGGGCAGCAAAGAAGGACCTCCATGCAATATTCATTGACCTAGAGAAGGCATATGATAGCGTTCCTAGACAGGTAGTATGGAATGTGCTAAGAAGAAAAGGGGTAGATGAAGGTCACATTAGAATAGTGCAGGATATGTATGAGGGCTCTATTGCTAGGGTGAGGACGGCTTGGGGAAACACAAAAAGCTTCAACGTGCAGGTGGGTGTACACCAAGGGTCAGCACTTAGCCCATACTTATTCACTCTAGTCATGGATGAGCTGCTGACGGGAGTGGGGGAATGGGCCCCCCAGTGCTTGATATCTGCCGACGATGTGGGAAAGCTTGAAGAGTCCAACGAGGAGGCCGAAAAGGGCCTGCAAGACATCCAGGTAGCAATGGGAAAGGGGGGCCTGAAGGTGAATATGAAAAAGGCAGAATACCTAGCTTTTAACTGGAGTGGTCAGAGGCCAGAAGGTGAGGTACGCTCAGGAGATGAGGTGATACCAGCAGTGCAGGAGTTTAGATACTTAGGATCGGTGTTCCAGGGAAATGGGGAAATAGACTCGGATGTGTCTAATAGGATTAAGGCAGGTTGGCTGAAGTGGAGACAGGCAAGTGGAGTCCTGTGTGACCGCCGGGTACCTATAAAGCTAAAAGGCAAAGTCTACAGAACTGTGGTTAGGCCAGCTATGCTGTATGGCTCAGAGTGTTGGGCCGTGAGAAAGGAACATGAAAGGAGAATGCAGGTGGCGGAGATGCGAATGCTGCGCTTCATGAGTGGGGTGTCACGAGCTGACAGGATCCGAAACGACCATGTTAGAGGTAGTTTGGGGGTGGGAGACATCGCGGAAAAGATGAGGGAAAACAGATTGAGGTGGTATGGGCATGTGATGCGAAGGGGCGAGGAGGAGCTGGTTAGGTCCATCATGGGACTGCAGGTGGTTGGGAGCGTCAGGGGGAGGGGAAGACCAAAGAGGACGTGGGAGCAGGTGGTACAAAAGGACATGGGTGTGTGTGGGGTGGATGGGGGCCTGGTCAGAGATCGACGGGGGTGGAGGATTGGAACTCGCAGACCCGACCCGGCTTCGTGCTGGAGAAGGGTATGATGATGATGATAATGACGCCATTATTCATTACTGCTTTTTTTCATGTGTAATATTTGCATACCCCGTATTTAATCACCAAACCTTCGCAAATGAAAAAAGGATGGCGACGTTAATATTTGCTACAACTAGGAGGCCAAATGGAAAGAGTTTTAAAAAGAGATAGAAGGCATTTAACAGGCTTTGAATAATATTGATATGGTGCAGGTATCGAATTTGCAAAGCTAACAATTGTTTTGGTGCATCTGTGGGTGAAACTGTCTCATGGACTCATCAACTGCCTCATAAATAGTAACTTACTAAGCTACCTGGATGTCTATTACGGGTAACCATGTGCAGCACAGTGGATGTTTACTATGAAATTGCAGGAGCAACTGTGTGCCACAGATGGCCCTCTAAGCTGGCAAATCTGTTTAGAATTGCAATTATGGCACAACCTCCATACCATTGCACCCTCAATGGGAAAGAAAAATTAACTATAGATAACAAATTTGACTACCCTATATGTTGAAAATTGATGGTTTTAATAGAAATTGGAAATTTAAAATACTGCACCTTTGTGTACTTTCCTAACCACCCCACATAAGTACAACTATATGATAATTTCTGTACAGTAAAACCCTGCTATAACGATCTAGGATGTAACGAATTCCTGGATGTTATGAATGGTTTCCAAGGTCCTGGCAAAAGGATAGGAGTTTGTGTTGTAAAACGATTGGATATAACGAATTTACTGGTAATAACGATGAAAACTTATAAAAGTTTGGATAATTTGGTTGGATATAACGAATGATGGACCTTATAAATAATTTTTATTTATGGATTTAACGCAAACTTCCACTCAATAGTCACCACATACAGTATTGAATTGAACACCACTTACAGGAATGCCTTGTCATGCTTTTTATTTTACTAGGGCAGAATGCACAAATGGCTGATGATACTAGAAACGTTCATTTTCTCATCATCGCCACCCTACTCTTATCCCACCTGTGGCAGGGTCAGGTATGCAGGTTCTAGCCCTACACACCTGCCTATCTCCACATGATCCTCCATTCACCCCACCATTATCATATCCTCTCCCTCTTCAGGAATTAGAGAGCCTGGAGAAATATTCTCCTCACTCCTTTACCTCAGAAGGATGAAGCAGGACTCTACCTTTTCTGTCCTTCACTGTTAAGGCTCAGGGGAAATCTTTAATCGCCCTATCCCTGGTCTAGGCCAGTCTACATTCTTCCGTCATCCCATCCTTTGTCTCTATCATAGAGGACCTCATACTTCTGGTGTATGACCAAAGCAATGATCCTCCTAGCTGTGGCCTTGGTCTGCCTGTAGCATATTTTAGAATCATGGTCCCCTATCTCCATCCACCTATGGAATACAGTCTTTTGGTGGCTGTCTCTATTGCATTATTCCACCACTATGTCTGCCTGCCCTGGAGTGTACCTTTACTCTAGCCTCACCTAAAATGGCTTCCCCACATTTTCTAATTTTTCTGGCGAACCTATCCCACATTGCATCAGCTGTCTCTTCCAAATCCCAGTCTACTTGTCTATCTACTTCCTGCACGAATTCCTGTTTCCAACATCTACTATCCTGCACTTCTCAAGAATTGACTACCCTTCAATACTTACCTCCACTCCTGGAATGGAGCTCTTGCATGTCCATGAAGCCTCAATCTATTCTCCCTCATTTTTTTCCATGATTTTCCCCCACCCCAAGCTCTCTTTAATATACTCATTCCTAATTCTAGACTTCAACGCCATATGCGGAGATCACCACAGTTATGGTTGTGTTGAATGTCAGAAATTTGGATTTTAATGTGAATTTCATTTTTCGTTTGATTTTATCATGTGATAGTTAAAATTGTTCATTTAAGTTAAAATTTCCCATTAAAAAATTATTAAACAACAGGGGAGTCAAAATGACTACTGTTTTGTGACAGTGTAACACAGATTGGAGCTTTGTGATCTAGGATTAAGCAATATTATCAGAGATACATACCGTAATTATTCTAATAAACGGCGCGCCGTTTATTTTTTTTCAAAGGCCTTTTTGTTGCGCCGTTTATTATTTTTTTCAATTTATAAATGGAAACTTTTTAGTCGGACAAGTTGATTTCATTAATTTTGACTTTTGCTGATGCCACTCTCGCATCTGAATTTATTGGCAAAATGAAATTGAGAAAAATAATCAGTGGTTCATTTAAAATTTAAATCCTTACCTTAGATTCGGATAACTGTAGAGGCTTAGCCACAGGACGATTACTATCATTCTCAACTGCAGAAATTGCCAACAATTTAAATGCTAAAGAATACTTTCTCTTTGAAACTTTTCTTTCAACAATATCTGCATTAAAGCTTAGTTTACACGACTGTGACTTCTTAGGAAGTTCAACCTATCATGTGAAAATAATGTCAATCGCACTGCACCAGGGTCACCCACAGAACAGAGAGGAGGAAGAAAAACCCTGGGGTACACCAGTACCTCTGTTCAGGCATGAGCCTGATTCCTTATTGCAGTATAGTTGTTGTGCAATAGGTCAGACACCATGCAATATTAAAACTGACAAAGCATTAATTTACCTGCCAAAATTTATATTTTGGTTGTAAAATGTGGTGTTGGAACAGTGTGGTAGGATGGCATCCCCACACAGACAACCAGCCAATATTCTTGCGGTTTCCAGACGCCTGGCTGGGGTATTCCCAGTCATAGCATGTTCAATGGACCCACGGACCCAACCCTGCCATAGGCTGGATAAGGGTGTGATGATGATGATACCAGTACCCCTGTGTAGCATTAAAGGGTTAATCATTAAAAAAAATTCAAGTTAACTTGCAAGATCACTTCCAGACAGTTTTGAAATAAACGGCACGCCGTTTATTATTTTTTTCAGCTGAAAGGTGCGCCGTTTATTAGAATAATTACGGTATTATGGAGAGCCCCCTTAATATTGTATTTTGTCAATTTGTCCATTATCTAATTCTGCACTGCCATGCATACTTAAAACTATATTCTTTTTGCAACATACATACACTAACATTCACAATATAAAATTTAATCAGAAAATCCACTAATGTAAGACAAATTAGATATACATAGATTTAACATTCTTTAACTTTTGCAGTAAGCAGCGATCCATTAACATGGATGTTTCAATTATGCTGCGACTTGGTACATGCACACAATGATAGGCCCTATGTACAGTGCAAAATTTAATCAGAAATTTCACTCATGTAAGACAACGTATGGATTTAACAATCTTTAACTTTCACAGTCAGTAATGATACATTAGGGAGTTTTCTTGTAGCATTTTTAGCTGACGTATGCTACGTTAAGCAGATGATAGTTCAACTGTACGCATGTGTTATATGCCAGCTGTCTACCATCCAGGCCCAGCTTGGGGGTTTCTGGTGCCTTCGGCAAGTGGGTTCATTGCCACATCCCCATTAAGGCCCGGAGCACACATGCGATTTTTATTCGCACAGCACCTGCGTGGCCTCGCAATTGCGGCATGAGATACATAAGTTGCAATAGAATGCACACATACCTGCAGCGCCGCTGCAGATCCGAAAACCGGAGTTGCATCTGGAAATGCCCACAGTTCCCTACGAAACCACCGCGGCGCCACGCTCGCACATGTGGTCACGCAGTACCTCGTGGTCTATTAAGGGATGTACACATCCTCGTGGTTTTGAGATTTGGTAGACAAAATGGCACGCCTTCTGGACAGTTGCCAAATGTGTACTTGGCGACATTTCACCGCATGTGTGCATTGAATTGTTGTGGCATTGCTGCAGTGTCCCTGCAACACCCGCGCAAGCAAAAATTGCATGTGTGCACCGGCCCTAAGTTTAATGCAGTTCTGAATTGTTTGAGCGTCTCTCAACCCCTTGGCATTTGCCCCAATGCATTGTTATCACTCTGCAAAAAGGCGCCTTGAGAAAGCCAACAGTTAGAAAAGGCCCCACAAATCAGAGAAGTTTGTGGTCCCCATGTCTATGAACATCTTAAGTGACTGATAGACTGCATGACAAGGAAGTACCTCTGAAATTAGCCGCCTAGGTCTACCTGCCCAATGAGCCGCCTGCACTACCATCAGTCAATAGATGGCGCTCCTGTATCGCCTGTTACGTTTTTTTGTTTAGAGAGATAATGCGCCCTTTGCTGTTTCATTACAGGCAAAGGGTAGTCTGTGAGACTACCAAAGTAAATTCCAATATTTTATTGAAATGCAATGCTATAACTTTAAGACTCCATTGCAAATTTATTAATCAATATGTTGCAATGCAACATACACGATTTATTTTAAATTTTCACATTCAATATAAATATATCCACGATGATTTCCAAAGATTGCTCTGGAGCATCAGTGGCATGAATATTGCATCACCCATTTAATTTTTGAAGTGCAGAAGGAACAGACTCGACGATTTCATGTAGCAGATGTACTTGTGCCCTCCATAGCTTGACTTTTGGTTAGGGGCTTCGTTCTTCCCCCGCCCAGGGTGCTTTACGACCACCTGCATTCCTAAAATTGACTTAACGAACTCCTCCTCATCTCTTCTCATTACGTGTCCATACAACCTCAACTTATTCTCCCTCATATTTTGGGGATGTCCACCATCCCCAGGCTACCTCGGCTCGTTGCATTCTACTAAAGTGGCTCTCTTCAACTGTCTAACACTTAGGTACTGAAGCCAAATTTTCCATTGGAAAATTGCTAGGCTGCCCCCATAATCGTGCTGCACCGCGAAGTACCGGTGTCATGCAGAGCTGCGCTACTACAGCAGCTTTACAAACGTGGATGGTAAAGGTAGTCTGTCAGACTACCAACTACCAAAAAAATATAGATTGGAATTAATTTATAAGGAAATCATTGCATGGATCGTTATTAATTAGAAAAGAATGAAGGTACTGAAAATTTCAGGGACATCGCATGCTTAGAAATCAATTATCAGCGACTTTTGTTAGATGCAGGTAGTCTGTCAGACTACCCTTTACCATTCTAGGGTGAACACCACTCCTAGCTACTACTTCTAGGGTGGACCTTGCACTACTGTATTATGCCCGTTTGGCAATTACAGCTAATTCCACCTTTATCAAACGGAGCCATTACGATTTACTAGGACAAACAGTAGGAACATATTCGTCTGGTTTGCAACTGAGGCGCACTTCGTGCCGTAATTTTGTAAAAGGTGGTTTAACTTTCAGTCTAAATCGGTTTCCAACACACTAACGTGGACTTACCGTAAAGAAACTTCCACTACGATGGGGGTCATATGGCGACTTACTGTATAATGAATAAGTCATGCACAGTCATTCTGTAACATCAATGAATTTCCAGCCTTAGATCTCGATACTTATATTCTGTGAATCCAGGAAGTCTTTTTCCACTTTTTGATT
Source organism: Trigoniulus corallinus (assembly GCA_013389805.1). Classification (NCBI taxonomy): domain Eukaryota; kingdom Metazoa; phylum Arthropoda; class Diplopoda; order Spirobolida; family Trigoniulidae; genus Trigoniulus; species Trigoniulus corallinus. The sequence continues at coordinate 15,038,850 of JAAFCE010007744.1, forward strand.
ACGACTGTCGCTGAGGACCTCTACTGTACTGGTTTACGGAAGTTTCGCCCCCAACATTTCGTCTCCGACGATCATTGATAACATTAGCCAAATTTTGAGTACAATAAGCAAATTATTTTTAAGCAACGTTATGTGAAGTGGTTTGGCATGGACTGATTACAATATCCGGCATTGTCTGCACCTGCAACAACAATAAATTATCAAATTCATAATAAACAAGTTACTCATGTGGAAAAGATTATATAACTTATTATCAGAACTGTCAAATAGTGGCGACCATAATTTCCTTGAGTTGCGTTGAATTAAAATGTCTAAATACAATTTTCGGTGTCGAAAGGAAACTTTCACCTGCAACAAGACACCACAGCAGCAAAGTGGAAACTTTAGACCAGTGGTTCTCAATCCGTGTTCCGTGAAACCACTTCAAGTGTTCCACAAAAAAATTAAATACACAAATAAAGGTGTCTGAAAAAAATCGATAGAATTTAAAATAATTTTTGGATCCGATTGGAATCATCAAACGTAAATGACATAGTTGTTCGTTTTGTAGTTATATAAAGTGGTAGTAAGCACCAAGTGTAGCTAGTGTACAACCAGCTTTAAAATTTATGTTTAATCGTAAGTGCTCCGTGCAAGTAAAATGTCACAGTTTAGTGTTCCCTGGCTTCAAAAGGATTGAGAGCCACTGCCCTAGACTAACAACTTTCACACGCCAGCAGGGCCAACCATCGCGGAAGCAGGGGGTGCAATGAACCCGTGCCCCACGATAGAGTAGGCCCTGAACCGATAATGAACTGAAAGTTATTAATGAAAGTTTATTATACAGTATCATCATCATCATCATCATTCTCTTATCCCTCCTGGGCTCTAGCCCTCCACTCCTGTCTTCCACCAGGTCACCGTCCACCCCAAACACTACCGTATCCTTATGGACAACTTGCTCCCACGTCTGCTTAGGTCTCTCCCTGCCCCGGGTGCTTTACGTGTCCATACCACCTCAACCTACTCTCCTCATTTTTCCGCGATTTCGCCCACCCCAAGCTACCTCTACTATACTCATTCCTAATTCTATTAGTTCTTGACACCAACCTCACTCCAACCATCTCGGTTACGTGCATTCTATTTACGTGGCTCTTCCTCATTGCCCAACACTCTGATCCACATTGCACAGCGGGCCTAACCACTGCCCTGTAAAGCTTCCCTATCACTCAGGACTCCACTTGCCTGTCTACACTTCAAACACATAGGAAACAAATGTTTGAATTGCAAACAACCCATAGTAGCCTTCCACTTCCAAAATCACGGCAGTCTCACTGGATGTTTTTAGTCTCCCTAAAAGGGATAAGCTGCATAGCAGTGGGGGCGAACCTGTGGCCCCAGGTGACAAAGTGTTCCACGGTGCAATTTTAAGTAGTTGGAGCGTGAATCATATCTTGTTTATCGTCTCATATTTTCAATATTGTTTTCACGTTCATTCTGTAGTTGCTACTTTAATAAACTTTATTCATTAATAATAATAATTCATTTTTAATCATAAAATTAAATAGTACTTGCACCTGACCCACGGACAACTTTTTTTTTCGCGTGACTGTGACCCGTCTTCAAAAAATGTTCCGCACCACTACTTTACAGTTTCCATCAAATCATTAGGTGTAATCGTTTTGCATTTACGAATACAATTAAGAATCTATGCATAGCAATATCACTTCCATAAACTATTTCGACCAGAATCACATAAAATAGATTTTAGAAAATAATTTACCTCTTTTTTCAACTTGGCCTTCGAATATCCCTAATTCCGCCGTTCTAATTGTAAAACCCTCAGCTTCGTAAGTACTTTTAGGAGTGTTTCTTTCAGTCCCTACTAGAACATAATTTGAAATTATTAGATATTTCATTCATATACAATAGAGTTCGGCTATAGCGAACCCGTTAATAACGAAGTCTTGGTTATAACGTACTTTATTTCAACAATAAACGTTTCTCAGTGAAATCTTTCCCAATGAAATCTTCCATCCGTTATAATGAACTTCGGATATAACGAACCGTTTTTAGTACATTTTCCTGGTTCGTTACAGCCAGACTTCACTGTACAGTCAAACCTCGCTATAACACACCCTGGTTATAACACTTTTTGGCTTATAACACACAAGGGAAAGTCCCAGCCAGCGCTAATGCATAAGTATATAGAAATTGATTGGCTATAACACACTCGGATATTACATATAACACACAACTGGTTTGGTCCCTACAGCACTTTCAACATGTGGGAGACCTCAGATATAACAAACAGCTATAACATGCAACTAGACGGTATACCCCCAAAGCTTAATTAAGGCTATATGGTGCAAGAGTTTCGCCATCTAGGATCAGTTTTCCAGAGCAATGGGAAAATCGATTCTGACGGGGCCCGTAGGGTTAATGCAGGATGGCTGAAGTGGAGACAGGCAAGTGGGGTCCTGTGTGACCGCCAGGTCCCAATAAAGATGACGGGCAAAACTTACAGAACTGTCATTAGGTCCGCAATGCTATATGGCTCAGAGTGTTGGGCTGTTAGGAATACCCATGAAAGGCAAATGCAAGCAGCTGAGATGCTAATGCTACGCTACATGTGTGGGATGTCATGATCTGACAGAATTAGAAACCAGGCCCGGTCCTATAGGTTCGGCCGCCCGCGTGCAGTTATGTCGAGGCCGCCCCCTCTTAATATTTTCACTTACTTTCCTTAATGTCTACAAGTTAACATTGATTTGTTTGAGTAAAGAAATCATTATTTTTTCATTTTCTTGTTTACCAAGCAACAGCAACTCATCACCCTTTTCTCGTCTATGGCAGTGTCGAGTACCCATCTTGGCTGATATATTGAACAGTGGTTTTCCACAGCCGATTGCCGACCAAACCTACAACCCCTGTGCTTATTTATCGTCGGTCTGCTGTTTGTTGGGGCACCCTACACCTGGAAATTTTGCCTCATCTGCCCTTTGCATAGAAGAGACGGTTCTTTTAAGTGTGCCAATGCTATTGTACACCACACGGGACTTCGGTTTTACTTCTCATCTGAAGGAAGGCGTGCTTGGGGATCTCGTTCGCCCGAAAGAAGCCAACCCACCACGGTCTAGTATCGATCCTAGAACCATTGACGTTGTTACTGAGCCCGCTACCCACTGCGCCACCGAGGCGGGATTCTTTCCTGAAGCATCAAAGCATTAAAAGTTTCCTGTTACTTGTAAGTTGGAGAAGGCGGCTGGCCGCCCCATCAGGGAAGCCGCCCGCGTTCTTTGCACACTTTGAACCTATGGACGGACCGGCCCTGTTAGAAACGACTACATTAGAGGTAGCTAGGGGGTGGCCGATATTGTGAAAAGACGAGAGAGAAGCGTTTGAGGTGGTATGGGCATGTGATGAGGAGGGGAGAGGAGGAGCATATTGTGGGACTGCAAGTAGTTGGGGGCACCAGAGGTAGAGGAAGACCAAAACGGACGTGAGTGCAGGTGGTGCAAAGGGACATGGTGGCATGTGGGGTGGAAGGGGACTTGGTGGGGGATAGGCGGGAGTGGAGGATTAGAACCCGCAGACCCGAGCCTGCCTCAGGCGGGAGAAGGGTGACATGATGATAAAAGGATAAAATTCTCAGCAGTGTGGAATCTGGCAAAATTGCAGCTAACTGCAAGTGCGTGCGTCTTGAAGTATACAAGTCTAGGTCAACTTTTTTAATACATCTTGAAATTAGCATATTTTTGTTCAGTTAACATAGCTGTGGCATCATTTAGCATTGTATCTGTTATAACACACACTCGGTTATAACACACAGACACGAGCAGTCCCGAAGGTGTGTGTTATATCCGAGTTTGACTGTATCTACTTTTATAATTAGCTCGAAAGAAATCTCAGTTTATCTCAGAAAATAGTTCACCAAGGTATTTTAAGATGAGCATCGGAAAGCATCGTCTCGATCTTCTTTCTGTTAGACGTTCAGTTTCGCTTATTATCACTGTAGGGCCCTTTGATTTACTGGATTAGTTTTATGAGTTGGGGAGTAAGCGAAGCAGCCATAACAGGACAATCCCCTAGGAGGCTGCTTGCAGGAGATGAGGATGTAGGTGAAGAGGAGGAGGGGGAGAGGAAATTTTGCAGCACCCAACGTTCATTACCAACCACCCATGTTGGTATTGACGTGGGCTTGGGCTGCTTAACTTCAGTGATCTCACGGGAACTGGTGTGTCCAACGCAATGTTCTTACTGTGGGCGCTTTCATTTAGAAAATTTTACTATATGGCACTTAGAATTAATTATTTCTACTGTAGGTTCCAGTGTTTCTTCTATAGGTGCCCCTGTTTCTTGTGTAGGTCCCCCTGTTTCATTTGTATGTCCCACTGTTACTTCTGTAAGTCCCCTTGTTTCTTCTGAAGGTCCCCCTGCTTCTTCTGTAGGTCTTCCCGTTTCTTCAGTTGGTCCCTCTGTTTCTTCTGTAGGTCCTCCTGTTTCTTCTGTAGGTCCTCCTGTTTCTTCTGTAGACCCCCCTGTTTCTTCTGTAGATCCCCCTGTCTCTTCTGTAGGTCCCCCTGTTTCTTCTCCTACTGCAAAGTCATCAGTTTCAGATATTCCTTCTGTAAGGCTTTTAGTTTCAGGTGCTCCTACTTCAGTATGGTATGTTCCTTTAGGCATTTGTTTCTCTTTCCTACTATTACACCAGATTTGAGGATTAGATATTTCATTCTTATTCAGTATTGACTTTTTGAATTCGCTCAAAATAAATTTCAGTTCATCCTACCTTTGTCTGAAGAAGAACAGAAATATGAAAATAATTACAAAAATGCAACTCATGGTAAGTGCTGAAATACGAAATACTCCCTGTGGATGGGTGAATATAACTCTGACCTCAGATCCATTTGCTGACTGCTGTTTCCCTAATTTGAAGAATTTCACATATAAGAAATTTTTACAGATAGCATGTTCACCACGCATTGTACCATTTCTTGTCAGTGACGTTTACAATGACCAAAATCACCCCCTCCCTCTTTGGTAGGCTGCTTCCATGTTGCAATAAAATTCTCAATTATTTCTACAACCATTCAACCCACCTAACCATGAGTGCTCATGTAGTTAGGCAAATTACAATATTTCATAAACATCATCGGTAAGAATCTAATTCACTACACTGCAAGAAGCCTGTTAAAATACTGATAAAAATACTAATGCCATGAGACACATGCATCTGACTTAGTGTCTTCCACCCTGATTCCCTAATCATGTGAGATACACACTCCCTGGGAGAAAACCTGTGCAGTACAATGCTTGCTGCCATCCTTTGCATCCTTTCAATTTCCCAAGATAAGTCCTGCCTAAAGGGAAACCAACCAAAGGGAAACAACCTTTGTGCTCTCTGCAAGGACCCTACTAATTAATTGGAGGAATTGACCAGCCCTCCCAATCAATTTACCAGTATCATCCTTTAAGGCACCTTGGCTATTTAAATTAACTGCAAGGTACTTATGGGTCACAACCCTCACACAACCAATATAGTAATCAAAATCAACTAACTGCCTATATCTAGATATCCTAATAAACCCACACTTTTGGAGGTTTAAAGGCAATTCCCATCTTATGCACCATCTAGATCCTGTTGTAATTGTGCAATACACATGTTATCTGCAAATAGCTCAAGGAAGGAATTAATATCAAATTTTATGTCATTCACACAGAGAATGTACAACAAAGGACCAAATACCATAATTATTCTAATAAACGGCGCCCGGTTAATAGGAGGGCGCCGTTTATTATTTTTTTCAATTTATAAATGGAAACTTTATAGCCAGACAAGTTGATTTCATTAATTTTGATTTTTGCTGATGCCACTCTCGCATCTGAATTTATTGGCAAAATGAAAATGAGAAAAATAATGGTTCATTTAAAATTTAAATCCTTACTCTAGATTGAGATAACTGTAGAGGTTTAGCCACAGGATGATTCGGAACTGCAGAAATTACCAACAATTTAAATGCTAAAGAATACTTACTCTTTGAAACTTTTGTTTCAACAATATCTGCACTAAAGCTTAGTTTACACGACTGTGACTTATTAGGAAGTTCAACCTATCATGTGAAAATACTGTGAATGCATTGCACCAGGGTAACCCACAGAACAGAGAGGAGGAAGAAAAACCCTCTGTTCAGGCATGAGCCTGATTCCTTACTGCAGTATAGTTGTTGTGCAATAGGTCAGACACCATGGAATATTAAAACTGACAAAGCATTAACTTACCTGCCAAAAATTTTGGTTGTAAAATGTGGTGTTGGAACAGTGTGGTAGGCTGGCATCCCCACACAGTCAACCAGCCAATATTCCTGTGGGTTCCAGACGCCTGGCTGGGGTGTTCCCAGTCATAGCATGTTCAATGGACCCACGGACCCAACCCTGCCACAGGCTGGATAAGGGTGTGATGATGATTATACCAGTACCCCTGTGTAGCATTAAAGGGTCAATCATTAAAAAAATTCAAGTTAACTTGAACAATCACTTCAGACAGTTTTGAAATAAACAGCGTGCCATTTATTACAGGGCGCCGTTTATTACTTTTTTCAGCTGAAAGGTGCGCTGGTTATTGGAGGGCGCCGTTTATTAGAATAATTATGGTAAACTTCCCTGAGGGACTGCAGATGTAGCTGGTTTCCATTCAGATGCACTGCCATTGAACTCTCTGTCATCTACCAAGCAGATAGGACCATACCCACTGAGTAACCTTATGATGTATCCCTAAAATGGACATTTTTGATACCAGCTTATCATGGGATAACATGACAAATGCCTATTCAAAGTCCAAGAATACAACGTCAACCTGCCTTCTGTTATCTAAAGCCAATTGAATAGAATTCATCACGCATGCCGTAGAATTCATCACACATGAAGTGCTTCTGTACATAAAGGAGTGTGGATGTGTGTAATTGGGCTCCAGGTTGCTAAGCTGAATCTTTGGTTTTAATTGGTTGTTTTTTGTAGTGTTTTTTTAGATATTTATTCAATATATATTCTCTAATTTGGACATAAGTGTTATCACTTGGCTTTTAACTAATATTAAGGGATTCCTGATGATTGTATATGGTATAACTACGTAGGGCGCCAAGTGGTGTGTTTCCTTTATGACGCATTTTAAAGGAATTTGGGTTGGCTAAATTTTTAGGTGTGGTACAATCTTTAGGAATTTCCTCATTTAGTTATATTTCTGTATGTGTGTGTGTAAGTTGATTTTTGAAGTTTGTTGTTATTGACAGGAAGTTATCAATCAGTGACTTTACTTAAGGCATTTTAAGGGTGCATTTAATAAGGGACTGTGCTGTTTAAGTTGTTTTTGGGACCACTTTTTGATATTCACATTATTACAGTGTAATTTTGCAGTACTTTGAGAGATCATATTACTATGCCTCCAAAGAAAGTTGCAGAGTGTGGTGAATGCAAGCTCCTAAGATTGGAGCTTTCTAAGATCCAGATGGAGATCAGCAAGTTACAGGCTACCATCCTGGGTTCCAGCTCTTCAGCAGCTGGTTTAACCAAGGGTAAGGTTGGGATTCCAATGGCATCACCATCTAGTTCACCTAGAATATTGGTGACGCCATCAGGTAATAAAGGGGGCATGAAGATTGGTAAGGTGTCCCTCAGCAAAAAGTCAAAGAGCCTCAAGGTGGCAGGGGAATTTCAGATACTGGATAGTCAACAAATGACACCCACATTGCAAGGGAAAGGGGTTAGGGAATCAGATGCAGAGGATAGCCACTTGCCTGCCTCAATAGCCCAGGTTTCTACCTGTGGAGGATTGGTAGAGGTTAGTGAAGAGGGCTCCACATGTGTACAAAACCCATTCCCTGGCAAATCCATTCTTGTACTTGAGGACACAAACTTAAGGGGTGTTGATAGCTGGGCTCTACCAGAAGGGCTACAGAGAGGGTGTGTTAGTGTTGCTTCCCTTCCTGATGCAAGGTTGGAAGACATAAAGGGTAGGATTGAAGGTATTATGAAAGGGGAAAAGGAGGACTACATGATGATTTTACATATAGGATCAAATGATATAACTCTTGATAAACCTGCAGTTGAAGTTCTGAAGGGAATTATGGATATAGCTAAAGAGGTAAAAAGATTTAGGCCCAAGGCAAGAGATATGCTGTGTCCTGTTGTGGAACGAGGGTTTTAGGGATACAGTGGTTAAAGATAGTTCAGGAAATGTAGTTAAGGATAGTCTTATGATTGCAAATGTTTTCAATGATGCATTTGCAAAAAGCTTTGCAATGAGTAGGAGGAACTTCCAGCTGGTACTTGATAGTGATTCTCCAGGGGGAATGGATGAGGTTACTATAACTAGGGTGGGAATTGAGCAACTACTATGCAAATCAGTGGTTCATAAGGCTGCAGGTCCTGATGGCATTTCTCCATATATTATGCAGTGACTTTCAGGGATACTTAGCTATTACCTGGTGGAAATATTTAGAAAGTCATTAGACATTGGTATTGTTCCATCATCATGGAAACTGGCTAATGTGGTACCAATTTTCAAGTCAGGAGACACAGCAGACCCTAAGTGCTATAGACCAGTTTCATTAACGAGTGCTGTATCCAAGGTTTTTGAACACATCCTATTCTCCTCTATTACAGGATATCTGGAAAAGAATGGCATCCTTAGCAACAATCAGCATGGATTTAGGAAAAGGAGGTCATGTGACACCCAAATGGCTTGCTTGATGGATTATATTCAAAGGGCTTTAGACAACAGAAAGCAGGTTGATGTTGTATTCTTAGACTTTGAACAGGCTTTTGTCATGGTGCCCCATGATAAGCTGATTTCAAAAATGTCAAGTCTAGGGATACATAGTAAGGTTACTTGGTGGGTATGGTCATATCTGCTTGATAGACAACAGAGGGTAATGTACAAGGGTAGTGCATCTGAATGGAAACCAGCCACATCAGGGGTACCTAAGGGAAGTGTTTTGGGTCCTTTGTTGTACATTCTCTATGTGAATGACATAGGACTTGACATTAGTTCCTTCCTTGAACTATTTGCAGATGACACATGTACTGCCTGGGTGTTAGATGAGGGGTTTTCATCCTGTACACAATTACAAACAGGATCTCAATAAGATTTACAATGGTGTATAAAATGGGAACTGCCATTGAATCTGAAAAAGTATAGGATTCTTACAATATCCAGATCTAGGGAGCTACTTGACTTTGATTACTATATAGGTGGAGTTAGGGTTGAGAGAGTTGGCACCCATAAGCATCTTGGAATAATTTTAAATAACCAAGGTACCTGGAAGGATCATATAAATAAATTGGTTGGGAGGGCTGGTCAATTCCTTTATCTGATTAGTAGGGTCCTTTGGGACAACACAAGGGAGGTGAGGGAAACAGCATATATTTCAATGGTGCAACCAATTATGGAGTATGGTAGTGCAATTTGGTTTCCCTTCAGGCAGGAATTATCTTGGGAGATTGAAAGGAAACAGAGGAGGGCAGCAAACAGAGGAGAGCATAGTGTGTCTCACATGATCAGGGAATTAGGTTGGGAAACACTAAGCCAGTGGTGAACATCTCACAGCATAAGTCTGTTTATCAGACTGCTGCTGCTGGGGTGTGATGGACCTCTGGTGGGATGTGTGTCCCCTGCTAAGTACAAAGGGAGAAAGGATCATTCGTATAAATTGAAGGAGATTAGGGCACAGACAGACACATATTACTCGTCTTTCTTACCAAGGACCATTCGACAATGGAATAGCCTTGGAAACGATAAGGTGGAGGGCCTAATAAAAAGCCACCCTACCATTACTAGTGTTGTAGAGGGATCACAGGAATTTAAGCCTAGGGTTTTGGGAGCTTTTTAGTAATGTATGTAAGAATGAGAGTTGGTCTCTCCACTGCCATATTGGCCAAATAAGGCTGCTTGCAGTGTCATGAATTAGAATTAGAATGCCATTTGATTGTCACATGACCTCCCTTTCCTAAACTCATGCTGATTATTACTGAGGGCACCAGTCTTTTCTGGATATCCTATTACACATGAGAATAAGCTATGTTCAAAAATCCTGCATACAGCACTCGTTAAAGAGACTGGTCTCTTGCACTTAGAGCACTGGTGGCGAACCTGTTTTTGAAGACGGGTCACAATAACACAAAAAAAACTAGAAAGTTGTTTGTGGGTCAGGTGCAAGCACTATTTAATTTTATGAATAAAAAAATTACTATTAATAATGAATAAATTAGATTATTAAAGTAGCAAAGAGTGAACATCATAATACCCTTATCCCATCTGTGGCAAGGTCAGGTATGTGGGTTCTACCCGACCAGGTTCCCATCCACCCCACACACTATGAAACGATAAACTAGATATTATTCGCATTTGGGTCACTTAGAATTGTGGGGTGAGTCACTTTATGACCCGTGGGTCACAGGTTCGCCACCACTGACTTAGGGTCTGCTATGTCCCCCAACTTGAAAACTGGTACCACACTAGTCGGTTTCCATGAAGATGGAACAATAGCAGTGTCTAACAACTTTTTAAATATTTCAACCAATTAATAGCTAATAATCTCAGAAAGTTGCTGCAAAATAAATGGAGAAATGTCGTCAGGGCCAGAAGCCTTGTTAAACACTGATTTTCTCAGTTGTTGCTCAATTCCCACCTTAGTGATTATAACCTCATCCATTCCTCTCAGTGAATGTCTATCAAATCCTGGTGGGAAATCATTCCTAGTGCTTGCAAAGGTTTTGCAAATGTGTCATTGAAAATATTGGCAATCATGAAACAATCCTTAACTTAATTTCCTGACCATCCTTAATTACTGTATTCCTATAACCGTCTATCCTGCTCCTCTTTAGGCTATGTCCTAAGTGGCAGCATCTAGCGTGAGCAGGCATGCGTGTGCTACCAATCAAAGCAGAGAAACTAATGCTTTTCAATGGCGATGTCCAAAATGGTCGCGTGTAGCATAAAGCAACTAGCGGGAGCTCGACCTAGTCGCTCGAGTTGGAAGCAGTGATCAAATGAGTTTGATCATGGCTTCCTTTCCTCACGATTCTCGGTGCGTTTTTTAAATATGGCTGCCTTCGTTGCCTCCACTGCCGAAGTTTTGAAGCTACCTGTCGTGTGGGATTTTGAATGGAAAGGATACCAACGTAGAGAATCTGTGAATCTAGTGGAGAATCTGATTGTGAATCTACTTTTTTTTATATTTGTTATGACTTTTTATAATTTTTCATGATCTATGTTTCAAGTGATACGTCAGTGTACAACGTAATTTATGCAAAGCAGACGAATTTACACTATACACCACCGTTCTACTCATGATGAAATTATAATTCATGCTATACTCAACAAATAAAACTGTAATAAATGCATAAATCATCTAAACATCTGAAAAACTGATCGTGCAGCCATGGAATACCACACTATTTTCCAGAGCCATCAATAAACACTTAACACCGCATTCTTGCCGCCATGTTTTTTTTTATGCTTTCAGATCTCAAAGCACGCTGCCACGCTGGACAGTAATGACAGGAAGAATGGTAGCGCTTACACTCTAGACGCACGCCCGCTCACGCTAGACGCTGCCACCTAGGACATTGCCTTAGATACTCCAAGAACGCCTTTGGATTTTTCGCAAGTCTATCTCACACCTGTAGGCCTTTTTATGGGCCCTTTTATACACCACCTCACTATTGTCATCCCTCCCTCTCCTAAGTATTATTCCCTTTTGCCTGAGGGGGACGAGGGGGGAAGGGTTGCAAACCCCCCCCCCCTAAATTTTGGGTCGACATTGACACTGACAAATGAAAATTGCATTTCCAATCGGCAGCGATTGGAAATCCGACCCTAGTGGGGACAGCTAGTCATGTGCCCTCTTCTAAATGTGCTAGCAATCTTATGAAGATGAAATGTATTTTGCTGCAGAAATTCAACTTTCATTACCTTCTATAACGTGTGAAATATTCTTTGCATAGAGTATCTTTGGGGTAGTAAATGTTGGGTGGCACACAACACAGCTCACCATATCGACTTCTCCTGATTGAACTTGAATTTGGGAAGTGGTGTTGGATATTTTCATTTTATCAACTTCAACCAAATATTGAATTAGCTCTTGTCGCTGTTTGACAAGCCAATAAATTTCAGCATTTGGGAAACCATCAGTAGCTGAGCAAAGAAATGATTTCACTATGTTATTAGATGACGACCACAGTTCAGTGAGGCTTACATAGGGTTCCACTGTAAATCAAATGAAAACCATTAGAAAATGACATCACCGCACCCTAATGAGAAGCATTTACTTCTTAGGAGACTTAGTTTACTTCATACCCATTATTGAAGCTGAGTTGGAAATCAATTCATGAGACATATTGTGGGGCTCATGCCCACACTTCCAAACTCCAAGATCATTTGAGGTTAACTGTTTAATGGCAATGCTGCAATCCTTCGTCGCCTTCCCATCATCACTCCTGATAAAGCTGTAATTGGCTTTACTATTGAGAGGTGCCCCATTTACCTCCCAGACACAATTAACTCCATAGTTAAATTTGCATGGCAACGTAACGATTTGTCCAAAACGACTTGTCTGATTCGTTGGTCCTTCGATTATTTTGAGTGCTGGTAAAACTGAATTAATATTTAATTAAAATTTAACGAAAACTCAAAAATTATGAAAAGTTACATAGAACGCGCTGTCAAAGACGATAATTTCCATTTCTAACAAATTTCGGCATTTTACACCCAATCTCCATTAATTTAAAGATTTCCACTTCGCTGTGAACAAAGAGAGACTTCCTCTAACGTGTATACATTACTGGAACCAGGGCCGGTCCTATAGATTCGGCTGCCCGTATGCAGTTACGTCGAGGCCGCCCCCCCTCATAATATTTTCACTTACTTTCCTTAATGTCTACAAGTTAACATTGATTTGTTTGAGTAAAGAAATCGTTATTTTGTTTTCATTTTCTTGTTTGCCAAGCAACAGCAACTTATCACCCTTTTCCCGCCTATGGCAGTGTCGGGTACCCACCTCGTCCCTCTGAACGGACACAAGGGGGATATATTGGACAATGGTTTTTCACAGCCCATTGCCGACCAAACCTGCAACCCCTGTACTTATTTATCGTCGTTCTACTGTTGGGGCATCCTACACCTGGAAATTTTGCCTCATCTGCCCTTTGCATAGAAGAGAGAATTCTTTTACGTGTGCCAATGCTATTGAGCACCGCACGATACCTCGGTTTTACTTCTCATCCGAAGGGAGTCTTACTTGGGGACCTCTTTCGCCAGAAAGAAGCCAACCCACCAAGGTCTAGTATCTATCCTAGAACCACTGATGTTGTTACTGAGCCCGCTACCCACTTCTCCAAAAGTTTCGTGTTACTTGTAAGTTGGAGAAGGCGGCCGGCCGCCCTATCAGGGCTGCCGCGGACAGGCCCTGACTGGAACAAACGACCGCATAAACAACTAGCATGAATCTCGTTTCTCTACCCAGAGGTCGCCTATCGAGCAGGCACGTAGCTGGTTCTAGTAATTTGGGGGGAGAGGGGACTAATATTTTTTAATCAGTACACTAGATTATGAAAAACAAATTGTATTTACAAATCAAATTGTACTTACCTAGGAAAACACTATCTGCTGCAAATTTTTTACATAATTTAAGCAGTTAATTTATCACAATGCATTTCAACATGTTATAAGTCTAAAATGGTTTCTATTCACCAAATTTGGGGGGGACTAGTCCCCCCCTCAGCTACGTGCCTGCTATCGAGCATAGATAAATTGCTCAGAAGTGCTTTAATAAGAATTTAAAAATGAACATCCGTTTGTTTTTGTACATGAGCCGAAACATTGGTACCAAGATGTCCATCCTAATATTATATTTAATAGGAAAATGGTTAAAAAAAATTGCTCGTTTCAGCCGTGATAATGTTCCTTATAAGCGTTAAGATTCATATTCAATTACAGTATGTAGAAATCATTTCACATTACAAGAAACTGCTCGTTATCGCTAGGAACTCGTTTTAGCGGTGCTCGATATAACCACGTTTGACTGCACTTGACTTTCAACCAAAACAAACAGAAATTCTTGATATTAAAGTTTATGTAAGGGTAGTTATTTCGAAATTTTCCCATCATTTTTTGTAGACAGACTATTTATATATCGATTTAAGAACTATACTACTAGCATAAAATTTAGTTTATTTTGACGCAGTTTAAAATTTCAGCTTATATATAAAATATACCCTAAGTTTGTAAATGGCGTTTGGCATTCATCATCATACCCTTCTCCAAATCGAAACTGGGTCGGGTCTGCGAGTTCCAATCCTCGACCCCCGCCGATCCCCAACCAGGGCCCCATCCACCCCACACACACCCATGTCCTTTTGTACCACCTGCTCCCACGTCCGCTTTGGTTACTTCTCCCCCTTCTCTGCACATGCCCATACCACCTCAACCTCAACCTGTTGAGCGGCGAGTTGCGTTGGACACACCAGTTCTCGTCAGATCCCTGAAGTTAAGCAACGCAAGCCCAGTTAGTACTGACATGGGTGGTCGCTCGGGAAAGCTGGGTACTGCTAATACCCGATAATCGTCGCATTGGGGTAGTGTCTGTGCAGCATATGCTTTAGAACTAACTATGCAGTGGACGGGTCTCTAATGACCTTGTAGTTGACGGGACCTTAAACACCAACAAACAACAACAAACTCAACCTGTTTTCCCTTATCTTCTCAGCGATGTCTGCCACCCCAGACTACCTCTAACATGGTCGTTTCGGATCCTGTCAGCTCGTGACACCCCACTCATGAAACCCAGCATTCGTATCACAGCCACTTGCTTTTTCCTTTCATGGTCCTTCCTCACGGCGCAACACTCCGAGCAATACGGCATAGCTGGTCACACCACAGTTCTGTAGACTTTGCCTTTTAGCTTTATAGGCACCCGGCGGTCACATAGGACTCCACTTACCTGTCTCCACTTTAGCCAACCTACCTTAATGATATGGGACACAACTGAGACTATTTCCCCGTTTCCCTGGAACACTGATACTAAGTATCTAAACTACTGCACTGCTGGTATCACTTCACCTCCCGAGCGAACCTCGCCCTCTGGTCCCTGACCACTCCAGTTGAAAGCTAGGTATTCCGTCTGGTTCATATTCACCTTCAGGCTCTTTTGGCCTCTTTTGACTCTGCAAGGTTTCCCACATCATCGGCAAATATTAAGCACTGAGGGGCCCATTCTCCTACTCCTGTCAGCAGCTCACCCATGACTAGAGTAATAAGTATGGGTTAAGTGCTGACCCTTGGTGCGCGCCCACCTGCACCTTGAAGTTTCTTGTGTTACCCCAAAGTCGTCCTCACCCTAGCGATAGAGCCGTCATACATATCTTGCACTATTCTAATGTGGCCTTTGTCTACTCCTTTTCTTCTTAGCACCTGTCTATACTATTATAAGCCTTCTCCAGGTTAATTAATACTGCATGGAGGTCCTTCTTTGCTGCCCTATACTTCTCTATCATCTCCCTTAGGGTAAATATTGGCTACATTGTGGACCTACCTGGCATAAACCCAAATTGATTACCCCAGACAGTAGTGCATTGTCTGAGGCGTCTAATGACCCTTTCCCTCTTTTTCTCATATCAGTAAAATTGCAGAATCCTAATTTGAAGTATTAGTGATTTTACACACATAGATCTTAGTCCCCAAATTTCATTTATTGTGCAACCATGATTATTGCAACTATGAAATTCCGTTTATCGCACATTAAATGAAAACCTGGAAGATCTCAGTTGCCTGTGAATTTCGTAGTGATTAAAACTGTTGGCATTAGGATAGTGAGCTTACTATTGCTCTTCATCACCTTTCAGGAAATGGAAATTTTCATTCCACTAAGTTGTCTTTGAGCTGATATATCCTTAGATCACGAAAATTGAGTAATTCAGGCCTTAGAACTTACCTAGTTGTAGTTCAAAACGCTTTCCAATCACTCTGCTAGCCTTGCAGTGCCATTTTCCCACATCTTCTTCCTGAAAAGTTTCTATCTTCAAACTGTAATAATCCACGTTTTCACCACGGAGCGTCCAGAGAATATACTTGCTTTGGTCAGTGATATTCACTACAATACCATCCCTTGTCCATTCACAGCAACGGCCACGCCTTTGAAATTGAGTCAAGATGACGGGTTTTCGTAATGGAACTCGAACAACCTGTCCTTCACTTGCGTAAATCACATTTGGATCTGAGAAGGAAATACAAGAACTTCAGTGACAAACTTGAATGCGACACACGACAATTTTGTAAAAAGCAAAACTTTCATTGTAATATACCAAAAAGAGACAACCAGGAAGATTTTGTTTGAACCGGATAATTTGGTGACCAATTCGTGTAAATATTACACCGCCATTCCTCAGCATCCAAAGAATTGAAGTGGTAGATCTCAATGCTGCAATCCTGTGACTCCATCACGTTTTGATTAACATACTTATAGCGATTAGAGATGAGGACCTCTGTTCCACCCCTCTGCCACGCACAATCGATAATTTCCATATCTGAGTTGCAAACTAAAGTCACATTACTTCCTTTCGGAATGGCTACTGCTTGCTCACTTTGAGCAGTACCAGCTGAAACAAATAATAATTTACCAACTCTCACTTTCTATTCATGAGATTTGAAACCTACTTCCAACGTGATTATAGCTTACAGAATTCGCAGAAGTAGAATGAACTCGAAGAAGATGGTAGAAATCTGTAACAAAACAATTTCTTATAGTTTTTGTACCTCCTCCTTACAATATCAAAACGATGCAATTAACGTTATGCATTTACCCCGTGATGCAACCGCCACAGTCACTAATCTCATTTGTGCATAAATCTGATTGCCAAGTTCTTCTGAGCCTCTCGCATGGATAGCATTCATCACAATGACCACAATGAACTGTCTATAAGATATTGAACATCAACTTAATAATTATAAAACACACATTTTTAAGATAGAACAACTGCAACTCAATTGAAAAATTCCTACCGGAATTAAAATTACAGATGCAATAATGGTGATGAACATCTTATGATAAATGGACTGCCTTTTCTTCACGGAATGCATTTCTGAATAGCCCAAGCCCCTTAGTTCATGGTCTGTACGCAAGGAATGCTTGACGCCGTTCATTATTTTGTCAATGTTTGTGGAGTACAGTATTTGCAAAAGATGTTGAAATTCTTGGGAACTCCAAAGAGGAAGTAGATAGGGATCTAAATAATATTGGAACAGCGATAGAAAAGGCAGAGTATTTCGCTCTCAATTGCAAAGGATAGGGAAACAATTGTGATGTTCTCTGTGGGGATAAGGTATTAAAAAAAATTAGTATTTTAAGTACTTGGATCTCCATAAAGTTCAAGAGGAAATTGTATAGGCAGGGGCGGATCTAGGTTTGCTGAGGCCCAGGGCTTATTGCAGTCCAATAATGTTACATTGATTAAAATTAAACAAATAATTCTATAAATAATCATTATTATTATATTATTAATATTAACTATTTCCTACTTTACGATAACTGCTCATTGTTAATCAACAAGTATTAAAAGTATATGATAATTCCATTTTTGGGGGCCCTTCACATTGGGGGCCCAGGGCTTCAGCCCTATTAGTCCCTATGTAGATCCGCCCCTGTGTATAGGGCAGTCATTAGGCTAGCTAGCCTGTATGGATCAAAGTGTTGCAGTACGAAAGAGCCATGAAGGCAGAAAGCAAGTAATGTAACTGAAAGGGGACTATGTTTTTTTTGTTGTTTTGTTGGTGTTTTAGGGCCCTTCAACATTTAGGTTATTAGAGCCCCGTCTGCTGTATAGTTCTAATGCAGATACTGCACAGACACTACACTAATGCGACGATTTTTTTATACTAACGGTACCCAGTTTTCCCAAGCTGCCACCCTTGTTAGTACTACCTGGGGTTGCGTTACTTAACTTCAGTGAACCGCTCCCGGAGTACTATGGTGGTTCATGGGTAGGGTGTCGAGAAAAGATAAAATTCGGATAAATATTACAGAGGTCGCTCGGAGTAGCAATATCGCAAAATGGATGAGAGAAAACGGAATGAGGTGGGTCATGTAGTGAGAAGAAGGGAGGAGGAGCTGATTAGACCAATTATAGGATGCAGGTTATAGGAAGTACGCGGGGCAGAGCAAGACTAAAGCAGAGCTATGTTAGTGTGTGGAGTAGATGTGGCGTGGTGGGGGATCTGGTTGTGATAACTGCATCCATTCGATGGACTTAACCAGCTCTTTACTCCCAATTTCTTATAGCATGTCTATTTTCTATTTTGAGAATTTTCTACGTAAGCCCATAAAACGGTACAATAGTTTGGTTGTTCATTATATATGTAAACCAAAAAGACCTGCTACAAAAAATTGCAAAATTGTAGTTGGCACGTCAGGAATTTTAATTTTCATATCACAGAAATGGTTCCAAATTAAACAAATCGCAAATCTATTACCAGCTTAGCAAGTAAATAAGTTAATAAATGTAATTTTGAAGACTTCCTTACCTTCACTCTTCCAGCATCAAGTTTCCACATAAACAAGGAAGAAAGCTGTTTTATAATCACATCTCCGATTAAAAAGATATGAAATAGAAACATGACGTCAGAAGTGTATCAATTATGAACCCTGGTAATCTTTTTTTGAAAGAAGGATTGGAAGACAATCTTCCTAGAAAGTATTTTGGAATTTGAAACTCCCTAATCATCAAACACTTATCAAACAAAATTTTAACAAACTCAGAGGATAGATAGTAGAGATAGAATGCCTTCTGCATAGCGTGAGGAGATGACCAAAATTATGGTAACTATAGAGGTATTAAGCTAATGAGCCATTCCATGAAGCTCTGGGAGACAACAATAAATTGTCGCCTTTGGGACAGAACTCATATAAGCGGAAATCAGTTTAGGTTCATGCCAAGCAGTTCAACAATGGAACCAATCTTCATTCTGAGGCAGATGACAGACCTCCATGAAATCTACATGGATTTCAAGGAAATATTTCCTTGAGGAAATACTGGAGGCTTCTCAATGAAAGTTGGGGTACACCAAGATTCAAGAGCCAAGCCCATACGTTTTCATTCTGGCTGAGTACGAGCTGCTGGCTGCAGTAGGTGAAAACGCACCTCAGTGCAGGGTACGTGCTAATGATATGCGGACGTGCTAATGACAGCGGAAAACAATTAGAGAAGGGCCTAAACGATATTAAGGTTAGATAGAAAAGAGAGTGCAGAAGATAAAAATCAAGAAGACAGGAAGATAATGGGGACGTATTCTCTGGGGACGATAGAATCAATAGCGGTTGGTTGAAGTGGAGACAGGCAAGTGGAGTCCTGTATGACAGAAGGATCCCAATCAAGTTGAAAGGGAAGTTTTACAAGCCAGCGGTTAGGCCTGCTATCTGGGTCAGCATGATGAGTGTGCGAACAGTGAGGCGACGGTACAGGTGTGCGAACTGATGTGCAATTATTTCCATGTACTTTTCATATAAGGAATGGCCCCAACTCATAATTTTGCACAGGGTCCCGGCGTCGCTATTTGGCACACGGCTTGACAAAATATAGCGCCGACCCTGCCTGCTTTGTTATATGGAGAGGTTATTGTTGTTGGTGGTTGATGCTTTAGGGCCCTTCAATACAAGGTCATTAGAGCCCCGTTCACAGCATAGTTCTTATGCATGGACTGCATAATTTTTGGGTATTAGCAGTGCCCGGTTTTCCCAAGAGGTCATCCAAGTCAGTACTAGGTGGGGTTGCGTTGCATAACTTCAGTGATCAAACGAGAACTGGTGTGTCCAACGCAATTCGCTGCTCCCTATATGGAGCACAGCGCATTGATCAGTGTGGAAGAGAGTACCCATCTTGTCTCTCTGAAAGGTGGGTGGCATTTTTCCGCAGCCGGCTGCCGGCAAAAGCCGCAATGCCTATACTTATTTATCGTCGGTCGAATGTTCGTTGGGGCACTCCACCGACGCTTACGCCAGACGGGAGCGAGCTCCTACACCTGGGAGTTTGGCCTTATTTATCCGTTTCATTGTAGTGAGGATTCTTTTACGTGCATTTTACTTCTCATCGGAAGAAAGGCGTATTAGGGGCCTTTGTCTGTTACTGCTTGCTGGAGTCAACATTAGCTATTTTATTCACAAGGTGCCAAATATCTGCAACGCACTATTTAAAATTTCTGTCTCGTTGGCTTGTGGAAAAGATCACAAGTTGTCACTAAGGTTCTGTACAATCCCAAGGCGACTCCAACAATGCCACCGATCCCCAGCTCACACATTAAAACCCTGGGTTTGTTGATGAAAAATTTGTCTTGTCAATGTCGGTAGCGATGTAGGTGTGCTCAGAGGCGTAACTAGGGGGGCGAGGGGGGGCAGATGTCCCCGGGCGCAGAAGGCAGGGGGCGTAAAAATGTACAGCAAAAATGCGCTTAGCAGGTGCCAGAGGGCGCAGATTTTGGTCTTTGTCCCCGGGCGCAGAATACCCTCGGTACGCCACTGGATGTGCTTTCTCAGCTTTGGGTGGCTGGCTCCACATATGAAATCGTGATGCTACACATGGACCAATTTGATTCAGAGATGAACAATTTGATTCACAAATGAAATTTGTGCAGTAATATCGTATAGTATACAATACATGTAGCAATGGTTTTATTAGGGCTAGGAAAAAGTTTGTGGTGCTCTGTAAAAGTAACTTTTATTGAACATACCAAAAAAGCTATACATTTCATCTTCTGGGAAGTAATCAACATCACTTGACACATTTTCTCAACTGATCCAGCAGCTTCTGAATGCCGGCATTGTAGAAATGCTGACCTCATCCTCATTCCTGAAGCACTGTCTGGCAAGAGCTGACTACATGGACTGGAATAGGTGGTAATCTGCAGGAGCCAAGTCAGTGCTATAAGGTGGGTGGGATAAGACTTCCCATCCAAGTGCTATAATGCATTCCCACACTTCTTGAGCCACATGGGGCCTTGCATTGTCATGCAGTAGCAACACTTTTTCTTTCCTGGTCCAGTAAAGGTTCTTTTCTGTTCCAATACTACACTCACATGGGTCAGCTGCTGTGCATAAAGCTCTGCCATAACTGTTTGTCCATGTGGAAACAACTTCTAGTACAGTACCCTTTTTGAATCCCACAAAAAGCACAGCAAAACCTTCTTGGAGTGGGTATCCAGTTTGGGTACCAAAGATCCTGGCTCTGCAAGGTTCACCCATGATCTTTTCTGCTTTGGGTTGTTGTATAGGATCCGTTTCTCATCCCCTGTGATGATCCACCCAAAAAACAGCTGACTGTTGTTCATGGTCTGAAGAGCCCTACTGATGCTCCTTTGGGCAAACTTGTTAGCCACTGTCAAGCTATGTGGCACCCAATGACCCCACTTCTTCACTTTGTCCATCTCCCTCAAACAATTCGAAACAGTCTTCTGATCAACCCCCAAAGTGTCTGCAATATCCATGGTCGTTTGGGACGGGTCCTCATCCAGAAGGGCCTGCAGCATCTCAGGGTCCAGTTCATGTGGTCTAATTGACCTTGGTGGATCTGTGACGTCTCTATTCCCTTCCCAACACAACTGATCACTTACGGTTTCTTCCCCATAAACCTTCCCGATCTTCATTCTCACCTCTGCAGCAGTTAAATTTCATCAAAAAGAATAAAGTGATTATGCATAATTGCTCATTTGTCATAAATATCATTCAGAGACATTTCAAAAATGTTTCATCAGTCACAGAAAGGTAAACAATGCACTAAATGATGCAGAATAGAAAGCACTACAAACCAACAACAAAAACTAGTGGTGTAAACAATAACTGCTGACGTTACAGCCTTCCAAAATGAGTGCCATGAACTTTTTTCTAGACCTAATATTTTCCATCCAACAGAAAGCAAATACAACTTTCCACTTCTTCGAAAAGTAAACCATCAGCTTCTGCCACAATGAATCCAGTTGGACAGGGAGGGCAGGAGGATTGCAAGACGGAATAAAAATAATAGGTCCCAGAATGGCCTAGGTATTCAGGGCCCTTAAGAAAATAAAAGGTCGAAAAGTGGTAGGCCCAAACAGATATTCCATTGAGATGTGGCATAGCCTAAGAATCAAGGATGCCCACGATGTAAGGGTTGCGTAGTGCCGCTCTTCAAGGGCATAGGTGATGTCTGAGACTGTAGTTGACTACAGAAATATCAAGCACATGAGCCACTCCATAATGCTTTGGGAGAGAGTAACAGAATCTCACCTTTCACACAAAAATACAGTCAGGGGAATCAGTTTTCGTACAAGCCAAGTACAAAAACAACTGAACCAATCTGTATCCTTGAGCAGATGCCAGAAAAGCATAGGCCAGCAAATAAAGACTCCCATGCAATCCTCAATGAGTTGGAGAAGGCTTATCAGTGTCCCGCAGTAGGTAGTGTGGGATGTACCACAGAAACGGAGGTAGAGGGATTTATTAAGATAGTGCAGGATATGTATAATGTTTTCATAGCCAGGGTAAGGACTGGTTGGGGAAACACTGGAGGCTTCCTAGTGAAGGTTTGGGCACACAATAGGGAGCGGCCTATTGCGTTGGACACACCAGTTCGCGTCTAATCACTGATGTTAAGAAACGCAATCCCAGGTAGTACTGACATGAATGAGTGGTAACTTTGGAAAACTGGGTGCTGCTAGACCAAAATAGAACGAGGAGCAGGTTGTCTATAAGGATATGGTAGGGTGCGAGGTGGACTGGGACCTGGTGGCCGATAACGGGAATGCGTGGCTAAAACCCGCATATCCGATCCAGGCACAGCTAGGATAAAGTTATGATGATGCGTTATGCGTAATAATCCAATAAATATGTGGTCTGTCAAGAATGAAATTGAGAAGTATGGGAGTGACGGATGCTTGTAAAGCGGAATAATAATCAATTACACCTTTTTCGAACGCTGTGGATACTTTATTTGTCAAAGCAACTCCTAACCCTTTTCCCGCCTATGGCAGGGTCGGGTACCCATTTGTCCCTCTGAATGGACACAGGATGTTATATTGGTGCAGCCGGTTGCCGGCCAAAGCTGCACCCCTATGCTTATTTATCGTCGGTCTAGTGTTCGTTGGGGAATGCTACCGACGCCAGGGGGCGAGCTCCTACACCTAGAAATTTTGCCTCATCTACCCGTTGCATAGTAGAGAGGGTTCTTTTACGTGCAAGCGCCATCGTACACCCACACGGGACCTCGGTTTTACTTCTCATCCGAAAGAAGGCGCACTCGCGGCTTCTCTCTGAATACTTTATTTGTCAATTTCCAAAAATCAACACATAATATATTATAAAGTTAAATGAAGGAATCCTAAATTTACGAAATTTTATTCCTTACAAGCGCCCTCGTGTACTTCGTAAAGATCTAAAAATACAAAACTTTACATCATAAGTTACTGTATATCGATGATAGGAGTGTGAAGAAAACAGCAGTAACATTATTACCATTTTCAGGTGTTATCCTACACGTCAAAATGCAACTGTTCGGGTAAGTGGTCCCATCTGAACCACAAACTACTTTGTTCGCATAATGTGGAAGAGTGTGACAAACACTCTCGCAACCCTCCGTTACGTCTAAAACATGACATGTTAACACATTCCATTATCTAGTCAGGGATACTGCATATGTCTCATGAAAGTTTACAGAATGATTTCACTTACCAGAGGTTGCAGCAACCTGAAGAAGAGCAAAGCAAAGAAGTTCGGCATACATAATTTCTACTTTGTCGATGGTTTGTCCTCGTTATAACATTCCTATTTATAAGGAATGTAGAACAGTTATTTATTTTCAAACATCTGGGCATGATTCATTCGTCATTTGGTGCTCATAGGCAGAACGACATTTTGCAAGTGACCGGGTTTGTATGCACAGCTGCCCCATTCCATCTGGATTTTATGCACCTTGAATGAGACTGCTCTAGGTCATCATCATCATCATCCCCTTATCCTGCCTATGGCTGGTTCGTGTCTGCGGGTTCTAGTCCTCCACTCCCGCCTATCTCCAACCAGCTTTCCGCCCACCACACATACTACAACTAGCTCCCACGTCTGCATCGGTCTCCCCCCTGAATGCTTCCAACCACCTGGACCTAACGAGCTCCTCCTCCCCTCTTCCCATTTCATATCCACACCATCTCAACCTACTCTCCCACATTCTTTCCGCGTTGGCCACCACCCCCAGGCTACCTGAGGTATCCCGACCTCATTCTATCAGCTCTCGAATCCCAGCTCTGAGACTGCTCTAGTTTAGAAGTGAAAATGTGCCATTGGACGCTACAGTTTGTAGAAAGCATGGGTTTGTTCATCCTCACAGCCCTTTAATAGCTCAAACTGTTTATTGAAAAGGGTGTTCATAGTGGAACGTCCACAATCCATAGAGAACTAAGAGGCACGGAACAAAACTGCATATATGCCATATTAGTCTTCTTTCACATTCTGTTACTTTATACAAAACTTAGAGAGGGTGACAACGGCTTGTTTTCCATATAGGAATTACTTGATGATTTTTGAATATTGCACAATGGATGAATTAAAATGCTTCATCATCATACCCAATTTCCGCCTGTGGCAGGGTCTGGCAGGCTCCCGTCTGTCTCCCACCATATCCTCGTCCACCCACACACTGCCATGTCCTTACGGACAATCTGTTCCCACGTCTACTTCGGTTTCCCCTTGTCCGGGGTGCTACCGAACACCTGCATTCTTGGCAAGGACCTAACGAGCTCCTCCTCCCCTCTTCTCATGACGTGTCCATACCACCTCAGCCTATTCTCCCTCATTTTTTCTGCGATGTCCATAACCCTTCCCCCCCAGGCTACATCTAATATACGCCTTCATAATTCTATCAGCTCTCGACGCGCCACTCATGTACCACAGTATTCGCATCTCAGCCACTTGCATTCTGTTGACGTGGCTGTTCGTTACTACCAAAGACTCCGATCCATACAGCATAGTTGGCTAACCACTGGCCTGTAGAACTTCCTTTTCAGCTTGATTGGGACCCTTCTATCACACAGGACTCCTCTTGCCCGTCTCCACTTCAGGCACCCCCAATTCAATCATCGGGTCACATCCAAGTCTATCTCCCCATTGCTTTGGGACGTTGATCCTAAGTACTTTACCTTTTGCACCTTTTCCACTTGTTTGCCCCTCGAACGTACGTCACTGTTGTTTTCCTGTCCTTCCCAATTGCATTTAATTAAAATTTCGTTTTCGCAGTCACAAATGCTAGGCAGATATAACATAACTGGTTTACTAGTAGCAAAGCAATTCCTAAACCTTTTTACCCGTTATAGCAGAGTCGGGTACCCATCTTGTCGTCATGAATTGACACAAGCATTATATACTGGTCAGCATGTTTCCACAGCCCGTTGCCGACCAAATGCAAACCCTATGCTGCTTTATTTTCGGTCTACTGTTCATTGAGACACACCACCGAAGTCAGGAGACAAGCTCCTATACCGGGAAATTTTGCCTCGCCTACCCGTTACATAGCACAGAAGTTCTTTTACGTGCACATGTCATACACCACACGGGACCTCCGAGTTACTTCTCATCCAAAGGAAGACGAGCTCAGGGCGTCCCTATCACCCAAAAGAAGCTAATCCACCTCGGTCCACAGTAGAACTTAGAACCACCTGCGCAGTTATTTTAAGGTAACCAGACATCCCGATTTTAGATCATGTCCCACAGCCCCTCACTTGTCCCAGCGGAACGCCCCTTTCTCCCACTTTGTTGGCAACTTCTCAGAAGCATTCACTCGTTAATGAAACACGTGTACAGAACACCCACCCAGAATGATCCTTCTGGGTTTCCAACTGATCAGGAGCGCTCATCATCTTCATCAAATTAAAACATCAGGCATTCTGTGCTGGATGGACACACATTCAGGCAATGAGATCGGTACGAACTCACAACTCTTGTTCTTTGCTCTTCAGGAAATCATTGTTGTTGTTGTTGTTTGTTGGTGTTTTAGGGCCCTTCAACTACAAAGGTCATTAGAGCCCCGTCCACAGCATAGTTCTTACGCAGAAACTGCACAGACACTACACAAATGCGACGATTTTTGGGTATTAGCAGTATCCAGTTTTCCCAAGCGGCCACCCATGTCAGTACTAGCTGGGGTTGCCCCGTTTAACTTCAGTGATCAGACGAGAACTGGTGTGTCCAACGCAATTTGCCGCTCCCTCAGGAAATCATGTCTTACCACCAATACATGTGGGCGTTCACCAACAACCCCCTTCCAGCTTTGGCCTCTAGAAAATCTGGTCACCTTAGTTATCTAGCATGCTAGCCACTGTGGCTATTTCCCATACTCAGTTAACAATTTGTCGATGGAACCATTCAATGAATGTGTTAATTAAAACGAAAATAAAACGAAAAAGAAAATTTCCTGGTAGCAAAATCATTACAAAAGACATGTGGCATGTCACTAAGTTTCCAGTTTTTTTTTGAAACCCCCGACGATCTCCACACCAAACTGAAGAACAGATTTCCATTTATAAGTGTCATATACCGGTATATGTGAATTCCACTAATTCAAGTCATACTTGTCACTAAAGATGACATCTTTCATGACTTGGAACCCAACCCTGCCTTAGGTGGGATAAGGATGAGATGATGATGATGATGATGGCAGATATTTTAAGTACAATGTACTGTATTTTAAAATTATGTTTAATACAGTGGTTTGGTGTGGAGTAGTGCTCCATCTCATCAGTGCATATGCTCCCCAGGCTGGTCAGGACGAACCCACAAAGGACGGTTTCAGGACAGAGTTTGAGGTCTTGGTGCACTTCTAGAGGCTCAGGTAGGACAATTTTTGAGTACCTCAAAGTGCCCACCATCTAGGTCCGAATGCAGATGCCCGAATTGGTCTCTTTTCTGCAGATGCCCGAATTGGTCTCTTTTCTGCAGAGCACATGTGTAACGTGAATCAGCGTGAAATTTCTATCAAAATAACTTACCCCGGGTAATGAAAAACGGCCGAGGCAATTTGACGAGAAAGCGGACACTTTTTTGGTATGTGTTAAATTACCTCAATTTGCCCGGGGACACTTTGACACCAGCCTGCACCTAAAGTTAGTTTAATAATTTCATCGTCATTTAAGACATCATCCACCAGCAGTTCTTCTATATCATGATGGTTAAAAATGTTCAAATCACTTCCAAAATAAGTTTTAATTTTAGAGCATGTTTAGTGTAACTGCAGACCCGACCCTGCCACAGTCGGGATAAGAGTATGATGATAGTGGTATGATTGTTAAGTGTCATCCCCCTATTATGTACACTAATTTCTGACAGCCTGAAACGTCTTTGACTGGCTAATACAATGGTCAGTGGATTTAATCAGTGTCATGGGCCTTAGACTGACTATACTTCCTGAACAAGCATACAGTACAGTAAGTCCTCGACTTACGCGATTCTTTTTTTGAACAAAAAATATTTTAGGTTAGGTGCACACTGTGTAGTCAAGACTGTCCGACGAAAGTCCATGTACTGCATATGTAGTTGTTAATCACTTTTCACTATTAGACAGTCTTGACTATAGTGTGCACATAGCCTTAGGTGTAACACTGTGGTGGTGGGGTAACTCAGTTGTGCGCTTTGCTTTCTGTAAAGTCCACCACCACAAGGTACCTCTAATACTATCAGCTCTTGACCCTCACTGATATACTGCAGAATTCGCATCTTGGCTAATTGCATTCTATTGACGTGGCACTTCCACACTGCCCAACACTCTGATCCGTATAGCATAGCTGGCCTAACCACTGCCCTGTAGAACTTCCCTTTCAACTTAATTAGGACCCTCCTATCGCACAGGACTAAAAGACAATTAACACTAGACCAATACTTGAAGTATTTCATCTATAAATACAGTATGTATGCAGATTGTTATGTGCAATATGTCCAATAAATAGGTGTATCTTGATAGATCTATTTAACTTTCACCTATCGTTTCAAACTAAAATATTTTTTGTCAGAAATGCTAAATTTAGTGCTTTCCTCAACTTACGCGATTTTTCGCCTTACGTGAAAACGAAGTGAAACCAAAAACTGTTATATTTTACTGGAACGAAAACCATAACAGAACCGATATATTTACAGTGGTGAACAAATGTTTAGCACCTACTCAAAAAGTGTGCAAAAATCGGTGGTTTGCAATTGGTGGTTTGCAAATATTCAAAAAAAAATATATAACATCTGTCTATTGTGTTTATAACTAACTAGAAAATAAAATTGAATAAATGTGCATTATTAAGAATAATTCGTAATGTTATTTTAAAAATGCCCTGGACAAATGTTTAGCACCAGTTACATTTTATTAAACTAAATCAATATTTTGTGGGATAACCAAAATTTTTGATGACCGCTTGCCAGAACGTTGCATTGAATTAATCAAACGTTGACATTGTGAAATTGGGATGGTATTCCATGCTCCTTGGATGGCTGCAAACAATTGTTTCTGATTTGTCAATTTTTGCTTTTTCATTTGAATGTCAATATCTCTCCACAGCATCTCAATTGGGTTGAGATCTGGAGACTGAGCTGGCCAACGCATTACTTTAATTTTTCGATGTTTAAACCAATCAGAAACAACCTTACTGGTATGTTTAGGATCATTATCCTGCCTGAAGATCCACATTAAAGGCAAGTTGCCATTGGCATATGGTTCCATTATAGTTGAAAGAAAATTTTTTAAACAAATCTGTCCATAATGCCAGATATTTCATGAATTGGCCCTTTCCCAGAAAAAAATCCCCAGACCATCACACTTCCACCTTGGAACTTGACAGTTGGATGTAAACACTTAGGTGAAATTCCTTACGTTTTCGTCATCAAACAAATTTTCTGCCATCACTACTGAATAAGTTGAACTTAGATTCATTGGACCACAGCACATTTTTCCATTGCTGAGATGTCCAATTTAAATGTTCTCGAGCATATGCTAACCAAGCTTTTCTGTTTTTTACAGATTTGAATGGTTTGTTTTGTGCAATTTGCCCAAATAATCAAAATGCATTCAAACGACGTCTAATTATTCTACAAGTCATAGCACACATATTTGTAATCTGAAGTTAATTTTTGATATCAGTAGAGGTCAACATCCAGTCATTTTCTATCAGACAGTGAATGATGCGATCCTCTTGGGGGTTGGTTATCCTAGGACGATCATTATAACACTTTAACTCATTATAACGTTGGACAGCACATACACAAGCACTTTTGCTACACTTTACAATTTTCAATATATTGTTGAAGCTCAAACCATCATTTTTTCCACTCAAATTTTTACATCTACCCATTTTAAGCTGTTTGACTGTGTTAACACATACGTTACAATAAATACATAACTAAGATCCAAAGATTATTTAATCTGTTTTTGCCCCCAAGAGTAAAATTTATGACCAGTGCTAAACATTTGTCCATGGCATTTTAAACATAGCATTATGAAATATTCTTAATTGTGCAACTTTATTCAATTGTATTTTCCAGTTAGTTATATAAATAATACACAAATGTTATATATTTTTTGCATCTTTGCAACCCACCCATTTTAAAGAAAAGTCGATTTTTGTAACATTTCTCAGTCAGTGCTAAATATTTGTCCACCACTGTATTTGACATGTACCATAAAAAAAAAACTGGAACGAAAAGAAATAAGGTTCCATGCCCTGGTGGAGAGAATAACTCTCATTCCTAATAATTGACTCATTCAAAAACGTCAAGGAACCTGAAGCATCGCATCTATTCTGCCATACATATAGTCTGCCTGCTATACTGGCGCCTTCTTTCAGTAACAATCCCATCAGAAATATTTGGTCCATCAAGCATGAAATTGAGATTGGAATGAATGATTAATGCTTATAAAGTGGAATAATAACACTGTAGAACAGCAAAAAATATATGGAAACACCAATAGAGCTATTTTATGTATTTTTGTATGCTTTTCACGGAAATGACTTTCATTTTACTGTGTGACCCTCAAATTTTTTGTAATTCCCCTTTTTTAAAATTTTAGTGACAGTTGTCTATAAAGCAGTAAATGACATACAGTATGAAAGAAATCTGGCTGTACTTTAGCCTACCTATTGTCGCTGACCAGCTATTAGTCCTAGATAGGCCTTCTAGGATACAGCTAGTGACCAGTTGATAGTTTAGTTTTGTTTCCCTGACAGATTAGTGAGCCAATGGGGACATGATTGCATTATAATTTAATGGAATACACCGCAAGCAGCCAATTGGCAGTGGAGAGAATGACTCTCATTCCTAATTTGTAACCCACCTGAAGCATAGCATCTATTGTCATGCATTACCTACTTGCTGTAATGGCACTTTTTTGCAGAACGTTTGCCACAGTATCCTCACCGAGAGCATTCCACTGCCAAATGATCCTTGGATGACCCTTCAATTTGAATGGATGATCATTTCTCCCTCTATACTCTGCAAGGGAAAAGTTGCCAAAGACGTTCTGTGATCATGTGTGAGACACTCAATCTTCGAGAGAAGTGATGTAACACAATTCTTGCTGCCCTCCTTTGAAACCTTGCACCACCTGTTCCCATGTTCACTTTGGTCTTCCTCTTCTCCCCTCCTCATCATATGCCCATACCAGTGAAAAACTTTCCTTTGTGCTGCCCCCTAGGAATCTACTAACCAAACAGAGTGCATGCCCAGTATTCCCAATCAATTTGTCAGTGTGCTCCCTCCAGGTGACCATAGTATTTAGAATAATTCCAAGGAACTTCTGGATCTCAACCCTCTTAACCCTCACACCACCTATGCAACAAGCAAAATCAAATCGCCTTCAAGACCTGTTTATCATAAGAAAGCTACTTTTGTGCAGGTTTAATGTCAATGACTCCCACTTTATGCTCCAGGTATGCATCTTGTTTAGGCTCTGTTGCAATTCTGTGCAGCAAGATAACCCTTCATCCACCACCCTTGCAATGCAGGTGTCATCTGCAGATAGGGCTATGTCATTAACATAAATGCCCTATATCATTTCAAGTCCTATATTATTAACATAAATTATGTAGAGTATGATATCTGATGTATGATGTCCATTTGCAATTAATGTTTTAATGGAACTGCAGCCCTATGAATTACCAGAGAACCTGAGGTCTTAGGGCAAAATGGAGAAAAGATAAATAATCAGCATAACTTATCCAATAAATCTAGCACTAAGTGAGAAATGTATTTTTTCCAAAGTAAAAATTTGTTTTTTAGTGTAATCAATTGCACCTTTTTCGAACGTTTTGAAGACTTTATTTGTCAATTTCCAAAAATTAACACAATATATTATGAAGTTGAATGAAGGAATCCCAACTTTACGCAATTTTATTTCTTACAAGCGCCTGCGTGTACTTGGTAAAGATCTAGAAATACAAAACTCTACATCATATATTATATCGTCGATAGGAGTGTGAGGAAAACACCACGTAACTTACTACCATTTTCAGGTCTTGCCACACACGTCAAAGTACAATTGTTCGCGTATGTGATCCCATCTCAACCACAAACTTTGTTCCTGTCAAGCATAATGCTGTCACAAAAAGTGTCCACAAGTGCTTGCAAGTGTCCACATCGTCTAAAACGTAACATGCTAACACATTCCATGCTCTAGTTAGAGATACAAAGTTGACAAAGTGGTTTTACTAACTAGAGGCTGCAGCAACCAGAAGAGCAAAGCAAAGGAGTTTGGCATACATAACTTCTACTTTGTCTATGGATTGTCATCGTTAAAACCTTCGTATTTATTAAGAATGTTGAACAATTATTTATTTTAAAACATCTGGGCATGATTCATCCGCCGTTTGGTGCTCATAGGCAGAACGATATTTTGGAAGAGTTTCCAGGTTTGTATGCACAGCTGCCCTATTAGATCTGGTATTTTGCACCTGGAAGGAGACTGGTCTAGTTCATCACCATCATCACACCGTTACCCTGCTTATGGCAGGGTCGGGTCTGGGGTTTTTACTCTTCAACTCCTGCCTATCTCCCAACAGGTCCCCGTCCACCCCACACAACACTATATCCTTATGGACACCCATTCGATCTGGTTTTTATGCTCTTGTTCATCATCATCATCCCGTTATCCTGTCTATGATTGGGTCGGGTCTGCGGGTTTCTAGTCCTCCACTCCCGCCTATCTCCCACCACGTTTCTGCCCACCCCAAACACTACAACTTGCTCACACGTCTGCTTCAGTCTCTCACCTTCGATTTTTCCAACTACCTGGACATAACGAGCTCCTCCTCCCCTCTTCCCATTACGTATCCACACCACCTCAACCTACTCTCCCATACTTTCTCCACATTGGCCACCACCCCTAGGTTACCTGTAGCAATCATTCCTTATTCTTGCAGCTCTCGACACCCAGCTCTATTGTTGTTGTTGTTTGTTGGTGTTTTAGGGCCCTTCAACTAGGTCATTAGAGCCCCATCCACTGTGTAGTTCTAATGCAGAGTCTGCACAAACACTACACTAATGCGACTATTTCTGGATACTAGCGGTACCCAGTTTTCCCAAGCGGCAACCTATGTCAGTACTAGCTGGGGTTGCGTTGCTTAACTTCAGTGTTCAGACGAGAACTGGTGTATCCAACGCAATTTGGTTGTCCACAAGTTGGACAACCCAGAATTAGAGGTTCATCACCATCTCACCTTTCTCCTGCCCGAGGCAGGGTCAGGTCTCGGGGTTCCCATTCCCCTATTCCCGCCAGAGGCTCATCCATTACTAGAGTGAATGGGAATGGGGTAAGTGCTGACACTTGATGCATACCAACCTGCACTTTGAAGCAGGCAGTGCTTCCCCATGCTGTTCTCACCCTAGTGAGGGAACCATCATACATATCTCGCACTACCCTAATATGGCCTTCATCCACGCCTTTCTTTCTTAAAACACTCCATACTAACTGTCTGGGAACACTATCATATGTCTTCTCCAGGTCAACGAATATTCCATGAAGGTCCTTCCTTGCTGCCCTATGCTTCTCAATCATCTATCAGAGAATGAAGATTGGTTCCATGATGGACCTACCTGGCATAAACCCAAATTGATTTCCCTGGACACTAGTTAGGTCTCTGAGGCAACATTCTATGACTTTCTCCCACAGCTTCATAGAATGGCTCATCAGCATTATGTCCCTATAGTTTCCACAGTCCTGGGCGTCACCTTTGCCTTTGAAAAGTGGTACTATCCAACTCTCTCGCCATGCAGATGGCATCCTGTCACCCTTTGCTAACTTATTGAGGAGCTTCCCTAGCCATTAATTCCCATGGTCCCAAAGGTGCGCCAAACATCCATGGGGATCTTATCACGCTGTACTGCGTTTTGACCTTTAATCTTCTGAAGTGTTCTATTTCTGCCTCACTCACCCTGTCCACATCCTGTGGTGTGAGTGGGTTTCTGTCTGTAACCATTGCACAGGAGTCCACATTTAAGAGACTGTGGTAATATTCCTCCCACCTTTTGATTACCTCTGGTGGTTGGAAAAGGACCCTACCATTGGTATCCTTGACCATTATGGCCCTGGTAACATCCTTACTAGTTCTATCACTGGTCTTGGTCACTCTAAAGACTGCTTTCTCTCCTTCCCTTGTCCCCCACCTTTCATATAGGGCCTCATCCTTCTGGTACTTGGCCAGGGCAATGGTCTTCCTGGCGTTTTTCCTTGCCAGAACATACTCTATCTTTGAAACCTGATCCCCCACCTCTCGCCACCTATGGAAAGCCTCCTTCTTTAGTTTGATGGCAGCTTCCACCTCCTCATCCCACCACTAAGTCTGCCTGCCTTGGTAAGTGCCTCCTACTCTACCTAAACCAAACAGTACCTCCCCACATCTCCTAATATTCCTAGCAACCCTGTCCCAGAATTAGAGGTTAAAAGTCAATAATTTAATAATGCTATTATTTTGGGTTGTTATGACCAAAATGCCTTTAGTAATCAGAAGTGTAATAAAAAATATAATGACGCAGGTCCAACTGAAAATGTTCCAAGGTGTGGACGTCCACATAAGCTTTCAGACGAACTCATAAATGAAATGGTGACATATTAGGACACATGGCATCATCCAAAAATGTAATACCTTCCAAAATTAGGAAGGATCTCAGAATGGGATAGGAGGCATCTAAGAGGAGTCCATTTACTCTGAATCCTTTTATTTTTACTTTTGGAAAAATATTTTGGGGCCCCAAAAGGATTTTTGCACCCGGGCCCCTTTATAGAGAAGGCCGGTGTCACACGTCAAAGTGTCCGGCGGATACTTTGAGGTACCTCAATGTGTCCGGGGTCACTTTGAGGTAATTAAGCACATACCTCAGTGTCCGCTTTTACGTCAAAGTGTCCCGGCCGTTTTCCATTTTAACCGATTAGGATTTTTTTGGTTCGTTGGTGTTTTAGGGCAAAATTATTGCGAAAAACAAGTACAGTAGAACCTCCAAAATTGACCGCCCCTATATGTTGACCACCTCCCTAAGTTGACCAAATTTTCACAGACTGGATGTGCACCACATTAATTAATGGATGACCACCCTTCCTATGTTGACCACCTCTGTAAGTTGTATGTTGACCACTATGACTGTGACACACGATACTGATTTAACCTCCATAAGTTGACCCCTTGTCTCCCTTGTGCCTGATAAGAGCCTTGTCAAGGGTGACAAATACAAGATTTAAAGAGCATCCAAGGAACATTTCACTGGATTGCTTAGCACTAGCTCTTCTTGGGGAAAGCTAAAGAAATTAGTGATTGGTAAGTCAGCAAATTCATGTGCTTTTAAGAAATTGAAGGCCACCCTGTAACATGGAGATCAAACAAATGTGCATGGATGACTGCTGCCCTGTTTGAAGACAGGTAAGGGGTGTGGATCAAGAAATGATCTATCTTACTAACAGTAGACAACTGCCCTGCTGAACTGCAAGTCAGTCACTTGACAAATTTGACACTTAACCGTCTTCTTCCAAATGGAACCTCAAGGATCCCACCTCTTGACCAAGGTGTTATTAAAGCATTCAAAGTGTTTTTCTAAGCCCAGCCCCTGGAGTGGATTATTGGTAAAACACGTGCCACCAGCCTGTGGAAGCAGCTTCATTTGCTGCATCCATTAATGCTCTGAGTGATGCTCTTTGGATAATTCTGCTTGGAAAAAATTTAACCAGAAACAATGTTGACATGTTTTAAGAAAGTTGGATTTATCACAAACCGACAGACAACATTTTGGCCTCATCATACAGCCCATATTCCATGGCAGAATTTTAAGGAGTAGCCTTTGAAAGTATTGTTGAAATGGGCAATGAAGTGTAAACCTCTAATGAATCTGATGCAGCTAACTGCTGGGGTGGGGGGGGGCTTAACCCCCGACTACCAGATCAATGGCATTGGGGGCTAGCTATGCCAATCCACTAGCAGTAATAGTGTTGATTATGTAGCATTTCATACAGTTGTATCCAATAAAAGCAATAGTACCCATGTATCAGTGTTGTTGTTGTTTGTTGGAGTTTAAGGTCCCGTCAACTAAAAGGTCATTAGAGACCCGTCCACTGTATAGTTCTAATGCATAGACTGCACAGACACTACACTAATGCGACGATTATTGGGTATTAGCAGTACCCAGCTTTCCCGAGCGACCACCCATGTCAGTACTAACTGGGCTTGCGTTGCTTAACTTCAGTGATCAGACGAGAACTGGTGTGTCCAACAAAACTCGCCGCTCAACTGGTTTGGTCCCCACAGCACTTTCAACGTGTGAGAGACCTCGGATATAACAAACAGCTGTAACGTGAAACTAGATGGCATACCCCACAGCTTAAGTAAGGCTATATGGTGCAAGAGTTTTCCTATCTAGGATCAGTTTTCCAGAGCAATAGGGAAATCGACTTTGACGTGACCCGCAGGATTAATACAGGATGGCTGAAGTGGAGACAGGAAAGTGGGGCAAATTTTACAGAACTGTCATTAGGCCCGCTATGCTATATAGCTCAAAGTGTTGGGCTGTTAGGAAGACCCATGAAAGGATACGAAAGCCACGCTACATGTGTGAGGTTTCATGACCTCAGTCCATGACCTGAAGCTACTTAGTGGTAGCTTGGGGGTGGCAGATATTGCGGAAAGGATGAGAGAGAAGCGTTTGAGGTGGTATGGGCATGTGATGAGGAGGAGCTTATTACGTCCATTGTGGGACTGCAGGTAGTTGAGGGCACCAGAGGTAGAGGAAGACCAAAACGGGCGTGAGTGCAGGTGGTGCAAAGGAATATGGTGGCATGTGGGGTGGAAGGGGACTTGGTGGGGGATAGGCGGGAGTGGAGGATTAGAACCCACAGACCGGAACCTGCCTCAGGCGGGAGAAGGGTGAGATGATGATGATGATGATAAAAGGATAAAATTCTCAGCAGTGTGGAACCTGGCAAAATTGCAGCTGACTGCAAGTGTGTGCGTCTTGAAGTATAATTATACAAGTCTAGGTTGAATTTATCTTGAAATTAGCATATTTTTGTTCAGTTAACATAACTTTGGCATCATTTAGCATTGTTTCTGTTTTAACACACTCGGTTATAAGACACAGACACGAGCAGTCCCGACGGTGTGTGTTATATCCGAGTTTGACTGTATTAAAGTTTCTCAAAAATGTTGAACTTCAAACTGGAAATTATGTCTTCAAATAATAATGCTATAGTGCAGTTATCGAATTCGGAAAGTAAAGAACAGCTTTGGTACATCAGTGGGTGAAAGTGCCTCAAGGACTTATCACTAAGCAACCTGGGCGTCTACTAGGGGGACCAAGCATAGCGTAGTGAATGTTTACTGTGAAATTGCAGAAGCAACTCTGCACAAGTTTTCATTGATTATTCATTATCTGAAATATTTGCACACCACATATGGTACTGTAATCATCATAATCATCGTAATACCCTCACCCCGCCTGTGGCAGGGTCGGGTCTGCGGGTCCAATGAACATGCTCTGACTGAGAGCTCCCCAGCTGAGCGTCTGGAGCCCGCAGAAAATATTGGCTGAATTGTCACGACCACAACAGAAATTTTTGGCAGGTAAATTAATGCTTTGTTGGTTATAACGTTGCATGGTGTCTGACCTTTTGCACAATAACTACAATGCGACTGGGTCAGGCTCATGCCCACATATGGTACTGTAAAGAGACTGAAAAACGATGACGCATTTAATTTTGCATGCCGAAAACATAACAGATTAACTCGCGCCTCATATCGTGTTCATCATACTCCGCACTTGGCAATGCAAGTAAGATTATCCCAACATCCAAATAATAGATTCTTTTAGGATAGACAGGAAATGGAGTCTGTTGGGTACCCACAACGTGTCATTACTGAGGCTTAAGGCGCGTTCTCACGAGTCAAGTTTTGTTGACCAATTGTACTTGTTCAACAAAACTTGAATGAAAACTGTAGTGGGAACCTCTGTTTCAATCGAGTTGATCACAATTTTTGTCGACCAAGTGGTGAGTCATTCACCATTACCCTTCAAGTGAACAATAAGTCTTTTGTTTAAGGCCCTTGTAGATATACAAAAATGGACCCATCAGAGGGGTGGACCAATTGGGGGTTAACCAAAATACAGTGTTATCCCTACAACTCCTTTTGACCCCATTTGTAATGTAACTGAAATCCCATTTGTACAATGAAACTGCTGATCAGTTTCTATTGAAATGTGTGAACGAAAATTGATTCAAGTAATGTTCAACTTTTGTGGAACAACTACAATCGTTCAACAAAAGTTGACTCGTAAGAACGCGCCTTTACACATGATCCTCAACTATCAAAATTTTAACTGAGTCATAGAACGCAGTATTGACTCTGTCGAGTCAACCCGACAATTTATTCCCGGGAATTCCTTAAGTTTTTCCTGGCTCGATTCGCCGGGACTCGGGATTTTTCGTTTCAGAGAACAGATAGAATTTCACCATCGATTCTACAAATTGAACGAAAAGATCAGTTTTAACAACGGGCCGCTATTATAAATTGAATGTGCGATCGATAATCATATGTTCAACATTAGGCCCGGTGCACACATCTGATTTTTACTTGCGTGGCATCGCAATTATGGCATGGGATACATTAGTTACAATTGGGGAGCGCACACATACCCCCAGCACCGCATATCGGAGTTGCGTCTGAAAATCCCCACAGATCCCTACCAAACCGTATGGCGCTGCACCCGCACATCCGATCGTGTAGTACCTCTTGGCCTATTGAGTGCTGCACACATTCATCGTAGGCAAAAAGGGCACGCCTTCTGTAAGTTTCCAAATGTGTACTGGCGACATTTCACCCCATGTGTGCGTTGCATTGCTGCGGTGGCACTGCGGCGCCCACACGAGCAAAAATCGGATGTGTGCACCGCGCCTTAGTTGATATTCAACATCATACCTATTGAAGGGATCCTTCTGGGGAACTGCGTTGCCATATCCAAGATACAACTGCTTTAGACAACATATGTCAGAAGAAACGAAAGGAAAATTGTGTTTTAATGAAAGTCAATGCTGCAATTGCAACGCTCATAGGCTCAATTTTCTAAAGGATGATCTACCAGAAAATTTGAGTAAACAGTCGGCATTCCAATTCGTCTGCAGGTCTGGTAGGACGACAGCCCCCTACAGAAAACTTTGTCAATATTCCTGCAGGTTCCAGAGGCCTCGTTAGGGTGACCCCAGTCAAGTATGTTCAGTGGTCCCGCAGACCCGACCCTGCCGCAGGCGGGATAACGTTGAAATGATGATGATGAGAACAGATAGAATTTCAAACGAATATACTGGGGGTAACTTGGGGTGGGGGACATGGCGGACAAAGTGAGTTGTTGTTGTTGTTTGATGGTGTTTTAAGGCCCTTCAACTACAAAGGTCATTAGAGCCTCATCCACAGCATAGTTCTGATGCAGAGACTGCACAGACAGGTGGGTATTAGCAGTACCCAGTTTTCCCAAGCGGCCACCCATGTCAGTACTAGCTGGGGTTGCGCTGCTTAACTTCAGTGATCGGACGAGAACTGGTGCGTCCAACGCAATGCGCCGCTCCCACAGACAAAGTGTGGGATAGGAGATTGAGGTAGTATGGATTTCTAATGGCTGTTGTTTTCTATTGGGGATTTAAGGCCCGTCGACTGCAATGGTCATTTGGGCCCAGAAAGACTATCACACCGTTGTGGAGGTGAAAAGGGCCATCCTATCATGCTGATAATAAATATGGGCAAAAGCCCAATAACAGCAATAAGAAAATGAAGAGGCATAAAATCTATCCAAAAGCCAAACTGACATTTAGGATAAAAACGTAAAAGCCAAGGCAGGGATAGACCAAAGCAGACATGGAAGCCAGTCCTCCACTCCCGCCTATCTCCCATGGGGTCCCCGTCAACCACACACTACTCCCACGTCTGTTTCGCCCTCCCCCTGCCTTGGCTGCTTCTAACCACCTGCATTCCTGAAGTGGACCTAACAAGCTCCTCCTCCCCTCTTCTTATCACGTGTCCATTACCACCTTAACCTAGTCTCCTTCATCTTTTTCCCCCGATGTCCACCACCCCCAGGCTACCTGTAATGTACTCAATCCTAATTCTATCAGCTCTCGACACCCCACTCATATACTGCATGGCATTTACATGGCTCTTCCTCAATGCCCAACACTCTGATCCATATAGCATAGCTGGCCAAACCACTGCTCTATAAAACTTCCCTTTTAACTTAATTAGGGCTCTGGATCACATCCAAGTTTATCTCCCCATTGCTTTGGAACGTTGATCCTAAGTACTTTACCTCTTGCACCTTAGTCACCTGTTCGCCTCTAGAGAGTACATCATTATTTTTCTGTCCTTCCCAATTGTAAGCTCAATGCTCTATCTTCTTCCTAATTATCTTTAGTACTCATACTCCCATTCTCATATTGCTCCTCTAATATCATTTGGGCCCTTCTCTACTTTTTCTCTGCAGTCACTGAGTTTTCCAATATCGTCAGCAAGTACCATGCACTGGAAGTGGCCCATTCTCCTACTCCAGTCAGTAGCCCGTCCATAACTAGATTGAAAAGGGCTGAACCTTGGTGCAACCCAACCTTAACTGGGAAGCCACCAGTAATTTCCCAAGGTGTCCTTACCCTGGCTATGGAACTATCATACATATCCTGAACTATTCGAATAAACCCCTCCTCTGCTGTCCTTCTTAGTGATATGTACCTCCAAACTATCTGCCATGCAACATTGTCATAAGCCTTCTCCAAGTCAAAAAGATGGCATGGAGATCTTTCTTAGCTGCCCTATACTTTTCTGTCGTCTGCCTCAGAATAAAGATTGTTTCCATTGTTGACCTACTTGGCATGAACCCAAACTGATTTCCACGAACACTAATTCCATCTAAAGTGGATTGTGATACCTTGGTTTGTCCTCTAAGGAGCTACTTGGAGTGCTGACACCTTAGTGTGTTCCAAGTTGACTTGTTGGAGTAGGTAAGAGCAACAATTGCCGAGTTGCATACCCGAGTCAAAATCCTGCAGCCACTCATTAATGCAATTTTGAAGGCTTTCTTAATTTTAGGTATAGATATGCATTTTCCTGACTCCCCTCCCTTCATCAACTATAAATTTTTCATACACCCTTTTTCCTATAAAATATAGATTTTGAAATAAAAGTATTGGTTATTCTAAAAATTACAACATGGAAAGGTGTTTAAGGCAGCAAGTGCATAACCCATCCAATACCATTTGTGTTTACTTGGTTGCTCCATACCTGGTAGGGTACAGAACCCAGCAAATTGATGTCCTATGCAAACAAATTGTTTTTCTTACATTAAGGTTTGTAATGTTTGTGACTTTAGTGGTGTGGAAAACAAGTACAAATCAAAGAACCAACAATCATTCAAATGGCAGAATACAACAAAGAGGAAATTGTGGGGGTTGTGTACTGTTCTGCATTTAAACAGAGCTACAAAGGTGCAGTTAGGAAACACCAAGTGCAGTACCCCAATGCTCGTTTAACCACTGCCAATTTCAGCAAAAAGGAAGTGTCTGTCATCAGACCCATGAAGATAGACCAAAGCCAATAGATCTGAAAAAAGTGGCACTGCCATCATGTTTACACTATAGCACACGTTCTCTAGCCCAAGAACTTGCCTGTAGTCATGCATCAGTCCTAAATGTGTTTCATGCACATGGATTTCACCCATATTATGTCCACTGTCACCAGAAAATACAGCCAACAGATTATGGTTTTTGCTGGACTTCTGCAACTGGCTTCTAATTCCCATGGATGATAGCCCAGGATTTCTTAATTGGATTATGTGGTCAGGTGAGGCCAATTCCTCTTGAGGTGGTGTGGGTAATAAGTATATCACCATTACTTGGCAGTGGAAACCCCTCAAGGATTACACCAGGCTGTGCAGCAGGAGAATTGGAGATTAAATGTATGGTGTGGAATCATCAATGGTGTATAGGTTGGGCCCACTGGCCAGCTTTTATGACGTTACTTTAACTACAACACAATACATGGATATAATCCTGCAGGGTTTGGTGATGAGCTTTGCAGATGAGTTACCAGTGCCGTCTTATGTCAGGTTGTGGTTTCAACACAATAGAGCACCTGAACATTCAGCAGCAGCAGTTTACGGAAGTTTCGCCCCCACACATTTTGCCCCTGGGAGGGTAAATGGCTGGTTTTTGTTGTTCTGTTTACTGTAATAATAAATTTAATAAAATAAAAAACACAAACATTAAGCAAGACTGTCACATAAAAAAAATGCAAACAAACTAAAATTCGAAATTGTAGGCTATGCCTTTCAGAAAGTCTATTAAATTTCTATCATTGATGTCCTCCACAATGCATAGAATTCTTGCCAAAATTGCTGAATTTTTACCTTACCTATTCCTTGAGATCAAGGAATAGGTAAGGTAAAAATTCAGAAAAAAACCAATTCAAAAAAAAAACCCTGGCCAAAATATGGTAAAAATTCAGGGCTGGCATTGACTCAAGAGTCAGTTGGCAGGGTTCACTTGACTTTTACATAAAACAGAATAAAAAAAAATAACAAAAAAACGGCCATTTGTCCTCCCAGGGGGCAAAACATCCGAGGGGCAAAAGGTACTCAGGGACGAACGTTCCGGATCCCGCAGCAGCTACTTAAGCACTGTTGGATTCAATGTCTCTAGGTCAAAAGGTTGGTGAAAGAAACTTTTTCACCAGAAGGCCACACAGGAGGAAGGTTGGACCACAACTCAGGATACTGAAGTTAAGTGAATTTTTGTGTTCTGCAATCCATGGTCGGTAGTATTCTTTGTATATACTGGTCTTGCTGCCCTTCTTGTTTTCTTTGTCTTGAGCACATAGCCTTGCATTGGCAAATACGTGGTTCAGGAAGGCGATCAAGGCGTGATAATCAGTGAAAGGAGTAGTTGGTACAAACTGGAACCTGCCTGAGGCTCTAACATTGGATGAAGAGAAGAAATAATTGGATATGTAATGAAGCGGGTGAAAATGATTCCCGAGTGTAGAGGCGACGATCATAAGGTTCCAAATATGAAGCAAAATGGACATAATGAATTTAATACTGGAAATTACGTCTTCAAATAATAATGCTATTGTCCAGGTATCGAATTTGGAAAGCGAAGAACTGCTTTGGTACATCAGTGGATGAAGCTGCTTCAAGGACTCATCAACTGCCTCATAAATGATAACGTACTAAGCAACGTAGGCGTCTATTAGGGGAGATTATGCACAGTGCAGTGAATGTTTACTGTGAAATTGCTGAAATAACTTTGCACAAGTTTTCATTGATTATTCATTATCTGAAATATTTGCAAACCACATGTGGATTTGTAAAGACTGAAAAAAGGATGACGCATAACAGATTAACTAGGGTCTCAATGGGTCCGTGTGTCTAAAAAACTGCTTTCTTCTTCCCAGTATTGAAAGATGTCGCATAAAAATCAACCCCTAACCCTCTCCCCGCCTATGGCAGGACTGGGTACCCATCTTTTCCATCTGAATGGAAACAATCGCGATAAATTGGACAGTGTTTTTCCACAGCCGGCTGCCGACCAAAGCTTCAACCTTTTTTCAGGTTTCTTTTATGTGTTAATGAAATCGTACACCACACGGGGACCCGACTTTACTTCCCAACCGGTGGAAGAAGTCAACACGCCTCGATGCATTTGTTTTTG
Organism: Trigoniulus corallinus; assembly: GCA_013389805.1. Classification (NCBI taxonomy): domain Eukaryota; kingdom Metazoa; phylum Arthropoda; class Diplopoda; order Spirobolida; family Trigoniulidae; genus Trigoniulus; species Trigoniulus corallinus. The sequence continues at coordinate 15,082,080 of JAAFCE010007744.1, forward strand.
TTGTTTGTTGGTGTTTTAGGGCCCTTCAACTACAAGGTCATTAGAGCCCCGCCCACAGTGTAGTTCTTATGCAGAGACTACACAGACACTACACTAATGTGACGATTTTTGGGTATTAGCAGTACCCAGTGTTCCCAAACCCATGTCAGTACTAACTGGGCTGGCGTTGCTTAACTTCAGTGTTCGGACGAGAACTGGTGTGTCCAAAGCAAATCGCCGCTCGCCTGGTTGCAGTATCCAAACTGGAACCAGTGACGCAGTAGTCGAGCACGCAACGCTCTGCGCCACCGAGGTGTCTCCTGCTGAAAGGTGGAGAAAATAAATGAGCCTGGAAGGAATAAACGTGTTATTGACTCCAGCAGACCTTACCACCATACTAAATTTTCAGATAGAATAGTTCCTACCGCCTTTTGGCAGTTTAATGGTAGCATCTGAAAAAGACTGCTGTTTAGTGAAGCAGTGTTTTTAATCTGAAAACAGCTGAGAATACAGGAATGACGAATGCACAAACACTGCAGATAACCTTATTTGAGAAATAATAAAATACGAAAAGTAAACGGTGAATATAATATTGTAACAAATCCCTATTGAACTCGAAAAGTCGGAACTAAATCAGTCCAAATTTAAAAACCAAGGATGGCAACCAAGCATATAGTAGCTAAAGCTGGCAAAACTAGCATACCCATTTCAACATAATTATTTCGTGAATGTGGAAATATGGTAAAGCCGGTACTCATTACACCTCGTTTCCTTTTTTCAATTTTTCCACACCCCTCCTCAGTGGAATTTTTACATTTCTTCCACAGTCTAGGCTTCACCAATAAGAAATCTTGAACGCAACCGTCCATTTTGTAACAAGGTATCAAACAATCGGTATTGCCGAAATTCCAGAATTTCTTCAAATCACCCAACGAGCACTTGGACATCTTAAAACTGTTGTCTTTTGAAGAAATTGGCAAATGCATGATGAATTTCAAATTGTCACTTCCTTTTAAACAGTTACCGTCGTCATATTCAACGTCGTCTCTCGCGCCGAATAAATGACCCAACTGATGAACAATTTTCAAAACTGCATCAGTGAGGGGCTCATTAACATACAGATTCAATGGCAAGACATTGGTAAGGGCCTCTTCGTAATCAGTAATTGGGTTGGATTTTTCACTTCCAGAACATATCCCTTGATATGGATATTTGGGTGACAGTTGCTCCACTTTGAGAGGCCATCTTTTCGTAGATGAATTTGAAGAATAAGCCAACAAAAGTCCGGCGCAGGAGGAATCCAAGCCATAGTGATCAAATTCGGCAAAAAAACTTGAAGTATCACCTACTTCTGTTCTGGGCTCTGGCTCAATTATGAAAGTTGACAGTGAGAATCCAATATTATCAGCAGAACCATCGGCATCAATGTCAAGACTTCGAAAAATTTTGTCGACGTGCTTCAGTGCCAGTAATAGATTGGCGCTGTGGATTGGAGATGTGTGACTAAAGGGGTAGACCGCTATTTTAAGGTCGCAGATCAGAGCTGTTGGCCTTCTTCCTAATGCGTTCTGCCCCTGAACTTCTGAAAGGAATCCTGTATTCGAATTATTAATAGTTGACGTTATGCCCTTCATCAATGTCTTATCTTCAGCTACTTCAGCATTCCTCTTGTCATGCCTGATAGTTTTGATAAATTCAGGTCCTTCAAGGGCTACAAATCGCAGCGGAGAAGGGGTCATGGAATTCTCAGAATTCGCAACAGACGAAGGACTGACACTTTGGTTCAGATGTAATTCAAGTTGCAACGATGAATATAAGAGCAACTGCAGAATAGTAACGACAACGAGTCCCATATTTGGGAAATTGTTAGCAATCAACGTTAGATTTGTTGTTACTATTTTAATTCGAGCGAAAATCGGACTGAACTTAGGCAGTTGACTGTTGAAATAGAACTAACATTCTGAAATTTGAAAATTCCACAGCAGCGGGTAGAACGGTTGGGTGCACGTGCCACGTACACGTGCAATTCTTTCCAACCGCTGACATCTTTGCATCAGATTGGTTTTTCGACGTCGGCCTCTCGACTCCTTTAAGCTATGTCCACTCTGGTGGGTCATTCTGTTCAATAAACGCATGTGTCATAGCGCACAGGGTGTGGAACGAAAGTTGGAATGTTCAACGTTCAAAATTGCATTCATCAACGTTCCATTCCAAAGCGCATGCAATGTTGAAAGATGAAATGCAAGTTGAAACACAAGTGGAATTGAAAGAAGACGAAAGCGCACCAGTAGACATAGCTTTACAGCATTACAAACATTTCCCCCTCCGCCTATGGCAGGGTTGGAGTACTCATTTGCTTTTCTATAACCCAGAACACACGGGCGAATTTTCTTTTGGATTATTTCTACGAATCTGGATACCTACCTAATGCTGCAATTCCTTCCTTAATTAACGTCCATGTATCCACTTCGTTGTGCACCTTGGAATTTCGCCGATTTAATGGTCTCCGTGTAGAAAGGATTCTTTCCATGCAGTGTTGACATTGTACACACCACACGGGGCAGCCGCTTTACTTACCATCCGACAGGCGGTGCATTTTGGGGAAATATGGGGAATTCGTCTTTAAATGGTGTCATAACATTGCAGGGAATCAACTTAGTTATATAACATGTTACATTACTTTAATAGGTCTATATTATCAGTTTCATTACCTGCGATAGGCGGCGCCAACTCCGCTGTTTGCTGAAGTTAAGCAACGTACCCCCAGCTAGTACTAGTATGAGTGACCGCTTGGGAAAACTTAGTACTGCTAATACCCTAATCGTCGTAACAGCGTAGTGTCTGTGCAGCCTCTGTATTCGAACTATGCAGTGGAAGTGCCCAAAAACGCCAACAAATCAATCCATCAAATCCGCCACTTACCTCTCTGAAGAGGTCCCTTACAAGTGATATTCAGCGCTCAACAAATGAACATTCTCTGAGAAAGTGACCTGTTCATCACTCAGACGTATTTTGGGCTGCACTATAAAGAACAACGGCAAAGAAAATAGGATTTTCCCGCTAGAGTTGAACAACATTTGCCACTTACCAGCCTCTTACTCATCAACGAGGCGTTGCTCACAACGCTACTCTCCCACTTTGTCTGGTGTGACTTGCTGCTGATGGAAATGCTTCTTGCGTTACAGTTATTTAAATTGTAATAGTTGCCTTCTACATGCAAGGGCTATCGTACACACCACACTGGGCCACAGCATTGCTTCCAGTCCGGCGGAAGGAAGAAGCTCTCCAGAAAGAAGTCACCTTACCTCGATCCACTATCGAATCTGGAACAACTCACGCATTAGTCAAGAATATTACCTCTGAGCTTACGAGTCCCTCTTCTTTAGGCGCCCATTCTATGCTTTTAGCCTTGAGCTCTAATGTGCTTAACAGAGAGTTATGAAAGTTTCCGTGCAGAACTCTTGCCTTATTTGAAGATAAGAATCTGAAAGTTCAAATAATGGAGTTTTAAAACTAAGGAAATCAACATATGGCCATAACATTACCAGTAAGGGCTGCAGAATAAGTGTGCCTGGATGAGGCCATGATTGTGGATTGATCCTGGTAAAGGCAGGTGACTTCTTTCGGGTGAGAACAGAGCTCAGAGTACCCCTTCCGTTGGATAAAACGCACACCCTCGGTCAAGTGTAGTAGATATGATGTCATAACAACACCAAAAAAGAACCCTTTCTACACAAAATACTGTGCACATGTCCGTGTCCATCGACAATAGTCCCCAAAGGTGTAGAAGTTCACTCCTTAGCTTCAGTAAATCAACATCAGCGGTAGACGTTAAATTCCTAAACACGCAAAACAGCAACAAAAGGATATAAGAGTAATCAAACAGACGATATATCTTTGGTATAAAAAGTAAACTGTTACCCTTTCTGCAAGACCGACATTTCGCCCTCAGCGCCTAGGCACCTCACCTAGTACTAAAGTGCGCCATTGTTTACTCGCCAATGAACTACCGCTATGCTAGACTGAAGTGCAAAATGCGTTAGTTACCATGACAACGTAGCAGACGATACATTTAATGGCGAAAGTAATCATCTTTTGAAAGTTTCAAGCTGTAGTGAAGAATATGTCACATTTCGACGAAAAAAGTGGTGTAGTCGTTTGTGAAACACCTTGGGGTCGATGGTGGCAAACTGTTCAAGAGGTCAACGTCGAAGTTGATCTTCCTGTGGGAACCAGAGCCAAAGAAATTCGAATCGATCTGAAACCGACATACATCAAATGTATCGTGAAAGGCAATGTAACATTTGAAGTAAGTTGAATTTCACCATTTCTAAAGCTAATCCAGACGATGTCATAATGTATATTAATGTCTTAAAATTTTTAAAGTTGCATATGACATATTTTTTTAGGGAAAACTATGCAGAGGAATTGTTGTAAGCGAATCAACCTGGACTGTCAGTGAGTATTGCTAAGCAACCTATTCATTCAGCCCTGAAGCTATTGCCAGGGAGCCAGGACGTTTCTTCAAGCGCATTTTTAATATTTTTATATAATAACAAAAGTACAATTTTTACATTGGGCACTACAGACAAACCTTCGAAACTTAAATGAGGAAGAGAACTATAAGAGCAGGGCCGGTCCGCCATAGGTTCAAAGTGTGCAAAGAACGCGGGCAGCGGCCCTAATGGGGCGGCCGGCCGCCTTCACAAACTTAGAAGCAACATGAAAATTTTAATGCTTTGATGCTTCAGGAATAGAATCCTGCCTTGGTGGAGGCAGTGGATAGCTTCCTCAGTAACGACGTCAGTGGTCATTGGTTCGATACTGGACCGAGGTGGTTTGGCTTCTTTTGGGCGAGAGAGTTCCCAGAGTGTGCCTTCGGATGAGAAGTAAAACCGAGGTCCCGTGTGGTGTACGATGGTATTGTCACGTAAAAGAACCCTCTCTACAATGCAAAGGGTAGATGAGGCAAAATTTCCAGGTGTAGGAGCTTGCCCCCTGGCGTCGGTAGATTGCCCCAACGAACAGTAGACCGATGATAAATAAGCGTAGGGGTGCAGCTTTGGCCGGCAACCGGCTGCAGAAAAATCTATGACCAATATATCGCCCTATGTCGATTCAGAGGGACTAGATGGGTACCCGGCTGTGGAAAACCACTGTCTAATATATCACCCTAGTGTCTATTCAGAGGGACAAGATGGGTACCCGACACTGCCATAGGCGGGAAAAGGGTCAGGGGTTGCTTTTGCTTTGATGCTTCAGGAAATTCTTTCCGTATGCTGGCAAACAAGAAAATGAAAACGATTTCTTTACTCAAACAAAACAAATCAATGTTAACTTGTAGACGTTAAGAAAAATAAGTGAAAATATTTTGAGGGGGGCGGCCTCGACATAATTGCACGCAGGCGGCCGAACCTATAGGACCGGCCCTGTAGGAGAGGATCAGAGGTGTTATGGCACCACGTCTGGGAATTGAACTCAGTCCACCAGCATACCAAACAGAGAACTAATTCACTCTTTCACTTTTCGGTGACCGTTTATCTTCATTCCCGGAAAAGGACCCAGCGACTGTGCGTGCGTGGAGTCAACTATTGATGGGAGAAGGGGTTGGACCGCTTGAGAACACTTGATACTGCTAATACCCAAAAATCGTCGTAACAGCGTAATGCCTGTGCAGACTGCATTAGAACTACTCAGTGGACAGGGCTATAAAGATAATTGCACTTAAAGGCCCCTAAAGCACCAACGAAAGAAACAATTTGATTGGGGCATACAGTGGCGTAGCGGGGGCGGCCTGCCCCGGGTGGCCTTGTATCGGCGGTAATATCTTGTACATTTGAACTAAAACATCTGGACCATTTCTTTTCATATTTTTGTCGCTCCTTCAATTCGGACGGATTAAAATAAAAGGAGCTAAGGAAGAAAATATTAGAAGAAATGAGGGGGCTAAGGTTTTAATTACCTAAATAAGGGAGCAGCGAATTTGGCCTACGCCCCGGGCGACTGAAACCCACGCTACGCCACTGGGGGCATAGTATTTCGAGAAGCCATCATAATTAACAGTGTTTACTATTTTAATAAAATCAGAGGTCGATAACTCGTTTCATGACCCCGGTTAGAAGGAACTTAATAAATGGTATAATTTTTATTCAATAGGTGAGCAGAAATTATTATGGATCCAAATGTCGAAAGCAGATCCAATTTGTGTGGAACAGTTGTGGAATTCCTTACTGGAAGGACAATATTATCCTGATGCTATGACGTTTCATCAAATGCAACAAAAAATTGATCTGGAGAGATTTCAGATAGAGGTTTGTAAATAATAAATTTCTTATCGTTTGTCTAAAGTAATAAGCCCTAACATTGCCCATGAAAGGAAAGGTCCTTGGGTCAGCAGTGCACTAGCTTATACCGCCAATCCGAACCACGTGAAGCCGAAAAGTGCATAAATGCCATCATCTGGTGAACTCGCATTCTTGGAAACACCCTGCACTACAGTTTTTAAGCCTTAGTGTTATGAACTCCAATATGATCAGAGCGGGACTGGGCAGAAAGTGTGGTCTGGACGGGAAAGCTATAAAAGTGGCTGACGACCATTAAGCAAGCAGAAGACAAATGTGGGATCATCTCTATAAAAATAACAGAATTCGAAAGAAAACTAGTGCTTAATAGATGGCGTGCGCAACGATTGCGTCCGTTGTTGCCGGTTCAATCCCGGCCAAATTGTGTGTGCGTGTGAGTGAGAAAGAAAATCCCCAAGTGCACCTTCCGCCAGTTGAAAACTAAACCAGCTGCAGGCCCGTGTGCTGTCTACAATCAGCGCCTGCTGTAGCACTTATGCCGCCCCGGACAAAAGGGCAAATTGCCGCCCCTTGAAGCAGCACTCAAGGGGCACCATGTCCGGGTTGCCCTCCCTTAGAGCGGGCCCTGCTACGATGTCACCACTGCACAAATAGGAACCCTTCCTATCGACCTAGAGTAAAATTTACGTGCACAAAAGCAAAAATAACTCCTAACCCTTTTCCCGCCTATGGCAAGGTCGCGTACCCATCTTGTCCCTCTGAATGGACACAACGGTGATATATTGGACGATGTTTTTCCGCTGCCGGCTTCTGACCAAAGCTGCAACCCCAATGTTTATTTATCGTCGTCGGTCTACTATTCGATGAGGCACTCCACGGAGGCGAGCTCCCATACCTGGAAATTTTAGGTGCAAATGCCATCGTACACCATACGGCACCTCGGCTTCACTTCTCAACCGAAGGAAAGCGCACTCGGGGCCTCAATCCAGTATCAAACCTGGAACCAATGGCACTATAAACCGAGCACGGTATCCAATTGCGGGTAGTAAAATATACGTGCAGGTCAGCAAACTTTCCCGAAGTGTATGTAGAAGATCTGCCCCAAGAGTCGGTGAACGCAACTACCGCCATGATGCCAAATAGGTCGACGATCAAATAAGTAAGGAATGCAGTGTTAGGTAGGCAACTGGCTGCATAAAAATATTGTCCAATAGGTTGTCCGTGTATCCAGTTGGGACATAAATGGGCACCCGACCCTATCGTAGGAGGGAGAAGGGTTATTGATGATGTTGAACTGGGCAATGTCCACTCAATGGTGCTGGGCAATGTCCACTCAATGGTGTTCACAACTATTTAAACAATATTTTGCTTTTCGCCATTTAGAATCCTGGTTTTGACTTCAGCGGTGCAAAACTTTCAAAGTCCTACGACAAAGTTCTTCCTACAGATAGTCCAGGAGATGAACCACGATGAAGACACCTGCAGAAATATTAAATCCAGTTGTACAGAATCTCTAAAGCCGGGTATCCATCAAAGAACAGCAAACCAAACATTTGCTTCAAGTACCTCAACACCAACTCAAACGTTCACAAACTCATCACTTTTTGGTTTGGTGAGCACATGGGCCCGAGTAGCACATGGACTGGTTACCAAACGTCCTCAGAAATCTAAACAAACATCCTGTGATGTTTAAACAATGATTGAGGAACATATACAAACTTCTAAAACATGTTTTGTTCTTGAGTGTATGGCTTCTCCACCAATGCTTTTTCAAACATGTTGAGCACTTAATTGAGACCTGGATTGATCTTCAAATGATTGCTGAAAACACCAATATTGTGTTTATAATTTTTGACATAGATAGTTAATAAATTGTTTCATCCATAACCTGTCAGATACATAATTGCTGCCCCACCAGATGTTTTCCAAACTTATTGGTGCTTTTTTTGGAACGGTGACAGCTGATGGTTTGTTTGTTGATGTTTTAGGGCCCTTCAACTACAAGGTCATTAGAGCCCCGTCCCCAGCGTAGTTCTAATGCCGAGACTGCACACACACTACACAAATGCGACGATTTTTGGGTATTAGCAATACCCGGTGTTCCCAAGCGGCCACCCATGTCAGTACTAGCTGGGGTTGTGTTGCTTAACTTCAGTGATTGTTCAATTCGCAGCTCCGGTAACAGCTGAACCTCCTCTAAAAAGTAAGAACCATACACACGCATGAGTAACTGCTCCACCTTGTAACCATTTGGGCTCCAATTGGGTTGATTCTTGAAGCGCTGCCCTTTCGCCTGGAACATTGTTTCTAAGTTTAATCCTCTCGTGGAACATGGTTTGCTGGAACTTGGGACTTGATCTGCATTTTCAATGTTCTGTGCACTTCGGGAACGTTGCCTCCCACTACTGGATAGTTGTGGGGGACATCACGGAAAAAATGAGGAAGAGTAGGTTGAGGTGATATGGACACGTAATGAGAAGAGGGGAGGAAGAGCTCGTTAGGTCCATTTCAGGAATGCAGGGTGTTGGAAGCACCCGGAGTAGGGGGAGACCGAAGCAGACGTAGGATCGCGTTGTGCGTAAGGATATGTTATTGTGTGGGGTGGACGGGGACCTGGTGGGAGATAGACCGGAGCTAAACGTGGAGACCAGACCCTGCCACAGGGGGATAAGGGTATGATGATAATGATGTTTTAGGGCCCTTCAACTACAACGGTTATAAGAGCCCCATCCACTGCGTAGTTCTAATGCAGAGTCTGCAACGTATGCAATTTCAGTTGGCGTCCACTGTAACATCATTAAGGGTCAATGACCTCAAAAGGGCATCACGAACATTGACTTCCAAGGTCTTTCGTACTGAAAGCTGGTAGCCACTTTCTGGCCACGGGCCCAGTTTGGGAAACGCTGTACTAAAACATTCACGTTTCCACTTTTAGGTCAAAGAGTAAAATTCAGATTAATATTATTATTGGTCCCTAGACGAGAAAGGGGCCCAAACGTCAACTTTGTACAGTAATTTGTTACACAGTAAAGGACCTAAACATAGTATGGTGAATTAAAACCCAACTATGAATATACAAATATAAAAAGAAAAGTAAGGGTCGAACCCGAAAAATAAGATTCGTTTTCCCATAAATTTAAAGAACCCCAGGTCCTTCCGGGGCCCTGAACCCGGGTCTACTTGGCTTATAAGCAAATCCGGCACAGGATTAACGCTCCTTGGTTACTTGATAAACAGACACTTCCCTTACAACAATCCCCTAAATCTTTGCATTTGCTTCGTCAATCAGCATTTCTAAAAGCCGTTTCCTGCCTATGGCAGGGTCGGGTAGCCGTTTGACCTGCTGGAGCTGTTGAACACACGGGCGAACTGCTGGCCTAAAGCTGCAAATCGTTACATATCTTATCCCAGTTCCTTTTGGAAACGCCATTAATGTCCCTGATAGGATGCTTCGACTGCCCGGGACATAACGGATCGAGCTTCCATCACAGGCAATTCTGATGGCCATTGGGTAACGACAGAGGACTAAGCTTCTTTGCAGAGATGGAGATTATCGGGCCGAACAGACAGAATAGAGGTAAACATAAAAACGGGCACGGCGCTGTGTACGTTGGGTTGGGTTGGGTCCGTATAGGGACTGGAGGGCCAAAAGTCACAGACTGACCCTGTCCTAAACGGAATGCAGTTGATCACGTAGCTGGGTTTCTTTTCCTTGAAGTTCATCCGTAGTATAAATTATGTAGAACCTTTGCTGTATCTGCCATTAACCGACATAGGCGTTCCCTGGGGATGCAGAAGGGGAGTAAGATTCGGCTTTTGCCCCAGGACAGAACCTCTCATCTGTGAAATGGCCATCTAACGACGAACGATTTGTAAAGACATGTGAACAGCCAAAATAATTAGCTGCAGTACACGCGGCGTGAATTCTGCCTCCTTTCCGTCCCACCAATTACCAACAACCCTTTGTTACATTTGAGTGGCAGGAAGGAAACTGAAAACCCGGAAATACCGCATAAACTAATTTAAAACGATGCCCATGGGGCTGAAAAGTCGCCGATGTGACCAACAATTGCTGCTTCAAACGGATGAGTCAAAGAAGCGTCAAAAAGCACTCGAATTGATCATGAGATATTTTTATCTGCTGTTTTGTTTAGGTTGCAAGTGCCACTCATGGGCTTCCGGGTAGTCATATAAGGCCCACCGTACCCCTGCAAGTCATACAAGAAGAAAAGTAAAAGGGGTTTTGTGGAGGCGCTATTCGCCGAATTTGACACAACTTCCTAAGAGTTCATTCAAACTGTTTGGTACGACGTACGTTTGCTACTAGATTTTATTTCGGGAAGTCCACCCTTAGGGATCGAGGTGGGTTGGCTTCTTTTAGGGCGAGAGAGAAAGGTCCCGTCTGATGGAAAGTAAAGCCGTGGCCCGTGTGGTGTACGATGTCATTTGCACCTAAAAGAAACCTCTCTACTATGCAACGGGTCGATGAGCAAAATTTCCAAATGTAGGAGCTAGCCCCCCTGACGTCAGTGGAGTGCCCCAACAAATAGTAGATCGAAGATAAATAAGCATCGGAGGGACCATCTAGAGGGACATAGACGGATAACCGACCAGTGGCTTTGCTAGGATTGGCGTCACCCGGTGCGGTAGCGCCATGGTGTCATCCCCTTCTCCCGAAAAAAAAACCGCTTCTTCTGCTTTGATGTCATCCCATTTGTCATGGTGCGAGTGGTGTCGCCCGGTGCGGCCCACACCCCCCGTAGTGACGCCACTGTACCCAACCCAGCCATAGAGGGGGAAAAGGCTTTTACCGCGCGCTCGACTGGTGTGTCAGTGTTCCAGATTCGATACTGGCTGGAGGTGGCTTAGCTTATTTCGGGCGAAGGAAGCTCCCCTGAACGGAGGATATCAGTAAATCAGCAATATTGCCACAGCTGTAAGAGCTCGCCATCTGACGTCAATGAAAGGAAATAATTCCTCCCCCAGCGAGAATCGAGAGTGACGTTAATAAGCAGATGGTGTCGCATTAAGCAACGCAACCCCAGCTAGTACTGACATGGGTGGCCGCTTGGGAAAACTAGGTACTGCTAACACCCAAAAATCGCCGCCTTAGTGTAGTGTCCGTGCAGTCTCTGCATAGGAACTATGCTGTGGACGGGGCTCTAATGACCTTGTAGTTGAAGGGCCCTAAAACACCAACAAACAAACAAACTATTGAGCCACCTACAGGTGCAACTCGGCGACTGGCACACAAGACACACTCGGCCAGGGCCCCAGAAACCTGGGGCACCGTACTTGATGGCAGATCTACACGTAGTCAGATTAACTCACCGAGGGCCTGACTTCCCGTACTTTCGCTAAGAAATGACCTCTCTCTGCCAGGATCGAACCTGCATCCCTGGTCTGCAAGCATCTTCCTATAATCCAGATCTTCACTGAGCCTCCCGCAGCAGCTGGCTACATAAAATACCGTCAATACTCAACCCTGCCGTACGCGGGAAAGCGTGTGCGTGTGCGCCAGGATCGAACCTGAATCCCTCGGCCTCAAAGTCAAACATGTTACTATTGAGCCAGGGGGATAGGGCAAACCAGATGGCTACCGCCCTACAGCTCACCCATGAGTACCCCACCGTAGGCGGAGGTGAGATGCTGATGACGAAAAAACAGCTTTCTTACTACCACCACCATCTGTGCCCTAACTACTGGTCAAGAGGTTGAAAGGTCAACAATTGGAAGGAATCTCAAGGAAAGAATTAATCGAAGTAGGGGCTCTTTTTCATTATCCCAAAGGTCCAGTCGGAGCAGCCAAGGTTCAGGCCTTCCACGGTCGATAGCCTTGGTGTTGGTAGAGGGCGTCACCATGGACACCATCACTCTACGCGAACCTCAAGGAGGGAATAAGATCATATTCTAGCTGTGGATTGCGCATGATCGATGCCACAGTGACCTCCACATCCGTCGGTTGCTAAGGAAACACGGAATTGGAATCGCAGTGTCTTGCTCGGAATCGATTTCGCAACATTCTTCAATTTGGGGCGATAACGGCTGAGATGACATATATAAATTCTGTATCGAATTACCGAAATACCTCGTTATTGTTCCCCCCTTTTCTCCCCTAAAACGGTGTTGAACTTGAGGTGGGGGTGCTATCATAAATTCTCCAATTTTGTTATTGTTCCCCCTCCTGGATATTGAGTGATTTGCCCCCCCCCCCGGCCTTTTCCACCATTTTGAAATGTTCAATTGTGTTGTACCTACTGTGGTGTCCATAATGCGAGGTTGAGTCGCATTTTCTGAAATTAGGGCCCTTTGCTTCTTCTGATAATGAGACCTGATGTAGAAACGTAAATGCACCAAAATCACTTTAATTGTAATTTTTTTGAGGACAGAATCTCTCATGGAGCTCTAAATTTAGAAACATAATTCACAATTACCGAAAAAGTGGCGTCCTGGACTCCTGATAATGCAATAAAGTAACATCGGTGATCCTAGCCCTGGGAGGATCACGAATGGGCTGAAATGGCTTCAAATGTTCAATTCGGTATCTTTAATTCGATCGCGAACAACTATTTAACTGTTTCTATTTTAGTCATAATAATTTTGGCGTTATGTAGGACATCCTGTCAAAGAGGGGGTGTATTTTTTGGAAATTGCCTAATTTCCTAGGGGTGACAGGAAGGGCTAACTCTTCTGTCGAAAGGGTGGAGGAACATTATAAGAATTATGGTGATGTTAATTGCTGTTCAGTCCATGGGTAAAATGTCTACCAGTGTGAAAGGGTCTTCAGTTAGAACCAAGAAGTCATTTGAGTGTGGGGGGGAGCCTAGGACAGAATCCGATTAACTAAAAGAAGGATAGTGACCAGGAGAATGTGTGGGACGATCCTAAAGATCTGGTCGGATTACTGTGAGATTGTGGGAGAGTCCTTGGTTAGGATAGGGTAATTATAAAAGGGTTGAAAGATCCCAGGGTAGGATCGGGTATCCACGAATGTGTGGGAGAGTTGTAAGTTAGCACCTCTGGAACGGACCTTTGCTAGGAAGGGGTAGGATCGAGTAATTACGAAACAGTTCAGTTAAGTCCTATCCTAGGGTGGGATCAGCCAACCATGAAACGATATAGGGAGGTCCTAGGACAGAATCGGGACGCATGATATTGGAAGGCCCTAGGATAGGCTCGAGAACCATGAGAAAATATAGGAAGGTCCTAGGATAGGCTCGAGAACCACGAGACAATACAGGAAGGTCCTAGGATTGGACGACAGGAACCATGAGACAATATAGTAGATCCTAGGATAGGATCGAGAGCCACGAAACAAAATAGGAAGGTCCTAGGATTGGACGACAGGAACCATGAGACAATATAGTAGGTCCTAGGATAGGATCGAGAGCCACGAAACAAAATAGGAAGGTCCTAGGATAAATAAGATCGGGAACATGAGTATCGGAGAGACCTACGGTATCATCGAATAACAACGTGTGAAAAGGACCTAGGATAGAATTGTATAACCATGAAAACATATGGGCGGGCCCTACACTAGGATCACATAATCACGAGTGGTGAAGGGCCCTAGTGTACTTTCGGATGGATAATCAGCAGGTTGGAAATGCTCTAGTGTAAGATCGAATAATCACGTGAGATTATGAAAAAGCACTAGGGTAGAATCGTGTAGGCATGAGAGCCTGTGGGAGGGTCCTACGGTAGGATATGTAGCCATAAGTCGGGGGAGGGTCCAAACCCCATAACCATGAGATTCGAGGGACCAACCAAAGCAGAAGACATGATTAAAATTCATAAAATTCGGAACTTCACCCTTAGTCATCTTTGGAACCCTCTTGTCCCGGAAATGACAGGGTCTTGTCGGCCTATTAAGGAACTTTCTCCAAAGACACCAGGGGGAGAGCTCCCACGCCTGGAAATTTTGGCGATCTACCCGTTCCATGCAGAGAGTTCATTTCCGTGCAGTGGTGACATCGTACACACAACACGGGGCCACGGCTTTATTTCCAATTTCGGGAGTGAAGGACAGGGCCGTAACGAGGGCGTGGCGACGAAGGCGGCCGCCACGGGCGCAACTGGGTTTGGGGCAAACGAAAGTTAGACACTTGCCACGGGCGCTTCATACCCCCGTTACGGCACTGGTGAAGGAGCACGTGACCTCCCCATCCTCGGCCAGGATCGATCCTGTAAACATAGAGTCACGAAAGTTTACACGCTATTCGCTGAATAACCACCGCAAAGGACCATTACTAAATTGATGAGCAGATTACAGGATTGGTCGAGTGACGTCATCACCACAATGACCATTAAACCGTTCTTGGAACTGCAGTCTCCTATCACGTCGTTATCATAAAAGAGCCCTTTTTTCCGAGAGAGGAATCCGAGGCCCTGTGAGGAAATTGGAAGGGGGTTGGTACCTGACACCATTTTGGTTTTATAGCCCATCTTTAAAAGTCAAAATGTGAATCGTTTATCAAAGTATTCAAATACATGCGTAGGACAAGATCACGAGCAACGTTTGGCCTTTAGGAAGAAGGGCAATTCATAACAGACGTACAATATAAGCAGTTGATAACCCTTTTTCCTCCTAAGGCAGGGTCGGTTACCCTGTATGCACCTATATCCCTCTGGATGGACACATGCGTGATTTGTTGGAAGGACTGTTGACCGAAGCTACAACAAGCACCGGCCTTACGAAGCGGGAAGCATCGGGCAAGTAGGCCTACGAGGTGTGAGGTCCAGGGCAAGTAGGAGGTAGGAGGCCCCTGGCAAGTACAATTTGAGAGGCCCAGTCGTCCACCATCCCGGGTACGGCATAGCATAGTGTATCAAGAGTTGAAGTTCTGTTAGTATCTTATTATAAATTATATTCTACAGAAGTTTATATTGCTCCTATTCAGTAAGAACCCCAGGGCGGCTGCCCGTACTGCCCACTCCCAAGGCCAGCCCTGGATGCAACCCCTAAGCTTATTTATCGTCGGTCTACCGTTCGTGTGGGGCACTCCACCAAGCTCCTATTCCTGGAAAATTTGCCCCTGGCGTAGCGTCTGTGGTCCGAAGGTTGAGTGCCCCAGCAAACAGTAGACCAAGGATAAATAAGTGGAGGGGTTGCAGCCTTGGTCGGCAGCCGGCTGAGTCAAGATACCGCCCAATAGATTGCCCATGTGTCCTATCAGCGAGTCTCAGATGGATATTCGACCCTGTCCTAGGCGGTAAAAGGATTAGAACTTGCTTTACTGCCCGTTGCATAGAAGAGAGGGTTGTTTTTCGCGCAACTGACATCGTACACCACTCACCAGGGCACCGGCTTTACTTCCTGTCCGACGGAAGGTGCATTCAGGACTTCTCTCTTGCCGGAAAGAAGCCAACCTCCTCGATCCAGTACCGAACCTGGAACCACTGACACTGCGTTCCAAGTTCGCGTGCTCGACTACTGCAGTCGAGCACGCTACCATCTGTGACACCGAGGCTCTTTCATAACAGACAAAAAAGCAACTCCTAACTCTTGTTCCGCCTATGGCAGGGTCGGGTACCCATCTTGTCCCTCTGAATGGACACAAGGGTGGTATATTGGACGGTGTTTTTTAACAGCCGGGTGCCGATTAAAGCTGCAACCTCTATGCTTATTTATCGTCGGTCTACTGTTCGTGTGGGGCCCTACACCGGGCCAAGGCATCTGGGAATTTTGCCCCTGGCGTCCGTGGTCCGAAAGTGGAGTACCCCAACGAAAAGTAGACCAGCGATTAATAAGTATAGGGATTACAGTTTTGGTCGGCAGTCGTCTGTGTAGATGTACAGGGCAATAGTTCGCCCATGTACCCAATTCGAGGGAACAAAGATGGGTACCCGGCGGAAAGGGATTAGTAGTTGCTTTGCTATCCGTTGCATAGTTGGGAGGGTTCTTTTTCGTGCAAATGCCACCGTACACCACACGGCAGGGCACCAGCTTTACTTCCTATCCGACGACAGGTGCACTCAGGACCTCTCTTTTGTCGGAAAGAAGCCAACCCACCTTGATCCAGTACCGAACCTGGAACCACTGGCGCAGTAACTCGAGCGCGCTACCTACTGGCGCCACGTCTTTCATACCAGACATTAGCAACTTACAACTTCGAACCCTTTTCCCGCCTATGGCAGGGTCGCGTACCCATCTTGTTCCTCTGAATGGCCCTCGGGGCAGCGGTTTTCCACAGCCTGTTTCCGACAAAAGCTGTAACCCCTATGATTGTTTATCGTCCATCTACTGTTTAATGGGGCATTCCGAGGCATTCCAGCATTCCGGGCAGTCCGGGGGCGACCTCCTACACCTGGAAATTTAGCCTGCGCTACCCGTTGCATTGTAGAGAGAGTTCCTTTACGTGAAAATGCCATCGTGCACCACACGGGACCTCGGTTTTACTTCTTGTCTGAAAGAAGGCGAACTCGGGGACTCTCTCTTTTCTTTTGTTGGTTTAAGCAGAGGCATCACTAGGGTTGGCGTCACCCCCCTACCTCCGAAAAAAAGCCGCTCTGCCTGCTCTGTTCCTTCTTGTGTTTTGGTGTCACCCCTTTTGTCATGGTGCGAGTGATGTCATCCGGTGCGGCCCGCACCCCGTAGTGACGCAACTGTGTTTAAGGGCCCTTCAACTACAAGGTCATTAGAACCCCGTCCTCCGTGTGGTTCTATTGGAGGAACTGAACAGACACAGGCCCGGCTTGTGAGTTTCAGGCGCCCTAGGCAACTGGGTCCATCGTCGCCCTCCATTAAATTTAATGCAGTACTAAGCGTCTCTCACGTCCTTGGCATTTGTCCCATTGCCAATGCATTGCTGCGACTCTGCAAGAAAGCGCCTTGAGAAAGCCAAAAAAAAGCCCCACCAATCAGTGAGGTTTGGGAACCCCAGGACTATGAGCTTTTTAAATGACTGATACACTGTATGGCAAGGAAGTACCTCAGAAATTAGCCGCCCCTTTAAAATGTGCCTCCCTAGGCAGCTGCCTAGGTTTGCCTGCCTCATGAGCCGCTTGTGCAAAGACACTACGCTAATGCGACGATTTTTTGGGTATTAGCGGTACCCAGTTTTCCCGAGCGGCCACCCACGTTAGTACTAGCTGGGGTTAAGTTGCTAAACTTCAGGGATCAGACGAGAACTGGTGTTCCAATGCAATACAGCCGCTCCCAGGGATTCTCTCTCTCTCTCTCTCTCTCTCTCTCTCTCGCCCGAAAGAAGCCAACCCACCTCGATCCAGTATCGAACCTAGAACCACTGGTGCAGTAACTCGAGCACGCTACCTACTGCGCCACCGAGGCAGGTTACTCAGCCTTCTGGTGTCAGTGAGCCTTCCTCTTCATCAAGCAGCCCTCTGAAGGATTTCTGCCATTTTTTTGACAGCAAACATTCTGAGTCGCTTGTGAAATCCCATTGATTTAATGCTAATCCTAATGATGTCAATTTGTTCCCAAGCGTCGTAGAGGGTGGGGATAATGAGGGAGGAGAAGGAGTGGTAAGAGATGCAAGTCACCAGCTGTTGACAACAAGGCCTGTCAGGCCACAGCAGGGGGTGAGAACGACTTTGGGGAAAGGTGGTATGGTGAAGCAAAGAGGTACCCAATCGCTTTCCAAAATAACTGTCATGCATCATTTTAAATGGCTGGATCATTTGTGTTAGACATTTTTTTCGGAGGTGTTCGTGTCGCCCCTCCTTCTTCGTTTAGGGGTTCCTTGTTGTCTGAGGGGACGGGAGTGTTTACTAACTGTCTGAAGTGTTAAGAAGCTGTCACAAGACAGCTCTTGGAAGGCACTGATATCCTACTTTCTAGTCCTAAAAATACATCTTGGGTTGTCTCCAGAACAACATCATCATCGTTCTCGCTGGTACCCAGTGTCCCCAAGCTGCCACCCATGTTAGTACTAATGGGGGTTGCGTTGCTTAACTTCAGTGATCAGACGAGGACTGGTGGGGTCGGTACGAAATGTAATGGTCGCCCCCCAGTGGCCCTGGTTCAAGGTATTGACGTCCGTAAATTGGGGCACTTTTCCCATCCAAAATATCGAAAAAAAAAACATGACAAACGGGTGGCCATGCCAGGCGTTCCGGGATACCCAAGTTGATCCAATTCCTAAAACGATGACCCTTGGGACACGGTCTCCAAACTCCGCCCTTTTCTGGAACCGATTTTTCTAACCTCAGTAGTTACAGCTTTGAACTGAGCCGGCTGAACGTTTTTACAGGTTCCTCAGAGAAAAAGAAATCGGTGGAGCCCCGAAACATTTCTAAGATAAGGCATTAGAAGTTCGCTGGACCGCGATCTAAGGCCCATTCCTTTACTGACCCCTTTCCCCCGTCGGTGGCAGGCGTGCGTACCTATTAATCACCGGAACGCACGAGCGATCTGTGGAACGGCAATTTTACGCAGCCGACGGCGGGCCAACTGCTGCGACCTCTATTTTCTTCGTTGGGGCACTTTTCTTCCACCCGCACCAGAAGGAGCGGCTTATTGCGTTGGACACACCAGTTTTCGTCTGATCACTGAAGTTAAGCAACGCAACCCCAGCTAGTACTGACATGGGTGGCCGCTTGGGAAAATTGGTACCGCTAATACCCAAAAATCGTTGCATTCGTGTAGTGCCTGTGCAGCCTCTGCATTGGAACTACGCAGTGGACAGGGTTCTAATGACCTTGTAGTTGAAGGGCCCTAAAACACCAAGGAGCGAACAACCGACACCAGGGGGGGGGGGCGAGCTTCGAAACATGACAATTTACTCCATGTAGAAAGGATACCTTTCCGTACAATAGTGACATGGTACACACCACAAAAGGCTTTGGGATGCTGATAGATGGGTAGGCTACATCTGACCCTCACCGTGGACAGGGCTATTTCCTGTTTTTCCAAATGGCCCTATTTCAGAAAATCAACGGTACGGCAGTAGTGAGGGTAGGACAGAGATTTTTAGGAAGAGGCTTTTTTTTGGTGACTGTTGCCATTAGAGGCACATAAAGACGTCTGGTGGTGCTGCAATAGACCTTGAAGAACCTATCTTGTGGATGCTAGTCAATGGGCCTTGAAGGACCTATGCTGGGGGTGCTAATCAATGGACCTTGAAAAATCTATCCTGGGGCTGCTATCGCTGGGGATGCTATTCAACGGACCTTGAAGAACATATCCTGGAAATGCAATTCAATGGACCTTGAAGAACCTATCCGGGGATGCTATTCAATGGACCTTGAAGAACCTATCCTGGGGCTGCTATCGCTGAATGTGGAAAGATTATTTGACGTCAAATACACGTCATAGTGAGCCCCCCCAACGAGATACGGTATCTTAATGAGAAATATTTCAATTCCAAACATATAATGAGTATTGTGTTATTTCCGGTTTGTGAATTAAATGATATCAGCAAATAAAATCTGAGTTAGTGGTCCTAGGAAAACCAACTAAAAACAATTTACTTGAAATTACTGCGAAGATAGGGCCTATATCAGTTGCAAATTGAATTTCGCGAATCAAGTCCAATTTTCTGCATACAAATTTGAATATTTTATGTTGGGAGAAATGAAATTCATAATTTCATTTGCAAGTATTTCAAAGACATGAAAGCAGTTTAGTGAAGTGTGGGGTAGACCGGAATCCCCCCACAGTCATCCCGTCCAATATTCCTGCAGGTTCCAGACGCCTGGCAGGGATGCCTCCAGTCAGAGCAGTCTCCTCACGAATAGGACTGCAAGCGGCAAAATTGCGTTGGACCCACCAGCTCTCCTCCAATCACTGAAGTTAAGCAACGCAGCCCCAACTAGTACTGACATGGGTGGCCACTTGGAAAAACTGGGTACCGCTAATACCCAAAAATCGTCGCATTAGTAGTGTCTGTGCAGTCTCTGCATTGGAACTACGCGGTGGACGGAGCTCTAATGATCTTTGTGGTTGAAGGGCTCTAAAACACCAACATCATCATTATCACACCCTTATCCCGCCTGTGGCACGGTCGGGTCTGCGGGTCCAATAAACATGCTCTGACCGGGGGCACCCCTGCCGGGCATCTCGAGCCCGCAGGAAATATTGACTGAATTGTCTGTGGGGGGGATGCCGGCCTACCCCACTGTTCCAACACCTCAATGCATCAAGTCAGGCTCATGCCCAAACCCTAAAACACCAACAGAACAAAAAATTAGATTAGGGGCGTGGAATGTGGGGATCATTACGGATAAAACAGGAGAATTAGCATTCTAAAGCGTAGACGAGGAGGGATGGAGCTTGTTAGGTCCATTACAGGATGTAGTTGGTCAGATTTTCGTTCGTTCGTTGGTGGTTTAGGGCTCATCAACAAGAAGGTCATTAGAGCCCCGTTCTCCGTGTAGTTCTACAGCAGAGATTGCACAGACACTACACTAATGCGACGAATTTTGGGTATTAGTGGTAGCCAGTTTTCCCAAGTGGCCACTCATGTCCGTACAAGCTGGGGTTACGTTGCTTAACTTCAGTGATGAGATGATAACTGGTGTATCCAACGCAATAAGCCGATCCCCGGGAGGTTGGAAGCACCCGGGATAGGCGGGAGACCAAAGCAGACGTGGGAGCGGGTTGTGCGTAAGGCAATGATTGTGTGCGTGTGTGTGGGGGGTGGAAGTGGACGGGGACCTGGTGGGAGATAGGCGGGAGTGGAGGGCAAGAACCTGCAGACCCGGCCCTGCCACAGGCGGGATAATGGTATGATGATGACGACGAAAGCAGCTTAGTGCAGTAACTGCACCTACTTCCGGTTTCGTTGTCCAGCCAGAAATATCATATTGCCGCAATCGGTTTGATGTGGCTAATAATAGTAGTCGCATAGGCGACCACCTCCTATAATCAACAACATAGCAATAACATCTTTTTATTGTTTATTAAGACGGCAGTTGCGTTTCTGCCGCTTCGTGTAGGAGGACGTAATAGCAAACGTTACGTGAAACTAAATTATTAACTCAGATTAATGACACCATCGATTTGGAAAACTCTCCCCCCCTCCCTCCCCATCTTATCGAGGTAGCAGTGCGTGCGTGCCTTTTACAGGCAGCCAATCATCCCCAGTCACTGAACGTGATGAACATCATTAAGAAAACAAAGAGTGTGGATAAACTAGGCATATTTTATCGGCTACACTTGGCTACCCTCCTAAAAGAGCGTCGTAATAATTGGTATTTGCGCCAAAGAGAAAGCGGATAAGAATTTGGCTCCTTTTAAAACTACCACTTTTCACGTTAATGAAAAATGATGCTAAAAGTGATGATGGATGACTGGCATGCTGTCCATTAACAGATGCGCTGTAAGTCACGTGATAGTCATCCTCATCATTCCAAGCCCTTTTCCCGCCTAAGGCAGAGTGCCTTGGTGTTTTAGGGGCCTCCACCTACAATGAATATTACAGCCTCGTCCACTACATAGTACTAATGCAGAGTCAACACAGACACTACAGTGTTATGATGATTAGGGTATTAGCAGTACCCAGCGGTCACCCACGCCAGGATTAGCTGGGGTTGAGTTTGATTCTGATTTGATGAATTTCATGGGTTGGGGAGTAAGCCAAGCAGCCATAACAGGCCAAACCCTTAGGCGGCTGCTCACAGGAGTTGAGGAGGTAGGTGTAGAGCAGGGGTGGCCAACTTTTGTGTACATAAGATCGACTTTTTGCTCTAAAAACGTGTCGCGATCGACTTTTTACCCAAAAATCGTGTCATGATCACAGTCAAATTGGGTAGGGGAGGACCCACCTCGGTCCAGTATCGAACCTAGAACCACTGACGCAGACCCAGAAACACTGAGCCACTACGTCACCGAGGCGGGTGTTAAGTCAACACATCGCGAGTGATCGACCAAAATTGGCTTCGTGATCGACTGGTTGGCCACCCCTGGTGTAGAGGATGTGGGAGAGGGGAAATTTGCAGCACCCAACGTTCTTTACCAACTACCGTTGCTTAACCTCTGTTCTTGGCCGAGAACTGGTGTGTCCAAGGCAATTATTATTTATTTACTTACGTACCACCGTACAGAAACAACCAAAGATTAGACAAAACACAAACAACCCATAATAACACAATTAGAATTAAATGTCCCCAAAACTCGTCGGTCATCATACAGCAATTTTGTCAGGTGTCCAACCTGTCCAACTTGTTCCAACCACAAATGGAACGAATGGCATAGGGAAGCACATTCCAGGACCGAAAGCAGACTACCGGACAGAACCACCAACATAAAGGAGCAAAGGAGAGTTGGGACAAATCTGAACCTCTGAGTTTACCTCACCTCAGATGAGGCCACAAATAAGGCTTCCATGAAGTGGCATGGATGTCGCTTGAAGCGTAAGGGTGCAACCAGGGTGGAGCAGAGAGGAGCAGGGGGAAGATAGCAATTAGGACTGCTATCAAAACAAAAGGTCACATTTCAATGGAAGTGACCATGGTACAGAAGGGAGGAGAGAAGAAGGGAAAGAGGTGTACAGAAGCAAGGAGTGGCGAGTTGCGTTGGACACACCAGTTCTCGTCTGTCAACTGAAGTTAAGCAACGCAAGCCCAGTTAGTACTGACATGGGTAGTCGCTCGGGAAAGCTGGGTACTGCTAATACCCAATAATCGTCGCATTAGTGTAGTGTCTGTGCAGTGTATGCATTAGAACTATGCAGTGGACGGGTCTCTAATGACCTTGTAGTTGACGGGACCTTAAACACCAACAAACAAACAAATACAGAAGCAGAGGTTTAAACAAAAAAGTTTGTTTCAAACTGTGGTGACCATTGCTGAATACCCATTGTTACATTGAATTTTAACATGTACATGTGAATTTTACATTTTTTACAATGCATACTTTTTTTACAAGCTGATGGCGCCACCATATGAAAGCGGTTTTCTCACCGCTCCACCATGGCCATGCATTTCCCTGCTTTAATTGCTCAAAATCATGCCTCTTTCATCTCCCTTCTCCTCTCTGCTCCACCTTGCCCACAGCCTAAGGCATTAGCAAGAATAAATTGCAGAACGATAGATAATGATTAAACGGCAGTAGATTATATTTTTTACAAACTGGTGATTACTTGACCCAGGGGAACTAGTGTACCAACGAGCGGGCTGGAGAAAGCAACTACAGTCTGCACCTTAGCTCCGATGGCCTCCTGTAGCCATCGAAAGTCCCTTCAAAACGAAAATCACTTTCAAGGCGCGTTCTCACGAGTCAACTTTTGTTGAACGATTGTAGTTGTTCAACAAAAGTTGAACATTAATTGAATCAATTTTCGTTCACACATTTCAATAGAAGCTGATCAGCAGTTTCATTGTAAAATGGGGTTTCAGTTACATTACAAATGGAGTCAAAAGGAGTTGTGGGGATAACACTGTATTTTGGTTAACCCCCAATTGGTCCACCCCTCTGATGGGTCCACTTTTGTATATCTACAAGGGCCTTAAACAAAAGACCTATTGTTCACTTGAAGGGTAATGGTGAATGACTCACCACTTGATCAACAAAAGTTTGACTCAGTCAAACAACAAAAATGTTGATCAACTCGATTGAAACAGAGGTTCCTACTACAGTTTTCATTCAAGTTTTGTTGAACAACTACAATTGGTCAACAAAACGTGACTCGTGAGAATGCGCCTTCAGCACACCCTATAGTGGTTCACACAATTCAACTTTCTGAAATCAACTGATGACTCAACACATTTGACCAGGGCTTTTTTTGGTTTAAAAAGATGTTTTCTGGAATGCAATAGTCGGAAGCCAGTTGTTAACAGAGTTGGGTGGGCATGTGGAGAGGAGGGGGAAGAGGAACTTATTAGGTCCATTATGGGACTGCAGGTGATTGGGGGCACCAGGAGCAGGGTTTGTTTGTTTGTTGTTTGGTTTTTAGGGCCCTTCAACTACAAGCTCATTAGAGCCTCGTCCACGGCATGGTTCTTATGCAGAGACTGCATAGACACGACACTAATGCGACGATTTTTAGCGGTCACCCTTGTCAGTACTAGCTGGGGTTGCGCTGCGTAACTTCAGTGATCAGGCGAGAACTGGTGTGTCCAACGCAATTCGCCCTCCCCCAGGAGTAGGGGAAGACCAAAACGGACGTGGGAGCAGGTGGTGCAAAGGGACATGGAGGCGTGCGGGGTGGAGGGGGCTTGGTGGGGGATAGGCGAGAGTGGAGGGGAAGAAGCCACAGACCCGACCCCGTCGCAGGAGGGATAAGAGTGAGATGGAGATGAGGATGAACGAAACATTCCAAACTCTCAAAAAAATGATTTACCGGTAATTAATAAATAATTTTAGTCTTCAGATTTTCCGGAACGTCGTTCCGCCTCGTTCTGGCACAAAAAAAAAAGAAAGCCCTGCTTTTGATGCTAGTTGAACCGCAAAAGTGAAACCCATTTCAACTTTCGTAGCTTCAACTAGCAACATGTTCAACAGTAGTTGAACGCCTCTGTATTGGCCTTTATTGATTTAATTGTTTATTTAGGCTTTTGCCATTTATTAATGTCACCATGGTGGGCGGACACTTTACACCCCACCAAGATCTGGATGACTTTACCCTCATCCCAAACAACAACACTGCGGGTTGAAACCCAAACAACAAGAAATAGACGAGTATTCTACAAATTGAACTGTCGAAAACAAAACAAAAGCAACTCCTAACCCTTTTCGAGTCTATTGCAGGGTCGGGTACCCATCTTGTCCCTCTGAATGGACACAAGGGCGACATATTGGTCGGGAGCGGCGATATGCGTTGGACACACCAGTTCTCGCCTGATCACTGAAGTTAAGCAGCGCAACCCCAGCTAGTAATGACATAGGTGGCCGCTTGTGAAACCTGGGTACTGCTAATACCCAAAAATCGTCACATTAATGTAGTGCCTGTGCAGTCTCTGCATAACAACTATGCTGTGGACGGGGCTCTAATGACCTTGTATTTGAAGGGCCCTAAAACACCAACGAACAACAACAACCTAAAACACAAACAATGACGACAAATTGGTCATAGATTTTCTGCAGCCGGTTGCCGACCAAAGCTACAACCCACCCCCACGTTTATTTATCATCGATCTACTGTTCGTTGGGACATTCCACCGACGCCAGGGGGCGAGCTCCTGCACCAGGAAATTATGCCTAACCTAATCATTGCATAGTAGAGAGGGGGTTTTGACGTACAAATGCCATCGTACTCCACACGGGACCTTGGTTCTACTTCTCATCCAAAAGGAGGCGCATTTGGGACCTTTGCCCCTCCCCCCAAAAAGAAGTCAACCCACCTTGGTCCAGTGTGGAACCAATCAATTGGATAAATTTTCCTTTCCTGTAACAAACCGGAAGTAAGGGTACCCTACTATCTGGTACGTTAGTACATCAAGAAATGTAACCTTTTCAATTTTTGAAACGCCAGCTGAAATAGGTTCGCCACCCCTGTTCTACGTGCAAGTGACATCGTAGCCTACACCAACACGGGACCTCGGTTTTACTTCTCATCCGAAAGAAGGCACACTCGCGGCTTCTCTCTCGCCCGAAAGAATCCAGCCCACCTCGGCCAGTATCGATTGCTGGATAAGTCTGTGGGTTGGGGAGTAAGCCAGGCAGCCATAACAGGATGAACCCTTAGGAGGCTGCCCACGGGAGATGAGGAGGAAGGTGAAAGGACATAGGAGAGGGTTAATTTGCAACACCCAACGTTCTTTACCAAACACCCTTGTTGGTATTGACGTGGGCTTGCGCTGCTTAACTTCAGTGATCTCACGGGAACTGGTGTGTCCAACTGTTTGTTGGAGTTTAAGGTCCCGTCAACTACGAGGTCATTAGAGACCCGTCCACTGTGTAGTTCTAATGCATAGACTGCACAGACACTACACTAATGCGACGATTATTGGGTATTAGCAGTACCCAGCTTTCCCGAGCGACCACCCATGTCAGTACTAACTGGGCTTGCGTTGCTTAACTTCAGTGATCAGACGAGAACTGGTGTGTCCAACGCAACTCGCCGCTCCCAGAACTTCAACTCTTGATACACTATCCTATGCCGTACCCGGGATGGTGGACAACTGGGCCTCTCAAATTGTGCTTGCCAGGGGCCTCCTACCTCCTACTTGCCCTGGACCTCACACCTCGTACTTGCCCGGTGCTACCCGCTTCGTAAGGCCGGTGCTTGTTGTAGCTTCGGTCAACAGTCCTTCCAACAAATCACGCATGTGTCCATCCAGAGGGATATAGGTGCAGACGAGAACTGGTGTGTCCAACGCAACTCGCCGCTCCCTCCAGTATCGAACCTAGAACTACTGACAGAGTTGCCGAGCGTGCTAACCACCTTGCCATCGAGGCGGGTAAATACTATTGTCGAAAACGTTTTCCGCAAAATTTTGCGGAATTTCAGCTACTATGACGTGTAATGAAATATTAAAAGTGTCAGCTTTCTGAATTGGTCGGCCTTTTTGACTGGGTTCCCCAGTTTATCTCCTTCCTTCCCCCTTCATTATACGCTTTCGATTTTTACTATAAAATTGATAGCAGTTTTGTGTGATTGAAAGTGACTTTGTCGTCATTTCGCCTTTCCATTCTATTTGGTAACCCTTTCAGATGCTCGCTCTTTTTCCAAAAAAGTGCTTCTGGCCGCCGTCCAAATGACAGATTCATCTTTAGATATATCCTACTACTACTATATTACACGAACATCATCATCATCACCATCATCGCAAGTGTAAAATTTTTTTTGATAATGTCCCAGTTTGAGATGATTTGGAACACGCGCCGAAAAAAAGGAGTGAAAGTGAAGTAAGCGTGGCATGACAACATCCATCCATTTGCAGACGTTCGTTGTTATGTCGTCATCACCGACCTTAATCCATCAGTAATTTGTTAGCAACGGGCCATCACTCAGGATGTCCATTCAACGGCCAGCCTACAAGACAGCTAATTAGCATTTCTTCGCGCCTTGCTAACTAGCCGGGTGTTATTCATTCCTCCGTCACACATTTCCAAATTCTTGTTTGACGTCGGCTTGTCATAAGACCATTTCAGGGTCACCTTATTCATTAGGCATTTAAGACCTAGGGAATACGAAAACAGGATTAACAACAAAAACTTAGAGAACTCCAGGAGAAAACTGGTAGGTGTTTGAGGTTAGCGCATTGCGTGAGTCCATGTTGTTGTTTGGTTTTTAGGGCCCTTCAACTACAAGGTCATTAGAGCCTCGTCCACTGCGTAGTTCTAATGCAGAGACTGCACAGACACTACACTAATGCGACGATTTTTGGGTATTATTAGCAGTACCCAGTTTTCCCTAGCGGTCACCCATGTCCGTACTAGCTGGGGTCGCGTTGCTTAACTTCAATGATCAGACGAGAACCGGTGTGTCCAACGCAAAAACCGTTCCCAGAAACCTAGCGGAGACAGATGACTTCCCTTCGTGATGGCAAGAGGACCCTAAAGGCCCTTTCCGTCGAGTGGGAAATAAATAGTGGCCCATATCACCGCTGCTGGGGAAAGAGGGTTTTTGACATGGTAAAATATAAGGGCCTACGTGTAAATCGGAATGATTTCCACGTGTAGAAGAAGCTGGTTCCCAGTAGTCGGTGGTGGTGTTTTAGGGTCCTTGAATTACAATGGTCATTAGTGTAACTGTCGGTGGAGGAACAGAAAGTGGTGGTGTTTTAGGGTCCTTGAACTACAATGGTCATTAGTGTAACTGTCGGTGGAGGAATAGAAAGTGCCCCAATGAATTTTTGGTTCGTTGATGTCTTAGGGCCCTTCAACTACAAACCAAACACTACACTAATGCGACGATTTTTGGGTATTAGCGGTACCCAGTGTTCCCAAGCGGCCACCCATGTCAGTACTACCTGGGATTGCATTACTTCAGTTGTTGTTTGTTTGTTGGTGTTTTAGGGCCCTTCAACTACAAGGTCATTAGAGCCCCGTCCACAGTGTAGTTCTTATGCATAGACTGTACAGACACTACACTAATGCGACGATTTTTGGATACTAGCGGGACCCAGTGATCCCAGGCGGCCACCCATGTCAGTACTACCTGGGGTTGCGTTACTGAACTTTAGTGATCAGACGAGAACTGGTGTGTTCAACCCAATAAGCCACTCCCTCCAATGATAAATAATCGTAGGAGTTGAAGCTTTGGTAGGGAGCCGGCTGATTTAAGGTGCCACTCAACAGTCTACCCCTCGGTTCTCAGTTCCGTTGGAACAAATAGGTCCCCGACCTGAGCATTGTCATGGGAAGGGTCAGAAATGATTCTTAGTGGTTAAGTCACCCGCTTCAGTCAAAATCGAGCGTAAACCATGGACTCACGAGTCAACCACGCTACCAGTAAACCATTGAAAGCAACTCATGACTCACTTACAGACTATGGCAGAGTCGGGTACCCATCTTGTCCCTCTGATTAGACACACGGGTGATATATTGGACGGTATTTTTCCGCAGCCGGCTGCCGACCAAATCTGCAACCCCAATGCTTATTTATCATCGGGCTACTGTTCCTTGTGGCACTCCACCCACGTCAGGGGGCAAGCTCCTGCACCTGGGAATTTTGCCTCAAATACCTGGTGCACAGTAGAGAGAATTCTATTACGTGCAAATGCCATCGTACACCACAAGGGACCATAGGTATGTGGGACCATGGGCGATGTCGAATAAATATATGCCCTTTGAATGGAAAGGAGGGGGGGGTGAGGGTTAACGAGTTTTTTTGGAGGTGAATTTGTGTAACGGGCTGCCCCCTTCTTCACATTACCCCTCTGAGTAGCAGACCGCATATACTATGTGGTATCCATTGTGAGGGCGGCAACTCTAGGCTTCAAGGGCCGCATGCGGCCTGGGGGGGCACCAATTTGACAGTGATTCTCAATCTTTTCTTTTCGTCATAGTACACTTTTAATAATTTAAACATTTGGGGGGCACACTAACAAGGACACATTTGAGGATCACACAAACGTCGAAGAAAATAAATACTGTAAGTTGTAACCTGACACTGTGCAAAACCCGCCTCGGTGGCGCAGTGGGTAGCCCGTTCGGTAACTGCGTCAATAGTTCGACGTAATTTGGGCAGACGCTACGCTGTTACTGCGATTTCGATCTTAGCAGTACCCAGTGTTTTCAAAGGGTCACCCATGCTAGTACCGACCCGCCGTGATGGCGCAGTGGTTAGCTCACTCGGCAACTACGCCAGTAGTTCTAGGTTCGATACTGGACCATGGTGGGTCGGCTTCTTTCGGGCGAGAGAGAAGCCGCGAGTGTGCCTTCTTTCGGATGAGAAGTAAAACCGAGGTCCCGTGTGGGTGTACGATGGCGCTTGCACGTAAAAGAACCCTCTCTACTATGCAACGGGTAGATGAGGCAAGATTTCCAGGTGTAGGAGCTCGCCCCCTGGCGTCGGTAGCATTCCCCAACGAACAGTAGACCGACGATAAATAAGCGTAGGGGTGCAGCTTTGGCCGGCAACCGGCTGCAGAAAAAACTATGTCCAATATACCACCCTGTGTCCATTCAGAGGGACAAATGGGTACCCGACCCTGGCATAGGCGGGAAAAGGGTTAGGAGTTGCTTGTTTTGCTACCCATGCTAGTACCACTGATACCCAAAACATCGTCGCAGTAGTGTAGTGCTTGTGCAGTCTCTGCACTAGAACTACGCAGTGGACAGGGCTCTAAAGACCTTGTAGTTGAAGGGCCCATTCACATCAGACGGGGTCACGGCTTCACTTCCCATCCGACGAAAAGCGCACTAAGGACTTTCCTGTCACTTGAAAAATCATTAACTTGTCAGGATCGATCCTCCAGTCAGGGAGTCATGAAGTCATGCATGATAACTTCTATCATTTTAAAGATGAAGCCTTTTTTTTACTCTAGAAGAGGAAGAGGAAGGCAAATGTTGCACAGCTGGGTTGGGGTACAGCCAAAAAATGTTCAAAAAAACAACTCCACTTTATATAAAACAAAAGTAGTTTTAGACAAACAAAAACGCTTGCAAATGTTTGTTCTGATGATAGAATAACAAAGTTACAGGAAATGATATGTGCACAGATCCCGTGATGACCAAGTTGTTATCCAGAAAGTGTGACTTTTTAGGCGTCAAAAGCGTACGCTGCCAACTTTTCTGGATTATCGATCCGACGTGCAGATAGTTAAAGGTTATACAACGACGATTAAACTCTCCTCAGATTTTAAGAAATCCGATGTCACTTTGACGAGAGCAGGAATTCCGTTATGGAATTCCGCAAGGGAGGAAGGTCGCCATTAGACTTCTTTTCTGGATTGCTGCTGCTACTTCGCAGAGAGTAACATCATCCTTATACCCTTATCACGCCTGTGGCAGCGTCGGATCTGCGGGTTCTAGCCCTCCACTCCCGCCTATCTCCCACGAGGTCCCCGTCACCCCACACGCTACCATATCCTTCGGAGCGGCGAATTGCGTTGGACACACCAGTTCTCGTCTGATCACTGAAGTGAAGCAGCGCAACCCCAACTAGTACTGACATGGGTACTGCTAATACCCAAAAATCGTCGCCTTAGTGTAGTGTCTATGCAGTATCTGAATAACAACTATGCTGTGGACGGGGCTCTAATGACCTTTGTAGTTGAAGGGCCCTGAAACTCCAACAAACAACAACAACAACCATATCCTTAAATACTACCTTGCTCCTACGTCTGCTTTCGTCTTCTCCTGCCCCGGGTGCTTCCAACCACCTGCATTCCGTAATGGGCCTAACGAACTCCTAAATATTATTTTCGTTCGTTCGTTCGTTCATTGATGTTTTAGGGGCTGTCAACTACAAGGTCATTAGAGCCCCGTCCATTGCCTAGTTGTGATGCAGTGACTGCACAGACGCTACACTACTGCGACAATTTTTGGGTATTAGGCGTACTCAGTTTTCCCAAGACACCACCCATGTCAGTACTAACTGGTGGTTGCGTTGCTTAACTTCAGTGATCAGACGAGAACTGGTGTGTCCACTAAATATTTTAAAATGGGATTAAAAAGGGGTTTTGACATTCGGTTGGTAGTCATGGGAGTAAATCCATTGTCTAACAGTTCGTCCCTGAGTATCCATCCTTTGCGCTGGATGGTACCCATTGCGTTGGACACACCAGTTCTCGTCTGATCACTGAAGTTAAGCAGCTCAACCCCAGCTAGTACTGACATGAGTGGCCGCTTGGGAAAACTGGGTACCGCTAATACCCCAAAATCGTCGCATTAGTGCAGTGTTTGTGCAGTCTCTGCATCAGAACTACACAGTGGACGGGGCTCTAATGACCTTGAAGTTGAAGGGCCCTAAAATACCAGAAAACAAACAACAAACCCAGCTAGTACTGACATGGGTGGCCGCTTGGGAAACTGGGTACCGCTAATGTCCAAAAATCGTCGCATTAGTGTAATGCCTGTGCAGTCTACGCAGTGGACGGGGCTCTAATGACCTTCGTAGTTGAACGGCCCTAAAACACCAAGGAACCGAACAAAAAACGCACGCTACAGTATGCGAATCCGATTGTGCCATAGGCGGAAAAAGGAAGGGTGTGATGATAATAGGTTTGAGATGCTACTCTGCAGTATATCAAATTGCAATCCCCTCCTTTCCGCCCCAAAAGGGGTTTCATAAATATAGTCTCGTTATCTAATTAGGTCGTAGACCTCCTCCCCAAGTCAGTAACCAATTTTAGTCTGAAAGACAACGACTACTAACCAGTTTTATAAAATTCCAGGAAGTTAATATCAGAATAATTCTATCAAATGATAACCGCATCTAACGATTTAATAATTTTTATAATTTCGTTTCATAACCCTTTATGTGCCACAGGCATTTCCAACCGAATTCTCCTCTCCCTTCTCCAAAAAAGAAAACACACCCACGGCGATGGCCACACAATAGAAATAACATGTTTTTTTACGGTGATCAATTTTGACAAAATTAACTGTGGTTCCTTCTTTCCGTAAAAAAAAAACAAATAGCTTCTAAAGACATTTTCCGACTCATATGTCAAGCTGACAAACACCCATCCTCGATGCGTCCCCAGTTGAAGGTTCGATCCTGACTCCTATCAGCTAAAAAAAGGTCCCAAGAGAGCCTTCCGTCGGAAGAAAACTAAAGCCGTAGCCACATGTAGCCCTTCTCCCGCCTATGGTAGGGTTGCGTACCCATTTTTTTCCCTCGGAATGGACACATGCAGTGCCGGAATTTACCAATAGGCTAATTACGCTGAAGCCTAGGGCCTCAACATTTAGCGGGGTTCAAAGGGGCTTGAAAATGGTTTCAAAATTGAAATAGCCTAGGACGTCTCAATATCTAAATCCGGCACTGGACGCATGGGCGGTCTATTGGACGGGTGCCGACCAAAGCTGCAACCCCTATGCTTATTTGTCGCCAGTCTACGGTTTGTTGGGGCATTCCACCGACGCCAGGGGAGCTCCTACACCTAGAAATTCTGCCTCATCTACCCGTTGCATTTTAGACCCTAGATCCCTAGGTCTAATCGAACCTAGATGCTACAACCAAGAACCACTAACGCAGCAATCAAGAATGCTACCTCCTGCGCCACCGAGGCGGGCGCCAGGATCAAAACCCGGATGCCCCGAGCACCTGGATGAAAAATTGGTCGGCAAGGTTAGTGATTGCCAGCCGGCTGTCGAAAGATATAACCCAAAAGATATCCCGTATGTTCTCAGTTCTAACAGCATAAATGGGTACTTGACCCTGCCGTAGGCGGGAAAAACACGTGCAAATCTGCAAAATTCCCAGGTGTAGCCGCAACCCCGAGGAGCAAGAGCTGCACCCCACCCGGCAGGCAATTTATTGTTCTTTCTTCATTTTTGAAGGGTGGTAATTTAACATTCTGGTGGTGCAGGTTAACTCACGGCATCCCTGTGTGGAGTTCGCACCCTGGTGCCGGTGAGCTAAATTGCCCGCCACGCAAAAAAGTTGGCCGATTTTCAATAAGTCAGGGGTTGCCCATTAATTCGGCAGCCTCCTGGTTAAAAATACCGTCCCCGTGTGTTGTGTTGTCACAGATGGGTCCCCGACCCTGCCATAGGCGGTGGAAATGATGATTTCAAGCTGAGTAATGTTCTCATAGATGGAAGAGCATCATCATCATCATTCCGCAACGGGCCATCCATCACGAATGAGGACGAATCTCCAAACGTGTTCTTCAAGAGTCTAGGCTGGCAACTGTTGGATTTGGGAACAGAGGGCCGGAGGGAGAGGGGAACCTCTCACCGCAGGCATGTCAATGACTATAAACAGCACTGTAATTAATCCTATTAGTGGCATGCTTCATTTTTTTCGGAAAGCATTTGATAACAGGAGGTTGCGTTGACCCGGTTAGGTAACCTACATATTGCCCTAGTTGTTTCGAACAGGCAATTGTTGCTCGCCCTCGCATCGGTGCTGCATCTCACAAACAGGAAACCAGTCATGAATAACAATAGGACACCTTGTAGATTAAACGCCTGTGTCCTCCCACAGGCAGGTTGTCAGGCAGCAGTCCTCCTCCATGCTTCACTTTGCACAGTCAAACGAACAGGAAGTACTTTCTTTTATGCACCAACAAATGAACAAGAGATGGTGCAAGAGCCGCGATATGAGACGAGCGCATGGGCAGTAACAAGCTACGAAAATCGACGACGAACATCGACAAATCAACCTCCAATTCCCCCCTCGAACCAAAAATGAGGCTGCAACAGATGCAGCAGGCAACGAGCCGCCTTGTCACACTACAGAAGTCGTTCGACCTCTGCAAGAAACGGTTGCGAGCAAACAGCAGCAAATCCAACAGTCGCGCGCGGAATGGCAACATTGAGACACGTTGCTGAGAGGAACCGCGACCTGGATGTTGAGATTAGGACAGTACCACCTGAGATTCATCAAAAAACCTCGGGACGCTGAACTCTGTCCCGCTTCTCCCTTACATCTTTTGCTGAACCACGTAATGTGCCAACAGTCCATAAGAGGCTCTGCCGCACAACAGTATCCGATTCACTACGGAATGGCCTGCAGTGTCCTACAGACGGAAGTAGAGGGGACAATTAGTGGCAGGCAGTGCTGCTGTTACTGGGGATTCCGACTCGGGATGGATATCAGTGAATGGAGTCCGACTGTGTCAAAGTGTCCCCTCCTTTCGAGTTCTGAGTTGTTCTTGTGTTCTGGAGCCAAACATCTGTCCTGAAGCTTGAACGAAGAGGACCTCCTCAACGATCGTTCATGGAAACTTCCGGCCGGTGCCATAATGATGGTTGTGTTGGAATGGTGCGCACAGTCTACACATCAGCGTACAATAGTCAGACCGGAAAGGACCTAGAACCAAGATCGGATGGTTCTTTTGACCTCAGTGATGTTGTTGTTGTTCCAAAGTCGTCCCAAACGGAAGAGGATGACTGTCCTGAAATGGCAGCTTCGCCCCTGTCACCTTCAATAGTGCAGGATCATCGTTGCCCAGTTCATAGTCATTATCGCCTCAGTCGCCATGGAAGCGATCCGAGTTCCACAACTGGGACGGTAACGGGAACGAACCACAGTCCTTCATTCCGTGATTGTGAGGGTGATCGAGATAGGAATGAGTGGGAAAGTTGGCGCGGTGGTGGAGGAGGAAGTCATCAGGGTGCCAAACGGCAACATCGGCCTACGGACGCAGAGTACAAGAAAACGGAAGTGAAAGCATCGACCATCAGGCAACATTACTATCCGGAAGGTGGTTGGGGGTGGTTGGTGTGTGCCAGTGCTTTTATGGTCCATCTGCTCACAACAGGACTCCAACTGTCATATGGAGTTTTATATTTGGAAGTTTTGGACAAGTTCGGGCAGGATAATATTATTGTGACAGGTAAGGAAGGGTCCCGGCTTCTAAAGGTGACCTAGTTCCAATTCTTGCCCCAGAACGTTTGTCCCACCCTAGTTCGGTTTGGTTTGTTGGTGTTTTAGGGCCCTTCAACTACAAGGTCATTAGAGCCCCATCCACTGTGTTAGTTCTAAAGCAGAGACTGCACAGACAATACACTAATGCGACGATTTTTGGGTATTAGCAGTACCCCGTTTTCTCAAGCGGCCCCCGCCATGTCAGTACTAACTGGGGTTGCATTGCTTACTTCAGTGATCATACGAGAACTGGTGTGCCCAACGCAATAAGCCGCTCCCCCTATTGTTTGTTTGTTGGTGTTTTAGGGCCCTTCAATTACAAGGTCATTAGAGCCCCGTCCACGGTGTAGTTCTGATGCAGAGGCTGCACGGACATTTTGGATACTAGCGGTACCCAGTTTTCACCAGCAGCCACCCTTGTCAGTACTAACTGGGGATGTGTTGCTTAACTTCAGTAATCAGATGAGAACGCAATTTGCCGCTCCCCACCTCCCCTAGTTTTGCCCCCGATTTAAACGTGTGCCCCGATCTTGCATTTTGCTGTCAAGGAAAGGTCCTCTCTTAACATTTTCCCCTCTTCATAACGAAGCCCGTGGAACACCGAGGACAAATGGACCTACTAACCTGCCCAGTTGACACTTTAGAAGCTTTGATTCTTCAGAATATCAGCTTGGTAATCCTTGGGGGGGGCAGGCTCAGTGATTCCTTTAAATCAAAATGGAGGAACCACATGAGAGCTTTACACCCTAATGCGGCCACCCTCTACCCTGTCAGGTGAACATGACAGAACCCTGTTATACACGGAAAAGATGTGTGGAACTAGCTTCTTCAGAGTTAAAACATCATCTTCATCATCAAACTCTCGTTCAGCCTATGGCAGGTATCGGGGTTGAGTTCTGGTCTTCCGTTCCCTCACACTCCTTGGCCCTTTCGGAGATGAGAATCAAGCAGCCAAATTAAGATGGTAGTGTCCTTCATTGAAAAGTCCCTTTTGCTGAGTTCATCTTCCCTGTGAGTTCAAGGGCAGAATGGTTGGTCTTAAGGAGCCTGCTCCATGTCCTGAAAAAGTGGTTAGGGAGGGGGCGGATGTGACGTCGGTAAACTCCCATTTCCTCTTTTCATCTACTTTTTTGTCGGAGAAGGGGAAAGTTCTTTAGGGGATGACTGTGTCCGGGGTTCGCGGACGAGCAGGTGATGTGCTCCGCCCAGACAAGTAGCCACTCCTTTTAATTCATATTTGATAAAAGGGTACATCAGGTCTCCCCCTGCCTAGAGAACACAATTAAAGTCTCCCCCTGCGTAAAGGACGCAATTTAGTCTTCCCCTGCCTAGAGGGCCCAATTTAAAGTCTTCCCCTGCCTAGAGGGTCCAATTTAAAGTCTTCCCCTGCCTAGAGGGTCCAATTTAAAGTCTTCCCCTGCCTAGAGGGCCCAATTTAAAGTCCTCTCATCCCGAAAAAGTACAATTTCAGATCTTCCATGGTATTGGAAAGAAACTTATCGACCAAGGCCAGAGGCGAACCTGAGTACTTAGAAATAGATTAGTTAAATGGCAAGAAGGCTGCTTACCAATTAACCTACGACGTCGGAAATTGATTGTAATGAATGTTAATTAATTAATTTTAATTATGAACGTCAGCTGTCACATGTGACCAGTCACGTGACAAATTGTGGTATGCGGATTATTTTTTAAAAAGAATCCACAATGTAAATAATTAAGAAACTCATTTCCCGCCTACGACAGTGTCGGATTCCTAAAAGTTCCAGAGCCAAACAGACAGGGGGCCTACCAATAACGGTTTTAAATTAAGAGTTAGTTAATTAGGTTATTTACCGTCGGCCTGAAAGAAATTTACCGATGCCGGGAGACGGGAAGCTTTTTCACAAGGAAATCCTGCCGTCCGACACGCAGCTTTTACTCCGTGTGTGAAGGGTCCTTTCACCCCCAGGTGGGCTGTAACAAAATCATCATCATCATCACACCCTTTTCCCGCCTAAGGAAGGGTCGGGTCTGCGGGTTCTGATCCTCCACTCCCGCCTATCCACCACCACCCTGCATGCCTCCATGTCTCTTTGCACCACCTGCTCCCACGTCCGTTTTGGTCTTCCTCTACTCCTAGTGCCCCCAATTACCTGAAGTCCCATAATGGACCTGACAAGTTCCTCCTCTTCCCTCTCACGTGGGCCGTAACAAAAAAGACTTTCAAATTAAAAGGGCTTTTTCTCACCTTGGTAGGTCGGGCCAAAGTAAACGTGGATGTAGAAAGGGATCGATGACCGCAACTTGTAGACCCGAACCTGCCATAGGCGGAATAGTTTTCTCTTCGTGCAGGTGATGCCCTTGAACACTCCACTAGAAGAATGGAACCCGCTGTGAGGGGCTCCTTCCTCCCGCCTAGTCAGGGTCGAACCTGTAGTCATGACCTTAAGAGTCAAGTATGCTAAGAGTCCCACCATATAAAAAGTAACTGCTGCGAATCCCACGCTGACTTTAGGTTCGCGAGCAATTCTTTTCCATTCGTAACGGAACTGGTTATTGTATAGAAAATTACGTTTCCAACAAAAGTGTTCTCAGTAAGCAGCAAACATTCCGTGGGGTTCCCCCGTCTGAACACCGACAAACGTCTTCGAGCGTTTGTTCGTTCGTGTTTATGTGACGCCTCTCTTAAAGTTGCTCTAAGTTTTCTGAAGGTTCTTTTAGCATTCGCGAACGTTTTCAGCAGCTGGTGATCGCCCGGCTTTGGAAGCCATTATTCCCAACCCCTTTCCCCGCCTATAGCCGGATCAGATATTCAGTTGTCCCAGCAGAACTGCGATCACATGGGCGATCTATTCCACGGTATTTTGCACAGCCGGCTGTCTACCAAAGCTGCAACCCCTATACATATTTACTGTCGGTCTACTGTTTGTTGGGCACCAGTTCTCGTCTGATTACTACGTTAAACAACGCGACCCCAGCTAGTACTGACATGGGTGGCCGCTTGGGAAAACTGGATACTGCTACTACCCAAAAATCGTCGCATCAGCGTAGTGTCTATGCAGTCGGTGCACTAGAACTATGCAGTGGACGGGACTCTAATGACCTTGTAGTTGAAGGGCACTAAAACACCAACGAAACAAACAAAAATCCGACGTCAGGGCGAGCTCCTACACCTGGGAATTTTGCCCATCTACAATTCACAATGGTGAATGGGCTCTTTTCCATACAGTGATGGCATCGTACGGCTTTCCGTCCCATCGGACTAAAGGCGCGCTGGGGACCTCTATCCCTCTCTTTCCCTTAACAAAGGGCGGCTGTTTTCATCTGATTCCTGAAGTTAAGCAACGCAACCCCAGCTAGTACTAGCATGAGTGACCCTTTGATAATACTGGGTACTGCTAAGACACGTAGTAACCCAAATTCTGCATCAGAACTACGTAGTGGACCTCTAATGACCACTGTATTTTGGTGTTGGTTCGTTGGTGTTTTAGGGCCCTTCAACTACAAGGTCATTAGAGCCCCGTCACTACACTAATGCGACGATTTTTGGGTATT
This sequence comes from Trigoniulus corallinus, assembly GCA_013389805.1. Classification (NCBI taxonomy): domain Eukaryota; kingdom Metazoa; phylum Arthropoda; class Diplopoda; order Spirobolida; family Trigoniulidae; genus Trigoniulus; species Trigoniulus corallinus. The sequence continues at coordinate 15,120,727 of JAAFCE010007744.1, forward strand.
AGTAGTACCCAGTTTTCCCAAGCGGCCACCCATATGAATACTAACTGGGGTTGCGTTTCTTAACTTCAGTAATCTTGACCAGAACTGGTGTGCCCAACGCAACAAGCCGCTTCCCATGACCACTGTAGTTAAAGGGCCCTAAAACACCAACAAAAAGAAATTGCCTTGCCGAGTCACTCAATTTGGGCAAGATCGAACTTGGGATATGGATGTTGTTGGTGTCTTAGGGCCCTTCAACTACAAAGGTCATTAGAGCCCCGTCCACGGCATAGTCCTTACGCAGAGACTGCACAGACACTACACTAAAGCGATGATTTTTGGTTATTATTATTAGTACCCAGTTTTCTCAAGCGGCCACCCATATCAGTACTAGCTGGGGTTACGCTGCTTAACTTCAGTGATCAGACGAGAACTGATGCGTCCAATGCAATTCGCCGCTCCTATCGAAACTTGGGCCAATGGACGCTGGAGCCTATCACAGTCGAGGCGGCTACTAGGTTTCAGAACTCCGTTCATGCAAAAACAACGTTTGAGAGCCTTGATCGAAATACCAGAATTCCAGACCCTTGTTTTAATGGAATAACGCAATTTGTCACTTTCCGCTACTGACACTTCCGGTGTAAAATGAATGGAGCCATCCGACAACTAGTGGTGGTAGTAAGTCATTCATTCGACTTCAAACGACTCTTTAAGCAGCTGAGCTTCTTCCAAGCTCATTTTGGAAAAGGTCGGTGCTCGCACGAGCGTTTCATTACTTGGCGAATTTTTTTCTTCTGCAATTTGAATGAGCCTGAGACACTTGGAAGGCTACTGAACCTTAGCGCAAAAGCGGTGGCTAACAAATGTAGGGCGGATACGGCGACGCACTGACTGCCAATTGATTATGTAATCAGGCCCGTCCCTGAACGTCTCCGGAAACTCAAAATCTATTTGTTTTAAGTGGCAACTTTCTGTCGTCAGACCAAAGACTCTTCTGTTATTAGAATTTTCTGCAAACCATTGCAGGCGACATGTTGCCAACAGAATTGTGCGCCAGGCCTGGGTTAGGTTTCTTTCGAGTGTTTTAGGGCCCTTCAACTACAATGATCACTAGAGCCCCGTCCACTGCATAGTTCTATTGCAAAATCTGCACAAACACTACGCTGCCATTGCAGGCGACATGTTAGTATGTTACGCCAAACGGGCTGGGGAAGTCGGCCAAGCAGTCATAACGGGCGGGACCCTGTGGAGGCTGCTCGTGGGGGATGTAGGAGAGGGGAAATTAGCACTACCCAATGTTCCCAACCAGCCATTCATGTCAGTATTAACTTGGGTTGCGTTGGTTAACGTTGGTAACTTCTGACGACAGCTGGTGTGTCCAGCGCAATTCATCCGCTCCGTTGCCAACCGAATTGTACGCCAGGCCAGGGTTTGATGCTTTAGGGTCCTTCAACTACAATGGTCCTTAGAGCCCCGTCCACTGCCTAGTTCCCCGTCCTAGTTCCCCGTCCTAGTTCCCCGGCCTAGTGCCTACTGCCTAGTAGCCCAGTCCACTGCCTAGCGGCGAATTGCTTCAGAGCGTTGGACAGACCAGTTCTAGTCTGATCCCTGAAATTAAGCAGGGTTAGTACTGATATGGGTGGCCGCTTGGGAAAACTGGGTACTGTTAATACCCAATAATCGTCGCATTAGTGTAGTGTCTGTGCAGTCTCTGCATAAGAACTATGCTTTGGACGGGGCTCTAATGGCCTTGCAGTTGAAGGGCCCTAAAACACCAACACACAACAACAACGATTTGGGTATTACCAGTACCCAGTGTTCCCAAGCGGTCACCGGGAGCAGCTTATTGCGTTGTATACACCAGTTCTCGTCCGATCACTGAAATTAAGCAACGCAAGCCGAGCTAATACTAACATGGGTGGCCGCTTAGGAACCCTGGGTACTACTAATACCCAGTAATCGTCGCATTAGTGTAATGTCTGTGCAGTCCCTGCAGTGGACGAGGCTCTAATGATCTTGTAGTTTTAGGGCCCTAAAACACCAACGAAGCAAACAAAAAACCAAGCGGTCACCCACGCCAATACTATCTGGGGTTGCGTTGCTTAACTTGAGTGATCAGACGAGAACTGATGTGTTGAACGCAATACAGCCGTTTCCAGGGGTTTGGTAATGGTGGGATGCCTACGTAGGAACCACCACTAACGCAGCCCAGAGTAGAAAGAGGGGGGATGGTGAAGATTGAAAGGATTGTCACGTCTGGAGAGAGGGAGGGTTGTTTAGGCCATTTTACGCCTAACTGAGGTCTTTTGACGTCGTAAAATCCCAAAAAGAATCCTTAATTGGCACCACATTATTTTGAACGTTTAATTAAGTCTGTCCTCACTCGTTGTAGAAACCTGCCAAATTCTCGCAAAAAAACCTGCCAAATTCTCGAGGATAGGGCCGTTCACAGGTCAATGGTGCAGTAAACTTGTTGGCAACCGTCCTAATATCTTGTACACCTGTTATCTGGAGATTTTTAAGCCATTCTATAACTCGTGCCACTTTGCACCAATGGCCAAATAACTGTACTGAGCATGCGCCCGTCAAAGGAGCGCAGAATTTTTATTCGAGTAATGTCTTTCAGTAAAGGTCTTAGCCAAATTGAAAATTGCACTTTTCTATCTAAAGTTACAGAGTGAGTCATTAGTAGTTGTCGAAATGAACGTCCTACAGATCAAATTCTCTCCTCCTTTCCGTAGTACAGGGCCGGCGCCAGGGTCTTCCACGTCCGCCTGCAATTCTCAAATAGGCGCCCTTCATCCAGGATTTTAAAAGATGTTGAATAATTGTGAAAGCATCGAGGACGCGCCAGTTTTCATTGTAGACGTTCAAAGCCCATTTCCGCCCTACGACGCACTGTATTTTAGACTAGACTAGGGGCCCTTTTCTGTCTTGCACTTTGACGTCTTACCACCGTATCTTTCGATCCGGTCCTTTTCTGTCTTTCACCGTGTCTTTCGATCCTACCTATTTCTGCATCCCAGAATATTTTCTACCTTCCTTCTGTCTTTTATCCTGACTTTCTATCCTTCACATTGTATTTCTATCCAGTCCGTTTCTGTCTTTTACCGCGTCTTTCTTGTCTATTCTTGTCTTTCATCGTGTCTTCCTGTCCTTTTCTGTCTTTCGCCGTGTCTTTCTCACCAGTTCTCGTCTGATTACTGAAGTTAAGCAACGCAATCACAGCTAATACTAAAATGGGAGGCCGCGTGGGAACACTGGGTACCGCTAATACCCCAAAATCGTCGCATCAGCGTAGTGTCTGGACGGGGCTCTAATGACCTTGTAGTTGAAGGGCCCTAAAACACCAACGAAACAAAAAAATCCATTTCTTTGGGCCGTGTCTTTCTATCCTGCCCGTTTCTTTCGCGGTATCTTTCTATTCTGCCTTCTCCTATATCCCAAGGAAGTTTCTACCCCGTTTCTGTCTTTCACCGCGTCTTTCTATCCTGTTGTCTCCACTCGTGTCAGTCGATCATGTCAGCGTCTCCCACCATGTCTGTCGATCATGTCTGTCTCCTATGATGTCTATCCAGCGCCTGCTCTAGCACTTATGCCGCCCAGGAGAAAAGGACAAATTGCCGCCCCTTAAAGCAGCGCTCTGTTCTCACAGTTACAGGCAAAATGGCGCCCCTAAATTTTGGCGCTACGGACAAATGCCCGGGTTGCCGCCCCCTTAGAGCGGGCCCTGAACTCTATCCCATTCTTTTCTGGCTCTCACATAGCCTTTCTATCATCTTTCTGTCTCTCACTGTGTCTTACTGTCTATCCGTTTCCGTCTCCTGCATCTCCGTTCTATTCTGTGCTTCTTTCTTTCCTTGTATCTTTCTATTCTGTGAGAACAAAAGTCATGGCTTCGTGTGACGTTTAACGACGTCAGTAGTTATATCATCCCTAAACCTTTTCCCGCCAATGGCAGGATCGTCTGCCCATGGGCCATTGCATATTTTTAAGCAGCCGGCCACTGTCCTAATGCTGAAGCCCCTTACTTATAACATTGGCCGATTTTCCTCATGGAGGGGGAAGGGGTATAGTGGCTCATCGGCGCCTAGCGCCGAGATGGGCCGTCGCCTCCCTAGAGGGGAGCGACGAATTGCGTTGGACACACCAGTTCTCGTCTGATCACTGAAGTTAAGCAGCGCAATTCCAGCTAGTACTGACATGGGTGGCCGGTTGGGAAAACTGGGTACTGATAATACCCAAATACCATCGCATTAGTGTAGTGTCTGTGCAGTCTCTGCATAAGAACTATGCTGTGGACGGGGCTCTAATGACCTTGTAGTTGAAGGGCCCTGAAGCACCAACAAACAAGCCTCCGTAGAGCCTAATTTTAAAATGGTTTTAATGGCTACAGAGCCATTTTGCAACTCATTTTCGAATGTCCCATGCCCAGCCTATGGTTGGTGGCAGTGCCGGATTTAGATATTGAGGCCCTTTTCAAGCCCTTTTCCTAAATTTTGAATCCCACTAAATGTTGAGGCCCTAGGCTTCAGCCTAATTAGCCTAATGGTAAATCCGGCCTGGTAGGTGGTCAGGCAGGAATTTCGAGGAAGAAACACGGGGTCGGAGGACGGGACACATAATCAGACAGAATGAAAACGAAGAAGAAACCTAACGAGCTCACGGGTGCTTGACGGCTTAGCTACGTCTAACCCTTTCGGTAGCGTGGAATGGCATGCAGGGCGGGATAAAGTGGGCCTGTATGTTAGAGTCCAACCCACCCCCACCCCCCAAAAAACCAAAGAATTTAAGTTATCACTTTGCAAAACTAAAATTTAAGCGAGTCGTGAAAGATCCGGAAATGACTTCTTTCCGTTAGACTGAAAGCCTGTCCTAAGAGGGATCCAGAAATTGTGGTTGTGTCACAGAGCAACCCCGAACAGGATAACTTTCCCCAACTCCCTGATCCCTGACTGAAATTGAATTCGTCGCGTTAACGCTTAAATTTATGACTTTGGTGGAATCGCCATGCCTAATGGCACAACAACAATCCTCAAAAATAGGAGGAAAGTCGTTGCCCCGCTCAGCTGTTTTTCATGCTATGATTTTCGGTTCTCTTCTCCACCCTCTCCTCCACCCATCTAACTAAGCTCCTGAATATTCTTGGCATCAGGGAGCAAAGCGGAAATTCCTGCTTCTGTAAACACATGCGCGGACCCAGTTTTTTTTATTGCTGAGAAAACAACAAATACTTTTCGTTTTATGGTCCGTTTACTCTTCAAAATAATGTACCAGTTGATTTCAAGTTCTTCAGAATCGCACACTTTTCTTTCTTACACATGCAATATTCGAGTAGAAATGTGTCGTTCGTTATGTTTATTTCTTCACGTTAGCAAAACTGGCCCATGCGCCACCCCAGACATCGACGACAGTAGGGCGGAAATCCGAAGAGTATGCCGCCTAGCTACATGGAATAATGACTCTCACCGAATTGAACACTAGCCGTACGACAAGATAAAGTAATCTACTGGGCGTCATAAACATTTTTCCTACTAATGTCATGGGAGTATTGCCGGTTTCAATCAAAATTGGAAATACTCATCGTCTCCTTATCATGGTCGGACGGGCCAGCAACCATTGGTCATTTATTAAAAGGCCTGAAGATAACCACCTAGGAATTTTATAGATCTGCGTGTATATTAGTCGTATGCCGCTTCAGTGGCCCGATGGAGCCGGGTGTTCGCGCTTGCAGGTTCGATTCTGATCGAGGAGGGTGATTTCTATCGAACGACCGAAAGAGAGGAATCGGAAGGGAGAGAGAGGCGAGAGGGAGATGGGAGAAGACAGGGAGAGAGGGGAGATAGAAGACAGGGTGAGTGGGGAGACAGAAGACAGGGAGAGAGAGGAGATAGGAGAGAAAAGATAGAGGAGAGGGAGAGGAAA